>BSBM01000073.1:46352500-47102500 GCA_027924585.1 Larix kaempferi
AGGAGGCCAAGGAGAAAATTCAGCGCCTTGAGGAGATCAAGATTGATGATGTGGAACCATTATAAGGAAACCGGTCACCTTGGAAGGAAAAATCTACATTTACATTCCTATTTGGAATAAGTTAGCTAAGAATGAGATGGAAACATTCATATGTAATTCCCAGCTGGGGCTTGAGTTAGCTAACTATCCAAATGTGGATGAGTTGTTAGAGATTTGAGACAAATGGCAAGTTTTTCTAGGCCATTAGTTTAGTTTTGATTTTGTAATCTCGGTTTGTGGGAATTTACTCTTTGTATCATTTTGTAAACTCTTATTTAAAAGAGGTGATCTCTCGTAGAGAGGGATGATGAAATTTGGAGGAGAAGATCTACATGAGAGACTAGAGATGCCCTGTTTTAATACAACCTTGTAATTTCTTACAAACTGTCATTAAATATAGTAAATTCATTTTCAGATCTACTTTTGAATATTGATCAAGTTTCTTTGATGAAATTTGATTGTAACTCTAGAATGCTTATCTAATGTTGTTTAAATCTTTTTGCAATTTATTAAGCACACTAATCTATAGTTTTGGTTTATCTCTGCTAAATATGATCCGTCTGTTCATGAAGTTTTAAGAGAGTTTATTCAATTAAAACTTTTGTCGATTTCTGTAAATGGTTTTCTCAGTAAAATTATAATTGATGTTAATTTTTCAATTAACATATTAGTTACAGGTCAAATCTTGAATGCATATAACCCTCAATTTTCCATTTGGTTAATTTTATTTGAGTAATTGGAAATAGGGCAGTTAAGTCATTGATCTCTTTCACATTTATGTTTAATTGATGAATGTCCTTACCTATTTACATATCAAGTTGATCTGTACTTATCTCAAGACACCTTCTTAGAGTAGATCTAACTTAGTTTAGATTCTTTTAAGTAGATTTATGTTCACAGACCTTTACACTTTGTTTTCTTCATTAGAAACTGATCCCTTTGATCAAAACTCACCGACTCATAGAGTGCCAGCGGAGGCCGAATATCTGTGGGATATTACTATATCAAACATGTTGGGGATAGAATTGTCCTTGTGTAGGATCTTTTGAAGCTTTTCAGTATCATTTCCCCCCTATGTTGAGAGCTTAGGAACCCATTCCAGCACCTTTGCACACCCTGCACATCCAAGGCCTCAACACCACTGCTACTATCCCTATCAGAGCCAATCTTGTTCCACTGCTATCTATCCTTATCAGAGGAATGCAGATAATTAATAATGGCGAATGAGGATCAAAGGCAGTTTCGTTCCAGTGATGTCTATCCCTATCAGATCCAAACCGCTCAATGTATGGGCCACTAGCATTCTATACACATTTCGAAGCCTTGACAACATCACTACAATTATTATAATAAAAAGAACTAAAGAATTCATTATGAATTTTTAAAATTGGTTATGAAGAGAAAGAACACAGAGATAAATAAATGACCAAAAAAAATTTCTGAATAACAACTATAAATTTGGAAAGGATTATGTTAGTTCACATTTTTGGTTTGTTCTTCTCATACTTTTTTATGAACATTTATGGAGATTATAGTGTACACTCTTTTTTATTGAAGAAAAACCTTATAGGATTCCCATCTTCGCCAACGAATGAAGGGTAGTAGGATTTTATAGCCTAGAGTCTTAAAAATATATGACTAGATAATAAAGTATTTCGGCCATATCTTTCTTATTTATTTTGTAATATGACAATTCTTATATGATTAGTTAGCAAAGTAGGGTTTTTTCTTTCTTTATGAAATTAATAAATCTTTTATGGATATCATTTATGTACATGTTGAACATGGTTGCTCATTATTGATGATGGTTGAACATGGCTAACAATGGTTGACTATGGTTGACCATGCTTAACTATGGTTGAACATGGTTGACATAGGATTTTCATGGTTGAAAATGGTTGTTCATGGTTAATCATGGTCAAGAATGGTGTTGGGTAAAATATATGCATTCTAATTCAACATTTAAATTGTCAACCCGGGAAGCGAGTTTATGAGATGCAATCACTATATGTGCAAGATTGAAGGCTTGAACTATCCTAAGCTGACTAAAGATGAAAATGTGCTAACATGCAACTATATGATTTTAAACTACTTGCATGACTTTCATAATTATTCTATCTATGAAAATAGGAAACTGATTAACGAATGAGGCAAGTAGGAAATTTAATAAAGATGTTTAATTGAAGTGAATTGATTTGGAGGCAAGTAGAAAACTTGATAATGATATTTATTTATGATCCAAATCTTATGTTATGATCATCTTGAATAATTATATGAAATGGGAAACTAGTCCTATGATTAATGAAGAAACTATTAAAATTGAAATAACTTAGAAAATAAAATTATTATATCTTATCTGAAGAAAATATTGAAAACTTATAATAAACTATACTTAAAAATAAAACTGATACATTCTAAAACAGTAACTTATTAGAAAATCAAACATGAAGAACTTAATTATGGAAGAAGGTTGAAAGAAGGTTAAGGAAGAAGTAAGAGAAAGGAGGAAATAATTACAAGACTTAATTAAGAACTTTAAGTAACATGAAGTAAACTTTAAATTACACCTAAAACTGTTGATTAGAAGTAGGAAGAATTATGGTTGAAAGGAAAAAGAAATCAGATTTTGAAAAAAGGCCTAAAACAATGCAGAAAGTGTAAAGATCCGAATGACGATCCGAATGCCTGCTTGAATGGTGGTCTGAATGACAGTCTGAATGGAGGAAAACGTTATAAACTAAGGGAAAGGAAGAATTTTGGATGATTTAATTACCAGTTGGTTTTATGCATATGATTCTACAGTGCAAAGGAAGCAATAGATTTATTAGTTAGAAGCTAAAATAACAAGAAACTATTTATTCTAATCATTATCTAAGAAGAATTATCTCTATGATATGTAAGAAGAAGGTTAATATGGAAGAAGAGAGCTAACCTACAGCTATAAGAAGAAAAACTAACAGAGAGGAAGAGAAAGAAACTAATACTAACTAAGGAAGAATTGGAAGCAATATTTAACTACAATGATGGAAGAAGAATTGAAAACAAACTACAAACTATTTAACTTTTGGTCAACCATTCCTAGTTTAGAAGAAGTGAGATTACATTAATAACATAATACTAATTACAGAGAAGTAAAGAAAATGACATATATAGGAAAAACGAAATTAAGTACACACACAGAAAAACAAACTAGCTATTTGTAGAAAAGAAAATGCAAAAAACATAAACAAAACCTCTGGTTGATGAGGGGCCCTTCCCAGCTACCGAAGATGGAAGCTAAATAAACTTGATCACCAGCAGCTGTGAACTAGAACTTCCATTAACTGATGAAAATTACAAAAATGTCTACTATCTTCTACAAGCTATCTGCTAAACTGATAATCTACTGATCATTGTGTCTCTATACAAAGCATCTATTTATACATTACAATAGATGAGAAGGTCGACAGAGTCGACCTCTCTAAAAATAGAGGTCTTTAATGACTATAATTGTTGATTTAAATGATGCGTAACAGTGCAGGGAATGTCGACCCAACTGCTCGACGTCAATCCTACCCAACACGAACAGCTGAGCATTCGTTTCCTCAAAACATGGGTAGAAGCACGTGCTGGAGCGTCGATGTGGGCACAGGAGTTACATTGGAAAACTAAGTGTGAACAGGCTAGACTCCTTCCAAAACAATGGCGGGAGCAGTCAAGAACAGGCGTGCTTGATCCTCGGCTGAATGTGCAAAAAAATTGGGGCTTGGCATGTTGATGAAGGCGTGGGATGCGTTGTCACGTTTAGCGAGTATAGGAGCGGATCTTCTAGAACCATGGTTCATTAACCATGCCCATTGCGTGGAAAACAAAACCCACGTGCCCCTTTTTCATTTAATGGTCTGAGGTAAGCCAACCGTGGATTTCGCGGGCTGAACGAGAGGCTGAACGATGAGCTGAACATGTTTGAACTTAGCAATGTAAGCACACGGTTTGAATGAAGGGTCATTTGAGAAACACAACCTGCCAATTGAAATGTAAACGCCAATTATGCCTAGAAAATATCATTTTAACGCAAATAAATCATAATATAATGAAATATAAACAAGATTTGCACAGTAAGTAAATATGTGCATATCTGGACTGTTTGAAGGGATGAAAGGTAAAGAAAACAACTTACTATAACAAAAATGATAGAAATATCGCCATTTCGAGTACATTGAATGATAAAAAAATGGTGACAAAAATGAATGTCAACAAATGGGTGACCCTATGTAACATCCCCATTTTGACCCTTAGGGTTTATTGGATTCAATGTAAATATTGTATGCATACAATGTGTGTTTTCCCTAGTGTGAATCTCAAGGCCAAGGCCCCACTAGAGGATGATCAGGTTTCATTTAAAAGGAAAGTATTTGACATTCTAATTATCCATGTGCTATTAAGCGATGAGGTATTGTAAATGATGTAAATAGTAAATATTGCAATAAAATACCAAGAAAAATCGCTATGGAGGAAACCAATAAGAGTGGGCCATGTGTATCCACTAGGGAGAGGTGAGGGGATTGTGGGATTGGAACCCATGCTGCCACATGTAATTTTTTGAAACCATTTGACTCCCCATGCTGACATTTAATTCTGTTGTAAGAAGGTGGTTGAAAAAACCTGTTCATGAGGTCGATGGAGTATGGAGCAACCCTAAAAATCCGTATGGAAGGGTATGGATATGTTTTTTTGCTTGTACCTTAAACAAATTTACCTCCTAGTAATTCACTCACCCTAATCCCTATCCCTTTTTTGAAAAACAACCAGAGTTATCACATATTGCAGAGCCCAACAGTGAAAAAAAAAGAAGAAAATCACGATTCTGTGTAAGCACAAATTTACAGAGCCAAAAGCACATAGAAACCCCGCGTAGGAGGTAAATCGCTTGGTATATCCATAGATCAGACCCTGGGGATAAATTACAGAGCACGAGAATCTTAGAACACTCGTGACAACACCTAGATCTGATAGCAGAAGACTGAGTTGTAGGACAGAGCTTCGACCGCAACCCTGAGAAGAATCCAGCTAAAATAACAGAGAAGAGGATTAGACAGAGGTTGGATTTGCTTGATAAACCCAGTGAAAGCTAAAGTCTCATGAAAGCAGCAGTTTCGACCTTTCTATTCCCACCCTGAAGAGCACTGGAGAGAAGGGTCCCTGAGGGACCGTGCAATAGAGAAGGGGGCCTTCCTTGTTCTGGGTGAGGTCGGTATTGTGGGTGCCATGTTTGTTGAGTAGTTTTGAGATGCTTGTAGATCTGTGGTTGAGCTCACTAGCTTAGCATGATCCTCTTTATTTCCTTACATTCTTGATAAACCCAACTGTATGTTGCCTTAGAATTAGGGTGGAGCCTTAACTGCGAGAGAGCCTATTTAGCCCTCCTTAGTGGATACAAAACCCATATTGAGGGTGGTCTCTCAACTGAAAGAGTATAGGCTAGACAGAGACCTATGGTTGCATGGAACGTTGCTCTTACATAGCTAGTTGCTTGGACAGTTCCATTTAAAGATAAGTGTTTTCTGTGGTGTTAAATGATGCTAGTTTTCCTATGTTATGCCTACTTGTCATGTTCAAGTTATTTGAATGAATGATTGAATGGAATTGACCAGTATGAAGACTATGTATAGGCCTGATTATGAGGTTGAGTTCATATTTGAACACTTCACCATTTTATTGAGATTAAGATGTTGCTAACCTTACAGGTTGTAGATGCATTGATTAGTTTTAGTTTCATTACATGTGTTGTCATTCTTTGCATACACTATTAGATGGACTGCATGGCATCACCTAGACTTGGGGAAGGAATCATATAGCCCTGTTGTCTCTCATGACCCCTCTACGGGTCAGGTGAAATGCAATTCATGGTACAAGGAAGAAAAAAATCCTTGCAGAAGGGTAAAGGGTCACTGAGGGAGTTTAGGAAAGTATTCAGTTGGAAATATGGCCAAGTCAGAGTACTTAGATGTGTTAGGGGATCATACCAATGTATAGATATTTCCAAGTGCTTTCCAATGGTACCGGACTTGTCCAATTTGGTCTAAGGATGAAGAAGTTATTGGAGTGGGAAGTTGGATGTAATAGGGCATGGCCAGCTCCCGACTTTCTGCATTCGCATTGTGGAATGAGGAAGTCGGGGGTGCATTTCTACAACGCCGAGCATTGTGGTGCTCCACATTTTTTACTTACGCACTGCGGAATGCGGAAGTTGGGGGAACAGTTGTGCAACACTGGGAATTGTGGCACTCCACATTTTTTATTTCTACACTGCGGAATGAGGAAGTTGGGGGTGCATTTTTGCAGCACCGAGCATTGTGGCGCTCCGCATTTCTGACTTCTCCACCGCGGAATGCAGAAGTCGGGGGAACATTTCTGCAGCGCCTGGTATTTTGGTACTTTGCATTTTTTACTCCCGCACTACGGAACTTGGAAGCTAGCACCGTATTTCTTTGACGACGGGCATATTGGCGCTCCGCATTTCTAACTCCTGGATTACAGAATGCAGAATTCAGAGTCATATTTTGTTCAATGCCATGATTTGAGCATTCCTCCCTTCCAACTTTCAATCTATAGATTGCAGAATTGTGGACCAGAGACAATTGCGGCTATGTAAAAAGATTAAAATTGAAGATAAGTTTGAAAAAAAATGTATTAGGTTGTCTCCCATCGCCTCTGAAGGGCACCAAGGCGACCCAGGACGTGACAAATGGAATCAGAGCAGACGTTATAGAAATGGGGCTACTTTGGTCGAGGCATGAATGTGTTTACAGGAAGAAGAATGCTCATGGCACGTCTTTGATAAACACTAATTAGTATTGTTGTTGTCTGAATGAGTAGTTTCCAGATTTGTATGGATATTTTATGTTTCATATGCATTCTTATGATGTCTGATAAATGTCTTTGTAATGCACAGTGTTGGTAGCTGATAATAGTTGAAACGTACAACATAGGCAGCATATAGGGAAAGCAAGGAAATGGTGACCATAAACGATGCCTAGGATCCTTATGAGTAGGAGGAAGATGTTCTGGGAGAGAATGTGCAAGAAGCACATACTGAAATAGAATCAAATGGAAGAAGGGAGAACACAACTCCCCCGAACTTAGTTGAAACCATGGTGAGCTACAATGAGAGATTGATGAAGGCTCATGAAGAACAACACTAGCTCAATGCTTCCATATTGTACAGCCTCACTAATATGCATCAGAGGATAAATATTTTGTCTAACCCAAGCAATGTGGGTAGAGAAGGAAGAGAAGCAGGTAGTCACTCTAGAGGTCATTCTAGGAAGAGGACTCCAATCCCTAAAAGGATTTATGTGAGCAAAAAGAACAGAACACCCTCTCTAAGATCTCTTTCCAGTAGGTCATGCAATTCTAGAGACTCTTAGAGAAGTCTGAGGCATACTTCTAGCAGGTTTGAAGGAAGAAATAAATTTAGAGGGATCCCATAGGGAGAATTTAGGAAGGCAAGTCCTCCCACATTTGATGGAGAAAGCAAGACAGGTCAAGAGGGAAAGGCATGGCTTCTTGCAATGAAGAGGTATTTTAGAATGTATGATTATTTAGAAAATGAAAAGGCCAAAGTTGCCATTTACAATCTAAATGGCAGAGCTTCAATTTGGTGGGAGCACCTCATGCAAGTGAAGAGTATCATTCAAAGGAGGATCAATTGGGAGTGGTTTAAAAGGTACTTCAAGAAGAAATACCTATCAGCTAAGTATTATGATAACAAGAGGAAAGAATTAAATGAACTCAGGTTGGGACAGAATTTGATGGAAGAACATGTCCACAAGTTTTTTGAACTGTTGAGGTATGTGGATTACATCAAGGATGAAAGGGTAAAGATCCAATGTTTCCTTCGTAGTCTACTCAAAATTTCAGAGATAGGATCGAGTTTGTCAATCCACCAAGTATGGATGAATCCATTAGGATGAAAATGCATTGCTATGAGCAGAGAAAGGGAAAATCAGAGGTTCAACCACCATGGAAAACAGATCCTAGCGAGAGGTTTGAACAAAGTAAGAGTGGATTAAAACCACCATTCAAAACACATCCAGGATCTTTTCCACAGGGCCAACAAACATAAAGTGGGAACAAACCAGTTGTGGCAGTAGGAAGAGCACCAAAAGGACCACTTCAATGTTGGGGATGTGGAGGAAACCATGTGCTTAGAGAATGTCCACATCGGAGGGAGAATCCCAGAAGCTTGAAAAACTTAGAAGAAACAACTATAGTGGAAGATATGGCAAGGGAAACACCTCGGATTTATGCAGCATTGGATGGTCATCAGTAAGACCATCAATCAACAGTGGTGGAAGTTGAAGGTAAGATTGTTAAGAAATCTATTTTTGTTTCGATTGACCCAGGATCTACTCATAGTTGTGTGTCTCCTAAGGTGGTTGAAGTTTGTTCTCTTAGTAAAGTAAATCATAGTAAGTCTTGGCTAGTTCAATTAGACATAGGGACCAAGAGAAAGGTGAGTGAAGTAGTGATGGAGTGCCCCATAGAATTGAATGGACTCCTCAAAAAAACAAATTTAAATTTCCTACCATTAGGATCTTATGACAACCTAATAGGTATGGACTAGTTGGAAAGGAATAGAGCTAAGATAAACTACTATGAGAAATTGCTTGAATGCATTGATGAAGATGGAAGGATATTGGTTGTGGAGCTAGATATTCCAGTCTCATAGATGATACTGTCTCAGCCGTGCACCTCAGAGGATTGTACACTCATTCCCCAACCTTGGGGTTCGAGGTTGTTTTTCGCCAACATTTTTTGGGCCCATGGTTTTGGGTAACCCGTGGTATTTTCCCATTGTATTTCCCTTATAAAAGAAAGACATTGTAACAGGGCTAGGGTTGATGTATTAGGTATTATGCATTGTAAATATATTTGAGATCAAAAGAGAGACTCTGAGACATTGAAGAGGAAGTGCAGCGGTTGTGCTGCATGTTGTATCCCTTCACTTTGTTGGACGGTATAATAATAAGGACTGGCAACTTCAGTGTGGACGTAGCCCATCTTGGGTGAACCACGATATAGCTGTGTCTCTCTTGTAATGTGCTTGTGTGATTATATTTACATTTCTGTTTATTTTTATTGCTCTGCGATCCTGTTTTTCTAACAAAGGACAAGGTTGGGGTGAAAACATGAAGTTGGGAAACAATTTTGGCTTGTTTTTTACAAACAAAACTGCTAAATTTTATGTTTTTCAACTTTGGCCTCTTCAAACCCATATCTCCCTTAGGAATTTCAACTTGAATTAAACACAAAGGTTTTAGAGAATTGAATTAGCTTTCTACTCGTATTTTTTTAAATTTTTTTTATGGACATGTCCTGGGACAAATTTCTTGTCAACAGACGACATATACTTAAAAATTTTAGGTATGGATAATGAGTGACTTGTGTTGACGACGGTTTTTTGATAGACGGTTATTCATTTTAGGGAAAACAATTGTAGGCTCATAATCTGCACACACTACACTAGATCCTGGACTATATTTTGAGTTTTTTAAGACTTGGGAACTATTCTTTATTATTTATCGAAGCAACGTATGTTCAGAAAATGGTGCATTATCAAAACATGTTTTTGTCTTCACATTTTCTTTCAAATGTGACTCTTATTGGAGAAAATAAAAGTACCCTTTTGAAGAGGACGAGCCAGTTATGATCTCTGTGAAATTTCAAATTTTTTGGTGTTGTCTTTTTTATGATATTGAATTTTCATTTTGGGTGATTTTCAAAGTAATAAAATTCTTAAGGGATAAGGTTTAGAAACAAATATTAATAAATAGAAATTCAAGTCCAAATGAAACAATTATTATATCATTGGAAACTAGATTCGGAGATGAATCCATTGCTACCAAGTCCGACAAATAATATTTAGAATTTGCAGGGGTTCGGTTTTGCTGAAGTTGCAAGTTCTAGAAAGATGCCATATATTTTCGCAAGTTTGTTGACCATAAAATATCCGGCGAAAAAATATCTTCCAAACTCTCAACTGAGAGTTTAGTTCAAACTCTCATCCGAGAGTTTTTTTAAAAATATAGTGCGACGATTGGTTCAAACTCTCGGCCCAGATTTTTTTTAAACTCTCGGGTGAGAGTTTGAAATCTCAAAACTCTTGGCCTAGAGTTTTTTAAACTCTCATCCTAGAGTTTGAGGTTGACTTATTTTCACATGATCATCCACCCGCGCTCCGTTTTTTTCACTCCGTTTGTCACAAAAGTGTTTCCTAGGTTCTCGATTTCACCCATTGGTAAGAGGAATTCCCAAGCAAGTTTCAGTAAGGCATGTCAGCCCTACAGTTGAGAAAGTTTTATAAGAAGGGTTTCCAATTATATGCATCCCACATATCAAATTCATCATAGGACAAGGGACCAATGATATAATATTTTCGGCTATTGCAGGAGTTCAAGGATGTGTTTCTAGACGAAATGCCAGAAATGCCACCAAAGAGAGATATTGATTTTTCCATCAATCTTGTTCCAGGGGCAGCACCAATTTCCAAAGCTCCTTATAGAATGAGCACACCAGAATTGGTAGAGTTGAAGATGCAGCTACACGAATTAATGGACAAGGAATATATCAGACCGAGTGCATCTCCTTAGGGAGCACCAAGGTTTTTTGTCAAGAAAAAGTATGGGATTGTAAGGTTATGTATTGATTACAGGCAGCTAAATAAAGTGATAGTCAAGAATAAATACCCATTGCCAAGAATTGATGACTTGTTTGTTCAAATGAAGGAGGATAAAGTGTTTTCAAAGATTGACTTGAGTTCTGGATACCATCAAGTGAGGATAAAGGAAGAAGACATTCACAAGAAAGCTTTTAGAACATGATATGGCCATTATGAATTCACAATGGTGCCATTTGGTCTTACCAATGCACCTTCTAGATTCACGTGTCTCATGAATAGTGTCTTTAACAAGTATTTGGATAAGTTTGTGATTGTGTTCTTGGATGGAATTCTTGTCTACTCAAAGAATGAATAAGAGAATAATGAACATCTAAAAATGTTGTTGCAATTTCTTAGAGAACACCAACTGTATGCAAAGTTGAGCAAGTGTGATTTCTATCAACATAAGGTGTAGTATTTGGTTCATGTCATCTCAAAAGAAGGATTGCAGTGGATCCAGAAAAGATTGAATCCATAATGGATTGGCCTACTCCAAAGAATGTTGCAAATGCTAGATATTTTATGGGTCTTGCAAGCTATTACATAAGGTTCATTGAAGGATTCTCCAAAATAGCTCATCCAATTGCATCATTGCAGAGGAATAATGTCAAGTTGTATGGTCTGAAAAATGTGAAAAATGATTTCAACAACTAAAGGAATTACTTACCAGCTCTCCTATTTTGAAGATTGCAGATCCAAAGAAATATTTTGTAGTGTGCATAGATGCTTGCATTGAAGGGCTCAGTGAAGTGCTCATACAAGAAGGATTTGCAATTTTCTATGAGTCAAGGAATTTAAAGGAACATGAGAAGAACTATGCTCATGCTCTCAAGAGATGTAGTGCTCATGCTCTCAAGAGATGGAGTGCTAGGTGGAGTTCTCATGCTCTCAAGAGAAGGAGACATTATATGTTAGGTAGAATATTTGAGCTCAGGACACACCACATGAGTTTGAAATATTTGTTTGACCAACCAAATATGAATGCTAGGAAAACTAGATGGATGGAATTTCTTTGTGAATTTGATTTTGAAATTAAGCATGTCAAAGGTAAGGAGAATAAGGTTGTAGATACTCTTAGCCGAAAATTTCATGTTGCAACAGTGAGTATGTGTAAATCAGATTTGAAGGCAAGAGTTCTTGAAGCTCAAACCAGTGATGAAGCTTACCTTCAAATCAAAGAAAAATTGCAGCAAGGTAATGTGGATGAAAAGTGTGTAGGATATCTGCTTGGTGAAGATGATGTTTTCATTTATCAGGGTACTAGACTGTATGTTCCAAATAGTACAGATTTGAAGAGGCTAGTGATGGATGAGATACATAAAATGTCATATTCTGGACACCCAAGTTATGAAAAGACTATAACAACAACAAGAAATCGATACTTTTGGCATGGTATGAAGAAGCACATAGCATAGTACATTGCTAGGTGTAAAAAAT
The DNA here is from genome assembly GCA_027924585.1 of Larix kaempferi. Classification (NCBI taxonomy): domain Eukaryota; kingdom Viridiplantae; phylum Streptophyta; class Pinopsida; order Pinales; family Pinaceae; genus Larix; species Larix kaempferi. Next base: position 46,364,679 of record BSBM01000073.1, read on the forward strand.
GCCAACAAGTCAAGGCAGAACATCAACATCTAGCATGATTTTTCCATCCTTTTCCCATTTCAGAATGGAAGTGGGAAGTAATTTCAATGGATTTTAGAACAAGTCTGCCAATGACAGTGAGGAAGCATGATTCAATCATGGTAGTGGTGGACAAGCTATCAAAGGTAGCTCCCTTCATTCCAGTCAAGTCCACTCATAAGACCAATGAGATAGAAAATATCTTCATGAAGGAGATATTCATATTGCATGGATTGCCCAAGGTGATAATTTCATATCATGATACAAAGTTTGCATCCTTTTTTTGGAAGGGATTATTCTAGGAATTGGGGACTCAGCTGAAGTTTATTACATCATATCATCCTCAAACAGATGGTCAAACTGAGAGGGTGACTCAAATTCTTGAAGACATGCTGAAATTGTATGTGATGGATAAACCATCCATGTGGGAAGACTACCTACACTTGGTATATTTTTCCTACAACAATGGATATTAAGCACCTTTGGGAATGAGTCCTTTTGAGGTATTGTATAGCAAAGGATGCAAGAATCTAGTGAATTGGGACAGTACAATGAACAGGGTAGTGCTTGGACCAGAGATGATCAAGGAAATGGAGCAAGAGATTGTTAAGGTCAGGAAGAATTTGAAGGTAGCACATGACATGCAGAAGAGTTATGCAGATTTGAAAAGAGTGCATAAGGAGTTTCAGATTGGAGACCATGTTTACTTAAGAGTGAAGGAAAGGAAAAGTTCCCTGAAGTTGGGGAGTTGTGCCAAGTTGGAACCAAGATATTGTGGGCCATTTGAAGTCCTTGATAGGATAGGGCCAGCTGCATATAGGATTCCATTGCCTGCTGACATGAGATTTCATAATGTTTTCCATGTCTCTTTGCTTAAGAAATACATACATGATCCTAATCACATAATTAATTGACATGTGATACAGGTGGAACCCGAGGGAGAGTTCCAAGTGGAGCATATGTGCATCTTCGATAAGAAGGTCACTTTGCTCCAGAACAGAGCCATCGAGCAGGTGAAGGTGCAATGTAAGCACCTTAGTCCCGAAGAGGCTACATGGGAGCTAGAGGATACCATGAGAGAGGCATTCCCATTTTTGTTCAGTTTTGAGAACACCAACGACGATGTTATTCTAAGGGAGAGGGGGGATTGTAACATCCCCATTTTGAACCTTAGGGCTTATTGGATTCAATGTAAATATCATATACAAGAAATGTGTGTTTTCCCTTGTGTGGATTTAAGGCCAAGGCCCCACTAGATGAGTCTCAGGTTTCATTTAAAAGGAAAGTATTTGACATTATGATTATCCATGTGCTATTAATCCACAAGGTATTGTAAATGATGTAAATAGTAAATATTGCAATAAAATACCAAGAAAATTGGCTATGGAGGAAACCAATAAGAGGGGGACATGTGTATCCACTAGGGAGAGGTGAGGGGGTTATGGGATTGGAACCCATGTTGCCACATTTCATTTTGTGAAGCCATTTGACTCCCCATGCTGAAAATTAATTCTGCTGATGTAAGGAGGTGGTTGAGAAAACTTGTTCATGAGGTAGATAGAGTATGGAGCAGCCTTGAAAAATATGTATGGCAGGGTACGGCTCTATTTTTTTTGCTTGTCCCTTAAGCCACTCTACCTCCTGGGAATTCAATCACCCTAATCCCTATCCCTTTGTTGACCAACAACCGTAGTTATCACATATTGCAAAGCCCAACAATGAAAACAAAAAGAAGAAAATCACAATTTTGTGGAAGCACGAATTTGCAGAGCTGAAAGCACATAGAAACCCTGCATAGGAGGTAAATTGCTTGGGATATCCATGGATTAGACCCTCAGGATAAATTACAGAGTGTGAGTAGATTAGAACACCCATGAGAACACCTGGATATGATAGAAGAACACTGAGGTATAGGATAGAGCTTCGGCCACAACCATGAGAAGATTCCAGCTAAAATAACAAAGAAGAGGATTAGACAGAGGTTAGATTTGCTTGGTAAACCGAGTGAAGGCTAAAGTCTCATGAAAGCAACAATTTGTACCTTTCTATGCCCACCCTAAAGAGCACTAGAGGGAAGGGGCCCTGACAGATTATGCAACAAAGAAGGGGGCCTTCCTTATGTTGGGTGAGGTAGGTATTCTGGGTTCCATGTTTGCTGAGTAGTTTTGAGGTGCCTATAGCTCTGTGGTTGAGCTCACTAGCTTAGCATAGTCCTCCATGTTCCCTTACATGCTTGATAAACCAAACTGTATGTTGGATTAGCATTAGGGTGGAGCCTTGACTCTAAGAGAGCCTATTTATCCCTACTTAGTGGATACACATCCTAGCTCGGGGGTGGTCTCTCAGCTGAAAGAGTATAGGCTGGACAGAGACCTATGGTTGGGTGGAACATTGCTCTCACTTAGCTAGTTGCTTGGACAGTTCCATTTAAAGATAAATTATTTATGTAGTGTTAAATGATGCTATTTTTCCTATGTTATGTCTAGTTGTTATGTTCAAGTTATTTGAATGAATGATTGCATGGAATTGACCAGTATGAATACTATGTATAGGCCTGCGTATGAGGTTGAGTTCATGTTTGAACACTTCACCATTTGCTTTAACCTTGCAGGTTATAAATGCATTCATTAGTTTTAGTTTGATTAGGTGCGTTGTTATGCTTTGCATAGACTGTTAGATGGACTACATGGCATCACCTGGATATGGGGAAGGAATTAGCTAGCCCTATTGTGTTTCATGACTCGTATGTGGGTTAGGTGAAAGGGAAGTCATGGCAGAAGAAAGGAAGAACTCCTTGTAGAAGAGTAAAGAGGCATTGAGGGAGTTTAGGAAAGTATTTAGTTGGAAATATGGCCAAGTCAGAGTACTCATATGTGGTATGGGATCATAAAAGTGTATAGAGCTCTCTAAGAGCTTTCCAATGGTACCAGACTTGTCCAATTTGATCTAATGATGAAGAAGTTATCAAACTGGGAAGTTGGATCTAACAGGGCATGCTCAACTCCCGAGTTTCTGCATCCACATTGCAGAATGCGAAAGTCGAGGGCACATTTCTGTAGTGTTGAGCATTGTGGCGCTCCTCATTTTTGACTTCTGCACTGCAGAATGTGGAAGTTGGGGGCACATTTCTACAACACTAGGCATTGTGGCGCTCTGCATTTCCGATTTCTACATAGCAGAATGCAGAAGTCAAGGGTGCATTTCTACAGCGCTAGGAATTGTGGCGCTCCACATTTCTGACTTCTGCACTGTGGAATGCAGAAGTCAGGGGCGCTTTTCTTCAGTGCCGGGTATTTTGGCATTCCATATTTCCAACTACCGCACTGCAGATTGCGGAAGCCAGGGATTTATTTCTTCGACATCGGGCATATTGGTGCTCCACATTTTCGACTCCCGCATTGTGGAGTGCAGAAGTCAGAGTCGCATTTTGTTGGACGTTGTGATTTGAGCTTTCTTCCCATTTGACTTTCGATCTACGGGTTATGGATTGCGGACTAGAGACAATTGCAACTTTGTAAAATTAAAGATTAAAATTGCAGGTAAGTTTGAAAAAAGATGTATTAGGTTGTCTCGCATCGCCTCTGAAGGGCACCAAGGAGACCGGGGACGTGACACCCTAATTAGTTAAACGTGGTTAACTATGGTAAATTGTGGTTGACTATGGTTGAGCATGGTTGATTATTGTTAACCATGGTTGACTAAGGCTAACCATGGTTGATTACAGTTAACCATGGTTGATTATGGTTGATTATGATTCACTAAGGTTGATTATGATTCATTATAGTTCATTATGGTTGATGATGGTTGATTATGGTGGGTTGATTAAGGTTGGTTGACCATGGTAGAGTATAGTGGACCATGCTTAACTATGGTTGAACATGGTTGAATTTGGTTGACCATGGTCGATTATGCTTGACCATGTTTGACTTTGGATGTTCATGGTTGATGGTGGTTGATCATGGTTCACTATGTTCAACCATGGTTGAGTATGGTTGATTATGGTTTACCATGGTTTACTTTGGTTGACCATTGTCCACTTTGATTGACCATTGTCCACTTTGGTTGACGATTGTTGATTATTTCAAAATGGTTGAATTGGTTTGACTTTGTTTGACCATGGTTGACAATATTTGACTATGGTTGACCATGTCTAATTAAGCTTGACATGGTTGACCTCGGTTGACTATGGTTGACAACGGTTGATTTTTGATGTTCATGGTTGTTGATGGTTGACCATGGTTGACTATGGTTAACCATGGTTGACTATAGTCGAATTTGGTTAGCTATAGTTGACCATGCTTGATAATAGCAGACTTTGGTTGAACATGATTAGTCATGCTTGACTATGGTTGACTATGGTTATTTATGGTTGATAATGGTTGATCTTTGTTGATTATGGTTGATTATAGATGTTCATGGATAAGCATGGTTGACTATTGTTGTTTATGGTTTACCGTGGTTGTTCATGGTTGGCTATGGTTAACCAGGGTTGACTATAGTGGATCCTAGTTAGTTGACCATGGTTTACTATGGTTGATTATTGGGCGACTGTGGTTAATTAAATTTGACAATGGGTTAGTATGGTCAGCCATGGTTGACAATGGTTTACCTTAGTTGAATATGGTTAATTATGGTTGACCCTAGTTTGTTCACCATGGTTGGTGACATTTGACCCTTGTTGAATATGGTTTATTATGGTTGAATCTAGTTGGTTAGCCATGGTTGTTCATGATTGACTATGGGTGTCCATGGTTGGCCATGTTTATTCATAGTTGACAATGGTTGACAATGGTTAACCATGGTTATTCGTGTTTGACCATTGTTGCCTATGGTTGTTCATGGTTGACTATGGTAAATGTTGGGTTACCATGGTCTACTATAGTTAACCATGGATGACCATGATTGTTCATGGTTTACTATGGTTAACTATGGTTTCCCATGTATGACTATCATTGATTATGGTTATTCATGGATGAGCATGGTTGATCACAATTGACTACAATTGTTCATGGTTTCCTTTGGTTGTTCATGCCTGAATATGGTTGACTATCATTGATCCTAATCGGTTGACTGTGGTTGAGTATGGTTTATTATGGTAGACCATTGTTAAACCTAGTTAGTTGACCATGGTTTTTCATGGTTGACTATGGTTGACCATACCTGACTATCGTTAACCATAGTTGACTGTGGTTGACCATCATTGACCAAGGTTGACTTTGGATGTCCATAGTTAACCATGGTTAACCTTGGTTGATGTTGGATGATTTTAATATAGAATGGTTAACTTTTGTTGACGATGGTTAATTAGGTTTTATCATGGTTGACTTTGGATAGTCACATTTAATAGTGTTTAACCATGGTTGACTATAGTTGACCATGCTTAACCATTTTGGATATAATAGACCATGGTTGACCTTAGTTGAATTTGGTTGTCCATGGTCGACTTGTTGTTGCAGCAACATCCCCCCCAAAAAAATTTGTACATATTGGGGCCCCTCCTTTTATTTTTTCTAGAAAGACTGCCTAAAGAGGTTAATTCTCCTTTTTTAACTTAGTTTTTGTTTTCAACTGAAGATTCTGCTTTGAAAAATTCAATTTTTTCTTCTAAGGTTAAAATTCATGAAAGCCTCCCGAAACTGCGGAAGCATTCAAGTTTGTCTCCCGAAGCCGTGGAAAGTTTTCCTCTCGAAATTGCGGGAGCCATTAAGTTTTCCTCCCAAAGTTGTGGAACCATTCACGTTTCCCTTCCGAAACTGCGGAAGCCATTCGCATTTCTCTCCCAAAGCCGCCGAAAGACTAAGTGTTTTTTCTTTGAAAAATCTTAAGTTTTCCTCCCGAAGCAATTGGCATTTCCCTCCTGAAACTGCGAAAGCATTCAAGTTTCCCTTCCGAAACGGCGGAAGCCATTCGCATTTTTCTCTTGAAACCACCGAAAGACTTAGTGTTTTTGAAAAAATCTTAAGTTGCCGTCTTGAAATTGTGGGAGCCATTCAGAAATCTCTTCCGAAATAGCGGAAGCATTCAGGTTTCCCTCCCAAAACGGCGGAAGCATTCAGCTTTCCCTCCTGAAACGACGGAAGCATTCATGATTCCCTCCCAAAACCGCAGAAAGATTTTTGAAGAAACTTAAGTATCTCTCTCAACCCTGCAGGAGCCATTCGTGAAACCTTTTCGAAACGGCGAGACCATTCCTGAATACCGTCCGAAGCTGCAGAGGCACTCACGAGAACCATCCGAAACTGCGGAAGCACTCCCGATATTGTTCCGCAATTGCGGAAGCAATTTGCATATCCCTATCGAAATTGCGGAAAGAAATTCAAAGGGTTCTCTCAAAACTGCAGGATGACTCGGCAAATCCGCTCGCGTTAAGTCTCCGAGAGGTTGTATTTCGAAAAGATATGCCAATATCTTCCGAAATGCTGAGGCAGTTCGCCATATCATTCCACAATTGCGAACGAGACTCTTAAGTCCGCCCCGCAACCAATGGTCGCATTTAATGCCGAGATGGCTTGAAGTGACCGCGCCGTACAAGGCATTAAAATCCCATTTTAATGACACCACCAAACCGTTTAATGCCGCACATGTCTAGCCTTTTAAAAAGGACGATGGGGGTTTGGTTGATCGCATTGTTAGTTTCGTTAAAAAAAAATGCCATTGGGAAGACCGCGCCGGACCGCTCCAGCTCAGCGCATCCATGACCGCATCCACCTCACTCAGCCACTATCTCGTCGCCAGTTAGGTTTTTTAACCACTATTTTTGTATCATCTCCACGTTCAGTTACATTTGGGGTTTTCCCGACCATAACATGGCCGATAGACATTGGTAGCATATGTCGTTATTTTTTGTTTTTAAGGCCGCCGTGGCCCCTTAGGTTCCTTGTTCCTACCAGCTAAAAGCTATAGCTGTGACCACCCGAGTTTTTCAATGGCCGCATTCCAGGCATTGTCACCCTCACTCAAACTTTGTACCGACCACATACCATTTCGTAAATGTTATTAATAACAGTAGTGGTCGGCTGAGATGCTCAACCCATCACGTTTTGATGAATGTGGAAAGTAATCCCTTGTTTCATCATAGGATTGTTTCACTCCAGGCTCACCCGCCATTGACCATTAGAAGTGCAACGATGAAGGATACCCTCTCTCCAAAGGCTAGGTGGGAAGCAGGTTGTTTCCACGTCATATGCTTACCTTTTCGGAAGCACTCCAAAAGCTCCTGACTAGACTTTGTCTCCCTAGGATAATCAAGTCTCAGAGCCATATTTCTTTTTGGAGTGATTTATTTTGCCTCCCCAACATGCAACTTCATAATTTGTCTATATTTCTCATTAGCATGTTGAATTGGTCCTTCTCTTTGTTACACTCTCATAACATGTTGCAATTTTTTATAATGATTTGCATTTGGTTGCTAGCAGGGATAAGCCAGGATGCCGAAAGGTGGTAGACGGAAAGCTAAAGTGATGGAACTAGAGCCAGTGCCACTAAGGACTGAAACTATGTTCCAAGATACTAAGTGTACCACTGGCATTCCTCCCGAGGTCCATTGGGGAGATGTTTACAGGATGATCAGGGACCAGGATATCCCAGGTGTATTATTGGAAGAAGAACAGATATACCTCAACATCAGAACTTCAGGCATAGCTAGGGCTTCTACCCGCCCTGAATTGTTCCATGCTCTGAAGTGATCGGGTGGATACTGGAACATGCTAACTCAGAGACAAGAGTATTACATGACATCAGGGGAGAAGCTTTCGCTTCATTCCATCCAACATATATTGCTGCAACCTACAAATTCTCACGTCCCTAGCAAGCTCTAAGTGATGAATGGTTGGGCCAGATGAACAATATTGAGATGGCCAAAAAATTATTGGTCACAGAAAAGAACTTGAGAAAGAGAGGTAATGATGAATACGATGTTCAGAACCTAAGACCTCCTTTTAGGTTAATCGCCCTGATGCTATGCAGAATTTTCGGCGTGCCCGATGGCATTGTATATAGGATACAGTGGGCCCCCATCATACACTTCGTAACATTCAAAGGGACTGTGTTTGACTGGGATACTATCCTTTCGGACAGTTTGGCATCCACCGTGGCTGCTGCAAGAGAAGGTCTGGCCTTAAAAAAGTCAGAATTTTACATGTCTTCCTATCTCATTGACTGTATTTTGGCCAAGTTATCTTTCCCCAGCCTAGGTTGCACATGGGATAAATCCAACACCCCGGTCTACACTACTTATAAAATAATGTGGGCTCAGAATTACAGAGCAAGCTACAAGCTCATCTGGGAGGAGCTCATCATGCCTCTATATGAGCAGATATTCAAGGAAGAGCCCAACTGTCTGTCAGAAAATGCCATGGAGATCCTGGATAAATATGGAGACTTTTGCTTCTCAAAGCAGGGCACGTACATCAGGATGTTTGGAGGGACCAAAGCGCCATACATTTTTCCAAAGTACACTACTGATTATGTAGTCCTCAAGGAAGCAGTCAGACAAATTTTCCTTGATGGAATAGGAGGGGTGCTTAACACGCAACATAAGGCTTCTTTCCCTCCTTTACCCTTCTGCATAGGAGCCTACAAATTCTCAGGGGTTGCATCAGTTGAGGAATTTGTTCAAGAGCTGAAAGATTTCCACTTCGGTGAAATGATATTCCATAGAAATGATAGGCGGGGGAAGGTTTCCGAGCATTGCAAAGAAATTTATGCTCATTTTGAATATGCTCATTACTATGATGCTGAGGAAGAAGTGTTTAGAGGCATCAGCAACATGACTGAGTTGCAGATTTGTCGTCAAGGCAGTGGAGCAAGCTCTAGCTTTACCCCAGCCCGAAAAGCTAGCCTGCAAAAAGAGAGAGAAGCAGATGATGCCCGAGCCCAAGAAGAACAAAGATTGAAAGAGGAAGCGAGACTACAAAAAGAAGCTGAAGATGTGAGACTGCAGAAAGAAGATGAAGATGTGAGATTGCAAAAAGAAGCTGAGGAAGCCCAACTACAGAAAGAAGCAGAAGATGCAAGGCTACAGAAAGAAGCAGAAGATGCAAGGCTGCAGAAAGAAGCAGAAGATGTGAAGCAGATGGAAGAAAATGAAAATCAGCAGCAAGCTAAAGAAGAAGAGAGAAGGCAACAAGCTAAAGAGGAGCAAAAGACGGAAGAAGAACTTAAGACAGCTGAAGATGCTTAGGCAGGTGGCTCCAGCACCCAAGATATGGAAATAGACATATCTCAAGCAGGTGCCTCCGGCACCCAAAATGCGGAGGTGGAAATAGCGCAAGAAGGTGTCTCCGGTACCCAAAATGTGGGAACAGATTCAGCTCATGTAGTCCATACCCCACCCGCAGAAGCAGAAATAAATGTAATAGACCTCCCAATCGTCCCTTACAATCCATCAGAAGAGCATACGGTGTCTTGTTGGGATGAATTTGTGTATGATAAGAAGAGAAAGGAAGTGGTCCTAAAATCGGAAGAAAGGATAAAGAGACTCTTCCAAGAAGATATTGTTACCCGGCAGGAGACCACAGTAATGCAAAATACAAATAAGGCTCCCATAGCCATGGCATCCGCCGCTGTAGAAGCAACAAAAGCATTGCAAGACAATGTGTCCGATATGGTTAGAGAAGTGGAGTCGACAAAGAGGAGAGCTCGCATGTTACAACATACTGTGGCTAATGAACAGGCTTACAGGGATCTTGTAGTAAATAAGTATAATCGCCTATCTATTGAGCACAAGGAATTGTCAGATAAGTATCGCTAGTTAGAAGAAGAAAAGGAGCATCTGGAAGTTCAGATGATGGTTTTAGAAGCAGAAAAGAACGATTCGGAAGCTAGGGTGTCTCAGCTGCAAGAAAATAAGCAAGAAATGGGTGATCAATTAGAGCAGGCAGAGAGCAGGGCAATAGATATGTCTCCCTTTCATGAACTGTCCTGTGACATCCTGAGACAAATGCATGACACACAAGAGCTGGTTACTGAAGAAGTGTGCAGGCTCAAAGCCATGATGGTTAGATTGAAAGAAGTTAATGCAGAAGCCAATAGGCCTACGGGTAAATATACTCGGGTTAAAGCAAACATCCTGAGCCAGATGGAATGGAGAGAAGGAAAGGTTGATTTCCCCAAGCATCTCCCATTCAAATCTGTAGATGGTTTTAATGAAGATATAGCCCTTATGGAATTCTGCAGGAACTGTGGCCTTAAGCTAATGGCTAAGATCCAAGGAACAATGGATAAAAGTAACAATCTTTATCAAAAAATCCATGAAGTGCATGATAAATGCAAGTTGAGTTTCCCTCAGTCCCTTGATGAGTTGCCGAGCAAAGAGCAACGTTTATTAGACTTGAAGGAAGAGCTAGGCATCCAAATGGAATATGTGAGGAAGATCGATGTCTTAGCCATTGATGATCTTCACCACTATATTGGGATGTCGTCAATACACAATCATTTGCTTAAAGAAATCCACCAAGCAGCAGTTGCAAAAATTCAGGGTATTGGAGTAGAGCTTGGTAAAGATGTGACTTCCCAGAAAATCTTGCTCCATTCCTCAGCAAATGTAGTTATCAAAGACACTGGTATCTGGTTTAGTTACATTGCAGAAGAGGAAAAGAAAGCAGCAGCAGTAACAGCCAATCCAAGTGCTTCTCTCCCAGCAGCAGCAGCAATATCAGCCAGCCCGAGTGCTTCTCTCCCAGCAGGAGCGCCTTCCGAAGAGTGAACACGCTGATCCTAAGGCGTTGTTCCTATTTTTTGTATTTTGACCTTCCTTTGTCTAAAGCGTAGAACCATTGGACAGCTGTCCTTTTCTTTTTGAGGAATTTTCTGTTTTAAGAAAAGGGTCACAAGTTTTGTTTATTAAAAGGGAAAAGTCTGTAGGGGATAGGTATAAAGAGCCAGGTGGCAGCCCAAGGGGCATTTTGTAATAATATAAGTAGAATTTTAGGAAACAGTGTACATGACTTTTTGCAGGGAAATAATTTTTCTGAACTTGTACGAGCTATCTTGCACTTGTTTCAAGAAAATGAAATGTACCTAATAAGATCCTGGAGAGGACGCTTTTGCATGGAAATGGATATTGGATGTGTGTTGGATTATTCCTGTGACCTCTATATTCTACTGTGAGATCTTTGTTTGCTGTCTTGAACTATTTCTTTGTATTGAATGATCTTACTTTTCTCTATGCAAATGAATTTTCTCCTACATGAGTAATGGAATGTGTTAATATCTGAATTAGAAGCTATCTTCTAATATCTCTTGCCCTTTTTGCTATGGATCTATCTTTATGATTTAATGGCTGTCTATTGATTTTTTAGATAACTCTTCCAGCACATTACTCATACTTATAATTTTCTCCTTGCAGGGATAGTTTAGATTTATTTCAGTTTTAGATACAAAATTGTTTCGAGTTTTGCATTTAGATTAAGATAACTTAGGCGCTTGCATATCATTTCAAATTATAAAATAAAAAAAAGAACGGTGGATCGGGCCATAACCGATATAATTGAAGCAAATCTCCAAACGCAACGGTTGCTAGAACCGCTAACCGTATGGATCCCCCACACCAAACAGTGGAAAATCTAATTGGGATAGGCTACCGAGGAGGATCCCTTTCTACTTGATGCTGCGATCTTCGTGGTATCAACATGACTTTTATTGACCGTGTTTGACAAAAGACAACCACGGTTGACCCTACTTGAATATGGTTGATCATGGTTGACTATGGTTGAGGAGGGTTGACCATGGTTAACCTTGCTTAACTTTGGATTTTCATGGTTGATGATGATTATTCATGGATAATCATGGTCAAGCGTGGTTGAACTTATTATGGTTGACTATGGTTGAGCATGCTTGATACGGTTGGTTATAGTTAAAAATGGTTGACTAAGACTAACCATGGTTGATTATGGTTTACCATGGTTAACCATGGCTAACTAAGGTTTATTATGGTTGATTATGGTTGATGATGGTTGATTATGGTGGGTTGATTAAGGTTGGTTGACAATGGTAGAGTATGGTTGACCATGCTTGATTATGGTCAAGCATGGTTGACTTTAGTTAACCATGGTTGAATACGCTTGACCATGGTTGACTTTAGACGTTCATGGTTAATCATGGTTGAGCATGATTCACTATGATAAACCATGGTTAACTATGGTTGATTATGGTTTACCATGATTAACTATGGTTGACCATGGTTGACTTTGTTTGACCATGGTTGAATTTGGTTGACCATTGTCAACTTTTTTACAATGGTTGAATTTGGTTGACTTTGGCTCACCATGGTTGACTTTAGTTTTTCATGGTTGACAATATTTGACTATGGTTGACCATGCTTCACTAAAGTTGACCTGGTTGACCTTAGTTGACCATGATTGACTATGGTTGACCATGGTTGAGTATGGTTGTTCATGGTTTACGATAGTTAACCATTGTTGACTATGGTCAACCATGGTTGATTATAGTTAACTTTGGTTAGCCATGGTTAACTAGAGTTAACCATGCTTGACTGTGGTAGACTTTGGTTGACCATGGTTGTTCATAGTGTTGGTGTCCATTTTGTCACTATTTTTTATCAACAAATCTACTTTGAATGGCGTTAATTTCATTATTTTTGATATAATAAGTTATTCTTTCCGCCATTCAGCCCATCAAACAGACCAGGTATGCATGTATTCGTTTATCATTTGAATTTTGGTCAAATCTCGCTATATTGTGATTTATCAATGATTAAAGTAACATTTTCAGTCATGCATGGCATTTATTTTTGATCTATAGGCTACGGTTCCTTGAATGAACTTCCATTCATACTGCGTGTTTATATTGCCAATGTTCAGCCACATCCAGCTCATCATTCGGCCTTGCATTCAGCTCGCGAAATCCATGGTTGGCATATTTCTAGCTGTTAAAGTAAAAAACGAATACGTGGGTTATGTTAGCCACGTGATGGTTACGGTTGGTGAGATCTCATTCTAGAAGATTAGCCTTCCTGCCTTCCAAAATCGATAGCACATCCCACCTCAACGTCAACACTCCACACGCCAATTTCCTTGCTCGTTCAACCTGGAATCACGCACGCTCATTCACGTCGGTGTTCTGGAAGAGTTCGTCTATCCACGCTCAGTTCGCCAACACACTGCCCGTTCCACGTCAAAGGAAGATTGATGCTCCAAGCAGCTGCGTGAAGAAACCAACCCCGTGAAGACTAGTTGATGCTCCCTATGCTGTCATGCATCACTTAAAGTAGCTGGTTATAGCCATAAATACCTCTATTATTAGAGAGGTCGACTCTGTCGACCTTCTCATCCATCGTAATTTATAAATAGATGCTTTACATAGAAGAATAGAGTTAGTCTGTAGACATAGACCGAGTTAGAGTTAGAAATTATTAAGAGAAGATAGCAGACGTTTTGTAATTTTCTTAAGTTAATGGAATTTCTAGTTTGTTGATGTTTTGAGTAACTAATCAGTTCAGTTTTCCATCTCTGATTGTTGGGAAGGGCCCCTCATCAACCGGAGGTTTTGTTCTTGTTTTCTGCATTTTCTTTTCTGCAAATAATTAGTTTATTTTCCTGTATATGAAATTAATTTCGTTTTTTTTGTACATGATATTTATTTCTTCTCTGTAATTTATATTGTGTTGCTAACATAGTTTGTGTTTACAGAATTAGTAAATGGTCAACCAAAAGTATAGTTTTGATAGTTTAATTTCAGTCTTTGGTAATTAGATAGCTTGTTTTCTAATCTCTTTCAATTAGATAGACTTAGTTAGTTGTTATTTCTAGCTTAGTTTATAATTAGAATTAGTTTTATTTGCCTCTTCTCTATAGCTGTAGGTTAATTCTATCTCTCATCTCAATCTTGCTTTAGCATATCATAGGAATAGTGTATCTCTCCAACAATGATTAGAATAGGTTGCTCTCTATTATCGTAGATTCTCAACAAGTCTTGTCACTGATTTCTTTGCATTGTATGTTCATCTGCATTCGCCAACTAATGTTAAGATCATCGAAACTCTCATTTTCCTTAGTTTAATTCGTTTTTCCTCATCCAGACTGTCATTCGAATAGTCATCCAGATCGTCATTCGGATCTTCATTCTTTCTGCACTGTTTTTATGCTCATTTGAATTCAGTTTCTTAGTTTTTATTAACTGCAATCTTTCCCGTTCTTAATTAGTATTCTTAACCATAATTAGGCCCTTATTTTACATTTCATAAAGTTTTAATTAAAGTCTTGTTATCATTCCTAGTTTTCCTTAACAGTCTTTTAAATTATGTCTCTTATATTTAATTTGCTAATATGTTGTTGTTTTAGAACTTATCACTGTTATTCCTATACTAGTTTATTACATGCTCTTAAGACTTAGTTAGATTAGAGTTAATAATTTCATTCTCCAAGTATTCTAGTTTTGATAGTTTCCTTCATTAAGATTAGGATCAGTTTCTTATTTAGATAAATAATGAATATGTTCATGTAATAGAATTTGGAATCAGAAATTAATATATTTATCAAGTTTTCTACTTTCTTCTATATAAATATTTTTATCAAGTTTTCTACTTGCTTCCAAATCAAGTTCAAAAGTAAATATATTTTTTAAGTTTTCTACTTGCTTCTAGTTTTCATTAGTTTTATATTATTATTTTGCTCATGGATAGTAGATAGATCAGAATGTTTAAAGTTAATTGTGATTGGTCTCTTTGTAGTTTACATCTCTTTGTTGAAGTTAGATTAAATTTACTTCCATTTTCTTTTGCTATTACATTTGAAAGCCATTATGATACATTCACTCTAGTTCCTGTTACATGGGAAGAGATGTTTTTCTTGAATTAGTTGTTGAAATTATTAAATTGTAATTTGTTTTGATTAGCATAGTTTTCTGCTTATGTAATTTATCATCGAATTAATCCATTTCATAGATAGGTCTCTAATTTATTTACAGTTATTTTTCTAATTCTTAGATTAGAATCTGAAATTAGGTAATTTGCATTTTCATAGTTCATAGTTTGCTTTTCAATCAGTTTCCCTTATTAAATTATAAAGTAGAATAGTATGATTTGATACTATTCTAGTTTATTTGCTTAACTAAGTTTGATTTAGTTCTTTGTATTGTTTTTCTGAAGTTTGACTTAGTTTTTCATTTTGAAAGATCTTTCGATCTTTTCTTTATTAAATATTTTTAAGGTCAGATAAGCCGAAAATCTTAGGTGCCATTCTACCTTAGCATATACTTTGCCTCAATTCTAAGATTACCAACCCCGGTCGAAAATTAAATATTAGGTGTTTTCTTTGAGATAGCTCGCACACCCAACATTTTGGCCTCGCTGCTGGGGAGTTGTAGAAGATAGGTAGAATTTAGTTGTAGAAGATAGGTAGAATTCAGTCATAGATACGTAAAAATCCTTTTTAATTTAGTTATATTATTTCCTTTGAAAATAGGCTAGTGGTGGGTGAGTGGTAAGACAAGAGGTAAGAACCTGTGCATCTGTTATAACAGGCATCCCCAAAACCCAACAATAGCAGTTATGCAGTTAGAACATATTTCAATTATAATTCCATTTTATGAATAGGTCTAGAGATTCACAAGGTAGATTTATTAAAACTAGTTCTCTTACTAAAATCCCCACTAAAATTTCTACTAACCTATATGGGGGGCATTCCACCCCAACTACTAACTCAACAGAAAGGTATCGGAAGACACTTAAAGGGGATAGTCCTACTTGGAAAGCAAAGGAAAGCCTTTCTGAAAATCAATTAGGGGAAAACATAGGGACATTAGAACAGTCTGTTCATAAAGAAATTCCACTAGAAGAACCCCAAGCTCATATTGAGACTGAACTTAGACAAGAGGAAACTCAAAAGGATAAAACTTCAAGACCTCTCAACTCTCCATTAGTCCAAAAACCCAAAGAAACTACTTTTTCAATAGTAGGTGGTCCAAAATTGGTAGATTTTGTCGATCCTGCACAAGAAGATGCTCTTTTTGAGAGTTCTATGAACATAGTTATCTCACAAATTGATACAACAATAGTAGGACCTCCAAAAATGGATTCCCACGTAGCTGGTAATTCTCCTCCTAAAAAGAAGAATACCCTTCCTGAAACAGAACGTTGGGACATCCCATATTCACCAAGAAAGGAGCCACCTAGATTCTATAGCTTTGGCAATAGAATCTTCATGGGGGATGAAAATGAAGATCATGTCCGAAAATATGAAGAAGATGGAGAAGTTAGAACTAAAGGTACCTTTAGGTTCTCTATCTTATACACTGTACAAGATGTTACTATGAAAAACATCGCTCCCTCCTCACTACCAACCTTTTATGGGAAGAGTAGTGAGGATCCAGACACATTTTTATTCGAGTTTGACATTTTGTGTAGGAGTTATAATTACCTACAATATGGCCAAAAACTAAAACTCTTTCCTGCCACATTGAAAGATTCTTCTCTTCGATGGTTCATGGGATTAGGAGAATCTAGTATTAGAGCTTGGGAAGACATGAAGAATGCATTTCTTCGAAAATATCAGGATTACTGTAGACCTAAGGACTCTCGCAATGATATTTTTAAAATTCAACAACTTGAAGACGAGAGCTTAGAAGACTATCTCGAGATATTTAACTATGTGTTACACACATCCAAGTATAGTGATCTTTGAGAAGATGCAATAAGAACACTCTTCCTCAAAGGAATCTCAGAATAATTCTTAGATAACCTTAATCTCATGATAGCAGGAGACATTTCTCATAAGTCTTTTACAGACATTTGTGAACTATGTAGGAATTACTATAGGAGCAAAGAGAAAGGTGGAAGACACTTTCAAGAATCTTATGCTAGGAATCCCAAAGGAAACACATCCGGTCCTGGTGGAGTTACAAGGGTAGAGTTAGGAAACCTATTGGAAAATTTCAAAACAGATATTTTAGGAGCCATGGGTTCTTAATTAGATGCACTACAAGCTAAAAAGAGACAAGATGAAGAGTGTGCATCAATGAGTGTTTTATGTCCTAGGTGTAGAACTAAACATCCTCAACGAGAATTTCCATTAAATAATGTTTCATTCTGTCACCTATGTACATAAGAACATACAACCAATGATTGTCCATCGTTTCCTGGATTACAAGCTGTATACAAGAGTGGAAATTTTGGTGAAATACCTAGGAGGCCTTGGCAACCTAGAGATCAACCATCGTATCAAGAGTCATCACAAATTCGACCCTATTACTATCCTTATCAACCTCCTGAACGATGGAATACTTTAGGTTGGAAGAATTGGCTATTAAATTTTGAGCATTAATTCACAATACTCTTGGATTTTTACTGAGAGAATAACATATACAGTATATCAATGCATAACAATCACAATAAGCATGACAAGCATCACAAGAATCAAAAGCAAGAGACACAGAGTTTCCGCGGGGAAAACCCTAAGGTGAAAAACCCCACAACTTCCTCAGAGATAGAGAGAGCAATGGCTCAACCAAAGTACAACCAAAATACACTTGAGATAGTCTCCTAGAGAAAATGATCCTCCTCCTCACTAGCGCACCACTTTCTGAGTGAGAGAAGCGTGTCTTTCCAAAAATGATACAAATAGAGATCTCCCGATCTATATTTATACTTAAACTGTTTGCCTAGTGACCTTATGGGGCCGACTTGTCTATCTAGATACATCCACATTATAATATATATATTTTAGGGCTAACCCCACACATGGTGGTCTAATAACCCATCGGCAATTACACACACTTGTGACACTTGTCAATCCACATGACAACATTTCCTTATAGAGGAATAACACATCTCTTATAAGGGTACAATAAATATATATGAAATACATTTTGAAGTTACATATACATCAACACTCCCGCTTAACTAGGAAGGTATTTCTAGACACAGTTCTGCTAGACAAGTCTTCTTCTCGGGATCATCGTCATCATCATCGCCACTGTTGATGCTATCTCAACCAATCTCTGACTCTACTCGTCATAGGAAGTTCTACAGAGCCAATCCTTTTTCATATTGGATGTAGGCCCACCACTTGCAGGTCTTCATCATTTGTGTGAATGGTCTAATAGAGGTGTCCTCTCAGGACTAATTTTATGTGCGGATGCAATATCGGAAAGAGTATCCCAGGAACATTTATGTGCTTAAGCATGACCGGCAAGATCTCCCAGGACTGATTACATACATCTCCTCCACAATACCTTTAAAGAGCATCCCAAGAACATTTATGTGCCGTAGCACGACTGGCAAGATCTCTAAAGAGCATCCCAGGACTTATTACGAGCATATAGCTTAACCTCTTAGATCTCTACGATTGATTACATGTGGATAGAAAAAACCTTTAAAGAGCATCCCAGAAACATTTATGTTCCGTAGCACGACCAGCAAGATCTCTAAAGAGCATCCCAGGACTAATTACGAGTGCACAACTCAACCTCTCGGATCTCTAGGATTGATTACATGTCTCCGTAGCAATACCTCATCCCAGGACTGATTATGAGCACACAGCTCAACCTATCGGATATCTGAGGACTGATTACATACTACATAGCAATACCGGAAAGAGTACCCCAAGAACATTTATGTGCCGCAGCACGACCGGCAAGATCTCCCAGGACTGATTACATGCTATTTGCACAACCTACCACATATCATCTCTGACCTCCAAGTATCAACCTGATACTCATGATCCAACGGATCATCATCGCATGAGGCCTCATCCTGATGCCCATGATCATATTGATCATCATCACTTGTACCATCCTAGTACATATCATCTGGAGCAACATCCTGAAGCTCATCATCATGATCAACCCGATCATACAATGCATCCACCTGATGCACACCAAGTATCTACCTGATACATATCATCATACATGATACATATCAACATACATGATCTACCTGATCATACAATGTATCCACCTGATACAGATACATGGTCCAAGCATCCAACATGATGCATATACAAATACATACAAATGATCCAACCGATCATATCCAGCATCCAACATGATGCGTACATACATATAAATGATCCAACTGATCATATCCAACATCAACACGATGCGTACATACATACAAATATAAATGATCCAACTGATCATATCTAGTATCAACACGATGTGTACATAAATACAAATATAAATGATCCAACTGATCATATCCAGTATCTAACATGATGCATATACAGAGCAATAACTGGAGCATTGTCCTAATATTCATCCTCCAACGCTTACATCCACAGCCATGTGAAGGATCCTCCTTCCAACATGCTTGGAATGGCTTCAGCAAATGTGTCCATCACTTCTTCCTCGAAGTGTCGTCGATCTTAAGAACACCAAGCCTCTCCCTGAAGTACTCGAACTTCACCCTAGCTAGTGGCTTCGTCAGCACATCTGTAATCTGCTTGTCCGTCGCAACATACAGGAGCTTCACGGCTCCTCTCTACACCATATCCCTAATATAGTGATATTTGATCTCTATGTGTTTCGACCTGTCATGAAACATTGGGTTCTCAGATAGCTTCACACAACTCTGGTTATCGCAGAATATACCAGTAGCATCCAATGGGAGATCAAATAACTCAGACAGTAGCTTCCATAGCCATACTGCCTCACAACTAGCTGAACAGGATGCAACATACTCTTCCTCAGCTGTACTCAGTGCTACGCAGGACTGCTTCCTGCTGAACCAAGAGATCACACTTGATCCCATACTGAAGCAGCACCCAGATGTGCTCTTCCTATTTGCAGCATTACCAGCCCAATCTGAATCAACATAACCCTGCAGGTTAAACTTTTGATTCACTTCATACTTGAGCCCATAATCCACTGTACCCTTCAGGTACCTCAGAACATGCTTTACAACAACCAGGTGAACACTCTTAGGATCCGTCAAGAATTGGCTCAATTTGTTCACTGCAAAGAAAATATCTAGTCTCATGTTCGTCAAGTACATCAAGGACCCAATCATCTAACAATACATAGAGACATCAACCGGCTCAGATGAAGCATCACATAGAAGCTTTAGATTCGATGCCATGGGTGTGGCCATGGCCTTGCAATCTATCATCCCAAATCTCTTCAGGATATAGTGCATCATACTTCCCTTGACCAAGGAAGATCCCACCTGAATTCTGCCACACCTCCATACCTAGGAAATAGTGCATCATTCCCAAATCTTTCATATCGAACTCAGCAGCAAGCTTCCTCTTAGTATCTGCAATCAATCTATCATCTCCTATTACAAATAAGTCATCCACATACATAAGTAGAATCACAGGATTTCCTTCCTCAACCTTGTAGTAGAGATTGGAATCCACTTTACTCTTGGTAAAGCCCAAACTAGATAGGAAACTGTCCATCCTACCATACCAAGTTCTAAGGGCTTGCTTCAAGCCATACAAGGCTTTATTCAATCTGCACACATATGACTCCCTGTCATGTATTTCAAAGCCGAGTGGATGCTCCACATATACATCCTCTTCAACTACACCATTCAAGAAAGCAGTCTTGACATCCATCTGGTGTATTTTCCATTTCATTGCTGCAGCCAGGGCAAGTACTGTTCTGATGGAAGTATACCTGGCTACAGGTGCAAAATTTTCTTCATAATCTATTCCCTCTTTCTGAGAGAAGCCATGAGCTACGAATCTTGCTTTGTATTTCTCTACACTGCCATCTACACCATGCTTGATTTTGCAGATCCATTTGGAAGTCACAACAGACTTCTCTTTAGGTCTTGGGACAACATCCCAAACATCATTTTTCATTATTGATTGGTATTCCTCAACCATAGCATCCTTCCATTCTTTCTTTTCCGTTGCTTCTTCATAACTGGAAGGTTCTTTGTTCATAATGCCATAGAGTAAAGCAACATAGTTGGTATGTGATCTGGTTCTTTTATTTGCTCTGTGTTCTTCTTCTGGAATGCCAAATCTTTTTGCATCTTGAATGAGCTTTCTAGCCCATGCAGGTTTCCTCTTGTGAGATTTATCTTCACGGGGTGGATCTACAGGTTCTTGTGGATCTTCAAACTCACGAACAACTTCTGGAATTTCTTTAGTCATGGTAGTGTCTTGAAATCTAGTTTCCTTAGGTTCTTCATAAACTTCGATAGGTGCCTTCCTTGATTTGATGAATGTTGAGTTTTCATCAAATGTTACATCCCTGCTAACATCAATCTTCTTGAACCCTGGAAAGTATATTCTGTAAGCCTTCGAGCTTTCACTGTAACCCACAAAGATACCCTTCTTTCCTGAAGGATCTAGTTTGGTCCTCTTTTCCTTTGGGACATGAGTGTATACTGGACAACCAAATATTCTGAGATGGCTGACTTCAGGTTTCTTACCAGAAAAGACCTCTTCTAGTGTCTTGTTGTCCAATATCTTGTGGGGTGTTCGGTTCTGCACATATACAGTTGTTCTAGCTGCTTCTGCCCATAGATGCATAGGTAGATCCTGGTCATGCAACATTTCCCTTGCTACTTCCATGATTGTTCAGTTCTTCCTTTCTGCAACTCAATTCTGTTGAGGATTATAAGGAGCAATCAACTCCCTTTTAATCCCTGAATCACTGCAAAGCTTCTTGAAGTCACCTGAGGTGAATTATCCACCATTGTCGGATCTGAATATTTTGATCTTTTTGTCAGTTTGATTCTCCATCAAGGTTTTGAATTCCTTGAACTTATCAAACACTTCATCTTTGTTTTTCAAGAAGTATACCTAAGTCTTCCTGGAGAAGTCATCAATAAATGAGACATAGTAAACATACCCACTTAGAGAACTGGATGACATAGGACCACATACATCTGAGTGGATGATTTCCAGGATATCTTTTGCCTTGCTTTCATTGCTTGGGAAATCCTTCTTAATATTCTTACCTTATGCACATCCTTTGCAAACACCTTCATGTTTGGTATTGATTTTAGGAAGACCCTCTACAACCTTGCTTGCAATTGGAAGTGCCTTATAGTGCATATGAGCAAGTATTCTATGCCAAATTTCACTTGGCTCCATGGATTCATGCACCATGGCATGTTCAGGTTGTCCTTTTAATTTATACAAACCTCCCTCTTGCTCTCCAATCACAACTGCATCATCTATGGTCTTTCCGTTTGGCCAAATTAGGACTTGGACATCCACAAATGCAACCATCATACCTTTTGCATCCAATGCAGAGATGGAGAGTAAGTTCTTCTTGAGCCCAGGTACATAAAGGACTTCTTTCATTTTCAAAGATTTTCTAGAATCTAGGTTGTAGGAGGCTTCACCACTTCCTTTGATGGGATATTGATAATCATCCCCAAGTTTCACTTTATGGGGTGATTCATGTTCAGACAAATTTACAAAGGATTCTTTAAACTCAGTCATGTGTTTGGAAGCCCCACTATCAATTAACCAATCATTACAACCATGGGAGATAGTACCTGTGAGAGTAGAGATTAGAACATACTCTTCTTCACTTGATGAGTCATCATTACTATCATCACTTTTTGCCCTATCCTTCTTCTTTGGAGGTTCATCATCTTTGGCAGCATGAGTATGGTACCTTCTTTTATTACCCTTCTTCTTCTTGCTGGAGTTGTTGTTGTTGTGGTTGTCCCTTTTGTTCTTGGGACATTCTGAAGAAAAGTGACCCTTCTCATTACAAGTGAAACACCTTAGATCTTTCTTGTCTTTGTGAAAATGATGAGAAGATTTCTTCTTGTGATGGGATGGCTCCCTCTTGAACTTGCCCTTCTTAGTGTGAGCTGTGAGAGCTTGATCTTCATTTCCCATCTTCTCTTCTCTTGCCACAAGCCTTGCTTCTTCTTCAGAAAATTCCTCCCATAATTTGTTGAATGAGATTAACTTCTTTCTGGCACAGATCCCCTGGATAAAAGAGTCCCATGACCTAGGTAGGCCATTCAAAGTAGTCATAACAATTTCACCATTCTCCACCATTTCATCTACAACTTCAAGTTGTTCCTTAATTTGAGAGACCTTGGAGAAATAGGATTGAATGGTTTCTCCATTCGACATTTTGACCCCTTTCAATTGATTCCGCAGGGTCATCTTCTAATTTATGTTCTTTCCTTCAAATAGCTTGGTCAAAGAGTCAAACATAGCCTTGGGAGTCTTTAGAGAAGACACATGGGGTGTGAGATGGTCATTGATAGAACCAACAATAATTCTCTTTGCCTTGACCAAGTTCTTCTTATGCAATACCTTATCCTCTTCATCCTCTAGGATAGGGATGTCTTCTTTTATATATGAGTCCAACTCATTCTCTTCCAGGATTAACCCAATCCTATACTTCCAAGCTCGGAAGTTATCATCCCCTTCAAGCTTATCCTCAAGCTTGGTGTGGTGAGATATCTTAAAGAGTAATTCAAATGGAAATAGAAAAGATTTAGGTCTTACCACTTGAAATGCTGAAAATTGGATCTTGTCCTGGATTATGGTTTGTCAGAAAAACCCTAAAAATTCAAAATGTGAATTTCAACTTTCTGAAAGGATAGAAAGATGTGCTTTGATTAGCTCATCAACCTAGTGTATTCAGAATTTGAGATCAGCAAAGCTTTACCCTTTAGATTTGGATTTTTGTCCTCCCAGGTTCACTAGGGAGAGCCCTGAATTAGGGTTTGAGTTTCTCAGAGATCTATCCAGCCAAAAATCTTGATCCAAAGCTCTAAAATTCAATTTTTGCAAGGAGCTTCCATCTATGTCTTCAGATTTCAGAAATTCCTATTTTTGTGGAAACCATAATTTTTAGGGCCAAATTTGAAAATGCTCAGAATTGAATTCTGATTGGACAAATAGATTCTCCTTGATGAGTAGAGTCAATCTACTATACTAATTTTCCAAAAACTGTGGAGAGAAACCCAATAAACAAGAAACTCAAGTTTCTGTCACTACAAAACGTCTTCTTCTCAGGTTAGCTCTGATACCATGTTAAATTTTGAGCATTAATTCACAATACTCTTGGATCTTTACTGAGAGAATAACATATACAGTATATCAATGCATAACAATCACAATAAGCATGACAAGCATCACAAGAATCAAAAGCAAGAGACACAGAGTTTCCGTGGGGAAAACCGTAAGGTGAAAAACCCCACAACTTCCTCAGAGATAGAGAGAGCAATGGCTCAACCAAAGTACAACCAAAATCCACTTGAGATAGTCTCCTAGAGAAGATGATCCTCCTCCTCACTAGTGCGCCACTTTCTGAGTGAGAGAAGTGTGTCTTTCCGAAAATGATACAAATAGAGATCTTCGGATCTCTATTTGTACTTAACCTGTTTGCCCCGTGACCTTATGGGGCCGACTTGTATATCTAGATACATCCACAATATAATATATATATTTTAGGGCCGACCCCACACATGGTGGTCTAATAACCCATTGGCAAGTACACACACTTGCGACACTTGTCAATCCACATGACGACACTTCCTTGTAGAGGAATAACACATCTCTTATAAGGGTATAATAAATATATATGAAATACATTCCAAAGTTACATATACATCAACATTGGCCACTGCAGTACCCTCCTCGGAATTCTCAACAGCAGCAATGGCCACATGGATGGAGAGGGCAAGCTTATGCTCAAACAACTCCTCCTATGCATAACTATCCATACCCACCTAATATTCAACAACTTCCACCTGGATTTGTACCTCCTTCACTGCCCCCTATCCTGAATCAACCTCACCATTTCCAGAATATGAATCCCCCAAGACCCACAATATTACCTGCACAACTGATACCAAATCCTGAAAACAAACCAACCCAGGCCCTTAATAGCATTGGCTTGTTACCTCTTCCATCATATGTCATTTCGACCGCGCCAACACATGAGATACAACTGCGGTCTGGACGAGTTTTGCAAGATAAGCCCAATTCATCAGTTGTTATTCAAGAAGAAAATGAAGAAGAAAACATACCTACCAAATTTTTGAATGATGCCATTCTTGAAGATGTGGTTATTTCTAGATCTTCATCACACAACCATCCACACAAAGAGGTAATTCCAGGGGAAAAATCGCCCCCATATCTGGAGCGTCTGGTACTAGAAAAAACTGTGACTTATCCAAAGTACGATATCATTAACGAATTGAAAAATATTTGCATTAAGATCCCTTTGTTACAAGCCATTAAGGATATCCCAATCTATAGTAAGGTAATAAAGGAACTCTATATTAAGAGACCAGGGAGAAAACAAAAAGACCCTCCAACGATTCATGTAATAAGAGAAATTTCAGATTGCATAGCAAACCAACCTAGAATTCCAAAGTATTCAAACCCAAGAAACCTTATGGTGACTATTATCATCAATAACACCGCCATAGGGAACACACTTATTGATCTAGGAGCTGCTATCAATTTGATGACTACGACAATTTTAGAAACTCTCAATTTTGGACCATTCCTCCGCCCTACCCCAACAATGCTAGAGTTAGCAGATCGCACTATGGTGCAACCTACTGGGATCTTAGATGACATCACTGTATCAGTAGCCTCATGGGAATATCCCATGGACTTCATGGTTATAGAGTCAAAGGACCCTTCCAAAGGTCACCCCATTATTTTGGGAAGACCTTGGTTGGATACTACCAATGCATTTATAGGATGTAGGGATGGAGAGATGACTATCTCTGATAGGTTATCTACAAGAAAAGTATATTTATACCCACCAACTCAGCCAATAGCTGAAAACCTATTTTGGTTAGATTGTCCTTTCAGGGATGAGAACTTGGAAGAAATTTCCCTTGTCAGTGATCTTTCTCGGGCACTTCAAGAGAAAAATTACCGAGAATGTGTTGAACCAGTTTATCTCTTCCACAACATGTGTAGATTTTCCCCAATCTTTTTCCCAATTTGACCAGATCTTTGGAGACGAATTCCAAGAAAACATGAGACTCTCAACATTTACAGGTACACTCTGTGTCTTCGCAATCGAAGAACACCTAGGATCCTATACCATACCATGTGAGGTTAGTACTGACAAATTTCTACATATAAATGCATGTTTAGATGAGAGACGGAAAAAACAATTACTAAAAGTTCTCAAGAGTCAAATTGGAGCATTTGCATGGGAGTGTACCGATACAAAAGGTATACACCCGGATACCTGTATCCAACACATTTACACAAACTCAAACATACCTCCTGTTAGGAATCCCCAGAGAAGAATGAACCCAACCCTAAAAAATATAGTAAAGGATGAATTAAAAAAACTCCTTAATGTTGGATTCATTTACCCAATTTCCAACAGTAAATGGGTTTCTCCTCTGGTAGTAGTTCCAAAGAAATTCACAGGTAAATGGCGCATATGTGTTGAATTTTGAGAACTGAACAAGGCCACTCTTAAGGACTACTTCCCT
Organism: Larix kaempferi; assembly: GCA_027924585.1. Taxonomy (NCBI): domain Eukaryota; kingdom Viridiplantae; phylum Streptophyta; class Pinopsida; order Pinales; family Pinaceae; genus Larix; species Larix kaempferi. The sequence goes on from BSBM01000073.1 coordinate 46,391,059, forward strand.
TTTCTTTTTATCGATCAAGTGTTAGACACCTTATCAGGAAAACAATATTTTTCATTCCTTGATGGGTATTGTGGATATAATCAAATATTGATAGCACCTGAGGATCAAGACAAGACAACCTTTACTTGATCTTGGGGGATGTTTGACTACCAAGTGTTACCATCTGGCCTATGTAATGCACCTGCTACTTTCCAGCGTGCAGTTCTAGGAATATTTGCTGACCTCATACACGACTGTGTAGAAGTTTATATGGATGATTTTATAGTTTATGGTAATACCTTCCAAGAAGCCCTTGATAACCTCGAAACAGTTCTTATTCAGTTCCACAAAATGACCTTAGCTCTTAGCCATGAAAAATGTAAGATGTTACTGACCGAGGGCATAGTTTTGGGACATCATGTCTCTCTTCAAAGTATCAAGGTGGATCCCGCCAAGATTGAAATAACTGTTAATATTCCTCCTCCAAAAAATCCGAAGGAAGTAAGAAATTTTCTTGGCCATGCCAGCTATTATAGAAGTTTCATTGAAAATTTCACTAAAATAGCTGCACCTATGTTCAAACTACTCATGAAAGACACATAATTTCAATGGAATGAACCGTGTTAACAAGATTTCGAAACTCTAAAGGCCAAGCTATCAGTGGCACCAATACTTAGGGGCCGAAATTGGTCCCTTCATTTCCATATATCCACTGATGCTTCTAACATAGCCATAGGGGAAGTTTTAGGTCAAAAAGAGGGACAAACATCACATGCCATCTACTTTGCTAGTAAAATTTTGACTCCTGCAGAATCAAAATACACTATTACTGAAAACGAGTTTCTAGCAGTAGTTTAGGCCATCAACAAGTTTCTTCATTATATCACAGGATATGAAATTTTTATACACACTGACCACTCCGCCATCAAGTTTTTGATGAATAAACTTATCACCAACGACAGAGTGACTCGGTGGCTTCTTTTGTTGCAAGAATTTAACATCACCATTGTTGATCGTCCCAGTAGAGAGAATGTAGTAGCTGATTTTCTCTCTCGAATTCAAGTTGACGATAATTCCAGCCCTGTTGATGATAGCTTCCCAGAAGAGCATTTGTTCACTGTATCTATTCGAACCCCATTTTTTGCAGACATAACCAATTATTTAGCAACTGGAAAGCTACCTAACAATCTCTCCCCACCTGAGAAACGTAGGATCATAGTTCAAAGTTCCAATTATTCTTGGGTGGATAATGATCTCTTTTGTACTGGTCCTGACCTTATTATTAGACGATGCATATGGGAGGATGAGATGGCGGATATCCTACATGCATGTCATGGTGGACCTTGCGGTGGGCATTTTTCTGATAAGAGAACAACATACAGAGTATTGCACTTTGGGTATTATTGGCCAAGCATCTTTAAATACGTTTCCAAATATGTCAAGGGATGCGACAGTTGCCAAAGAATGGGTAGACCTACACCATCCGATGAGATGCCTTTGCAACCCCAAGTTATGATTGAGCCATTTGAAAAATGGGCTCTAGATTTCGTTGGACCAATTTCCCCTATGTCTCACATGAAGAAGTACATCTTAGTCTGTACATATTATGTCACCGAATGGGTAAAAGCTAAAGCTTTATTCCGAGCCACAGAGAAATATGTGGTGGAATTCATTTATGAAGAAATATTTACTCGATTCGGTGTAGCTAGGGAAATTGTAACCGATCAAGGATCTCAGTTTACCTCCAAATTAATGAAAGAGCTTACTGAAAAATATGGTATTAGACATTGTAAATCTTCACCATATCACCCACAAGACAATGGTCAGGTGGAATCCACCAACAAAGTATTAGAAGCCATCTTGACTAAGACTATCCAGTTACACCACAAAGACTAGGTAGATAGGCTTCCTGAAGCTCTGTGGTCTTATAGAATAATGTGGACAAACACTACTAGTCACACACCTTATGAACTTGTTTATGGTAAGCAAGCTCTTCTACCCATTGAATTTCAAGTCAAAACCTTTTGTATGGATGCACAATTAGGGATGAACTTAGAAGAAGCACAAAGACAACAAATCCTGCAGATAAATGAATTAGATGAGATTAGGAAAGATGTTATTCAACGTACAATCTTAATACAAAACCAACACAAAAAGTGGCATGATAGATACATTAAACAAAAACAATTCAAAACTGGATACTGGGCACTACTTTTTGATTCAAGATATAAAAATTTTAAAGGTAAATTAACTACTCGTTGGATGGATCCATATGAAATTGTCATAGCTTTTTATAATGGATCCGTTAAAATTAAGACAATTGATGATGCACAAATTTCTTTTGTTGTAAACGGACACAGACTTAGACTTTATCATCAACCAATATCTAAACAGGATTTTGTGCAGAATTCCTTGCAACAAGAAGAAATGGAGTTGGTATAAGAGGAATCCATTCCTCCTCCTAGTCCTTGAATCATTTTGGGTTATCTTCTTTTGTATATATGTAAATATGATTTTTATTTTCAATAATAATGAGTCATTTCTAACAACTGATTGTATTTTTTTTATAGGAAATCTATTGTGATTAGTTTGTAAAATGTTGTCAATAAAACATGAAGACTCTTTTTCCTTTCGTTAATTTTGAAAATTTTACATAACTTGTTTTGTACATATGCTTTTGTTTTGAATAAAATTTGAATCATCTGACAAGTGGTTTTGCAGCATAATTACATGAACCCTATATTTTTAATCATCTCATGTGATATTATGTGAAAAGAGAAGTGCTCTAAAAAGAAATACTTATAGTTCTCCCTCTCTTTCGGTTACGGTTAAAATTGAAAATTTATAGTGAAAGGATAAAGCATTCTTGATATCATTTATAACCACTTTCTTTTATGATTATGTATATGGTATTTGATTTCGACATGCACACTTCTAATTTATCATTAGAATAGTTGTTTAAAAGATCCACATTAATTATTATCATCTCCACAAAACTCTATCTTACACCTATGGACTGCTAGTTCATCCTGGACTCATTATCAAAACTTGTCTCTAAAGCACCTTTAAAAGGTAGCCTAAAAGTGAGTGATATTTTCTATTTTGTGGGGAACATTAGTGACCTTTTATGAAGAAGATAGACTGTGAAGTCAAAGAACAGATTTAGGTTATTATCTTTTGGCATGATCTATAATTTAGGCCATTATAAATAAAGTTACTCATAAGGTTTGTGCTAAAATTTTGAATTATGTGTTTAACAGGCTTAGCACACTCTAGTGCCAACCAACTTCCTTACAAATAAAAAATATATATATATCATTATACAAAGCAAACCCACCGGAGTATTGAACAGACTCGCTGGCAACGGGTCCATGCTAACTAAAATCTTAAGCAAGGAAGCTTGGTAAATGCAAGTAAACCCGTCGGGGTACTGAACAGGCTCACTGGCAGTGGGGCTATGCTTGCATGGTACCAAGATAAACCCACCGAGGTACTGAACAGGCCTGCTGGAAGTAGGTCAATATCGGGTAAAAGAGGTTTGGTTAATGCATTTCTATTCACATAACTCATAAAAACCTGAGTATACAAACACATGTTTAGGTCGATTATGTATACTGTCATTAGATAATGGCTATAAGTTGGACTTGGACCCTGTCATCTAATTCAAACAATACCTAGGATATGACTATCCTAGAAATGGGACCCATAATTATAGTAGATCTCACAAATTTGATGGTGAACCTTATTTATATTCTTTGGATGACCAGAGATCTTTATAATGAGTCATGGACGACTAGTTTTCCTATGGCATTTTTCGCATCTCTTACACTATTATTCTTCATATGGTCTTTTAAGCACTATTGTATTCTTTTTGATGAATGTACATATTTGAGTCATCTACATTTATTAGTTAATATTTCATTTCCTTATGAAAATTATCACAATATTTTAGAAATCTATCGCAAGACTTTCAATTGAAATTTTTTAACTTTAATAATTTTCTCTTTGATGGCTTGAGGACATGCCATATTTTTTGTTTGGGGCAGAAGATTAGAGCTGTTCGTACTCTCTGAATATTTAAGAAAATTGTATTTATCTCTGATACAATGACAGGTGTTTTCAGGTTAATGCAAAAGCAGAAGAAAATTGATCTAATCAAGAACAAAAAGAGGAACGCAACTAAAAGATCCATAAAAAAGCAAAGTTTACAGCATCTTTTGTGCACTAACAGCTTCATAAATTCTCTACAAAATCAGCTTTGGTCAGCATCAACAATATGATCTTGTATAAACAAAAGTATGTATGAAGGATTGAATGACGGGTTGAATGCTAATCCACATGAGGCAAATAAACAATGTTTTGAATGCAGTGTGGAATGAAACCATAGCCTATAACAACTTTATTTAATATGCCAAGATGTCCAAGTTTGAATACTATTGATAAGTTTTATTGGCTAATTATGACAGGGATCAATCAAATGTCGATTTCACACATGGCTTCATTCTCTTATCCATCTCGCCTCCATTAAACAAATGGATTATTCAACATTGTGAATTATTACATGACCGCCATTTGGTCTTAATTATCCTGTTGTACGACCTGCTACCATATTAATCAAATTATGATCTCTCACATGTAATTTATTTTCATTAGGTGAATTACATTCAACCTATCCAAAGCTCGGCTTTGGACATGGTTGAATATATTATAAACCACACGTATTCACTGGATTCACGCATCTCTACGCTGGCACTTAACTCAAAATCTTCGAATGACAGGTGCGATCTTTTAAGCATGCCAAGCCCTCGTCCACTGTCATTCAAACAATCAAATGGACGTTAGTTTAAACTGGTGATCGCGTGAATTCCGCCTCAGTCTATTCGCTCTCCATCTTTTGTTGAGCCACGTGCACTGCAAATTTTTGCACCTCTCGTATTCATTTACATCCCCCTGTCGTCTGTCAATGATGCCAATTCATTATGATCTTGTTAGCTACCAGGACCTCCTCCGCATTTATGAGTTTAAAGCCTATCGTGAAGTGTTTTTGCAAGCAGGTTGGGGACCATTTCTTTGCCTTCTCCAAGTTCACAACCACAATATTTAATTACTGTTTGCTAAAGGTTTTGATGGCAAGACGGCCAACGTTGGCCATCTTGTTTTCTCTGCGACAGAAGAGTCAATAGCATTAGCTACCAAGCTCCTGAGAGAAGGTGCCTGATGGCACAAGCACCTCTTCCTTCCACGAAAGGATCATGAATTTTCCCTGAAGATCGATTTTCAACACATTGCTGGTATCAAAAGTTTTCACAGAGAATGGATCAAGCCGGAGTACTTAGATCCTCTAACCGTTATCATCCACTTAATCACTTGCAAGGGTAAGTTCACTTTCTTTAAAGCTTTCCATTTCATATTGTTAACGCATTTTGTAAACAATCACACCCTCAACTTCCCATTTTATTTCCTGAAAATTTTTGAGAAGATGTCTAGCCAAGTGAGGAAGAATATTGTTAATCCCTCTGGTAGCTTGTATCATCATTGTCTCATTAAACTCCTGATCATTCACTAGTAATAAGAGAGAAGGAAAACCTGGGATCGTTTTTTTTTTTAAATACTGAACCCTCATTTGATTGAGAAGTCTACTATCAAATCCTCTTCCTCTCGAAAACATTGTTTCCAATCTGGTATTGGTGATCCTACCCAATCCTCTACACAAGCAGAACGAGACACTAAGCGTGTTTGTTTTGATGAGGATCCCTCAGGTGATGAGCACATTGTCCAGTCATCACCTTCTCTTGAACTTACCCTTGGTGACCCTACTTCGGAACCTCCACTCTTTTCAAACCCCACTAAATCCATGAGAATGAATTGTGATGAGTCCCTCAACTAGTATGTTATTCAGACTGTCATTCATCCATCACATTCAAATGTCTAGTCAAATGACCATACCCTTGAATCACCCCTCCTCACATTGGCCAACGTATCTGCTGGAATAAGTGAAACCTATGTTGCTGAAAGTCCTCCTACACACAGCAAAGATAAAATTCTTGAAGATCATACTGTTGAGTGTGAAACATTTTCAAAAGCGTTGAGTCCCCCAAAGAACCCCAAACATCATAAAGAACAGCTCATTCTGACTCAGTAGGAGATGGATAAGTTGATCCAAGTGATAGAACGGTTGATAGACCAAAATGAAAGCTATGTGGAGACAATTTCTGGGCTTCATGAAGAAAACAAGGCACTACGTATACAAGTAAAAGACATTGAATGCTTGGTTAACACCAAAACAACATCTCATACTACCCTTTGGATGAGGTATAATCCCTTAAAGAACCAATTCAAGAAGCTCCAGGCTAAATCTATATCTTCATCATCCCAGTCGAAGGCTACTGCTACCGCAGCTGAGCCTTCTTCCTAATTTCTCTTTGTTTTGCTCAGTGGGACCTGGCATATCTCCAGTTTTGGGGAATGTTGGTGTCCATTTTGTCACTAATTTTTATCATCAAATCTACTCTGAATGGCGTTAATTTCATTATTTTTTATACAACAAGTTATCTTTCCATCGTCCAGCACATCAAATAGACTAGGTATGCATGTATTCATTTATCATATGAATTTTGGTAAAATCTTGCTATAATGTAATTTTTCAATGATTAAAGTAACATTTCCAGTCATGCATCGCATTTAGTTTTGATCTACAGGCTGCAATTCCTCAAACGACCTTCCATTCAGACTACGTGTTTATATTGCCAATGTTCAACAATGTCTAGCTCATCATTTAGCCTTGCATTCAGTTCGTGAAATCCACGATTGGCATATTTCTGGCTATTAAAGCAAAATAAGAATACGTGGGTTCTGTTAGCCAAGTGATGGTTAAGGTTGGTGATCTCTCACTCTAGAAGATTCGCCTTCCTACCTTCCAAGCTTGACACCACATCCCACCTCCACGTCAACACTCCACACATCGATTTCCTTGCTTGTTCAGCCTGGAATCACGCATGCTCATTCACGTCGGTGTTCTGGAAGAGTTCATCCATCCACACTCAGTCCGCCAACACACTGCCCATTCCACGTCAAAGGAAGATCGACACTCCAAGCAGCTGCATGAAGAAATCGACCCCGTGAAGACTGATTGATGCTCCCTGTGATGTCACACATCACTTAAAGCAGCCGCTTACGGCCATAAACACCTCTATTATTAGAGAGGTCGACTCTGTCGACCTTCTCATCTGTAATTTATAAATAGATGCTTTACATAGAAGAATAGAGTTAGTCTGTAGACATAGACAACGTTGGAGTAAGAAATTATCAAGAGCAGATAGTAGATGTTTTGTAATTTTCTTATGTTAATGGAAGTTCCAGTTTGTTGATGTTCTGAGTAACTAATCAGTTCAGTTTTCCATCTCTGATTGTTGGGAAGGGCCCCTCATCAACCAGAGGTTTTGTTCTTGTTTTCTTCATTTTCTTTTCTGCAAATAACTAGTTTATTTTCCTGTATATGAAATTAATTTTGTTTTTTTTGTACATGATATTTCTTTCTTCACTATAATTTATATTGTGCTGCTAACATAGTTTGCGTTTACAGAATTAGTAAATGGTCGACCAAAAGTATAATTTTGATAGTTTAATTTTAGTCTTTGGTAATTAGATAGCTTGTTTTCTAATCTCTTGCAATTAGATAGACTTAGTTGTTGTTTCCAGCTTAGTTTATAATTAGAATTAGTTTTATTGGCCTCTTCTCTGTAGCTATAGGTTAATTTGATCTCTCATCTCAATCTTGCTTTAGCATATCATAGGAATACTTTATCTCTCCAGCAATGATTAGAATAGATTGCTCTCTATTATCGTAGCTTCTCAACAAGTCTTCTCACTAATATCTTTGTGTTGTAGGTTCATATGCATTCACCATCTGACGTTATGATCATCGAAACTCTCATTTTCCTTAGTTTAACTCATTTTTCCTCATCTAGACTGTCATTTAGACTATCATCCAGATCATCATTCGTATTTTCATTCTTTCTACACTATTTTTATGCTCATTTGAATTCAGTCTCTTAGTTTTTATTAACTACAATATTTCCTGCTCTTAATTAGTATTCTTAACCATAATTAGGCCCTTGTTTTACATTCCATAAAGTTTTAATTAAAGTCTTGTTATCATGCTTAGTTTTCTTTAACTATCTTTTAAATTAGATCTTTTATATTTAATTTTCTAATATGTTGTTGTTTCATAACTTATTAGTATTATTCCTAGACTGGTTTATTACATGCTCTTAAGACTTAGTTAGGTTAGAGTAAATAATTTCATTCTCCAAGTATTCTAGTTTTGATAGTTTCCTTCATTAAGACTAGGATTAGTTTCTTTTTTAGATAAATAATGAAGATGTTCGTGGAATAGAATTTGGAATCAGAAATTAATATCTTTATCAAGTTTTCTACTTGCTTCTATATAAATATCTTTATCAAGTTTTCTACTTGCTTCTATATAAATATCTTTATCAAGTTTTCTACTTGCTTCCAAATCAAGTTCAGAAGTAAATATGTTTATTGAGTTTTATACTTGCTTCTAGTTTTGATTAGTTTTTTATTATTATTCTGCTCATGGATAGTAGATAGATTAGAATGTTTAAAGTTAACTGTAATTGGTCTCTTTGTAGTTTACATCTCTTTGTTGAAGTTAGATTAGATTTACTTCCAGTTTGTTTTGCTATTACATTTGAAAGCTATTATGATACATTCACTTCAGTTCCTGTTACATGGGAATATATGTTTTTCTTGAATTAGTTATTTAAATTATTAAATAGTTTGTAATTTGTTTTGATTAGCATAGTTTTCTGCTTATGTAATTTATCGTCGAATTAATCCATTTCATAGATAGGTCTCTAATTTATTGATAGTTGTTTTTCTAATTCTTAGATTAGAATCTGAAATTAGGTAATTTCCATTTTCATAGTTCATAGTTTTCTTTTCAATCAGTTTCCCTTATTAAATTATAAAGTAGAGTAGTATGATTTGATATTGTTCTAGTTTATTTGTTTAACTAAGTTTGATTTAGTTCTTTTTACTGTTTTTCTGAACTTTGACTCAGTTTTTCATTTTGAAAGGTCTTTCGATCTTTTCTTTATTAAATATTTTTAAGGTCGGACAAGCCAAAAATATTAGGTGTCATTCTACCTTAGCATATACTTTGCCTCAACTCTAAGATTACCAACCCCTGTCGATAATTAAATATTAGGTGTTTTCTTTGAGATATCTCAAACACCTAACACACAGTTGACCATGGTTGCGCATGGCTGAATGTGGTTTATTATGGTTGTTTATTGATAAGCATGGTTGACTGTGGTTGTTTATGGTTTACTTTGGTTGTTCATGGTTGTTGAGGTGTATTTACTGTCTTAAAGAATCACCAAAATATTTAATTATCGACCAGGGTTGGTAATCTTAGAGTTGTGTCACAGTATATGCTGAGGTAGAATGGAACCTAAGTTTCAGCTTGTTAGACCTTAGAAATGTTTAATAAAGAAAAGATCGAAATATCTTTCAAAATGAAAAACCGATTCAAACTTTAGAAAGACAACAAAGGAACTAATTAAACCTAACTAAACCAATAGATCATAATAGTATCAAGCCATACTACTCTACTCTATGATTAAACAATGGAAAAGGAAGAAATACTAATTAAAAAGCAAACTACCAGTTATGAAAATGGAAATTACTTGACTTAAGACAAAAAATACAAACTACTTAATGAATTCAATAACTATTTATGCATTTAGTTAATACTTCGAAACTACACTAAAGCATCTAATTCCATTCTCCTTGATGTTGTACGTCAAATGTGATAGGAACTGGAGTGAATGAATCGTAATGACTTTCAAATGTAACAGCAAAACAAAATGGAAGTAAATCTAACCTAATTTTTACAAAGAGATGTATACTACAAAGAGATCAATTACAATTAACTTTAAACATTATGACCTATCTTCTATCCATAAGCAAAATGGTATGAAACTAATGAAATCTAGAAGCAAGTAGAAAACTTAATAAAGATATTTTACATAGAAGCAAGTAGAAAACTTGATAAAGATATTTATTTCTGAACCAAATTCTATTTTATGAACATCTTCATTAAATGTAAGGATGGAAAAGCTGATCCTATGCTTAACAAAGAAACTATCGAAATTCAGGTAATCTTGGAGAATGAAATTATTATCTCTAATTCGAAATAAACCTTAAGAACATATAGTAAAATTTACTAAGAATAAAACTGATAAATTCTAAAACAGTAATATATTGGCAAATCAAATATGAGAGACATAACTCAAAAAACAGTTAAAAACAAAGTTAAGGAAGATGAGATGGAAACTAAGAATGATGATAAAACTTAATTAAAACCTTTATGGAATATAAAGCAAGGACCTAATTATAGTTAAAATGCTAATTAAAAGCAAGAAAGATTACAGTTAAAAAGCCTTGGAAACCGAGTTCTAAACAAGCATAAAAACAATGCAGAAAAGATGAAGATCCGAATGACGATCCAGATGACTGTCTGAATGACATTCTGGATGGAGGAAAATGATTTAACAAAAGAAAGAAGCATTTTGGATGTGTTCATGTATATGTAACTTTGGAATGTATTTCACCTATGTATATTGTATTCATATAGATATGTTATTATTCCTTTATACTGAAGTGTTTGTATTCCTAAAGAGATGTTATTATTCCTCTATACGGAATTGTCGTCATTTTTATTGTACGTGACGTAACTTATACTTGATGGGTTATTAGACCACCTTGTTGGGGTCGGACCTGTATAAGTCATGTGGATTAAAGGGTTATTAGACCACCCTATTGGGGGTCGGCCCTGTCAGCATTGTGTTATGTGGTTAAGTTAAGGTCGACCTACTAAAGGTTATTAGGCAAGTCAAGTCAAGTATAAATAGAGTGGGGGAGGAACTCTATTTGATCATTCACTTTCTTACTCATACTCTCATTGGAGAGTTGCGCAATTGTGGAGGAAGAGAAGCTACTGCTAGGAGAATACTATCTCTTATGCTTGGGTTGTATCATTGCTCCATCTATCTCGGAGGAAGTTGTGGGGTTTTTCACCTTTATGGTTTTCCCCACTGAAACTCTGTGTGTCTATTGTCTCTTGTGTGCTTGCATTATTATATCCAAGATTGATATGATGTAGATATGCTATACATGTTGTTCTCTCAGTTAATATCCTAGATCAGATTGAATTAAATTCTAAAAAACTAACATGGTATCAGAGATAGCCTAAAAGAAGGCATGATATGGCATTTATGACACTTGTTGCACTTGCAAAGCTAGGGCTTGATATAGAAAAAACTAGTCGTCGTAGCACTTTCGCTATAAATCCATTTTGGAGAAGTTTCAAGATCGAAAACTTTTACAGGTCGAAGATAAGATCTCAATGTACCTTGTGTCCAAATCACAACTTCTAATTCATAGTACGTTGTGTTTTATGATCTATACAATCTATGGTTTCTGCCTCTTCGAGATCTCAGTCATAAACAGGTGATCTAGGAAAAAAGGTCACAACTTGGGCTAGGAAGGTCCAAATAAAATTTTGTAAAAAGTGATAGGTAGGGAATGGGCTGTACTTTCACAAGCCGAAGGTTCAGAGGCTGAAAGTGAGCCAGTGACACGTGGCACTTCGTACAAGTTCACTCTCCTAGTTTATCCCATAAACAAGTCATGTTGCGACACTTGGAATAACTCTCTCTAAGAGAATCCAATTGAGGTCAGACCTATGGGGTTAGAAAGATGACAGGTCAGGATAACACACGTTGCAGTTTTAGATACTGTGGATTCGTAATTTTGGATTTACACCAGAAACAATTAGGTGCATATGTTTGTCAAAACAGAATTGGATTTTGAGCACCTTCATTCATGGCTCCGGGAATTTAGGGTTTCGGAGAATGTTGGAATTTTTGTATCAGAGACCACAGCTGAATGCTCCTCATCAAAATTGAAATTTAGATACCAAGATATAATTTTTTGGTTAGGAAGAAGGCCGGGCTTGATCAAACCCTAGTTCGGGACTTTTATCGGAAAAGTGGAAAATTCGAGCTTCTACAAAAATGGGAATTTTTGAAATCTGTAACCATAGCTGGAAGCTCCTTGGAAAAATTGAAGTTTAGAGATTTGGATAAAAATATTTGGCTGGATGAAGCTCCGGGAAATTCAAACCCTAATTCAGGGTCCTCCCTAGTGAATCCGGAAGATTGAAAAGCAAATTTGAGGGGTAAAACTTTGCAGTTTTCAAATTCTGAGTATAGGAGGTTGATTAGCTCATCAAGGCGCATCTTTCTATCCTTTCAGAAGTTTGAAATTCAAAGTTTGAATTTTTAGGGTTTCCCTGACAAACCCTAATCCAGCTCAAGATCCAGTTTTTGCAAATCAAGTGGATTGGGTCAATCCTAGAAGGGAATGGATTGGTCACCTGCATAAGTGAAGAAGTTCCAGTTTCAGAGGGAGATGAGGCTAAGGCCTTACATAAGAAAATTACAAGCAATCTCAACAGGTATGACTTGTGGGTATGTTTCAAAATCTGTTCATGATTAAGTTTATGATATGTTTGTCTTCATTAAGATTAGTACAATCTTGATTAATTTTAGACTTGTCATATCACCTTAATAAAAATATGAATGCATGATAGAAGATATTCATTGATTAGGGTTTTGACACTTATGATTGTACTAATGCATTGTGGTGTTGTAAGAGGTTGATGTTGTCTGCTAAAATGAAAGGTACATCAAGAAAGACAAATCATGTTGTAGTTCAAGAACATATGACCATGGTGACATGAAGACAAAGATTCATCCATTGTCATGGATCACATAGAAAATCTACTTACGAGGTATGTATAACTTGGTTCAATAATGATTAACCTATGAGATATCCAGGTTACTAGCACAAGTCATTGAAGAGAACAAGAAGACATTATGCAGGTATGTTAGACATAACTAGCTAGAATGCTAATCCAGGTATGTTTTTCCTATATCAATTTAGAATCCTACCTTGTGTTAGGATCTCTTATATAAGTATACGTGGCATGATTGATAATGATTATTCATTGAAGTTAGTAATCATGGGTTTAGGCATATTATGCTTCTTACTCTGATTGATGATATAGCTAACCAAAAAAGTCCTATGGTCAAATAGGAATATGCATGAGTAAAAGAAGTATTCCCTGAAACCTTGAATACTAATGTTTATTATATGTGTATGAAATGATCTTGACCATACATGTTTAATATTACTTAGAATCATAATGTTTTTTATAGTATTAAGATTATACTAATGAATGTATGTATGAGATCTCGAGGATAACACAATGATGATACTAGTAAGTATGCATAGTGATCAAGGATGGATATAAGTTCAAAGACAGGTAATCCAAATCAAGAGGGAGCACACTCCAGTAGTTCCTGCAAGGAAGCAAATATTGAGAGGGAGTCCACCCTACAAACCAAACAAAGATAAGTATTTGAATTGTCATTTCTTGCATATTTGTTTATTTAAATAATATTGTTCAATGATGTATATGCTTATGTTCCTAGACTCGAGGTGTGTATTATGCATATTAGAATAATTGCATTAATGAATAGTATACTACTAATAAGCATGTGATGGGTAAGTGGCCTATGGCACTGTACAACATTCCATTGATACTTATCTAGAATGAAACCTCTTTGCTGACATGTTGGGAGTTGTGCACACTCTTAACAATGTTCTTGTAGAGATTGGAAGGCATCTAGAAAGTTACAAGATATGGATAAATGTTGTATTGAAGCATTGGCTAAAATAATTGCATGACTGTATGACATATTTCTTTATGTGTAAGAATTTGTTCTGAAAACTATGAGATGTTTCTAATCATGCAATTTAACTTGTTTTTGTAGGAAAGATTGTATACCATCACCTACAAAATAAGGACTACAACATTTGTTCGAACAACGAAGTTCAAACTATCTATTGAAGATATTGAAGAATCTGAAGTTCCTAGGATACGGGATATAGTAAAAGGATGCCATGGTAGAGAAGTACCAATCGATCATGTTTGGGATGTGGTCCCAAGACCTGAAGGGAAGTTTGTTTTGACTTCCAAGTGGATCTATAAGATCAAGCATGCTACAGATGATAGCATGGAGAAATACAAAGTGAGGTTTGTAGCTCGTGGCTTCTCCCAGAAAGAGGGATTAACTATGAAGAGACTTTTGTACTTGTAGCCAGGTACACTTCCATCAGATCAGTTCTTGCTTTGGCTACAGTGATGAAGTGGAAGATACACAGATGGATGTCAAGATAGCTTTCTTGAATGGTGTAGTTGAATATGAAGTGTATGTGGAGCAGCCACTCGGTTTTGAGACACATGACAAAGGGACTCATGTGTGCAAGTTGAAGAAAGCCTTGTATGGATTGAAGCAAGCTCTTAGGACTTGGTATGGTAGGATAGACAACTTTCCATCCAGTTTGGGCTTAACCAAGAGTAAAGCGGATTCCAACCTTTACTACAAGGTTGAGGAAGGTAATCCTGAGATACTCTTATTGTATGTGGATGACCTGTTTGTAATAGGAAAGGATAGATTGATTGCCGACACGAAGAGGAAGCTTGCTACCAAGTTCGAGACAAAGGACTTGGAAATGATGCACTATTTCCTAGGCATGGAGGTGTGGCAGAGCACAGATGTAATATTCCTTGGACAAGGGAAGTATGCAGTAGAGATCCTGAAGAGGTTTAGGATGATGGACTGCAAGGCCATGGCCACACCTATGGCATCGAACCTGAAGCTTTTGTGTGATGTTTCAACTGATCCAGTTGATGTCGTTATGTATCGTCAGATGATTGGGTCCTTGATGTACTTGATGAACATGCGATCAGATATTTGCTTTATGGTGAACACATTGATCCAGATCCTGACAGATCCAAGAAGTGTTCACCTGGTTTTTGTAAAGCATATTTTGAGGTACCTGAAGGGTATAGTTGGTTATGGGCTCAAGTATGATGTGAATCAAAAGTTTAACCTGTAGGGTTATGTTGATTTAGACTGGGCAGCAAGTGTTGTAGATAGGAAGAGCACATCTGGGTGCTGCTTCAGTATGGGATTTGGTGTGATCTCTTGGTTTAGCAGGAAGCAATCCTGCTTAGCACTGAGTACAGCCAAAGCAGAGTATGTTGCTGCTTGTTCGGCTAGTTGTGAGGTAGTATGGCTCTGGAAGCTACTGTCTGAGTTATTTGATCTCCCATTGGAGGCTACTGGTATCTTTTGTGACAACAAGAGTTGTCTGAAGATTTCTGAGAACCCGATGTTCCATGATAGGTCAAAGCACATTGAGATCAAATATCACTATATCAGGGATATGGTACAGAGAGGAGCAGTGAAGCTCCTGTATGTTGCAACAAATGAGCAGATTGCAGATGTGCTAATGAAACCACTAGCTAGAGTGAAGTTTGAGTACTTCAGAGAGAGGCTTTGTGTTCTTCAGATTGATGACACTTCGAGGAAGAAGTGATGGACACATTTTTTGGAGCCATTCCAAGCATGATGAGAGGAGGATCCTTCACATGGCTATGTATGTAAGCCTTGGATGTGAGCATCAGGACGATGCTCCAGTTACTGCTCTATATATGCATCATGTTGGATGCTTGGTATGATCAGTTGGATCATGTATATGTATATGTATCATGTTCAATTCTTGTTATGATCAGTTGGATCATGTATTTGTGTATGTATCAGTTGGATACATTGTTATGATCAGGTAGATCATGTATGATGTTATGTATCAGATAGATACATGATATGCATCAAGTGGATGCATCGATGATCAGGATGATCACACTATGATGACATGCATTAGGAGGATGACTGTACATGATCAGGTGGATCATGGTTGATGAGTCCGAAGACATAGATGCACAGTGCCTTTCCAACATGGTGGTATATGTGTTCTCCCATGTGTGTTGTGTAAGTGCAGAGCCTTTCCGACATGGTGGTAGATGTGTTCTCCCATGTGCGTTGATGTAAGTGTAGAGCCTTTCCGATATGGGGGTAGATGTGTTCTCCCATGTGCGTAATGTAAGTGCAAAGCCTTTTCGACATGGTGGTAGATGTGTTCTCCCATGTGTGTTGATGTAAGTATGGAGCCTTTCAGACATGGTGGTAAATGTGTTCTCCCATGTGCATTGATGTGAGTGCTGAGCCTTTCACAGATGGTTGAAGTGTGTCTTCCCATGCCGGTGAGTGTAAGTATTGTATTGTGTGCATCTGGACTATGCTTCGTAGACGATGTTATGATCAATATGATCATGAGTTTCAGGATGATACTATGTGTCCATGGATAGGTTGTGCAGTGGCATGTAAAAGGTCCTGGGAGATCCAATAGGTTGAGCTGTGTGCTCGTAAAAGTCCTGGGATGCTCTTTCGAGGTTTTGTTGACTCACTTAATAAGTCCTGAAGATTCCACAGCATGGCCAGTGATGAAGAAGACCTGCAGGTGGTGGGCCTACATCAAGTATGAATGAGGACTGGCTCTGTAGAACTTCCTATGATGAGTAGATCAGAGATTGATTTAGATAGCAACAGTAGTGACGATGACGATGATCCAGTGTCGATGATCCAGAGAAGAAGACTTGTGCTAGAATATCTGTGTCGAGAAATGCCTTCCTAGTTAATAGGGAGTGTTGACGTATATGTCACTTCGGAATGTATTTCACTTATGTATATTGTATTCCTATAGAGATTTTATTATTCCTCTATATGGAAGTGTTTGTATTCCTATAGAGATGTTATTATTCCTCTATACAGAATTGTCGTCATTTATATTGTAAGTGTCGTAACTTATACTTGATGGGTTATTAGACCACCTTGTTTGGGTCGGCCCTGTATAATTCATGTGAGTTAAAGGTTATTAGACCACCCTATTGGGGGTCGGCCCTGTCATCATTGTGTTATGTGGTTAAGTTAAGACCAATCTACTAAAGGTTATTAGGAAAGTCAAGTCCAGTATAAATAGAGTGCGGGAGTCACTCTATTTGATCATTCACTTTCTCGCTCATACTCTCATTGGAGAATGGCACACTTGTGGAGGAGGAGAAGTTGCTACTAGGAGAAGACTATCTCTTATGCTTGGGTTGTATCATTGCTCTATCTATCTCTCAAGAAGTTGTGGGGTTTTTAACCTTTATGGTTTTTCCCAGTGAAACTCTGTGTGTTTATTGTCTCTTGTGTGCTTGCATTATTATATCCAAGATTGATATGTTGTAGATATGTTGTACATGTTGTTCTCTCAATTAAGATCCTATATTAGATTGAAGTAAATTCTAGAAAACTTACAGGATGATCTTAGCTACCAGCTGGTTGATGCATATGATCCTATTGTGCAAGGGAAGCAGTGAATGGAGTATTTAGAAGTTGAGATATCAAGAAGTAATCTATTCTACTCATTAAAGAAATAAACTATTTCTATGGCTTAATCAAACCAAAGTGAGACATGAATAAAACTAACCTACAACTGCACGAAAGAAACTAATAGAACTAATTCTAATTAAAAACCCGAAATGACAACTAACTAAACTCTATATAATTGCAAAAGATTGAAAGCAAACTATAAACACTATGCTTGGTCGACCATTATCAGTTATGGAAAAGTAAATTAAGTTAGCAGCAAGATACAAATTATAGAAAAATAAAGAAATGACGTATGTTAGGATATTCCTATACTACATCCTAGACCTATCAGCATTCCCATTATTTTAATTTTAGGTCATGCATGCATTATTCGGGTTTGCATGCATTATTTACTCGAAATCATACTCACTAAGGAAAGCTAGCCATCTAGCTTTCCTTGCATTAAGATTTGTTTGATCCAATAAATACTTTAGACCTTTATTATCTGTCATTAGAATAAATTTCCTTCCAATCAAGTGTTGGCGCCACATTTTTAATGCATGTATCATGGCTGCCAACTAAAGATCATAAGTCGCATAATTCCTTTTATGAATTTTTAATTTTCTTGACTCAAGAGCAATGGCATGACCTTCCTAACTTAAGACCCCTCTAACTCCATCGTTGCATGCATCAGTGCATACGACAAAATCCTTATTGGGATCTACAATCTTTAAGATGGGTGCAGTAGTTAATAATTCTTTTAACCTATTAAAGATTTCTTGACACTTTTGATCCCATACGAATTTCTTCCCTTTCTTCTGCAAAGAAGTGATGGGATTAGCAATTCTAGAGAACCCTTTAATAAAATTTCTATAATAACATGTTATTCCCATGAATAACCATACATCAGTTACGTCTTTGGGGACACGCCATTCATTAATTGCTTTTATCTTCTCAGGATCAACAGAAATACCATCTTTAGAAATTATATGACCCAAATATTGAATTTTATCTTTATAAAAATCACATTTACTGAACTTAGCATATAGCTGATGTTCTCTTAATACTTGCAAAATTATTTTTAAATGTTCGTCATACTCTTCTTTAGTTTTTGAGTAAACTAGAATATCATCAATGAATACCACTATAAACTTATCCAAATATTTATGCAGAACGTTGTTCATTAAACACATGAACATTGTTGGTGCGTTGGTTACCCCAAAAGGCATAACTATGAAGTCATAGTGTCCATAATGCATTCTGAAGGCAGTTTTGAATATGTCCTTGTCTTTTATTCTGACCTGATGATACCCTGAACTTAAATCAATTTTAGTGAATATCTCTGCTCCGCGTACTCGATCAAATAGATCATTTATGCGGGGTAAGGGATATCAGTTCTTAATTGTCATTTTATCAATCTGACGGTAATCGATGCACAATCGCATGGTACCGTCTTTCTTTTTAACAAAAATTACTGGTGCTCCCCAAGGAGACACACTAGGCCTTATGTAGCTTTTATTTATTAATTCTTTCAGTTGAGATTTTAACTCGTTTAGCTCCAGAATATTCATCCTATAGGGATCCTTCGAGTTTGGTACCGCACCAGGTACTAACTCAATGGTGAAATCAAGTTCTCTTTTCGGAGGTAATCCTGGAATTTCTTCTGGGAATACGTCAGAAAAGTTCCTTAGGATAGGAATATCCTCTAGTTTTAACTTTCCTTCTTTAGATGTACACTCGTCATTAATAACATTAACAGCAAACATTTTAGAGCCTTTTTTGGCATCTCTCTTTACTTGTAGAGCAAAAATCTGTCTTACTGAAATCTTTCTATGAATTCCTTTTACTGTTTCTATATTACATTCATTATTCACACATGTAAAAGATTTGTGATAACAATTCAGTAAAACTCTATGCTGTTCAAGCCAATCCATACCAATCAACAAGTCATATGACCCTAAGGGTAAAACATTCAGATTAATTTGCATTTTCAACTGACTTCTAAATACTTCACAATCTTTGACAAAATCTGTAACTTTTCTTTTTGTACCTGTTGCAAGCTGAACTAACCATGCATTAACAAATTTATCTACTTTTAACTTGCAACGGTTTACTAAAGTAGGTGAAATATAACTCAAATTTGCACCGGGATCTATCATAATAGAAATAGGCTAGTTTCGTATCATACCTTCAATTTCAACCATGGATGTTTGATGGTCAGCTTGATAATTTCCCAGTGCTGCATTTATCCTGGGAATTTCTCTTGCAATATCTCCAATTGTCGGTTCTACTTGCATAGTGTGAATATTGTTGGTTGTCCTCTTGTTGCATAGGCAATCTGCTCTCTTATGTGGTCCGCCACAGTCATAACACTTCATGGGTCCTTTCTGTTCAGCATACCTGTTGTTGTTATTATTGTTAGGTACGTTTCTTGCAGCAATAAAGTTCTGACGTGCATTATTTCTATAATTATTATGATTAGGAAAATTTATGTTATTAAAAATTTTCTTAAAACCCCCAGAATTATGATTAAAATTCTTCTTTTTATAGTCAAATTGATTAGTCTTACTGTTCTTCTAGCCAGTTGTTCCTTCTCTTTTTCTGTTTTGATCAAAACAAAAATTAGCCTTTCTCATGGCCTATTCCAAAGTGGAAGGATTATCATACTCGATATGATCCTTTATATTGAAAGGTAGACAGCTGAGAATCCTTTGCACTTTAGGCTTTTCCTCAACCATAGAAGGCACATACCTCAGTAACCTAAGAAACTTGCTGCACAATTCTTTCATGTTCATTGTTGCCAGCTTCAAATCATAAAACACTTTTGACTTATCTTAAAAATATTGTTCCGACAAAAAATTCTTTTTAAACAAACCTTTAAACATATTTCAAGTTACTTCTTTTTCTTTTATACTCTTAATTCTTTTAAGATCTTGCCACCAAATATCTGCCTTTCTGGTCAGATTGTAAATATCCATCTTGGCTTTTAGTTGAGAAGAGTAGTCAAAAATATTAAAGTACTTCTTCATTCCAGATAGCCAAGCTTCTGTTGTCTCACCCTTCTCACTTTCACCATTAAAGGTGGGTGGCTTAATCTTTTTAAATTCTCCAGTAATATATTCATGATGTTTATGTTTTCTCTTTTTAGAGCAGCAATCATTGTTACTGCTATCATGATCAAAGTCATTATTACTTGGATCATATTTAGAGGATGAGTAACTATTCCTTTTATCATTTCTTTCTTTCTTATGCTTATGTTTGTGGGACATTGTTTCAGAATCAACCTTCATTTCTGATTTTCTGCCTCTTTCATCATTATGACAATCCCCTTTTAAATTTTTCTATATCTCTTCCTGTACCTTAAGGATCCGTTCATTTTCTTCTTTAACAGCTTTTAACTCAGATTTTAAATCCTGTACAGTGCGTAAAATTTCAAAAGATTGGTTATTTAATTCAACATAAATTCCTTCAGGATTGTTATTATTAATGCGTTCATTACAAGGAGATCTGTCCTGTGCTGATTCTTCTGGTATTTCCATTTCAGTAAAACTCTATGCTGTTCAAGCCAGTCCATACCAATCAACAAGTCATATGACCCTAAGGGTAAAACATTCAGATTAATTTGCGTTTTCAATTGACTTCTAAATACTTCACAATCTTTGACAAAATCTGTAACTTTTCTTTTTGTACCTGTTGCAAGCTGAACTAACCATGCATTAACAAATTTCTCTACTTTTAACTTGCAAGGGTTTACTAAAGTAGGTGAAATATAACTCAGATTTGCACCGGGATCTATCATAATAGAAATAGACTAGTTGCGTATCATACCTTCAATTTCAACCATGGATGTTTGATGGTCAACTTGATGATTTTCCACTGCTGCATTTATCTTGGGAATTTCTCTTGCAATGTCTCCAATTGTCGGTTCTGCTTGCATAGTGTGAATATTGTTGGCTGTCCTCTTGTTGCGTAGGCAATCTGCTCTCTTATGTGGTCCGCCACAGTCATAGCACTTCATGGGTCGTTTCTGTTTAGCATACCTGTTGTTGTTATTATTGTTATTGCTGTGATTATTATTGTTAGGTACGTTTCTTGCAGCAATAAAGTTCTAAGGTGTATTATTTCTATAATTATTATGATCAGGAAAATTTATGTTATTAAAAATTTTCATAAAACCCCCATAATTATGATTAAAATTATTCTTTTTGTAGTCAAATTGATTAGTCTTATTGTTCTTCTAGCCAGTTGTTCCTTCTCTTTTTTCTGTTTTGATCAAAACAAAAATTATCCTTTCTCATGGCCTCTTCCAAAGTGGAAGGATTATCATACTCGATATGATCCTTTATATTGAAAGGTAGACAGCTGAGAATCATTTGCACTTTAGGCATTTCCTCAACCATATAAGGCACATACCTCAGCAAGCTAAGAAACTTGCTGCACAATTCTTTCATGTTCATTGTTGCCAGCTTCAAATCATAAAACTCTTTTGACTTATCTTAAAAATATTGTTCCGACAAAAAATTCTTTTTAAACAAACCTTTAAACATATTTCATGTCAAATCCCGTTATTTTCAGAAAAATTTAAAATTTTTAAGATTGTAATAAATAATACTAAATGTCGTCATTAGCTATCTGTTTAACTAATGTGATTGTAAGGATGTCTAAATGGTATTTGTTATACTTAAATATTATTATGAGTTTCTTAAATGTTGCTGATTGTTTTCTGTCTTTCAACCGCAAGGGGGAAAATGCTATGATGGACTGGCTTACGTAGCTTTTTAGCTAATGCATCGATTTCTCTCTTCGTTTACAGATACACAGGTATGTCGGTTCGCCGCAATAATCTTTTGAAGCATCAAGTCAAAAATATCTGTACCAGCTCATTCAATGAAGAAGTCTAACCTTGTTAACCAAGTTTATCGAGCTCCTTAAGGTAGAAAATTTACTTCTTGCCCAGTTTAAAATTTATATCTAAGTTTGTCTTACACCTTTAATTGCACAGCTTTAGAGATATCACTGCGTATTGTTGATACCTGCCTTCTATGGTTTACGATTCACGTTGTTATCTTAAATGAAAACTGTTCTTAGTTTGTATTATCATACTTGATTTCACACGTAGTGTGCACAAGATAACACAAGTCTGTTTTTCTTAACCAACCATGTAAGAATTTCAACGTCGAATTCCAACAGTTAAAGTTTCCCCATGGAAATTCTTAAATTCTCAGTGCAATATTATCTCGATATTACAGTATCATATATTTATGCCCTATGTTTCTACCATAGTTGAGAACACCGACAGAGCTATAATATCTATTATTTTCATAATTGGCTAGGGTACGAATTTAATGATCGATTTGAAATTTTAAATTACTTGATACTATCTGCAGTTCTTATAACAATTTAACATATACTAAATACTTGAACAGACTCCAAGTTTTATTCTCAATTGCTAAGGACTGAGCAATTTCTGTCGAAAAATAATACAAGGTAATCAAAACATCAACTAAGGGTTTTTATTTGAAATATATGAATGACATGAGTATTACAAAACCTAGCAATAATGTTTTACCTATAAACAATATGGGGTCTTGTTCATGTTTTACCTATAATGTTCTACTGTTATCTTACTGCTTTCAGACTTATCTATCTCATCTGTAATAGTTACAGCATAGGCTTTGCACCCTTTTCTGACTGCCCTTTTAAGTTGTAAAGCAGAAATCTGCCTGACTACTGTTTTCCTAGGAATACCCCTAACAGTTACAAGCTGTCCATTACTGTTTACACATCTAAAAGTTTTTTCAAAACAGTTTAAAACTACCCTATGCTGTTCCAACCAGTCCATTCCGATAAGTAGGTCATAAGAGCCAAGTGGCAAGACATTTAATTTAACTGTAGTCTTAAAATCATTCATATCTAAGATACATTCCTTAACATAACAGTTTACTTTCCTTTTTTCCCCAGTAGCTAGTTGTACAGACCAAGAATTATCAAATCTTTCAACAGTCAAATTACATTGTTCTACTAGCTGGGGTGAAATATAACTAAGACTAGCACCCGGATCTATTAAAATAGTTATAGGGGTTTTGTTAATCATACCTCCTACATCCACCATGGAAGTTTGGTAGTCAGCTTGGCGGTTTTCCAATGCTGCATTGATTCGGGGCATAGTCCCTGCAAAGTCCCCAACAGTCATTTCATCTTGAACAGTATGAATATTGCTGATTTGTTTCTTTCTATTTGGGAAAACTGAAGCATAATGTGGGCCATTACACTCCCAGCACTTAACAGGTTCCTTTCGCTCAAAGTTCTTAGTGTAATTTCCATGATTGTTAGGAGCCTCCTTGTTGCTTTTGAAATTGTTGGAATGACTAGCAGCTCCATTTTTGTTTCCCTAGAAGCTTTTACCATTAAAATGGTTTCCGTTCTTGTTATTCTTGAAACTTTTATGAGGGACAAACTCCTTTTTCCTATACTCAAGCTGATTACTGTTCTTTTTGGCTTTCCAGCTGGCTATCCCTTCTTTCTTTTTATTCTGTTCGTAACAGAAATTAGCCTTTCGCATAGCTTCTTCCAGAGTTTTGGGGTTGTCATATTCAATTCTGTCCTTGATATGATATGGCAAACAGCTAAGAAACAACTGTATTTTTGGTTTTTCTTCGACAAAATACGGCACATACCGTAACAGACTTAAGAACTTACTGTTTAAGTCCTTCATCGTCATAGATCCTAGCTTCATTTCATAAAATTCCTTGGCCCTCTCTTCATAATACTGTTCGGACAGAAATTTCTTTTTGAAGTACCTTTCAAAAGTACTCCAATTGACTTCTTTTTCTTTAATCCCCTTGACCCTTTTCAGGTCTTGCCACCATATGTCCGCCTTTCCAGAAAGGTTGTAGATGGCCATATATGCCTTCAGCTGATTTGAATAGTTGTAAATTTGGAAATATTTTCTCATCCCGGATAACCAGGATTCTGCCTCTTCTCCTGTCTCGGATTCTCCATTGAAAGTTGGGGGTTTTATTTTCTTAAACTCCCCGGAAATCTCTTCATAATGCCTGTACTTTTTCCTTCGGTGGTGCAGCTCAGCTTCACTACTGTCACTAGTAGTGTGATAACTGTGTTGTTCCCTTCTTTCTTCGGATGATGAACTGCTGTCAGATTTAGCTGGCTTCATCCTTTTAGACCCTCTTTGATGACTAGCTTCTTCTGAGTCAGCTCGTTTGCTCCTTTCTTCTGTCTGAAATTTTTCTATCAATAGCTGATTTAGCTACTCTTGAGTTTTCAGAATCCTTTCATTGTCCTTCTTGATTGTTTCTATCTCTGTCTTTAAACCTTTTATGGCCTGCATCAATTCAGTGGAGTGAGCAATTCCCTCCTCTGTCTCCGGTTCTCTCGACATCTGTCTTGTCGCAGTGTTTGGAGATTCTTCCTCAGCATATTCTCCCAGTTTTTCCATACCTGCCTGTTAAGTTCAGAAAAGAAATCTTCTGCTCTGTTTGTCTTTACAAAACAGAAAGTATAAGTTAGTACAATACATAAAATTTTTATTGTTGTTTGCATTGTTTTGCGGAAACTAGTGGAGCCATAAGAAGGCCTAGTGTCTGAACCTGGCTCTGATACCATATGTCAAATCCCGTTATTTTCAGAAAAATTTAAAATTTTTAAGATTGTAATAAATAATACTAAATGTCGTCATTAGCTATCTGTTTAACTAATGTGATTGTAAGGATGTCTGAATGGTATTTGTTATACTTAAATATTATTATGAGTTTCTTAAATGTTGCTGATTGTTTTCTGTCTTTCAACCGCAAGGGGTAAAATGCTATGATGGACTGGCTTACTTAGCTTTTTAGCTAATGCATCGATTTCTCTCTTCGTTTACAGATACACAGGTATGTCGGTTCGCCGCAATAATATTTTGAAGCATCAAGTCAAAAATATATGTACCAGCTCATTCAATGAAAAAGTCTAACCTTGTTAACCAAGTTTATCGAGCTCCTTAAGGTAGAAAATTTACTTCTTGCCCAGTTTAAAATTTATATCTAAGTTTGTCTTACACCTTTAATTGCACAGCTTTAGAGATATCACTGCGTATTGTTGATACCTTCCTTCTATGGTTTACGATTCACGTTGTTATCTTAAATGAAAATTGTTCTTAGTTTGTATTATCATACTTGATTTCACACGTAGTGTGCACAAGATAACACAGGTCTGTTTTTCTTAACCAACCATGTAATAATTTCAACGTCGAATTCCAACAGTTAAAGTTTCCCCATGGAAATTCTTAAATTCTCAGTGCAATATTATCTCGATATTACAGTATCATATATTTATGCCTTATGTTTCTACCATAGTTGAGAACACCGACAGAGCTATAATATCTATTATTTTCATAATTGGCTAGGGTACGAATTTAATGATCGATTTGAAATTTGAAATTACTTGATATTATCCGTAGTTCTTATAACAATTTAACATATACTAAATACTTGAACAGACTCCAAGTTTTATTCTCAATTGCTAAGGACTGAGCAATTTCTGTCGAAAAATAATACAAGGTAATCAAAACATCAACTAAGGGTTTTTATTTGAAATATATGAATGACATGAGTATTACAAAACCTAGCAATAATGTTTTACCTATAAACAATATGGGGTCTTGTTCATCAACAATGATAATATTATCATTGAAATCTTTGAACTTTTGATATTATTACCTCCTTGTAATTATTGTAGGTCCGGGTATTATATTTCTCCCATAATACGTCGCGGCATGTGTTAACATGGAAGATTTGTTAAGTTCGTATGATTTGTTTCCATAGTTGGGTATCATTGCTATGATTTTAATTGATTGACAATAATTGGGATTAAGACTATAGAGTCTCGACCCTCAGCATGGAATATTTAACTGATACGTGGTTTAATGAGAGCCAAGTATATGTGATATAAAGACTCGGGACCAAACCCTACCTTGTTGTTTCTTCCGAAGCCTTCGGGCTCGGGTCTTTCACTGCAAATTCTCCAGGTCTGCACTCTAGGGTAGCGTGGTTATTCTCAGTTCCCAGACTGTTATCACTTCGTTGCTTAATGTTGTTGTTTTCAAGTCTTTACCATACACCTGTTGACCGCGATGGAAATGTGATAGTGCCTAGGGTTTATCCTTGCTGTTTATTTAGCAGGCTGTCTGCCATTGTTGTACTGTGTCAACAGTTTGCCTTCTACCTCATCTTTTATATCGTTCAAGCTTTATTGAGCGTCGTTAGTATTTGTTGCTTGGCACTGTGACTGGTCCAGAGTCTAGGGTTTTGAAAATTTGTTAACTGTGGATTCTATTGTCACGGCATGACCTTGCATTTCCTTTTTTTTTTTTATTTAATGCTTCCACGGTAGCACATCCTTCCAGTCAGCAGTCAAGTGTTTGTGTGGGTGAACGAAAGGGGTTCACCCTTCTGTTGCTTACGGCTATCTGCCTATCTACTATGCATTCAAACTTCAGGTAAGCTTACAGGTTCATTTAACATCATAGTGGTTTTTGAGACTCGTTTCTTTTTATAAGAATACATATGAATTTTGATAATGTTGTTATTTGGTTGCAGGCTCGGACACCCTTCGCATTTTGGAAGACTCGGACTTCGGCTATTGGTTACACCTCCGGGTAAGCTTGGTTCTACCACGGCAAATCCTCCTTGTGGGTTGTTCGGTGATAGGTTTTCTTTTGGTTTGACTTTGAGAGTCACGACACTCCTGCAACATTGTGTAACTGTTTGGATTAGATGATTAAATAAGGGTTTAATCCCTGCATTGGTTTGGGTATAAGGTGTCGGTTAGAAATGTGGTTATTGTATTTCTGTCGATACTTGGTTTGTTTTTATAATGAAGAATGAAATGTAGAAACTCAAGCAAACAAGGCTTCGAGAGCCTGTTTTGTAGGTTGGGTTACGGCCTCTAGGGTTCATACTGTACCTGTTCTTTACATACGGGTTTTATTACCCAGGGTTTTGGATAATTTATTAATATGAATTATTATTTTTTTTATAAGGACTTGATCTGTGTCTGCGTTGTTTATTAATTTGATGTTTTTAAAATCTAAACAAAAAGAAACTAAATCTTTGTTCTTATATAACCACTTGTATAATGGGCTTGTGATCTCGGCTATAGATAGGAATAGTTACAAGAGTTTTCAAAGATTGAATAATACTACCTGTTATGAGTTCCTGCGTATTTTAAATTGATACATGTATCCTATATTTTGATTTTCAGTTTTAAAGTTCATCTACACGGGAAATCTGGGCTATGGCTGTGATAGATTCGTTCTGTTTAAAATCGTGTAGCCATATATTTAATACCTGGATTTTTCTTTTGTCTGATAAGAAAGTTCTTATTGTTAGTAAATAGAGTATAGGGTTTGTTTCTGAAATGACAAAAGTAGTTTTGTTAGATGTTAGAATCTATGGTTTATGATTTTTGTGTTTAAAAGTTAATATAATGTTCTAAAGATGTTTCTGTTAGTATCTGAGAGATCGTGTGAAAGATATAAAGGAAATAATAGATGAGCTTAATAACTGAGACGAAATACTTTCTGCAGTTATTAAATTTTTAAAACATTAATTAGGTTTATTCCTCTATTGTGAAATCAATAATGTAGAACTCGGGTGATAGGTTCATCCCCTATCACAATATTGTTTAGCTACTAACTTAGTTAAACAGATTACTTATTCTATGGATAACATGGAAACTATGGAAAGTAAGACTTAAACAAGTTAAGCTCGTCATCGAGTAAAAGAAAATAGTTCTGTTGCTTCTCAAATCCTAAAACGATAACTAGTTATTGATCTGTTAATAAAATCTGTTATGATACAGTTCAGGTACTGTTTACTGCATAATCCTTTTGTTGAAGGATAACGAAGATTGAACTTTAGCTAGGGTTAATACCCTGACAACATACCCTAACTAAGCTATAAACATTATGCAAATATAATCATAATTCTAACCTCAATTATAAAAATAAACTAGATTAATATTTTTAAAAACATTAGCTAAAGCTTACAGTATCACTACTGTATAACATGTACAGTAAATACTTTATCTGCAAAATATATTAATAGTATGAAAGAATGTTGAACACCATAATTCTTATTAGATTTACCGCTGATAATCAGGGATTTCAGACTCATGATGAATTAAATACTACTCAGACATAATGAATATAAACATAACCTACAATCATTTATACTTAATAAACAAAACAGGAATGAGTGGCAGAACCTGTATTAACTGTAGACAACAACAGCAATGGGAGTCTGTTCCTCCCTACCAACTCCTGGAGAGTGCCCAAACAGCACTTCTCAGGACCCCCGAGCTTGCTCTGGTCTCCCTGGCTGGAACTAGGTGCAGCAAAAACAATTCACACAGCCAAACAGCTAAACCGGAACCAAGCTACTGCAGCTTCCTATCTCAAACACTTCCTTACTGTTTTCCCTCTTCCTCAATGGGACTCCTGAATAACATTCACCTAAATGTATTCTCCCTCCAGAACTATCTGAACCCCCAGCTCAGTTCATTGAGTACTATTTAAAAGATTGCCTAGGTCTTAGTTGGGTTAACTGTCATAAATGAGCCACCTGCTCAGATTCCACTTTCTTGGGGAATCATGACCCCAAAATATAGGGAGGTTGCCACCTACAACTTAGGAAGTGTTTGAGGATGCTGCCACTTGTCTTTTGCCTTTCCACCTAGTTCCACCCACCAGTTAGACCAGTAACCTCTTTTAGCAGCTCTCCCATGCTGTTGTCTCCATAATTCATTTATTAATAATAAAATATTCAGAATTTACATTCCATTTCTGGTGACTCTGCTGAGTCATCAATTCCTACTTAGCATTAAATTTAACATAATGTCTCAGGAATATTAATAAAATAATTACATTATTTTTGCAAAATTGGGGTATGTGACATTTCAAGTTACTTCTTTTTCTTTTATACTCTTAATTCTTTTACGATCCTGCCACCAAATATCTGCCTTTCTGGTCAGATTGTAAATATCCAGCTTGGCTTTTAGTTGAGAAGAGTAGTCGTAAATATTAAAGTACTTCTTCATTCCAGATAGCCAAGCTTCTGCTGTCTCACCCTTCTCACTTTCACCATTAAAGGTGGGTGGCTTAATCTTTTTAAATTATCCAGTAATCTGTTCATGATGTTTATGTTTTCTCTTTTTAGAGCAGCAATCACTGTTACTGCTATCATGATCAAAGTCATTATTACTTGGATCAGATTTAGAGGATGAGTAACTATTCCTTTTATCATTTCTTTCTTTCTTATGCTTATGTTTGTGGGACATTGTTTCAGAATCAACCTTCATTTATGATTTTCTGCCTCTTTCATCGTTATGACAATCCCCTTTTAAATTCTGCTATATCTCTTCCTGTACCTTAAGGATCCGTTCATTTTCTTCTTTAACAGCTTTTAACTCAGATTTTAAATCTTGTATAGTGCGTAAAATTTCAAAAGATTGGTTATTTAATTCAACATAAATTCCTTCAGAATTGTTATTATTAATGCATTCATTACAAGGAGATTTGTCCTCTGTTGATTCTTCTGGTATTTTCATACCTGCAATTTAAAGGTCAATCTGTTCTATGCAAAAATAAAATTGAATTACAAAAATTAGTTACATAAACTTTCTGATTTGTTTTCTGTTTGCGTGTGTGAGCCTAAATCAGGCCTAGAGTTTGAACTCGTGCTCTGATACCACGTGTAACATCCCAAAAATTGCTAAAATAAAAAAAAATTGATATAGCAATATCATAAGAAAATGCTAACTGCAGAATGAAATATATTTAACTAATTATCTAATGGCAGCTTCACATGATTACCATTGTTATTTCTAAACAAAAAAGACAGCAGATTATAAATCAAATGCGATAAAATAATGTTTATCTTCTCATGTGCTATGGTTCTAGTAATAATACTAACGAACTATTTGCATATTTCTGAAGGGGTTCCTATAGGGTGCCCTTGGGTTTACTTAGCTTGATAGCTAAAGCGTTGGTCCCTTTCTTTTGTAGATCTACAGGTAAGATAATAAAATAATTCAAGTAATTCAAGTACTTCAAGAAAATGTTATACACTTCAGCTAGCCGTCTCTATTTTTAAGATAGATGTATGTACTACCATGCATGATGGTATCGATGGCATGAAGTTTAATTTTTTCTTTTATCAACTTGTACTATTTTTCTCCTAACATGTGAGAGTGTAGGTAGATATATTTTACACTATACTTCTATTGTAATTGTTGGTAGAATCATTGGAATTACAAATTATATTAACAGTCTGAATAATGCGACAAGATTGGACATGATGTACTCTAGTAAAAATTCTTTAAATCTCGATAACGACAAGCATAAGATGATATCTATTGTTACGACACGGTTGAACAATAAGTGATATTAGTGAATAATGCTGCAATAGATTAAAGTAGGAATTCGTAGAATTAAAATCTTGCATTGTTTATGTTCAAAATGCAAATGTATATTTATGTTCACATTATTACAATGCTATGGTGCATAATTGATTTTCCAAATCTATATGGCAAATATTACATGCATACTATGTTACAAATATAATTTCGTGCTAATATTATTATATTTCTATGGTGCATACTAATGGCCTTCTAGACCTATATGATGATTGTCATATGCATCCTAAACTACTATATGTTTTTGCAATATGAATCTACTATATCCACATATAGACAAGGTATCGAAATATTTTGATAATGACATAAGGGAATTCTTGACATTTTACTATGTTTTAACATATAAATAGAATGTTTAAACAATAAAATGACAACATAATACGAAATGAAGTTTAAGATTTGAATTTAAAATATATGTGCATAATGTATGAAATGCAATCGAACCTTTTATAAACTATATGACATAGATATACTATACGCTTCCTATGCGAATTGTAACGATAACTTTCGAATAATATTACATATGAACCTATCGTAGGGATCGTGCTTCTGGTAATTAATACGATGGTGATGGGAATTAAATGTCATAGCAGGTAAGGTTTGGCAGAAGTGATACGTAGGACTTTCATTTAATAAACCTTGTGAATCCTTGGTGGATTTCTCCTTTGGCTGAGATGTGAATGGCTACACGTGATGATATTCGTAAGGTTTGTATGAATCCTGTCGAGCTATAGCATGCTCCTTGTTGACATCGCCTCCGACTGGTTTCGTTATTGAATGCACCATTAATGCAAAGGTTGGTCGTATTACCACTTTGGTAGTGGCGATGCTTGGCTACCATGCTCTCCTCCGTCGATCTTGATCTGTCTTGGTTGTTGAGACTCAACCCTAAAAACATTTGCTATACCGTCGTTGTCCTTTCCCTTCGCATTCATTTGGAGTCTGGGTTTTTGGGTCGAGACCGACAGGCCGCTAAGAAGTAGGGTTTGACCCTTGGTCGATTCTCTGGTGGCTCTGCAACTTCGCACCTCAGAAATAATGGTGGAAACCTGGTTAAATGTTTGCAAGATCAAAAATGTTGAAGCCTTGTGGCTTTCGTTGTGAAACAATAGAGGGTTTTCTTCAGGGTTTTATTCGGCGTCAGAGATAATGGCACTGTATTGTTACCTCTATCACGTTGGTTGGATGAACTAGAAAATGCAAGCTTAAGGCGTCGACGCCCTGCACTTCCAGGGTAACCTTCCTGTTTTTGTTAAAACTGATGCAGTGATTTACAGTTCGACTTATGTTTTCATTTTGTAATGAAAAATATTTAACCTCGTTTCAGTTTTGATGGCAGGTACTTAGTTCGCCATGGAGTTTTCGGTGCCGAAACATGTTGGCAATGGATGGCTCACTTGACTTCGGTAAGCCCTAGTGGCATAACCCTTCGTAGGTTCTCTTGGAAGATTTTGGCCATGGTTGAAGTTGTAACAACTTGTGTTTTTTGGAAATCGTGGTTCAAAAACGGTGTTGTGTTGTTTTTAGTCTATGTGCCTGTAGTATGGGTACCTTTTCGGGTTACAGGGTCGATGTAACAATGTTTAGGCTACCGTAATAGTAGTTGGATTTCTGAGTCGAGCTGGATAGTGTAATTTTCTATCAACGAGGGTTCCATTCCTCTGTCGAGTTTTCAATGAGAAAAACGTTAATGAGTCGAGTTTGCAACAGTTGTTTTGTTTTGTCTTTTTGGCATTTTGACCCAAGAACGTAACCTGTGACTTGGTGATTTAAATGTTGAAATGAACTTGTTTTTAGATGGTCTTTGCGTTTAACTTTGATGTAATACAAAATGTACTTTGTATACAAAGTTTTCATACTGCTCTGCTATCGTTTTCTTTTGTGGAACCGTGAACTGTAAAACTTTAAAATGTAAAGCGATGAAATGGAATCCTTGTGATGTATGTGAATAGATGAATAATGAAATATTTACATGATCTTCATTTCGTCATTTTAAGTTTTGATAGAATTGTAAAATAGTCTGCAAATGAAACAATTCTTGAATACTTGTAAAATGTTTTGATGAAAGGGGTATTACCCTTGGTCAAATGACTAGAACAATGACTGTGATTTGACTTTGATACTAAAATAAATAAAAGAACTGCTAGTTCTGTGAGACGAGGGTTTGTGAAAAGAAAGTTAAGGTTTAGGGCTTTTACATTGTATGTTGGAAACTTTTGCAGAACTAAACTAGATTTTATCTGCATGTCTATCCTGTATGTTAGTAATCGCTTAAGTAGTGAAAATAATGATAAACTACAGTAAACTTTTGATAACAAATAATGGAGACATACACCCTAATTTTTAAACTTTGAAAAGACAGATTAGTACTGTACAGTGATGTTATGAATTTTTTTGATAATATATGTATCATAAATGATTTCATTAATGAATGTAAATCATAGTATTTTTTTCAAGGCTATAAATTTACTATTTGATGAAATAAAAACAGTACTGTAAAGAATACAGTAATTATGGAAACCCTTTAAGTGAAAGATGAGAAAACATAAACTTTAGATTATGATAATTAATACTAATCACTAATAGTAGGAAATCTAACAAAATATACAGAGTTGTTATTTTCATCATCTTGACAATTTTCCTATCATATCTATCTATATTAATTTATTCTCTGTACTAGAGTATGATGTCGATCCATTAGCATGGGAAAAAATGCAGAGAACATTTTACTCAATCTTTCATAACTGTATTCAGTACTCTTTAGAATCTAAATTAACTTAGAAATAAAAATAATTGCGTCTGTTCAATAATATCTTTGAAAACAGAAAATGTAATTATAACCGATAGAAAACTTTTAACTGCATAAAATTTAGGAGAGATAAGTAGAACCTGAAAGTGAAGATAGGGTCGACAAACACCCAAGGAAGCCTGTTCCTCCCAACCTATTCCAGAAGAAGCAGCAAAACTACTGACTTCTAGTGAACCCCCGAAATTGCTTACTAAACAACTAAGTAGATGGAATCTGTGTAGAAGCAAGGCACTAAAAAATGCCTTCAGCACTCAGCATCAAGCTCCTGTAATAACATGCCTTCAGCACTTAGCATCAAACTCTTGAACTCAATAGAGTTTGGCAGACTCACAACATGATCAACAACTTAGCATATTCCCTCATCAAATCTCTTGGGTGCAACACAGCCAAACCCCAAGGTAAATTTCCTCGTCAGGAAAAGTGATGAACCTCAGTTCATAATTTGATGGCTATTATATAGACTGCCTAGGTCTTTAGTGGTCAGTTTGGAATAAATGAGCCTCAAGCTCCAGTCCCATCTTTCAGGGCACTATGACCACATTTCAAGGGAGTTGTCCCATACCAACAGCTAGTTAGTTGCATCATGATGCTGCCACTTGTCCATTGCCTTCTACCCCAGATTCCATTCCACCTAGTGGATCAGTAACCACTCTTTCAACAGTCCTCTTAGGTGTTTGTCTCCTATTTTATTTATTAAATAATAAAATATTGTGCAAATTACAGTCCCTCTTGGACACCTGTCCAATATAAAACTTTACAATAAAAGTTATCATAATGTTTTCTTAACACAAAATGTTTTCCAGTAAAAAGGATATGTTACAAACAGCCTTACTTAAGCTCAACATCGTCCTTGATGTTGCTTATTCGTCATCAAGTTCCTCATGGAACATAACTGGATATGATGCCCGCATATTAATTTCCAGTTCCCAAGTAACTTCATCAGGGAAAAAGTGCTTCCATTGCACCTTTACCTACCCTATGGTGCGATTTCGAAGCATAATTTCCCTCTAGTCAAGAATACAGTTCGGTTCCACCTAAAAATCTCCTTCGAGTTCCACCTATATGTTATTCCAATTCAACACATGAGTAGCATAGTGCACATACTTCTTTAAAACAGAAACGTGAAAAACATTATGGATTTTTAAATCATATGGCAATGCCAATTAATATGCAATAGCTCCTATCCTTGATAGGATTTTGAATGCTCCACAATACCTTGGTGCTAGTTTAGCACAACTCCCAAGCTTCAAAGAACTTTTCTTGGGTTTTACCTTTATAAAAACATGGTCTCCTACCTGAAATTATCTTTCAATACGTTTCAAATCAGCATAGCTTTTCTGTCGATCTTGGGCAACCTCTAAGTTACCTGGAACCTGTTTCATGGTTAGCTCCATTTCTTTCAATAAATATGGTCCTAACATTAATCTGTCTACAGGGCTATCTCAAGAAACAGGAGTACAACATTTTCTTCCATCCAAAATCTCAAATGGGCTTAGCTTAGCAGATGCTTGATAATTATTATTGTAGGAAAATTCTGCTAAATGTAAGAAATATTCCCACTTAGATGGATGATCTTTAACATACAATCTTAACATGTTTTCTAAAATCTAATTTACCCTTTCCATTTGACCATCAGTTTGTGGGTGGAAAGAAGTGCTGAAATTTAATTTAGTATTTAATCCTTTAAACAGTGCTGTCCAAAAATTCTCGGTGAACTTAGAGTCCCGATCTGAAATAATTACCTTTGGAATTCCGTGCAAGCGACAAATTTGCTTCATGAAATATCTGCAATGTTCGAAGCCTTGAAAGTAGTTTTAACAGGAATAAAATGAGCAGCTTTACTAAATTTATCAACAACAACCATGATTGAATCATTCTGCTTCTGATTTCTAGGCAAAACTGTGATAAATTCAATGCTTATAATTTCCCATTTCCATTCTGGAATTGGTAAGGGATGCAATAGTCTAGCTGAATGTTGGTGTTCAGCTTTAATAGACTCACATTCAAAACATCTAGCTATATACTTAGCAACTTCACTCTTCATGTTGGGCCAAAAATAATATTTTATTAACATAGTTATCATTTTCTGATAACCAGGATGACCTGAATAAGGAATCTTATGAACTTCATCTAAAATCAACAATTTAATTTTCGACATATTAGGCACATAAATTCTGTTTTTATAAGTTAAAAATCCATTTTCATTAATACTGTAATCTGTTATTAAATTTCCAGACGAATTTTCAACCACTTTACCATGTAATTTTTGGTAATTTCCATCCTGCTTAATTCCTTCTTCGATCTGATTTTTGAGATCTGTTTTAAACATGTTGACCGCTGCCACAAAGTTTAATTTGGCATTTATGCTCAAGGCATCAGCAACTTTGTTTTCCTTCCCTTTGATGTGTTGAATCTCGAAATCATACTCGTTAAGGAAATCTAGCTATCTAGCTTGCCTTGCGTTAAGATTTGTTTGACCCAATAAATACTTTAGACCTTTATTATATGTCATTAGAATAAATTTCCTTCCAATCAAGTGATGGTGCCACATTTTTAATGCATGTATCACGGCTACCAACTCAAGATCACAAGTTGCATAATTCCTTTCATGAATTTTTAATTTTCTTGACTCAAAAGCAATGGCATGACCTTCCTGACTTAAGATCCCTCCAACTCCATCGTTGCATCCATCAATGCATACGATGAAATCCTTATTGGGATCTGCAATTTTTAACATGCATACAGTAATTAATAATTCTTTTAACTTATTAAAGTTTTCTTGACACTTTTGATCCCATACGAATTTCTTACCTTTCGTCTGCAAACAAGTGATGGGGTTAGCAATTCTAGAGAACCCTTCAATGAACTTTCTATAATAACCTATTATTCCCATCAATGACCGTACATCAGTTACGTCTTTGGGGATAGGCCATTCATTAATTGCTTTTATCTTATCAGGATCAACAGAAATACCATATTTAGAAATTATATGACCCAAATAATGAATTTTATCTTTATAAAAATCACATTTACTGAGCTTAGCATATAGCTGATGTTCTCTTAATACTTGCAAAATTATTTTTAAATGTTCGTCATGCTCTTTTTTAGTTTTTGAGTAAACTAGAATATCATCAATGAATACCACTAGAAACTTATCCAAATATTTATGCAGAACGTTGTTCATTAAACACATGAACACTGCCGATGCATTGGTTAGCCCAAAAGGCATAACTACGAACTTGTAGTGTCCATAACGCGTTCTGAATGCAGTTTTGAATATGTCCTCGTCTTTTATTCGGACTTGATGATACCCCGACCTTAAATCAATTTTAGTGAATATCTCTGCTCCGCGTACTTGATCAAATAGATCATCTATGCAGGGTAAGGGATATCGCTTCTTAATCATCATTTTATTAAGCTGACGGTAATCGATGCACAATCGCATGGTACCATCTTTCTTACTAACAAAAATTACTAGTGCTCCCCGAGGAGACACACTAGGCCTTATGTAGTTTTTATCTATTAATTCTTTCAGCTGATATTTTAACTTGTTTAACTCCAGAATAGTCATCCTATAGGGTGCCTTTGAGTTTGGTACCGCACTAGGTACTAACTCAATGGTGAAATCAAGTTCTCTTTTCGAAGGTAATCCTGGAATTTCTTTCAGGAATACGTCAGAAAAGTCCCTAAGGATGGGAATATCCTCTACTTTTAACTTCTCTTCTTTAGATGTACACTCGTCATTAATAATATTAACAACAAACATTTTACAGCCTTTTCTGGCAGCTCTCTTTACTTGTAGAGCAGAAATCTGTCTTACTGAAATCTTCCTATGAATTCCTTTTACTGTTTCTATATTACCTTCATTACCTACACATGTAAAAGATTTGTCATAACAATTCAGTAAAACTCTATGCTATTCAAGCCATTCCATACCAATCAACAAGTCATATGACCCTAAGGGTAAAACATTCAGATTAATTTGCATTTTCAACTGACTTGTAAATACTTCACAATCTTTGACAAAATTTGTAACTTTTCCTTTTGTACCTATTGCAAGCTGAAATAACCATGGATTATTAAATTTATCTTCTTTTAACTTGTAACAATTTACTAAAGTAGGTGAAATATAACTTAGATTTGCACCGAGAACTATCAGAATAGAAATAGACTCGTTTCGTATCATACCTTCAATTTTGACCATGGATGTTTGATTGTCAGCTTGATGATTTTCCAGTGCTGCATTTATCCTGGGCATTTCTCTTGCAATATATCCAACTGTAGGTTCTGCTTGCATAGTGTGAATATTGTTGGTTGTCCTCTTGTTGCGTGTGCAATCTGCTCTCCTATGTGGTCCACCACAGTCATAGCACTTCATGGGTCCTTTCTGTTCAGCATACCTGTTGTTGTTATTATTGGTCTTGTTGTGATTATTATTGTTAGGTACGTTTCTTGCAGCAATAAAGTTCTGAGGTGCATTATTTCTGTAATTATTATGATTAGGAAAATTTTTGTTATTAAAACTTTTCTTAAACCCCCAGAATTATGATTAAAATTCTTTTTTTCATAGTCAAATTGATTAGTCTTACTGTTCTTCCAGCCAATTTTTCCTTCTCTTTTTTTCTGTTTTGATCAAAACAAAAATTAGCCTTTCTCAAGGCCTCTTCCAAAGTAGAAGGATTATCATACTCGATACGATCCTTTATATTAAAAGGTAGACAGTTGAGAAACCTTTGCACTTTAGGATTTTCCTCGACCATACAAGGCACATACCTCATCAAGCTAAGAAACTTGCTGCACAATTCTTTCATGTTCATTGTTCCCAGCTTCAAATCATAAAACTCTTTTGACTTATCTTAAAAATATTGTTCCGACAAAAACTTCTTTTTAAACAAACTTTTAAACATATTCCAAGTTACTTCTTTTTCTTTTATAATCTTAATTCTTTTAAGATCCTGCCAGCAAATATTTGCCTTTCCGGTCATATTGTAAATAGGCATCTTGGCTTTTAGTTGAGAAGAGTAGTCGTAAATATTAAAGTACTTCTTCATTCCAAACAGCCAAGCTTCTGCTGTCTCACCCTTCTCACGTTCGCCATTAAAGGTGGGTGGCTTAATCTTTTTAAATTCTCTAGTAATCTATTCATTATGTTTATGTTTTCTCTTTTTAGAGTAGCAATCACTGTTACTACTATCATGATCAAAGTCATTATTACTTGGATCAGATTTAGAGGATGAGTAACTGTTCCTTTTATCATTTCTTGCTTTCTTATGCTTATGTTTGTGGGACATTGTTTCAGAATCAGCCTTCATTTCTGATTTTCTTCCTCTTTCATTGTTATGACAATACCATTTTAAATTCTGCTGTAGCTCTTCCTGTACCTTAAGGATCTGTTCATTTTCTTCTTTAACAACTTTTAACTCAGATTTTAAATCTTGTACAGTGCGTAAAATTTCAGAAGGCTGGTTATTTAATTCAACATAAATTCCTTCAGAATTGTTATTATTAATGCATTCATTATGAGGAGATTTGTCCTCTGCTGATTCTTCTGGTATTTCCATACCTGCAATTTAAAAGTCAATCTGTTCTGTGCAAAAATAAAATTGAATTACAAAAGTTAGTAAAATAAACTTTATGATTTGTTTTCAGTTTGCTCGCGTGAGCCTAAATCAGGCCTAGAGTTTGAACTCATGCTTTGATACCACGTGTAACATCCCAAAAATTGCCAAAAAAAAAAAAATTGATATAGCAATATCATAAGAAAATGCTAACTACGGAATGAAATATATTTAACTAATTATCTAATGGCAGCTTCACATGATTACCATTGTTATTTATAAACATAAAAGACAAGATATTATAAATCAAATGTGATAAAATAATGTTTATCTTCTCATGTGTTATGGTTCTAGTAATAATACTGACGAACTGTTTGCATATTTCTGAAGGGGTTCCTACAGGGTGCCCTTGGGTTTACTTAGCTTTATAGCTAAAGCATTGGTCCCTTTCTTTCCTAGATCTGCAGGTAAGATAATAAAATAATTCGAGTAATTCAAGTACTTCAAGAAAGTGTTATACGCTTCAGCTAGCCAGCTCAGTTTTTAAAATAGACGTATGTACTACCATGCATGAATGTATCGATGGTATGAAGTTTAAGTTTTTCTTTTATCAACTTGTACTATTTTTCTCCTAACATGTGAGAGTGTAGCTAGAGATATTTTTCACTATACTTCTCTTCTAATTGTTGGTAGAATCATTGGAATTACAATTTATATTAACAGTCTGAATAATGTGACAAGGTTGGACATGATGTACTCTAGTAAAAAGTCTTTAAATCTCGATAACGACAAGCATAAGATGATGTCTATTGCTACAACACGGTTGAACAATAAGTGATATTAGTGAATAATGCTGCAATAGATTAAAGTAGGAATTCGTAGAATTAAAATCCCGCATTTTTTAAGTTCGAATAGTATGGGTGCCTTTTCGGCTTATAGGGTCGATGTAACAATGTTTAGGTTACCGTAACAATAGTTGTATTTCTGAGTCGAGCTGGACAGTGTAATTTTCTGTTGATGAGGGTTCCATTCCTCTATCGAGTTTTCAATGAAAAAAACGTTAATGAGTCGAGTTTTCAATAGTTGTTTTGTTTCATCTTTTCGGGGCTTCGAACCAAGAACATAACCTGTGACTTGGTGATTTAAATGTTGAAATGAACGTGC
This sequence comes from Larix kaempferi, assembly GCA_027924585.1. Taxonomy (NCBI): domain Eukaryota; kingdom Viridiplantae; phylum Streptophyta; class Pinopsida; order Pinales; family Pinaceae; genus Larix; species Larix kaempferi. Next base: position 46,431,456 of record BSBM01000073.1, read on the forward strand.
TTTTAGCAGGTCTTTACGTTTAACTTTGATGTAATACAAAATGTAGTTTGTATACAAAGTTTTCATACTGCTCTGCTATCGTTTTCTTTTGTGGAACTGTGAACTGTAGAACTTTAAAATGTAAAATGATGAAATGGAAGCCTTGTGCTGTACGTGAATTGATGAATAATGAAATATTTACATGATCTTGATTTCGTTGTTTTCAGTTTTGATAGAATTGTAAAACATTCTGCAAATGAAACAATTCTTGAATACTTGTAAAATGTTTTGATGAAAGGGATATTACCCTTGGTCAAATGACCAGAATGATGACTGTGATTTGAATTTGATACTAAAATAAAGAAAAGAACTGCTAGTTCTGTGAGACGAGGGTTTGTGAAAAGACAGTTAGGGTTTAGGGTTTTTACACTATATGTCGGAAACTTTTGCAGAACTAAACTAGATTTTATTTGCATGTCTATCCTGTATGTTAGTAAACGCTTAAGTAGTGAAAATAACGATAAACTACAGTAAACTTTTGATAAGAAATAATGGAGACATTCACGCTGATTTTTAAACTTTGAAAAGACAGATTAGTAGTGTACAGTGATGTTATGAATTTTTTTGATAATTTATGTATCATAAATGATTTCATTAATGAATGTAAATCACAGTATTTTTTTCAACGAAATAAATTTACTATTTGATGAAATAAAAACAGTACTGTAAAGAATATAGTAATTACGGAAACCCTTTAAGTGAAAGATGAGAAAAGATAAACTTTAGATTATGATAATTAATACTAATCACTAATAGTAGGAAATCTAACAGAATATACAGAGTTGTTATTTTCATCATCTTGACAATTTGCCTATCATATCTATCTATATTAATTTATTCTCTGTACTAGAGTACGATGTCGATCCATTAGCATGGGGAGAAATGAAAAGAACATTTTATTCAATCTTTCATAACTGTATTCAGTACTATTCAAAATCTAAATTAACTTAGAAATAAAAATAATTGCATATGTTCAATAATATCTTTGAAAACAGAAAATGTAATTATAACCGATAGAAAACTTTTAACTGCATAAAATTTAGGAGAGATAAGTAGAACCTGCAAGTGAAGATAGGGCCGAAAAACACCCAAGGAAGCCTCTTCCTCCCAACCTATTCCAGAAGAAGCAGCAAAACTGTTGACTTCTAGTGAACCATCGAGCCTGCTTACTGAGCCACTAAGTAGATGGAATCTGTGTAGAAGCAAGGCACTCAAAAAGGCCTTCAGCACTCAACATCAACCTCCTATAATAAAATTCCTTCAGCACTCAGCATCAAACTCCTGAACTCAATAGAGTTTGGCAAAATCACAACATGATCAAGAACTTAGCCTATCCCCTCATCAAATATCTTGGGTGCAACACAGCAAAACCCCAAGGTAAATTTTCTCGTCAGGAAAAGTGATAAACCTCAGTTCATAATTTGATGGCTATTATATAGACTGCCTAGGTCTTTAGTGGTCAATTTGGAATAAATGAGCCTCAATCTCTAGTCCCATCTTTCAGGGCACTATGACCACATTTCAAGGGAGTTGTCCCATACCAACAGCTAGTTAATTGCATCATGATGCTGCCACTTGTCCATTGCCCTCTACCTAGGATTCCATTCCATCTATTGGATCAATAACCACTCTTTCAACAGTCCTCTTAGGTGTTTGTCTCCTATTTTATTTATTAAAGAATAAAATATTGTGCAAATTGCAGTCACCCTTGGACACCTGTCCAACATAAAACTTTACAATAAAAGTTATCATAATGTTTTCTTAACACAAAATGTTTTCCAACAAAAAGGGTATGTTACAAACACCCCCACTTAAGCTCAAAATCGTCCTCAATGTTGCTTATTCGTCATCAAGTTCCTCATGGAACGGAACTGGATATGCTGCCTGCATATTACTTTCCAGTTCCCAAGTAGCTTCATCAGGGCTAAGGTGATTCCATTGCACCTTTACCTGCCCTATGGTGCGATTCCGAAGCATAATTTTCCTCTAGTCGAGAATACAATCCGGTTCCACCTGTATGTCATTCCAATTCAACACATGAGTAGCATCATGCACATACTTCTTTAAAACAGAAACGTGAAAAACATTATGGATTTTTAAATCATATGGCAATGCCAATTGATATGCAATAGCTCCTATCCTTGATAGGATTTCGAATGGTCCACAATACCTTGGTGCTAGTTTACCACAAATTCCAAGCTTCAAAGAACTTTTCTTGTGTTTTACCTTTATAAAAACATGGTCTCCTACCTGAAATTCTCTTTCAGTGCGTTTCAAATCAGCATAGCTTTTCTGTCGATCTTGGGTAACCTGTAAGTTACCTTAAACCTGTTTCATGGTTAGCTCCATTTCTTTCACTAAATGTGGTCGTAACATTAATCTGTCTATAGGGTTATCCCAAGAAATAGGAGTACAACATTTTCTTCCATACAAAATCTCAAATGGGATTAACTTAGCAGATGCTTGAAAATTATTATTATAGGAAAATTGTGCTAAATGTAAGAAATCTTCCCACATAGATGGTTGATCTTTAACAGACAATCTTAACATGTTTCCTAAAATATGATTTACCCTTTCCATTTGACCATCAATTTGTGGGTGGAAAGAAGTACTGAAATTTAATTTAGTATTTAATCCTTCAAATAGTGCTGTCCAAAACTTTCCCGTGAACTTAGAGTCTCGGTCTGAAATAATTACCTTTGGAATTCCGTGCAAGCGAAAAATTTGCTTCATGAAAATATCTGCAATGTTAGAAGCCTTGAAAGTAGTTTTAACAGGAATAAAATAAACAGCTTTACTAAGTTTATCAACAACAACCATGATTGAGTCATTCTACTTCTGATTTCTAGGCAAACCTATGATAAAGTCAATCCTTATAATTTCCCATTTCCTTTCTAGAATTGGTAAGGGCTGCAATAGTCCAGCTGGATGTTGGTGTTCAGCTTTAATAGTCTGGCATTCAAAACATCGAGCTATATACTCAGTAACTTCATTCTTCATGTCAGGCCAAAAATGATCTTTTCTTAACATAGTTACAATTTTATGATAACCAGGATGTCCTGAATAAGGACTCTTATGAACTTCATCCAAAATCAACAACTTAACTTTCGACATATTAGGCACATAAATTATGTTTTTATAAGTTAAAAATCATTTTTCATTAATACTGTAATCTGTTATTAAATTTTCAGATGAATTGTCAGCCACTTTATCATGTAATTTTTGGTAATTTCCATTTTGCTTAATTCCTTCTTCGATCTGATTTTCTAGATCTGTTTTAAACATGCTGATTGCTGCCACAAAGTTTAATTTGTCATTTCTACTCAACGCATCAGCAACTTTGTTTTCCTTCCCTTTGATGTGTTGAATCTCGAAATCATACTCGCTACGGAAAGCTAGCCATCTAGCTTGCCTTGCGTTAAGATTTGTTTGATCCAATAAATACTTTAGACCTTTATTATCTGTCATTAGAATAAATTCCCTTCCAATCAAGTGATGGCACCACATTTTTAATGCATGTATCACGGCTGCCAACTAAAGATCATAAGTGGCATAATTCCTTTCATGAATTTTTAATTTTCTTGACTCAAAAGCAATGGCATGACCTTCCTAACTTAAGACCCCTTCAATTCCATCGTTTCATCCATCAGTGCATACGAAGAAATCCTTATTGGGATCTACAATTTTTAATATGGGTGCAGTAGTTAATAAATCTTTTAACTTATTAAAGCTTTCTTGACACGTTTGATCCCATATGAACTTCTTCCCTTTCTTCTGCAAACAAGTGATGGGGTTAGCAATTCTAGAGAACCCTTCAATAAAATTTCTATAATAACCTGTTATTCCCATGAATGACCGTACACCAGTTACGTCTTTGGCGACATGCCCTTCATTAATTGCTTTTATCTTATTAGGATCAATAGAAGTACCTTCTTTAGAAATTATATGACCCAAATAATGAATTTTATCTTTATAAAAATCACATTTACTGAGCTTAGCATATAGCTAATGTTCTCTTAATACTCGCAAACTTATTTTTTGTCACATCCCCATTTTGACCCCTTTGTATTAAATTGGAAATGATGTAAATATGGTTATTTAATCATGGTGAGAAGCTCAAGGCCAAGGCCCCACCATTGATTTAGCGTTTTATGTATCGGTAATTAAAATAGATGCCTATGGTTCTTGTGCTAGATGGGCACAATGTAAATAAGACATCATGTAAATACAAATTTTAATGAAATACCCACAACTAGCTATGCAATGCAACAAAGAGATGGGGCATGATTCTACAAGGAATAGGGAGAGGAAATAACCAAACCCTTGAGCCACTAGGGTCAGCCCATGTGTCAATGAGAAAACTCATGAACTCTTAACTATCCATTTTGTTGGGGCAGTTAATGTCTTGGGATTGGAGAAGTATGGCAGTCATATTTTCGTGCATGGGCAAGACATCAACCTGAAAAATCATATTTTTGGCTTGCTGGGTAAGAAAACCCCCACGAAATGCTGCCTAAGGCAATTCCTCATCAATTACGTTCTTCCTCTCACGCAGACTTAGCTCACTAGAATTTATCCTCACGTTTTTCACCATAACACTATATTTTTCCATGCCCAGGAACTCGTTTTGGTATTGTGCAGCAGTTGGGGAAGAAGGGACGTCATTTGGGACTGAGGGAGAGGTCGTTTTTGCCCCTACGGCATTTTTTTGAAATGGGTTTTGCTCTCCCAGTCGAATTTTCCTAGTTGCCAATACGTTTTGGGTCTTCCCACGTTTTTCTCAAGCTTAGAAAACCCCATCTCATGCATTCCACTGTTGAAACGTTTTATCATGCCCAATAAGAGTGGCTCTGCTATTATGTGCATCCCTGTTTTGATTTGAACCTGTGAGCAAGAAAATTGGACTGGTAGGGGGACAGAATTGGCTTGATAAACCTAGTGGAGGGAGTAACCTCTCAAAAAGATCAAGAGGGCTTTGGCTACTTTTCTATGCACACCTTGAGATCACTAGAAAGGAAGGTATGGCTTGAGGGACTGTGTGGCAGTGAAGAGAATACTTCCTTGTGTTGGGTGTGTAGGCAATGTGAGTGTCAAGCTGAATAGATCTGGGAGGGGTACCCTTAGCTCTGTGGTTGAGCTCACTAGCTTAGCAATTCCTCCTTTCCATTTCCTAGCAGCCTGATAAACCCAATTGTAGATTGGCTTGGCTCATCTTGGTGTATGCTTGGCTATGTGTGAGTCTGCTGTTTCCGATTCCTTGTAGAGATCATGCCCAGCTAGGGGGTGGCAGTTGCATCAAGAGGTTGATAATCACAACTGGCCTATGGTTGGGTGGAACGTTGCAGTTGCATAGCCAGTTGCTTGGGGCTACTTTTATAAGATAAGTATTCTCTTTTGTTAACTCTGCAATTGTTTATCTTATGAATATTTGAATGAATGATGGATGTGTTGATGAATTTAATTCCGCTGTGTTTATCTTATAATCATACATCCCATATGTCTTTCATATTAGGAAATGAATGCTATTTAGCAAAGTCACGGGGCAAGATGCCCGGTTTAACATCATGATCCTCTCCATCTAGCTAGTATGATGGGAGGGGACGTGACAAAATGGTATCAGAGTTGCTGGTTGCAGCATTGGACCTCTATGGGCCAAATCATGGCTAAGTTAGATAGTCTGCAGGGGTAAAAGTTACCTCCTACTGAGCAGCATTCATCACTGAAAGGAAGAAATTTCAAAATTTTTCCTAAGTGTTTTTGAAATTTTTGTTTAAGACTGTTTCGGAAAGAATTCCCGAATGTCTTCCGCAACTACGGAAGCATTCGGTGAATCGCTCCGCAACTGCAGAAGCATTCCGCGAGTTTTTCTGAAATTTGCGAAAGGAAATTTGTGGAAGGAATTCTCTTCCGAAATTTGCGGAAGGAATTCTCTTCTGAAATTTGCGGAAGGAATTCCGCGAACCATTCCGCAACGCAGAAGAGTTCGGCGAACCTTCCCGCAATTGCGGAAGAGTTCCGCGAATCTTCCCGCAATTGCGGAAGAGTTCGACGAACCTTCCCGCAACTTCAGAAGAGTTCGGAGAACCTTCCCACAACTGCGGAAGAGTTCGGCGAACCTTCCCGCAACTGCGGAAGAGTTCCGCGAACCTTCCCGCAACTGCGGAAGAGTTCCGCGAACCTTCCTGCAATTGCGGAAGAGTTCGGTGAACCTTCCCGCAATAGGGAAGCCACAAGGGGGCAAGCCCCCTTGACCCCCTTTTCTTTTTCCCCCTCATATGTCGTTGTTTGTGATTTGACAAATTGTCAATATGGCATTTCCCACGTGCATGAAGGTAAGTTATGAATTCTAAGAATATAACCCAGCTAACAATTGTGTTGATGAACACATTTCATAGAATCACAGTTACATCAGGGAAGCACTCTAGATAGTACAGTTGAAAAGTTTTGAATCTTGGTTGGGCCAAGAAATCAACATCATGGAGGATGCACAGGATCCCTATGGGCCTGAGACAGATGCCATGGGGGAGAACATACATGTTGAAAATGTTGAAACAAAATCTAATGGGAGAAGAAATCAGGAGACTCCTCCAGGTATTGCAGCCACCATGAGAATCCTAAGGGTGGAGTTGCAAAGTTGTAGGGAAGATAATGAAAGGATGATTAAAGCTCAGGAAGAACAAAATTAGTTGAATGCAGCCATGCTACAGAGTTTGAAAGACATCCAAAGGCAGATAAACTCTGGGCATCAGACATCAAATCTAGAAAGGGGTGGGAGTAGTTCTAGAAGGAATTCCCGTAAGAGGGCCAGTAGCTCAAGAAGAGTTTCTATGATAGAACATATACTCCAGAAATCTCTTCTAATGGATCATCTGACTCTGAAGAATCCATTGAGGATTCAAGCTCTTCACCTCACAAGAGTAAGAGGAAGAAGCACTACAAGAACAATTCACATGGGGAATTTAAGAAGGAAAAACCTCCTACATTTGATGGAGAGGTAAACTCTGGTCAAGAAGCTGAAGCTTGGCTTCTTGGGATGAGAAAGTATTTCCAAGTCCAAGACTACTCGGGAAATATGAAGGCAAGGGTCGCCATCTTCAACTTGAATGGAAGAGCATCTATATGGTGGGAACACACCAGGCAAGTGAAGAAGATCAATGAAAGGAAGATCGTGTGGAAGCAGTTCAAAAAATACTTCAAGCAGAAGTACCTCTCTGATAGGTACTATGATGATAAGATCAAAGAGTTCCATAAGCTGAGATTGGGACAATTAACCATGGAAGAATATGCAAACAAGTTCTTGGAGCTACTGAGGTATGTCAAGTACATTCGATATGATAAGGTGAAAATTCAACGTTTCCTAAGTGGACTGCCCCAGTCATATAAAGATAGAATTGAGTTTGATGAACTTCAAACTCTAGAGGAGGCCATAAGAAAGGCTAATTATTGCTTTGATCAAAACAGAAGCAAACCAGAATTCCATAAGGCATGGAAGGATCAGAAAAATGAGAAGTTTGATCAAAGGAAGAAGGGGTTCAAGCCTCCTCAATTCTGGAATCAACAAAGGCAACCATCACAAGTTGTGACTAAGCCAACTAGGATGATGGGAGACAAGCCAAGAGATCTGAAGGAACCAAGAGAACCACTTCAATGTTGGGGTTGTGGAGGAGACCACATGCTTAGGAATTGTCCACATCGCAATGGGAATTCAAATCAAGCTCACAACATCCAGGGAGCTGGAACTATGGGTCAAGTGGTGAGGACAATCCCTAGAATCTATGCAGCACTAGACGACCGCCAAGCAGATCATCAGTCAACTGTGGTTGAAGTTGAAGGTAAGATTGCTAAGCAATCTGTTTCTATTTTGATTGATCCTGGATCTACTCACAGTTATGTCACTCCTAAAATTGTTGAGGTTTGTGCTTTCAAGAAATTAAAGCATAGTAAATCATGGTTAGTTCAACTAGCCACTGGAACCAAGAGAAAAGTTAGTGAAATAGTAGAGAAATGTCCATTAGAGATGGATGGGCTATTCACTTATGTAGATCTGAATATTTTACCATTGGGTTCCTATGATATTCTCATTGGAATGGATTGGTTAGAGGCACACAAGGTTAAACTTGACTGCTACAATAAGACATTTGAATGCATGGACAAAGAAGGAAACCCGAGGGTTGTAAAAGACTTTCCAAAGCTGACTTCTGTTAGACAGGTTTCAGCCATGCAGCTGAAGAAGTTCTGTAGGAAGGGATGTCAATTGTATGAAGCCCACATTGTAGAGGCAGCAGAGAATGAAACTCTGAAATTGGAGGACTATCATGTATTGCAAGAATTCAGGGATGTTTTTCCTGATGAGATTCCAGGACTCCCTCCAAAGAGAGACATTCACTTTACAATTGAACTTGTGCCAGGAGCGGCACCAGTGTCTAAGACACCCTACAGGATGAGTACACCGGAATTGCTAGAATTGAAAATGCAATTACAAGAGTTGCTAGAAAAGAAATATATTAGGCCAAGTGTGTCCCCGTGGGGAGCACCTGTTCTATTTGTGAAAAAGAAAGATGGAACACTCAGGTTATGTATCGACTACAGGCAGTTGAACAAAGTCACGGTGAAGAACAAATACCCATTGCCCCGAATTGATGACCTTTTTGACCAAATGAGAGGAGCAAAAGTATTTTCAAAGATTGACTTGAGGTCTGGTTACCATCAGGTAAGAATCAAAGAAGAAGATATTCATAAGACAGCCTTTAGAACGAGATATGGACACTATGAGTTTGTAGTGGTACCATTCGGTCTCACAAATGCACCAGCTACATTCATGTGTCTCATGAATAATGTTTTTAGCAAGTATTTGGACAAGTTTGTTCTTGTATTCCTACACGACATTCTCATCTATTCCAAGAATGAAGAAGAACATGAAGAACATTTGAGAATGACAATGCAATTACTAAGGGAGCATAAGTTGTATGCAAAGTTGAGTAAATGTGACTTTTATAAAGATAGAATTCATTATTTGGGTCACATCATCTCCGACAAAGGGATTTCTGTAGACCCTGAGAATATTGAAACCATTATGAATTGGCCAACTCCAAGGAATGTGACTGATGTGAGATCTTTTATGGGCCTTGCTGGTTACTACAGGAGGTTTATTGAAGGATTCTCCAAGGTTGCAAACCCGATCACTTCTTTACAAAAGAAGGGGATAAAGTTTGAATGGTCACCAAGATGTGAGGAAAGTTTTCAACGGTTGAAGAATCTTCTTACAAGTGCACCAATTTTGAAGATTGCAGACCCGGAAAAAGACTTTGTGGTGTGTATCGATGCATGCAATCAAGGACTTGGAGGAGTTCTTATGCAAGACAACCACATGATATGCTATGAGTCAATAAAGTTGAAAAAGCATGAGAAGAACTATGTTACTCATGATATAGAACTTGCAGCCATAGTACATGCCTTGAAGATGTGGAGGCATTACTTAATGGGAAGAAAATTTGAGTTAAGGACAGACCATTGTGGTCTGAAATACTTATTTGATCAGCCAACTTTAAATGCTAGGCAAGCTAGATGGTTGGAATTTTTGTGTGAATTTGATTTTGAGATCAAACACATAAAAGGGAAAGAAAACAAGGTGGCTGATGCACTTAGCAGGAAGGTACATGAAATGTATGTGGCAGCGCTTAGTACTTGCCAACCAGATTTGAAGCAGCAGATTGTTAACCATATGGTTGAGGATGAAGTGTATGTGCAGATAAAGGACAAATTGTGGAAGCAAGACCTTGGCAAGAAGTATGAAGGCTATCATTTGGAAGAAGGAGGACTTATTACGTATAAGAATAGAGTCTATGTTCCAAATGAGGTAGATTTAAGGGGAATGGTTATGGATGAAATCCATAAAGCTCCATACTTTGGTCACCCAGGATATCAGAAAACAATTGCTACAACAAGAAAATATTATTTCTGGTCAGGTATGAAGAAGGACATCGCTGAATACATCTCTAAGTGCATGGAATGTCAGCAAGTGAAGGTTGAACACCAACACCTAGCAGGTTTATTGCAGCCAGTGCCAATTCCAGAATGGAAATGGGAAATAACAGGATTTCCAATGACTAAGAGACAACATGATTCCATCATGGTTGTGGTGGACAAGTTAACAAAGGCAGCACATTTTATACCGATTAAGTCCACACATAAAGCCGATGCCATTGCAGATATTTTCATGAAGGAAATTTTCAGGTTACATGGGCTGCCTAAGGCAATAATTTCTGACAGGGATACCAAGTTCACTTCCAATTTTTGGAAAGGTCTCTTTGCCGATTTGGGTACACAGTTGAACTTTAGCACCGCGTACCATCCTCAAACAGACAGGAAAACAGAAAGAGTAAATCAGGTACTTGAAGACATGCTTCGCATGTATGTAATGGACAAGCCATCCAAGTGGGAGGATTATCTACACTTGGTAGAGTTTGCATATAATAATGGGCAGCAAGAATCACTGGGAATGAGTCCATATGAGGCTTTGTACGGCAGAAGGTGTAGGACACCAGTGACTTGGGACAATCCAATGAACAAAATTGTACTTCGGACAGAATTTCTTAAGGAAATGGAACAAGAGGTTGCAAAGATTCGGCAAAATTTAAAAGCATCCCAGGATAGACACAAAAGCTATGTAGATAAACATAGAATGCACAGGGAATTCAATGTTGGGGATCATGTGTATCTTCAAGTAAAATCAAGGAAGAGTTCCTTGAAGCTTGGGAGTTGTGCCAAGCTATCACCTAGATATTGTGGGCCATTTGAAGTACTTGAAAGAATAGGGCCAGTTGCATATAGACTTGCATTGCCTGCTGGCACTAAAGCTCATAATGTTTTTCATGTCTCTTTGCTTAAGAAATATGTACATGATCCTAACCATGTGATTAATTGGGATGTGATTCAGGTGGAACCCGAGGGAGAATTCCAAACCGATCTGTTGTGCATCCTAGACAAGAAGGTAACATTGCTCCGGAACTGAGCCATTGAACAGGGAAAGGTGCAATGGAAGCACTACGGTCCCAATGAGGCTACATGGGAGCTGGAGGATGCCATGAGGGTGGCATATCCATTTTTGTTCAATTTTGATGAGCACTGAGGACAGTGCTAATGTAAGGGGAGGGGAATGTCACGTCCCCATTTTGACCCCTTTGTATTAAATTGGAAATGATGTAAATATGGTTATTTAATCATGGTGAGGAGCTCAAGGCCAAGGCCCCACCATTGATTTAGCATTTTATGTATCGGCAATTAAAATAGATGCCTATGGTTCTTTTGCTAGATGGGCACAATGTAAATAAGACATCATGTAAATACGAATTTTAATGAAATACCCACAACTAGCTATGCAATGCAACAAAGAGATGGAGCATGATTCTACAAGGAATGGGGAGGGGAAATAACCAAACCCTTGATCCACTAGGGTTAGCCCATGTGTCAATTAGAAAACCCATGAACTCTTAACTATTCATTTTGTCTCATGCACCCAATCATTTAATTCTTCCAAAGATTAGTTGGGGCAGTTAATGTCTTGGGATTGGAGAAGTATGGCAGTCAAATTTTCGTGCATGGGAAAGCCATCAACCTGAAAAATCGTATTTTTGGCTTGCTGGGCAAGAAAACCCCCACAAACTGCTACCTAAGGCAATTCCTCATCAATTACGTTCTTCCTCTCACGCAGACTGAGCTCACTAGAATTTATCCTCACGTTTTTCACCATAACCCTACATTTTTCCATGCCTAGAACTCGTTTTGGTATTGTGAAGCAGCTGGGGAAGAAGGGATGTGATTTGGGACTGAGGGAGAGGTCGTTTTTGCCCCTGCGGCATTTTTCTGAAATGGGTTTTTCTCTCCCAATCGAATTTTCCTAGTTGCCAATACATTTTGGGTCTTCCCACGTTTTTCTGAAGCTCAAGAAACCCCATCTCACGCATTCCACTGTTGAAACATTTTATCATGCCCAATAAGAGTGGCTCTGCTATTTTGTGCATCCCTGTTTTTATTTGAACCTATGAGCAAGAAACTTGGACTAGTAGGGGGACAGAATTGGCTTGATAAACCTAGTGGAGGGAGTAACCTCTCAAAAAGATCAAGAGGGCTTTGGCTACTTTTCTATGCACACCCTGAGATCACTAGAAAGGAAGGTATGGCTTGAGGGACTGTGTGGCAGTGAAGAGAATACTTCCTTGTGTTGGGTGTGTAGGCAATGTGAGTGCCAAGCTGAATAGATCTGGGAGGGGTACCCTTAGCTCTGTGGTTGAGCTCACTAGCTTAGCAATTCCTCCTTTCCATTTCCTAGCAGCCTGATAAACCCAATTGTAGATTGGCTTGGCTCATCTTGGTGTATGCTTGGCTATGTGTGAGTCTGTTGTTTCTGATTCCTTGTAGAGATCATTCCCAGCTCGGGGGTGGCAGTTGCATCAAGAGGTTGATAAGCACAACTGGCCTATGGTTGGGTGGAACGTTGCAGTTGCATAGCCAGATGCTTGGGGCTACTGTTATAAGATAAGTATTCTCTTGTGTTAACTCTGCAATTGTTTATCTTATGAATATTTGAATGAATGATGGATGTGTTAATGAGTTTAATTCCGCTATGTTTATCTTATAATCATACATCCCATATGTCTTTTATATTAGGAAATGAATGCTATTTAGCAAAGTCATGGGGCTAGATGCCCGGTTTAACATCACAATCCTCTCCATCTAGCTGGTATGATGGGAGGGGACGTGACATTTTTAAATGTTCGTAATGCTCTTCTTTATTTTTTGAGTAAACTAGAATATCATCAATGAATACCACTAGAAACTTATCCAAATATTTATGCAGAACGTTGTTCATTAAACACATGAACACTACCGGTGCGTTGGTTATCCAAATGCCATAACTACGAACTCGTAGTATCCATAACGTGTTCTGAATGCAGTTTTGAATATGTCCTCGTCTTTTATTCTGACCTGATGATACCTCGACCTTAAATCAATTTTAGTGAATATCTCAGCTCCACGTGCTTGATGAAATAGATCATCTATGCGGGGTAAGGGATATCGATTCTTAATCATCCTTTTATTAAGATGACGGTAATCGATGCACAATCGCATGGTACTGTCTTTCTTTTTAACAAAAATTACTGGTGCACCCCAAGGAGACACACTTGGCCTCATGTAGTTTTTATCTATTAATTCTTTCAGCTAATATTTTAACTCGTTTAACTCCAGAATATTCATCCTATAGGGAGCCTTCAATTTTGGTACCGCACTGGGTACTAACTCAATGGTGAAATCAAGTTCTCTTTTCGGAGGTAATTATGGAATTTCTTTTAGGAATACGTCAGAAAAGTCCCTAAGGATGGGAATATCCTCTACTTTTAAATTGTCTTCTTTAGATGTACACTCGTCATTAATAACATTAACAACAAACATTTTACGGCCTTTTCTGGCGGCTCTCTTTACTTGTAGAGCAGAAATCTGTCTTACTGAAATCTTCCTATGAATTCCTTTTACTGTTTCTATATTACCTTCTTTATTTACACATGTAAAATATTTGTCATAACAATTCAGTAAAACTCTATGTTGTTCAAGCCAGTCCATACCAATCAACAAGTCATGTGACCCTAAGGGTAAAACATTCAGATTAATTTGCGTTTTCAACTGACTTCTAAATACTTCACAATCTTTGAAAAAATCTGTAACTTTTCTTTTTGTACCTATTGCAAGCTGAACTAACCATGCATTATTAAATTTCTCTACTTTTAACTTGCAATGGTTTACTAAAGTAGGTCAAATTAAACTCAGATTTGCACCGGGATCTATCAGAATAGAAATAGACTCGTTTCGTATCATACCTTCAATTTCGACGATGGATGTTTGATGGTCAGCTTGATGATTTTTCAGTGCTGCATTTATCCTGGGCATTTCTCTTGAAATATCTCCAACAGTAGGTTCTGCATTTATAGTGTGAATATTGTTGGCTGTCCTCTTGTTGCATGGGCAATCTGCTCTCCTATGTGGTCCACCACAGTCATAGCACTTCATGGGTCCTTTCTATTCAACATAACTGTTGTTGTTATTATTGGTATTGTTGTGATTACTATTATTAGGTACGTTTCTTGCAGCAATAAACTTCTGAGGTGCATTATTTCTGTAATTATTATGATTAGGAAAATTTCTGTTATTAAAACTTTTCTTAAAACCCCGAGAATTATGACTAAAATTCTTCTTTTCATAGTCAAATTGATTAGTCTTACTATTCTTCTAGCCAGTTGTTCCTTCTCCTTTTCTGTTTTGATCAAAACAAAAATTAGCCTTTCTCATGGCCTCTTCCAAAGTGGAAGGATTATCATACTCGATACAATCCTTTATATTCAAAGGTAGACAACTGAGAAACCTTTGCACTTTAGGATTTTCCTCGACCATATAAGGCACATACCTTAGCAAGCTAAGAAACTTGATGCACAATTCTTTCATGTTCATTGTTCCCAGCTTCAAATCATAAAATTCTTTTGACTTATCTTCAAAATAGTTTTCCGACAAAAACTTCTTTTTAAACAAACCTTTAAACATATTCCAAGTTACTTCTTTTTCTTTTATACTCTTAATTCTTTTAAGATCCTGCCATGAAATATCTGTCTTTCCGGTCATATTGTAAATAGCCATCTTGGCTTTTAGTTTAGAAGAGTAGTCATAAATATTAAAGTACTTCTTCATTCCAGATAGCCAAGCTTCTGCTGTCTCACCCTTATCACTTTCGCCATTAAAGGTGGGTGGCTTAATCTTTTTAAATTCTCCAGTAATCTGTTCATGTTGTTTATGTTTTCTCTTTTTCGAGCAGCAATCATTGTTACAGCTATCATGATCAAAGTCATTATTTCTTGGATCATATTTAGAGGATGAGTAACTATTCCTTTTATCATTTCTTGCTTTCTTATGCTTATGTTTGTGGGACATTGTTTCAGAATCAGCCTTCATTTCTGATTTTCTACCTCTTTCATCGTTATGACAATCCCGTTTTAAAATTTGTTGTAGCTCTTCTTGTACCTTAAGGATCCGTTCATTTTCTTCTTTAACAGCTTTTAACTCAGATTTTAAATCCTATACAGTGCGTAAAATTTCAGAAGACTGGTTATTTAATTCAACATAAATTCCTTCAGAATTGTTATTGTTAATGTGTTCATTACGAGGAGATCTGTCCTCTGTTGATTCTTCTGATATTTCCATACCTGCAATTTAAAGGTCAATCTGATCTGTGCAAAAATAAAATTGAATTACAAAAGTTAGTAACATAAACTTTCTGATTTGTTTTCAGTTTGCTCACGTGAGCCTAAATCAGGCATAGAGTTTGAACTCATGCTCTAACACCATGTGTAACATCCCAAAAATTGCTAAAATTTAAAAAAAAAAAATTTGATATAGCAATATTATAAGAAAATGCTAACTGCAGAATGAGATATATTTAACTAATTATCTAATGGCAGCTTCACATGATTACCATTGTTATTTCTAAACATAAAAGACAACATATTATAAATCAAATGCGATAAAATAATGTTTATCTTCTCATGTGGTATGGTTCTAGTAATAATACTGATGAACTGTTTGCATATTTTGAAGGGGTTCCTACAGGGTGCCCTTTGGTTTACTTAGCTTGATGGCTAAAGCATTGGTCCCTTTCTTTCGTAGATCTGCAGGTAAGATAATAAAATAATTCGAGTAATTCAAGTACTTCATGAAAATGTTATATGCTTCAGCTATCCGTCTCTGTTTTTAAGATAGATATATGTACTGCCATGCATGAAGGTATCAATGGTATGAAGTTTAAGTTTTTCTTTTATCAACTTGTACTATTTTTCTCCTAACATGTCAGACTATAGCTAGAGATATTTTACACTATACTTGTGTTTTAATTGTTGGTAGAATCATTGGAATTACAAATTATATTAACAGTCTGAATAATGCGACAAGGTTGGACATGATGTACTCTAGTAAAAAGTCTTTAAATCTCGATAATGACAAGCATAAGATGATAACTATTGCTGCAACATGGTTGAACAATAAGTGATATTAGTGAATAATGCTGCAATAGATTAAAGTAGTAATTCTTAGAATTCATTATTACAATGCTATGGTGCATAATTGACTTTCCAAATCTATATGGCAAATATTACATGCATACTATGTTACAAATATAATTTCGTGCTAGTATTATTATATTGCTATGGTGCATACTAATGGCCCTCTAGACCTATATGATGATTTTCATATGCATCGTATACTACTATATGTTTTTGCAATATGAATCTACTATA
Source organism: Larix kaempferi (assembly GCA_027924585.1). Classification (NCBI taxonomy): domain Eukaryota; kingdom Viridiplantae; phylum Streptophyta; class Pinopsida; order Pinales; family Pinaceae; genus Larix; species Larix kaempferi. The sequence goes on from BSBM01000073.1 coordinate 46,447,826, forward strand.
TCCACATATAGACAAGGTATCGAAATATTTTGATAATGACATAAGGGAATTCTTGACATTTTACTATGTTTTAACATATAAATAGAATGTTTAAACAATAAAATGACAACATAATATGAAATGAAGTTTAACATTTGAATTTAAAATATATGTGCATAATGTATGCAATGCAATTGAACCTTTTATAAACTATATGACATAGATATACTATATGCTTCCTATGCAAATTGTAATGATAACTTTGGAATAATATTGCATATGAACCCATCTCAGGGATCGTGCTTCTGGTAATTAATACGATGGTGATGGGAATTAAATGTCATAGCAGGTAAGGTCTAGGAGAAGTGATACGTAGGACTGTCATTTATTAAACCTTGTGAATCCTTGGTGGATTGCTTTGTTGGCTGAGCTGTGAATGGCTCCACGTGATGATCTTCATAAGGTTTGTATGAATCCTGTTGAGCTATAGCATTCTCCTTGTTGACATGGCCTCCAGTTGGTTTCGTTATTGAATGTGACATTAATGCAAAGGTTGGTCATATTACCACTTTGGTAGTGGCAATGCTTTACTAGCATGCTTTCCTCCATCGATCTCGATCTGTCTCGGTTGTTGAGACTCAGCCCTAGAAACATTTGCTATACCGTTGTTGGCCTTTTCCTTCGCATTCATTTGGAGTCTGGGTTTTTGGGGTGAGGCCGACAAGCGGCTGAGAAGTAGGGTTCGACCCTTGGTCGATTCTCTGGTGGTTCTGCAACTTCCCACCTCGAAAATAATGGTGGAAACCCGGTTAAATGTTGGCAATGGATGGCTCGCTTGACTTCAGTAAGCCCCTGTGGCATAACCCTCCGTAGGTTCTCCTAGCAGATTTTGGCCATCGTTGAAGTTGTAACAACTTGTGTTTTCTAGAAATCATGGTTCAAAAACGGTGTTGTGTTGTTTTTAGTCTATGTGCCTATAGTATGGGTGCCTTTTTCGGCATACAGGGTCGATGTAACAATGTTTAGGTTACCGTAACAGTATTTGGATTTCTGAGTCGAGCTAGATAGTGTAATTTTCTGTCGCCGAGGGTTCCATTCCTCTATCGAGTTTTCAATGAGAAAAACGTTAATGAGTCGAGTTTGCAACAATTGTTTTGTTTCGTCTTTTTGAGGTCTTGACCCAAGAATGTAATATGTGACTTTATGATTTAAATGTTGAAATGAACTTGTTTTTAGCAGGTCTCTACATTTAACTTTGATGTAATACAAAATGTAGTTTGTATAAAAAGTTTGCATGCTGCTATGCTATCGTTTTCTTTTGTGGAACCATGAACTGTAAAACTTTAAAATGTAAAATGATGAAATGGAAGCCTTGTGATGTATGTGAATTGATGAATAATGAAATATTTACATGATCTTGATTTCGTTGTTTCCAATTTTGATAGAATTGTAAAACAGTCTGCAAATGAAACAATTCTTGAATACTTGTAAAATGTTTTGAGGAAAGGGGTATTACCCTTGGTCAAATGACTAGAACGATGACTGTGATTTGACTTTGATACTAAAATAAAGAGAAGAACTGCTAATTCTGTGAGACGAGGGTTTGTGAAAAGAAAGTTAGGGTTTAGGGTTTTTACACTGTATGTTGGAAACTTTTGTAGAACTAAACTAGATTTTATTTGCATGTCTATCTTGTATGTTAGTAAACGCTTAAGTAGTGAAAGTAACGATAAACTACAGTAAAATTTGATAAGAAATAATGGAGACATACACCCTGATTTTTAAACTTTCAAAAGATAGATTAGTACTATACAGTGATGTTATAAATTTTTTTGATAATTTATGTATCAGAAATGATTTCATTAATTAATGTAAATCACAGTATTTTTTTCAAGGAAATAAGTTTACTATTTGAGGAAATAAAAACAGTACTGTAAAGAATACAGTAATTATGGAAAAACGTTAAGTGAAAGATGAGAAAAGATAAACTTTAGATTATGATAATTAATACTAATCACTAACAGTAGGAAATCTAATAGAATATACAGAGTTGTTATTTTCATCATTTTTGCAATTTTCCTATCATATCTATCTATATTAATTTATTCTCTGTACTAGATTACGATGTCGATCCATTAGCATGGGGGAAAATGCAGAGAACATTTTATTCAATCTTTCATAACTGTATTCAGTACTATTCAGAATCTAAATTAACTTAGAAATAAAAATAATTGCATCTGTTCAATAATATCTTTGAAAACAGAAAATGTAATTATAACCGATAGAAAAATTTTAACTGCATAAAATTTAGGAGAGATAAGTAGAACCTGCAAGTGAATATAGGGACGACAAACACCCAAGGAAGCCTATTCCTCCCAACCTATTCCAGAAGAAGCAGCATTATTGCTGACTTCTAGTGAACCCCCGAGCCTGCTTACTAAACCACTAAGTAGATGGAATTTGTGTAGAAGCAAGGAACTCAAAAATTCCTTTAGCACTTAGCATCAACCTCCTGTAATAACATGCCTTCATCACTCAACATCAAACTCCTGAACTCAATAGAGTTTGGAAAACTCACAAGATGACCAACAACTTAGCATATCCCCTCATCAAATATCTTGGGTGAAACAGGAAAGTTGATGAACCTCAGTTCATAATTTGATGGCTATTATATAGATTGCCTAAGTATTTAGTGGTTAGTTTGGAATAAATGAGCCTCAAGCTCCAGTCCCATCTTTCAGCGCACTATGACCACATTTCAAGGGAGTTGTCCCATACCAACAGCTGGTTAGTTGCATCATGATGCTTCCACTTGTCCATTTCCTTCGACCCCAGATTCCATTCCCTAGTGAATCAGTAACCACTCTTTCAATAGTCCTCTTAGGTGTTTGTCTCCTATTTTATTTATTAAATAATAAAATATTGTGCAAATTACAGTCACCCTTGGACACCTATCCAACATAAAACTTTACAATAAAAGTTATCATAATGCTTTCTTAACACAAAATGTTTTCCACCAAAAAGGGTATGTTAAGAACACCCCCACTTAAGCTCAACATCGTCCTCGATGTTGCTTATTCATAATCAAGTTCCTCATGGAATAGAACTGGATATGTGCTTCATCAGGGCTAGGGTGCTTCCATTGCACCTTTACCTGCCCTATGGTGCGATTCCGAAGCATAATTTTCCTCTGATTGAGAATACAGTTCGGTTCCACCTGAAAATCTCCTTCGGGTTCCACCTGTATGTCATTCCAATTCAACACATGAGTAGCATCGTGCACATACTTCTTTAAAACATAAACGTGAAAAATATTATGGATTTTTAAATCATATGGCAATGCCAATTGATATGCAATAGCTCCTATCCTTGATAGGATTTCAAATGGTCCACAATACCTTGGTGCTAGTTTACCACAACTTCCAAGATTCAAAGAACTTTTCTTGTGTTTTACCTTTATAAAAACATGGTCTCCTACCTGAAATTCTCTTTCAGTGCGTTTCAAATCAGCATAGCTTTTCTGTCGATCTTGGGCAACCTGTAAGTTACCTTGAACATGTTTCATGGTTAGCTCCATTTCTTTCAATAAATATGGTCCTAACATTAATCTGTCTATAGGGTTATACCAAGAAATAGGAGTACAACATTTTCTTCCATACAAAATCTCAAATGGGCTTAACTTAGCAGATGCTTGATGATTATTATTGTAGGAAAATTCTGCTAAATGTAAGAAATCTTCCCACTTAGATGGCTGATCTTTAACATACAATCCTAACATGTTTTCTAAAATCTGATTTACCCTTCTCTTTGACCATCAGTTTGTGGGTGGAAAGAAGTGCTGAAATTTAATTCAGTATTTAATCCTTTAAACAGTGTTGTCCAAAAATTTCCGATGAACTTAGAGTCCTGGTCTGAAATAATTACCTTTGGAATTCTGTCCAAGTGAAAAATTTGCTTCATGAAAATATCTACAATGTTAGAAGCCTTGAAAGTAGTTTTAACAGGAATAAAATGAGCATCTTTACTAAGTTTATCAACAACAACCATGATTGAGTCATTCTACTTTTGATTTATAGGCAAACCTGCGATAAAGTCAATGCTTATAATTTCCCATTTCCATTCTGGAATTGGTAAGGGATGTAATAGTCCAGCTGGATGTTGGTGTTCAGCTTTAATAGTCTGACATTCAAAACATCGAGCTATATACTCAGCAACTTCATTCTTCATGTTTGGCCAAAAATGATCTTTTCTTAACATAATTATCATTTTCTGATAACCAGGATGTCCTGAATAAGGACTCTTATGAACTTCATCTAAAATTAGCAACTTAACTTTCGACATATTAGGCACATAAATTCTGTTTTTATAAGTTAAAAATCCTTTTTCATTAATACTGTAATCTGTTATTAAATTTTTAGATGAATTTTCAACCACTTTATCATGTAATTTTTGGTAATTTTTGTCTTGCTTAATTCCTTCTTCGATCTGATTTTCGAGATTTGTTTTAAACATGTTGATTACTGCCACAAAGTTTAATTTGGCATTTCTGCTCAAGGCATCAGCAACTTCGTTTTCCTTCCCTTCTATGTGTTGAATCTCGAAATCATACTCGCTAAGGAAAGCTAGCCATCTAGCTTTCCTTGCGTTAAGATTTGTTTGATCCAATAAATACTTTAGACCTTTATTATCTGTCATTAGAATAAATTTCCTTCCAATCAAGTGATGGCGCCACATTTTTAATGCATGTATCATGATTTCCACCTCAAGATCATAAGTCGCAGAATTCCTTTCATGAATTTTTAATTTTCTTGACTCAAAAGGAATGGCATGACCTTCCTGACTTAACACCCCTCCAACTCCATCGTTGCATGCATCAGTGCATACGACTAAATCCTTATTGGGATCTACAATTTTTAAGATGGGTGCAGTAGTTAATAATTATTTTAACTTATTAAAGCTTTCTTGACACTTTTGATACCATACGAATTTCTTCCCTTTCTTCTGCAAAGAAGACATGGGGTTAGCAATTCTAGAGAACCCTTCAATAAAATTTCTATAATAACCTGTTATTCCCATGAATGACCATACATCAGTTACATCTTTGGGGACAGGCCATTCATTAATTGCTTTTATCTTATCAGGATCAACAGAAATACCATCTTTAGAAATTATATGACCCAAATAATGAATTTTATCTTTATAAAAATCACATTTACTGAGCTTAGCATATAGCTGATGTTCTCTTAATACTTGAAAAATTATTTTTAAATGTTCGTCATGCTCTTCTTTAGTTTTTGAGTAAACTAGAATATCATCAATGAATACCACTAGAAACTTATCCAAATATTTATGCAGAACATTGTTCATTAAACACATGAACACTGCCGGTGCGTTGGTTAGCCCAAAAGACATAACTATGAACTCGTAGTCTCCATAACACATTCTGAATGCAGTTTTGAATATGTCCTCGTCTTTTATTCTGACCTGATGATACGCCGACCTTAAATCAATTTTAGTGAATATCTCTGCTCCGCGTACTTGATCAAAATAGATCATTTATGCGGGGTAAGGGATATCAGTTCTTAATCATCATTTTATTAAGCTGACGATAATCGATGCACAATCGCATGGTATCATCTTTATTTTTAACAAAAATTACTGGTGCTCCCCAAGGAGACATACTAGGCCTTATGTAGTTTTTATCTATTAATTCTTCCAGCTAAGATTTTAACTCATTTAACTCCAGAATATTCATCCTATAGGGAGCCTTCGAGTTTGGTACCGCACCGGGTACTAACTCAATGGTGAAATCAAGTTCTCTTTTCGGAGGTAATCCTAGAATTTCTTCCAAGAATACATCAGAAAAGTCCCTAAGAATGGGAATATCCTCTAATTTTAACTTGTCTTCTTTAGATGTACACTCGTCATTAATAACATTAATAGCAAACATTTTACAGCCTTTTCTGGCAGCTCTCTTTACTTGTAGAGTAGAAATCTGTCTTACTGAAATCTTCCTATGAATTCCTTTTACTGTTTCTATAATTACCTTCATTATTTACACATGTAAAAGATTTGTCATAAGAATTCAGTAAAACTCTATGTTGTTCAAGCCAGTCCATACCAATCAACAAGTCATATGACCATAAGGGTAAAAAATTCAGATTAATTTGTGTTTTCAATTGACTTGTAAATACTTCACAATCTTTGACAAAATCTGTAACTTTTCTTTTGGTACCTGTTGCAAGCTGAACTAACCATGCAATATCAAATTTCTCTACTTTTAACTTGCAACGGTTTACTAAAGTAGGTGAAATATAACTCAGATTTGCATTGGGATCTATTAGAATAGAAATAGACTCGTTTCATATCATACCTTCAATTTCGACCATGGATGTTTGATGGTCAGTTTGACGATTTTCCAGTGTTGCATTTATCCTGGGCATTTCTCTTGCAATATCTCCAACTGTAGGTTTTGCTTGCATTGTGTGAATATTGTTGGTTGTCCTCTTGTTGTGTGGGCAATCTGTGCTCCTATGGGGTCCTTCGCAGTCATAGCACTTCATGGGTCCTTTTTGTTAAGCATACGTGTTGTTTTTATTATTGGTATTGTTGTGATTATTATTGTTAGGTACGTTTCTTCTAGTAATAAAGTTCTGAGGTGCATTATTTCTGTAATTATTAAGATTAGGAAAATTTTTGTTATTAAAAATTTTCTTAAAACCCCCAGAATTATGATTAAAATTCTTCTTTTTTATAGTCAAATTGATTAGTCTTACTGTTCTTCCAGCCAGTTGTTCCTTCTCTTTTTCTGTTTTTATCAAAACAAAAATTAGCCTTTTTCATGGCCTCTTCCAAAGTGGAAGGATTATCATACTCGATACGATCCTTTATATTAAAACATAAACAACTGAGAAACCTTTGCAGTTTAGGCTTTTCCTTGACCATATAAGGCACATACCTCAGCAAGCTAAGAAACATGCTGCATAATTCTTTCATGTTCATTGTTCCCAGCTTCAAATCATAAAACTCGTTTGACTTATCTTCAAAATACTGTTCCGACAAAAACTTCTTTTTAAACAAACCTTTAAACATATTCCAAGTTACTTCTTTTTGTTTTATACTCTTAATTCTTTTAAGATCCTGCCACCAAATATCTGTCTTTCTGGTCATATTGTAAATAGCCATCTTGGCTTTTAGTTGAGAAGAGTAGTCGTAAATATTAAAGTACTTCTTCATTCCAGACAGCCAAGCTTCTGTTGTCTCACCCTTCTCACTTTCGCCATTAAAGGTGGGTGGCTTAATCTTTTTAAATTCTCCAGTAATCTGTTCATGATGTTTATGTTTTCTCTTTTTAGAGCAGCGATCACTGTTACTGCTATCATGATCAAAGTCATTATTGCTTGGATCAGATTTAGAGGATGAGTAACTGTTCCTTTTATCATTTCTTGCTTTCTTATGCTTATGTTTGTGGGACATTGTTTCAGAATCAGCCTTCATTTTTTGTTTTCTGCCTCTTTCATCGTTGTGACAATCCCCTTTTAAATTCTGTTGTAGCTCTTCCTGTATCTTAAGGATCCGTTCATTTTTTTCTTTAACAACTTTTAACTCAGATTTTAAATCCTGTACAGTGCGTAAAATTTCAGAAGACTAGTTATTTAATTCAACATAAATTCCTTCAAAATTGTTATTATTAATGCGTTCATTATGAGATCTGTCCTCTGCTGATTCTTCTGGTATTTCCATACCTTCAATTTAAAGGTCAATATGTTCTGTGCAAAAATAAAATTGAATTACAAAATTTAGTAACATAAACTTTCTGATTTGTTTTCAGTTTGAGCGTGTGAGCCTAAATCAGGCCTAGAGTTTGAACTCGCACTTTGATACCACGTGTAACATACCAAAAATTGCTAAAATAAAAAATAAAAATGATATAGCAATATCATAAGAAAATGCTAACTGCATAATGAAATATATTTAACTAATTATCTAATGGCAGCTTCACATGATTACCATTGTTATTTCTAGACATAAAAGACAACAGATTATAAATCAAATGCGATAAAATAATGTTTATCTTCTCATGTGTTATGGTTCTAGTAATAATACTGACAAACTGTTTGCATATTTCTGAAGGGGTTCCTATAGGGTGCCCTTGGGTTTACTTAGCCTAATAGCTAAAGCATTGTTCCCTTTCTTTTAAAGATCTGCAGGTAAGATAATAAAATAATTCGAGTAATTCAAGTACTTCAAGAAAATGTTATACGCTTCAGCTAGCCGTCTCTGTTTTTAAGATAGATGTATGTACTGCCATGCATGAAGGTATCAATGGTATGAAGTTTAAGTTTTTCTTTTATCAACTTGTACTATTTTTCTCCTAGCATGTGAGAGTGTAGCTAAAGATATTTTACACTATACTTCTATTGTAATTTTTGGTAGAATCATTGGAATTAAAAATTATATTAACAGTCTGAATAATGCGACAAGGTTGGACATGATGTACTCTAGTAAAAAGTCTTTAAATCTCGAGAACGACAAGCATAAGATGATATCTGTTGTTACGACACGGTTGAACATTAAGTGATATTAGTGAATAACGATGCAATAGAATAAAGTAGGAATTCTTAGAATTAAAATCCTGCATTGTTTAGCTTCGAAATGCAAATGTATATTTATGTTTGCATTATTACAATGCTATGGTGCATAATTGACTTTCCAAATCTATATGGCAAATATTACACGCATACTATGTTACAAATATAATTTCATGCTAGCATTATTATATTGCTATGGTGCATACTAATGGCCTTCTAGACCTATATGATGATTTTCATATGCATCCTAAACTACTATATGTTTTTTCAATATGAATCTACTATATCCACATATAGACAAGGTATCGAAATATTTTGATAATGACATAAGGCAATTCTTGACATTTTACTATGTTTTAACATATAAATAGAATGTTTAAACAATAAAATGACAACATAATACGAAATGAAGTTTAACATTTGAATTTAAAATATATGTGCATAATGTATGAAATGCAATCGAACCTTTTATACACTATATGACATAGATATACTGTATGCTTCCTATGCGAATTGTAACGATGACTTTGGAATAATATTACATATGAACCTATCGCAGGGATCATGCTTCTGCTAATTAATACGATGGTGATGGGAATTAAATGTCATACCAGGTAAGGTCTGGCAGAAGTGATATGTAGGACTATCATTTATTAAACCTTATGAATCCCTGGTGGATTGCTCCGTTGGCTTAGCTGTGAATGGCTCCATGTGATGATCTTCGTAAGGTTTGTATGAATCCTGTCGAGCTGTAGCATTCTCCTTGTTGACATGGCCTCCAACTGGTTTCATTATTGAATGTGCCATCAATGCAAAGGTTGGTCGTATTACCACTTTGGTAGTAGCGATGCTTTGCTGGCATGCTCTCCTCCGTTTATCTTGATCTGTCTTGGTTGTTGAGACTCAACCCTAACAACATTTTCTATACCGTTGTTGGCCTTTCCCTTCGCATTCATTTGGAGTCTGGGTTTTTGGGGCGAGGCTGACAGGCCACTGAGAAGTAGGGTTCGACCCTTGGTTGATTCTTTGGTCGCTCTGCAACTTCACACCTCGAAAATAATGGTGGAAACCTGGTTAAATGTTTGCAAGATCAGAAATGTTGAAGCCCTGTGGCTTTCATTGTGAAACAATGGAGGGTTTTCTTCAAGGATTTATTCGGCGTCAGAGATAATGTCACTGTATTGTTACGTCTATCACATTGGTTGGATGAAGTGAAAGCTGCAAGCTTAAGGCATCGACGCTCTGCTCTTCCAAGGTAACCTTCATGTTTTTGTTAAAACTGATGCAGTCATTTACAGTTCGACTTACGTTTTCATTTTGTAATGAAAAATATTTAACCTCGTTTCAGTTTTCATGGCAAGTACTTCCTTCGCCGTGGATTTTTCGGTGCTGAAACTTGTTGGAAATGAATGGCTCGCTTGACTTCGGTAAGCCCCAGTGGCATAACCCTCCGTAGGTTCTCCTAGCCAATTTTGGCCATAATTGAAGTTGTAAAAACTTGTGCTTTCTAGAAATTGTGGTTCAAAAACGGTGTTGTGTTGTTTTTAGTCTACATGCTTATAGCATGGGTGCCTTTTCAGCTTACAGGGTCAATGTAACAATGTTTAGGTTACTGTAACAGTAGTTGGATTTCTGAGTCGAGCTGGACAGTGTAATTTTCTGTCGATGAGGGTTCTATTCCTCTGTCAAGTTTTCAATGAGAAAAACGTTAATGAGTCGAGTTTGCAACAGTTGTTTTTTTCGTCTTTTTGAGGTTTCGACCCAAGAACGTAACTTGTGACTTGATGATTTAAATGTTGAAATGAACTTGTTTTTAGTAGGTCTCTACGTTTAACTTTGATGTAATACAAAATGTAGTTTGTATACAAAGTTTTCATACTGCTCTGCTATCGTTTTCTTTTGTGGAACCATGAACTGTAAAACTTTAAAATGTAAAACAATGAAATGGAATCCTTGTGATGTATGTGAATTGATGAATAATGAAATATTTACATGATCTTGATTTTGTCGTTTTCAGTTTTGATAGAATTGTAAAACAGTCTGCAAATGAAACAATTCTTGAATACATGTAAAATGTTTTGAGGAAATGGGTATTACCCTTGGTCAAATGACAAGGACGACGACCGTGATTTGACTTTGATACTAAAATAAAGAAAATAACTGCTAGTTCTGTGAGACGACGGTTTGTGAAAAGAAAGTTAGGGTTTAGGGTTTTTACACTGTATGTTGGAAACTTTTGTAGAACTAAACTAGATTTTATTTGCATGTCTATCTTGTATGTTAATAAATGCTTAAGTAGTGAAAATAACGATAAACTACAGTAAACTTTTGATAAGAAATAATGGAGACATACACCATGATTTTTAAACTTTGAAAAGACAGATTAGTACTTTACAATGATGTTATGAATTTTTTTGATAATTTATGTATCAGAAATGATTTCATTAATGAATTTAAATCACAGTATTTGTTTCAAGGCAATAAATTTACTATTTGATGAAATAAAAACAGTACTGTAAAGAATATAGTAATTATGGAAACCCTTTAAGTGAAAGATGAGAAAAGATAAACTTTAGGTTATGATAATTAATACTAATCACTAACAGTAGGAAATCTAACATTATATACAGAGTTATTCTTTTCATCATATTGGCAATTTGCCTATCATATCTATCTATATTAATTTATTCTCTGTACTAGATTATGATGCCGATCCATTAGCATGGGGAAAAATGCCGAGAACATTTTATTCAATCTTTCATAATTGTATTCAGTACTATTCAGAATCTAAATTAACTTAGAAATAAAAATAATTGCGTCTATTCAAAAATATCTTTCAAAACAGAAAATGTAATTATAACCGATAGAAAACTTTTAACAGCATAAAATTTAGGAGAGATAAGTACAACCTGCAAGTGAATATAGGGCCGACAAACACCCAAGGAAGCCTGTTCCTCCCAACCTATTCCAGAAGAAGCAGCAAAACCGCTGACTTCTAGTGAACCCCCGAGCCTGCTTACTGAACCACTAAATAGATGGAATCTGTGTAGAAGCAAGGAACTCAAAAATACCTTTAGCACTCAGCATCAACCTCTTGTAATAACATGCCTTCATCACTCAGCATCAAACTCGTGAACTCAATAGAGTTTGGCAAACTCACAACATGATCAAGAACTTAGCATATCCCCTCATCAAATCTCTTGGGTGCAACACAGCAAAACCCCAAGGTAAGTTTTCTCGTCAGGAAAAGTGATGAACCTCAGTTCATAATTTGATGGCTATTATATAGACTGCCTAGGTCTTTAGTGGTCATTTTGGAATAAATGAGCCTCAAGCTCCAGTACCATCTTTTAGGGCACTATGACCACATTTCAAGGGAGTTGTCCCATACCAATAGCTAGTTAGTTGCATCATGACGCTGCCACTTGTCCATTTCCTTCTACCACAGATTCCATTCCACCTAGTGGAACAGTAACCACTCTTTCAACAGTCCTCTTAGGTGTTTGTCTCCTATTTTATTTATTAAATAATAAAATATTGTGCAAATTACAGTCACCCTTGGACACCTGTCCAACATAAAACTTTACAATAAAAGTTATCATAATGTTTTCTTAACACAAAGTGTTTTCCAGCAAAAAGGGTATGTTACAGTGTATGTGTCAATTTCGGGTGCCAACCTATCACGATTTTCCCCAAAATCGTGTTGGTTCCCTGCTACCAGTTAATGACTATGTGAAGGTCATTTTGGCCCTTGAATGCCCAATCCTTTTCCCTCTCACGCAGTCAGAGCTATTTGGGGCTTTTCCCATCACATTTTTCATCTATCTCCTGCATTTTCCATGCCTAGGAGCTCATTTATGTATTGCACAATGGCTGGGAAGAAGGGAGCCACAAATTTGGGGTTTATGGAGGCCGTTTTTGTCCCTTGATTGCCCACAAATGTTTTCTGGAAATGGTTTTGTTCTCCCGAGGTGATTCCCCAATTGCCATTTTGTTTTGGGTTGCCCAGTTTATGAGTTTTATGTGTGTAAGGGCTTGTTGGGGTTGAAATGGGTTTTTATTGTTTTGGCTTGAGCTTGAGTGGAAGAATCCACAAATGAAGAGGGTTCATATTTATCCTGATAAATCCAGCTGTGAACTGGCTTGGCTTAAATGCAAATGATCATTTGGCTTTGTATGAGCTTGAGAGTCCCCTTTTCCTTGTAGATATCATGCCCATCTCGGGGATGGTCTCTGAGTGCTAAAATAATATAGGCTGGGCAAAAACCTATGGTTGGGAGGAAAGTTGCAGCGACATAGCTAGTTGTGTGGGACAATTGCACAACAAAGATAAATGTTTTCTATCTATGTGTTTTTCCTTTGGAGTGTTTAAATTGAATGATTGTTATTGATATATTGAATGCATATAAAATTATGTGTGTGGATGAGTTTATCTCCGCTGTGCATGTTTGTTGAATTTACATCTGCACACATGGGTTTTTAATTGTATGAATCTAATGAACGGGCTGAGTTTGTTTAAAAAGCCCCATAGATTGGAATCATGTTCCATCCCTTGCCTTGGATGGATGGGTGGGGCCGTTACATGAGGTGCATGAAAAACCCTCATATTCGGGATTCAAAATCCATAGTTCAATGGTGCTCTGCAAAAATGTCAGATCAAACCACGGAGCAACATAGACCAACAGGAAGAGGACATGTTGTCAGAAAATTCTAGCATGTGGTTGATATAGATTGATCGCGTTGTTATAGTTGTAGTACTGTGCAAAGAGCTCTTGGATTTCATTCAGTACGAAGCTCAAACAACCCCTTATTTGAAATATGGATGCAGAAACTTGCTTTCTTTTGTGGGCCTTGCAGCAGTTGTGAGTGGGATGAGTGTGAATCAATGGATTGGGTTGATGAATGGGATCATGTATCACTTGTAGTGGACCCACATGCAGTTGTTGATTCCAATCCATTAAGTATGAATCAATGGATTGGGTTGATGAATGGGATCATGTATCACTTGCAGTTGGACCATCTATTGGTTAACATATTGGAAAAAACTAGGGTCTTACAAACTAGGGTATATTTGTTACATATATTTGACCATATGTACATGAAGGCCCAATGAATTTTATTACACTTTAGTTATGCATTCCTTGCCATTGTACTTGATACTTTGCCATTGTTTTTAGCATTCTAGAGTAGGAACACTTCAACCGAACTTCATAGATGTTCATGTACGTATCGTTTGATGAAATACAGTAGCATTGATGAAATGTGTAGCATCTATTAGACTTCCTCTTAGTTTGTGAAAATGTCATAGGCTTACATTGATGGTATGCGTAGCATGTTACTATTATGACATAGGTTATTCAAACATATTTTGACTTATTTTGTTAACTTTTGTTTTTTCCTTGCAACATATTTTCCTTGCAACCATAATTTTGATTAATGGGTATGAACCCTTGGAGTTGACAAAAAACACGATTCTAAATTAGATATCAAATTAGCATGCATGTGTTAAGTTCATTTAACTGTTGAAATATATTATTAGTTTTTTCCATTAAGATAATGTTTTCATAACACAATGGTGAGATGTTACTTGATCAATGCAATAAATGTAAGAGAATAATTTATATATATACGGGGATTACCTCGTTCCTACCATCTTGGCAAGTTCAAATGCAAAAAAGAACCCCATGTTGTCTCACTCAGTCTACAAATAGAGGGGAACTCCATAAATTCTTGACCCATATCGAATCCCTTTTCCCAACTCCACGTTCGTTATAGGGTTTTCCCATAGACACTTGATAGAGACACTTCTGGTTGAAAGTGTCTCTATCAAGTGTCTATGGGAAAACCGTAGAAACCCAGAGCCTAGCCTAAAAAACCTAGTTTTGAATCCAAATATTTATACACTTACATGCAATGTTTCTGACATGTATATAGCAAGGGTGCATACAACTAAAAACAAATCCAAGTGCAATCCATATATGACCCAAAATACATAAACAAAGAGGCCAAATGGCCTAGACTCCAATGAACATGATGGCGACAATGGTTACAATGAGTACAATGATGACGACGGTGATAATGGGCGTGAGGATAGATATGGTGATGGTGACAATGAGACAAAGTGTATTAGGTTGATGGTGGATCACGGATGATTGATGGGGACGAGGATGGTGGAACCACGAGCAAGAGGATGACGAGGCTTGATGGTGATTGTGGTAGTGGGCATGGTTTTGGTGACAATGTTGTCATGATAGTGGATTTCAACATTAAGCTAGTGCGGCAGAAAATGTAGGACACGAGATCCATATTGAATAAAATATATATTATTGAAATGATAAGATGCTTAACGCTTTACAAGAGCTCACCTTTTATAAGGTTTGAGCGTGTATAGTGAAGGGTTACACCCTTTCACTTAATAATTAATAACTTTAATTAACATACATATAATATTTGTAGCATTGCCACTCTCTTAGAAAGGCTTTGTCCTCAAAGCCTTATAATTTTGTCGCATTGTTCTTTGCGATGTCATGGCTGATGAAACATGTCGATATGAACTGCTCAGTGTAGAGCATAACTTCCGATATGTGGATGGGTCAATCCATCCCAAATTGATTTGTTGCTGACTGTTGGGATTCCCAATTGATCTATCGTTAAGAGCTTTGATCACATTAGTACCATCGTTTTTCGACATTTCCCTCTTTTCAGAATATCGGTTTTTATGGTTGGGGTGTCGATAGGGAATTTTCACAATGTAATTTTCTTTTATGAATGTCGTTTTTTGAGTATTGATCTGAGCTGGGACTTTTATTTTCATTTCTTGAGGTTTTAAGGTTTCATTCTGTATCTTTTCCAACTTGTTTTCTAACTGCCTATTATCATTTTGAAACTTCTTAATCAATTCGACTTGCGATTTTCTGTCATTTTCAGATGTCTTAAGTTGTTCCTTAAGATCTTCATTATGACTTCTGATACAACTATTTTCTTCCTGTTTGTCTAGAAGTTTCCCTTCAATGTCATCCATAGATTGTTCTATCTTCCGGCTATTTTTCAACTTCTTAATTTTTGTGACTAGTATCTTGTTATGATTTCTTAGTCTAAAAATTTCTTCAGCATTGTTAGATAATGCTTTATTACTCTTCGCAATCTCTGACTTATGTGTCTTTTTAGAGTTGTCATTTTGTTGTTGAAGAACTTTTATCTGTTGTCGACACTGGCCGACCTCTGATTCTTGAGTTTCTAATTTATGTCGTAACTGCATTAGTTCTTCATCTTTGTCGCTAACGATTTTGTTCAAGAGTATTATTTCTGCTTCGTAATTATTTATTTCCTTCTTTATATCTTGATTTTTCAATCTCTGATTGAAATCACTTTCATCTTTTAATTCCCTGATTGGCGCACATAATTTTTCTATGTGATTTTTCTGGTTGGACATTGTTTGTTCATTGAACCGTTCTTGTATCTTATGTAGTTCAATCTTTATTTCTGATTGTGTATTAATGTCTCGTAATTCTTCATTGTCTTTTCGATAGCGCTTTAACTTGGCTTCTAATTTCTCTATTTGTAGTCGCAACCCAGCTTCCATGGCCTTGACTTCTTCGGTGATAGAAGGTCTTTCTTTGATTTCTTCAGCGATAGATAGTCTTCAACTTTTTCGATGATAGAGGGAGTTTTCTTTGACTTTTTCGATTTGGTCTTCGACTTCTTTTGACCAACGAGTCTTCCTTTGACTTGACTTATCCAACTATGGATAGTCTCTGCTAGATCTTCACTTCTTGTCTTTTTTCTTCGATTTGTCTTCTTTGTCTTTTTCTCGATTTTGTCTTCTTTAATACTTCTTATCTCCTTTTTTTTTTCACAAATAATTATTATTTTAATTAACATACATATAATATTCGTAGCATTGCCACTCTCTTAGAAAGGCTTTGTCCTCAAAGCCTTATAATTTTGTCACATTATTCTTTGTGATGTCATGGATGATGAAACATGTCGATACGAACAATGCGACAAAATTATTACTCAAACCTTATAAAAGGTGAGAGTGTATAGTGAAGGGTTACACCCTTTCACTTAATAATTAATAACTTTAATTAACATACATATAATATTCGTAGCAGCTGGTAACCCTAGAGCTTGGAGCCTATCCTAGAAACATGAGAGCCTATCCTAAAAACCCTAGTTGGTAGTGTAAACCCTATATTGTATTCTAATCACAATGAAACCCTATTATGTAGCCTAATCAATTAACTAAATTATAATACATATAAAAAGTAAATAGTTTTCATTGTACATATATATTCATGTGCATACATTTGAATCCAAATCATTATACACATATATAGAACACAACTCGAACAAAACTATATATAAATCCACGGGATAAAACCATAGTGGAACAAAACTCGAACAAATATATAAATTTTCAGGAAAATAGTGGAACATGGTTCCCAATGTACATAAGATGGGAACTTGTTCCCTATACAAAATCCAACAACTCGTGTCGTAGATCCAAAATACATGGAAACTCATGCCCTATACAAAATACGACAACTCGTTTCGTAGATCCAAAATACATGGAAACCCATGTCGTAGATATAAAGTACATGGTGTATCAAGCATTGTGACCACCTTGGTCATTCCCAGGTGCATCTCCAAAATCAATCTTCCTCTTCTTCGAGCTACTGGAATCTCGGGTATTCTTCTGTCTAGGAGTAGACCATCTCTCCACGCTCTGAAACAAATGACATAAGATACCATCATTTTCAAGCATTTGTAACATTTACCACATTTATAAAATGAGTGTACAAATCAAATCTTAAATAACTCATCGTTGATGCGAGTGGGAGACGAGAGGTAGGTGTCTTGGATCTGCTGAGCCTCTCAGCAATTCCACCCTACAATATTTACGACAAACATTTCATTGAAAAATAATGATTGCTTAAATTAATTTTGGTTAATGCATCAAAACATTTTCATAAATTAACTTGATTCTCACCGTGAACACCTCCAACAATGGACATGGTTGGGATTCTGGTCTAGCAGGTGGAGCACTGAGCTGGACAACCTACTCCAATGTAGTCATGGTTGGGGGGGGGGTAGATGTGGATGTAACAACTATGGGTGCAACCACTGTAGATACATGGGAATATAATGGAATAGTAGTTTCCACAATAGTGGTGGGAACTGGAGATGATATGGTGGAAGACGACATGGTGGTATGGGGTGGAGGAGGACATTGTGGACGATGAGCCCCTACTGGCTAGACAATAGGGGGTATCGACCCAAAAGGGCTAGGGGGGATTTTGAGGTATGGTGAATGGGAGGGTGGTCCTGGATAGATGGAGGAGGATGGATAGAAGGGAGGTTGTGGATGAAGGGGGGAAGCTGTATGGAAGGGGGGGTGTGGATGAAGGGGGGAAGCTATATGGAAGGGGAGCGTGGACGAATGGGGGAAGATGGATAGACAGGGGACGTGGATGAATGGGGGAGGATGTATATATGGGGGGGCGTGGAATATTGGGGGAGGATGGATGGAGGGGGGAGTATGGACGGAGAGGGGAGGGTGGATGGAAGGGAGGGGGTGGATGGAGAAAGGGTTCTGGATGGAAGCAAGGGGGGTGCTCATGGGACAGGGTGGAAACATGGGACTAAAGTGGCCTACAGTTGTTGGCAACCCCTGCATACAAATTTGTAATGCCATAGTTTAGTAAACAAAAATCAAATTAAACCATAGTATGTCCTAACATTTCAAATTAAAAGTGTGCTTTTAACTACAGATTGTACCTATGTATATGGTGATCTACTGACCCTTGGCGGAGATGGTTGATCATCGTAGTCCGTGCATACCTTTGGACACCAAAATGCATGCATGTTATAAACATATTAAACAAGTAATTTTCAATCAATCAAAATATTAAAAAATATTGTACGAACTATCATCATGTATGTCATAAATATAAATACATAAAAATAAAAATGCCATAAGTAATAACAATATTGTGTGGGGTACTGAACATACCTCTGTGTGAGGTGCCACTATTTCAGTTGCAGCTACCATTGCTGCCTCCAGGCTGGGAGATGCTACGTTCTCCCATGACGGTGTCTCAGCTCTAAATATTTGTACATTGAAATAATAGTTTAAGTCAAGCACAAATACTTTAAAATTACTTTACAAATTATCAAGTGATGATTGAAAACACATTAAAAAAAGTGCTAACCTTCTCCATATAGAAGCCCTCCATCGGGCCAGGGAAAGTGTGCCCGCAATGGGGACAAATATGTGGCATTGTCCCCATTGAACTAGAAGGCCCAACATGGCTACCACCGGTTACAGGTCTATCCTGACTCTGTCTTGAAGGACCTGCACCTACGTCTCTATCAGGGCCAACCTGTCTCTCCTCTGTAGTAGCTGCTACAAATGTAGTTTGTCTAAGCAGTCCGCGTGTAACACTCCTCATCGCACACTCAACCTGATCAAGTTTGTGGGGTAACTGAGGCAGCTGGGGAGATGGGTTGGGATCGCACCTAGGAGTTGGTGGCCCTCTCACTGGGTTCCTCCTAGCAGCAGGTCGATCTTGGGCAGAGCCACGCCCAACACCCTAGAACTCGGTTATGTCAAAATAGTTGACATGTAAAATGAGTGCAAACTCAACCCACATTTGCCAAAGGAAGTACTGTGGAACCTCCCTATTATTGCAGGGAGGTTATTCGTAAACCATGAACCACCTATGCATGCAATTATCCCTCCATGGTTGGAAATGACACCAATCCATACAAACACGTTTCTAATATCCAGTGGTTGTTGCGTTCTTGGATCGGTGAACATACTGTACAATTGGACCTTTGTAATATTCAAATCTTTTATTTCATGTAGTGTCCCCTCCTACCATTCAGCAGGATAGAGAGGACGTGGTACTCAATCCGGGCAATTAGCCCTATATTCATTAAAATCAAACTCATTGATAAAAAGACATGTAGATGTGCATGCTATAGAAACACAAACGGAGATTAAATGGATCCGGTTGTTATCTAACATACATTTAAAATTCTGTGACAGTCATTAAATAAAGACCTTTGTAGAATTATATAAAATCATATGGAAATGCATAATCATTTGAATACACAGCGGAAGTAGATTCATTAGCACATCCATAATACATTCTAGCTATTCATCAAAGGAACAATTGCCAAGTTAACTACACAAGAGAATACTTATCTTATACAAAAGTAGTCCCATGCAACTGGCTATGCACTGCAACGTTCCACCCAATCGTAGGCCAGTGTGCTCCTCAATCTTTCAGCACCACTGCCACCCCCGAGCTGGGAATGATCTCTACAAGGAACCAGGGAATAGTAGACTCACACATAGCCAAGCATACACCAAGATGAGACAAGCCAATCTACAATTGGGTTTATCAGGCTGTTAGGAGATGGAAGGGAAGAGTTGCTAAGATAGTGAGCTCCAGGACAGAGCCAGGGATAACCTTGCAAGATCTATCTAGCTTGGAACCCACAATACCTACACACCCAGCACAAGGAAGTATTCTTTTCACTGCTGTGCAGTCCCTCAAGCCATACCTTCCCTATCTAGTGCTCTCAGGGTATGCATAGAAGAGTAACCAAAGCCCTCTTGATCTTCTTGAGAGGTTGTCTCCCCCACTAGGTTTATCAAGCTACTTCTGTCCACTACCACTCCAAAACTTCAATTCACAGGTTCAAACCAAAATGAGGATGCACACAACAGCAGAACACAATTATGGGGTAGGGTAAAACGTTTTTACAGTGAGAGGCATGAGATGGGGTTTCAGCTAACTCAGGAAAACGTGGGAACCCACAAAAACGAAATGGGAAGTTGGTGAACAACCCAGGAAGCCAAATCCATTTTTTTAGAAAAACGTCCCTAGACATTCAGGGGCAAAAACGACCTCCCTACAGTCCCCAAAATGTGGCCCTTCTCTCCCAGGCTACTGCATATGCAAAAACGAACTCCCAGGCATGGAAAGATGCAGGATTTGGATGAAAAACGTGGAGGGGAAGACCCAGCTAGCTCCAACTGCGTGAATGAGTGAAGACTGATTATTCAGAATGGCTTTGGGCACCATTTCGTGGGTGATTTCTTGCCCAAGGACGAAAAACACGAATTTCCAGGTTGATGGCTTACCCATGCACGAAATTGGCTGCCATACTTCTTCATTTCCAAGGGAATAACTGCCCCAACCAATCTTTGGAAGAATTAAATGATTGGGTGCATGAGACAAAATGGGTAGTTGGTGGTTTATGGGTTTCCCCATTGACACATGGATTAATACCATTGGCTCAAGGGTTTGAATAATTTCCCTCCCTTTTCCTTGGAGAGTCATGCCCCATCTCTTTTGTTGCATTGCATAGCCGGTTGTGGGTTTTTCCATTAAAATTCGTATTTACATGGTGTCTTATTTACATTGTGCCCATCTAGCACAAGAACCATAGGCATCATTTTTTTTTTTAATTGCCGATACATGAAACGCTAAATCAACGGTGGGGCCTTGGCCTTGAGCTCCTTACCATGATTAAATTACAATATGCACATCATTTACGATTTAATACAAAGGGGTCAAAATGGGGACATTACATTCCCCTCCCCTTACATTAGCACTATCCTCAGTGCTCATCAAAATTGAACAAAAATGGATATGCCACCCTCATGGCATCCTCCAGCTCCCATGTAGCCTCATCGGGACCGTAGTGCTTCCATTGCACCTTTACCTGTCTGATGGCTCGGTTCCGGAGCAATGTTACCTTCTTGTCTAGGATGCACAATGGATCGGTTTGGAATTCTCCCTCGGGTTCCACCTGGATCACATCCCAATTAATCACATGGTTAGGATCATGTACATATTTCTTAAGCAAAGAGACATGAAAAACATTATGAGCTTTAGTGCTAGCAGGCAATGCAAGTCTATATGCAACCGGTCCTATTCTTTCAAGCACTTCAAATGGCCCACAATATCTAGGTGATAGCTTGGCACAACTCCCAAGCTTCAAGGAACTCTTCCTTGATCTCACTCTAAGATATGCATGATCCCCAACATTGAATTCCCTATGCACTCTATGTTTATCTGCATAGCTTTTCTGTCTATCCAGGGCTGCTTTTAAATTTTGCCGGATCCTTGCAACCTCTTGTTCCATTTGCTTAAGCAATTCTGGCCCAAGTACAATTCTGTTCACTGGATTGTCCCAAGTCACTGGTGTCCTACACCTTCTGCCATACAAAGCCTCATAAGGACTCATTCCCAATGATGCTTGTTTCCCATTGTTATATGCAAATTCTACCAAGTGTAGATAATCCTCCCACTTGGATGGTTTGTCCATTACATACATGCGGAGCATGTCTTCAAGCACCCGATTTACCCTTTCGGTTTGCCCATCTGTTTGAGGATGGTATGCGGTACTAAAGCTTAGCTGTGTACCCAAATCTGCAAAGAGACCTTTCCAAAAATTGGAAGTGAACTTGGTATCCCTGTCGGAAATTATTACCTTAGGCAGCCCATGTAATCTGAAAATTTCCTTCATGAAAATATTTGCAATGGCATCGGTTTTATGTGTGGACTTAACCGGTATAAAATGTGTTGCCTTCGTTAACTTGTCCACCACAACCATGATGGAATCATGTTGTCTCTTAGTCATTGGCAATCCTGTAATAAAATCCATGGATATTACTTCCCATTTCCATTATGGAATTGGCACTGGAAGCAATAAACCTGCTGGATGTTGTTGTTCACTCTTCACCTGTTGGCATTCCATGCACTTAGAAATGTATTCAACAACATCCTTCTTCATGCCTGGCCAAAAATAATATTTCCTTGCTGCAGCAATTGTTTTCTGATATCCTGGGTGACCAGAGTATGGAGCTTTATGGATTTCATCCATAACCATTCTCCTTAAATCTACCACATTTGGAACAGAGACTCTATTCTTGTAAGTAAGAAGTCCGCCTTCTTCCAAATGATAGCCCTCATACTTCTTTTCAAGGTTTTGCTGCTGCAATTTTCCCTTTATCTGCTCATACACTTCATCCTCAACCATATGGTTAACAATCTGCTGCCTCAAATCTGGTTGGCAAGTACTAAGCGCTGCCACATGCATTTCACGTACCTTCCTGCTGAGTGCATCAGCCACCTTGTTTTCTTTCCCTTTTATGTGCTTGATTTCGAAATCAAATTCACACAAAAATTCCAACCATCTAGCTTGCCTAGCATTTAAAGTTGGCTGATCAAACAAGTATTTCAGACCACAATGGTCTGTTCTTAACTCAAATTTTCTTCCCATCAAGTAATGCCTCCACATCTTTAAAGCATGTATTATGGCTGCAAGTTCTATATCATGAGTAGCGTAGTTCTTCTCATGCTCCTTCAACTTTCTTGACTCATAGCATATCACGTGGTTGTCTTGAATATGAACTCCTCCAAGTCCTTGATTGCATGCATCGATGCACACCACAAAGTCTTTTTCTGGGTCTACAATCTTCAAAATAGGTGCACTTGTAAGAAGATTCTTCAACCGCTGAAAACTTTCCTCACATCTTGGTGACCATTCAAATTTTATCCCCTTCTTTTGCAAAGAAGTGATCGGGTTAGCAACTTTGGAGAATGCTTCGATAAACCTCCTATAGTAACCAGCAAGGCCCATAAAAGATCTCACATCAGTCACATTCCTTGGAGTTGGCCAATTCATAATGGCTTCAATCTTCTCAGGGTCTACAGATATTCCTTCGTCGGAGATGATGTGACCCAAATAATGAATTCGATCTTTATAAAAGTCACATTTGCTCAACTTTGCATACAGCTTATGCTCCCTTAGTAATTGCATTGTCATTCTCAAATGTTCTTCATGTTCTTCTTCAATCTTAGAATAGATGAGAATGTCGTCTAGGAATACAAGAACAAACTTGTCCAAATACTTGCTAAAAACATTATTCATGAGACACATGAATGTAGCTGGTGCATTTGTGAGACCAAATGGTACCACTACAAACTCATAGTGTCCATACCTCGTTCTAAAGGCGGTCTTATGAATATCTTCTTCTTTGATTCTTACCTGATGGTATCCAGACCTCAAGTCAATCTATGAAAATACCTTTGCCCCTCTCATTTGGTCAAAAAGGTCATCAATTCGGGGCAATGGGTATTTGTTCTTCACAGTGACTTTGTTCAACTGCCTGTAGTCAATACATAACCTAAGTGTCCCATCTTTCTTTTTCACAAATAGAACAGGTGCTCCCCACGGGGACACACTTGGCCTAATATATTTCTTTTCCAGCAACTCTTGTAATTGCATTTTCAGTTCTAGCAATTCTGGTGTACTCATCCTGTATGGTGTCTTAGACACTGGTGCCGCTCCTGGCACAAGTTCAATTGTAAAGTCAATGTCTCTCTTTGGAGGGAGTCCTGGAATCTCATCAGGAAAAACATCCCTGAATTCTTGCAATACTTGATAGTCCTCCAATTTAAGAGTTTCATTCCCTGCTGCCTCTAAAACGTGAGCTGCATACAGTTGACATCCCTTCCTACAGAACTTCTTCAGCTACATGGCTGAAATCTGTCTAACAGAAGTCACCTTCGGAATGCCTTTTACAACCCTCGGGTTTCCTTCCTCGTCCATGCATTCAAATGTCTTATTGTAGCAGTCAAGTTTAACCCTGTGTGCTTCTAACCAATCCATTCCAATGAGAATATCATAGGAACCAAGTGGCAAAATATTCAGATCTGCATAAGTGAATAGCCCATCCATCTCTAATGGGCATTTCTCTACTATTTCACTAACTTTTCTCTTGGTTCTAGTGGCTAGTTGAACTAACCAGGATTTACTATGCTTTAATTTCGTGAAAGCACAAATCTCAATAATTATAGGAGTGACATAACTGTGAGTAGATCCAGGATCAATCAAAATAGAAACAGATTGCTTGGCAATCTTACCTTCAACTTCAACCACAGTTGACTGATGATCTGCTTGACGGTCGTCTAGAGCTGCATAGATTCTAGGGATTGTCCTCACCACTTGACCCACAGTTCCAGCTCCTTGGATGTTGTGAACTTGATTTGCATTCCCATTCCGATGTGGGCAGTTTCTAAGCATGTGGTCTCCTCCACAACCCCAACATTGAAGTGGTTCTCTTGGCTCCTTTGGATCTCTTGGCTTGTCTCCCATCATCCTAGTTGTCTTAGTCACAACCTGTGATGGTTGCCTTTGTTGATTCCTGAATTGAGGAGGCTTGAACCCCTTCTTCCTTTGATCAAACTTCTCATTTTTCTTATCCTTCCATGCCTTATGGAATTCTGGTTTGCTTCTGTTTTGATCAAAGCAATACTTGGCCTTTCTTATGGCCTCCTCTAGAGTTCGAGGTTCATCAAACTCAATTATGTCTTTATATGACTGGGGCAGTCCACTTAGGAAACGCTGAATTTTGACCTTATCATCTCGAATATACTTAACATACCTCAGCAGCTCCAAGAACTTGTTTGCATATTCTTCCATGGTCGATTGTCCCAATCTCAGCTCATGGAACTCTTTGATCTTATCATCATAGTACCTATCAGAGAGGTACTTCTGCTTGAAGTATTTCTTGAACTGCTTCCACACAATCTTCCGTTCATTGATCCTCTTCACTTGCCTGGTGTGTTCCCACCATATAGATGCTCTTCCATTCAAGTTGAAGATGGAAACCCTTGCCTTCATATTTCCCGAGTAATCTTGGACTTGGAAATATTTTCTCATCCCAAGAAGCCAAGCTTCAGCTTCTTGACCAGACTTCACTTCTCCATCAAATGTAGGAGGTTTTGCCTTCTTAAATTCCCCATGTGAATTGTTCTTGTGGTGCTTCTTCTTCTTGCTTTTGTGGGATGAAGAACTTGAACCCTCAATGGATTCTTCTGAATCAAATGATTCATTAGAAGATATTTCTAGAGTATATGTCCTATCTGTGGAAACTCTTCTTGGGCTACTGGCCCTCTTACAAGAATTTCTTCTAGAGCTACTCCCACCCCTTTCTAGATTTGATGTCTGATGCCCAGAGTTTATTTTCCTTTGGATGTCTGTCAAACTCTGCAGCATGGCTGCATTCAGCTGATTTTGTTCTTCTTGAGCTTTAATCATCCTTTCATTATCTTCCCTACAGCTTTGCAACTTCACCCTTAGGCTTCTCATGGTGGCTGCAACATCTGGAGGGGTCTCTTGATTTCTTCTCCCATTAGATTCTGTTTCAGCATTCTCAACCTGTATGTTCTCCCCCATGGCATCTGTCTCAGGATCATAGGGATCATGTGCATCATTCATGATGTTCATTTTCTTGGCCCAACCAAGACCCAAAATTTTCCAACTGTATTAACTAGAGTGTTACCCTGCTGTAACTATGGCTCTCTGAAATGTGTTCATCAGCACAATTGTTAGCTGCATTATATTCTCAGAATTCATAACTTACTTCATGCATGTGGAAAAATGCCATACTGACAATTCGTCAAATCACAACAACGAAATATGAGGGGAAAAAGAAAAAGGGGGTCAAGGGGGCTTGCCCCATTGTGGCTTCGTTCACGGCTTGCCTCCGTTGCGGGGCACTTCACTATAGGCTTCCGCAATTGTGGGCCGGTTGGCTGAAGCCCTCCACAATTGCGGGGCGTTTGGCTGAACCCTTCCGCAGTTGCGGGGCGGTTCGGCGACGGCTTCCGCAATTGCAGAGCAGTTCGCCGAACGCTTCCGCAATTGCGGAGCAGTTCGCCGAACGCTTCCGCAATGGTGGGGCGATTTGCCGAACGCTCGCGCAATTGCGGAGCCATTCGGCGAAGGCTTCTGCAGCTTCAGAGCCGTTCGCGGAATGCTTCCAGAGGGTTTCGGGTGGTTCTTGTGAAAAGCTTTTGCGGAACGACTTGAGGAATGCTTCCGCAATTTTGGAACGATTCGCCGAAGTCTTCCGCAATTTCGGAACGATTCGGCAAAGTCTTCCACAGTTGTGGAACGATTCGCCGAAGTCTTCCAAAACTTCGGAATGACTCGCTGAACTCTTCCGCGTTGCGGAACGATTCACGGAATCCTTCCAAAATTTCGGAAGAGAATTCCTTCCGCAATTTCGGAAAAGATTTCCTTCCGAAAATTCCTTTTCACGCCGACACTTAGAAAATTTTTCACTAAAAAAATTTTCTCTGCTGTTTCGGAGCGGTTCGCGGAATCCTTCCGCAATTGTGGGAAGGTTCACCAAACCCTTCCGCAATTGCGGGAAGGTTCGTGGAACTCTTCCGCAATGGCAAGGTTCGCAGAACCTTTCCGCAGTTTCGGGACAACTTCCCGAAACAGACTTAAAATAGAAACAGATTTAAAAACCAAAATTTCCAAACTCAGACTTAAACCAAAATTTTTCAAAACTCATTAAGGAAAAATTTAAAATCTTCCCTTCTAACTGCTATCAGATTTTGCCCATAGAGGCCCCAATGCTACAACGCAGCTTTGATACCATAATGTAGTGTCCCATCCTACCATTTAGCAGGATAGAGAGGACGTGGTACTCAATCTGGGCAATTAGCCCTATATTCATTAAAATCAAACTCATTGATACAAAGACATGTAGATGTGCATGTTATAGAAACACAAACGGAGATTAAATGGATCCGGTTGTTATCTAACATACATTCAAAATTCTGTGACAGTCATTAAATAAAGACCTTTGTAGAATTATATAAAATCATATGGAAATGCATAATCATTTGAATACACAGCGGAAGTAGATTCATTAGCACATCCATAATACATTCTAGGTATTCATCAAAGGAACAATTGCCAAGTTAAATACACAAGAGAATACTTATCTTATACAAAAGTAGTCCCACGCAACTGGCTATGCACTGCAACGTTCCACCCAACCGTAGGCCAGTGTGCTCCTCAATCTTTCAGCACCACTGCCACCCCCGAGCTGGGCATGATCTCTACAAGGAACCAGGGAACAGCAGACTCACACATAGCCAAGCCAATCTACAATTGGGTTTATCACGCTGCTAGGATATGGAAGGGAAGAGTTGCTAAGCTAGTGAGCTCCAGCACAGAGTTAGGGATAACCTTGCAAGATCTATCTAGCTTGGCACCCACAATACCTACACACCCAGCACAAGGAAGTATTCTTTTCACTGGTGTGCAGTCCCTCAAGCCATACCTTCCCTATCTAGTGCTCTCAGGGTATGCATAGAAGAGTAACCAAAGCCCTCTTGATCTTCTTGAGAGGTTGTCTCCCCCACTAGGTTTATCAAGCTACTTCTGTCCACTACCACTCCAAAACTTCAATTCACAGGTTCAAACCAAAATGAGGATGCACACAACAGCAGAAAACAATTATGGGGTAGGGTAAAATGTTTTTACAGTGAGAGGCATGAGATGGGGTTTTAGCTAACTCAGGAAAACGTGGGAACCCACAAAAACGAAATGGGAAGTTGGTGAACAACCCAGGAATCCAAATCCATTTTTTTAGAAAAACGTCCCTGGACATTCAAGGGCAAAAATGACCTCCCTACAGTCCCCAAAACGTGGCCCTTCTCTCCCAGGCTACTACATATGCAAAAACGAACTCCCAGGCATGGAAAGATGCAGGATTTGGATGAAAAACGTGGAGGGGAAGACCCAGCTAGCTCCAACTGCGTGAATGAGTGAAGACTGATTATTCAGAATGGCTTTGGGCACCATTTCGTGGGTGATTTCTTTCCCAAGGAGGCAAAACACGAATTTCCAGGTTGATGGATTGCCCATGCACGAAATTGGCTGCCATACTTCTTCATTTCCAAGGCAATAACTGCCCCAACCAATCTTTGGAAGAATTAAATGATTGGGTGCATGAGACAAAATGGGTAGTTGGTGGTTTATGGGTTTCCCCATTGACACGTGGATTAATACCATTGGCTCAAGGGTTTGAATAATTTCCCTCCCTTTTCCTTGGAGAGTCATGCCCCATCTCTTTTGTTGCATTGCATAGCTGGTTGTGGGTTTTTCCATTAAAATTCGTATTTACATGGTCTCTTATTTACATTGTGCCCATCTACCACAAGAACCATAGGCATCATTTTTTTTTTAATTGCCGATACATGAAACGCTAAATCAACGGTGGGGCCTTGGCCTTGAGCTCCTCACCATGATTAAATTACAATATGCACATCATTTACGATTTAATACAAAGGGGTCAAAATGGGGACATTACATTTCCTCCTTAGAAATGCCTGTGGAATAATACTCCCACATCCTAGCTCTATATTCAATCATGTCAGTCAATTGGGGATGTGCATGGATGAGGGAGTCAATTGAGCTCTCAATTGAGGTGGCAAGGGACACTTGAGATGGTTCCCCTATGTTTCTTAAATCTCAAGTGTGCACTCTCATTTCATTTACATAATGGTTCAAGTCATCTTGGTCAAAATTTGGTTGGGGGTTTTGATTTTCTTGGGCATTTGGATTTTGTTGAGGGTTTTCATTGGTTCCAAGATTAGTGTTTTCTTATGTACCACTGGACACCATGTTAACATTTTGTTCATTCATTGTGTGGGTTTACACTTTTCAATTGAAAATTTCTCTATTATTTTAATAATTTGGGAATTATTACAAATTTAATAAACAAAAAACAATGAATAAAATGACAAAAAAAAATGGAATTTACCCATCCAATTTACTTGATGATGAGTTGGTGGATGGATTTAGATCATTTTGGAGTGGAAATGGTGAGTTTGGTGGCTTGTAACGGCACGCACGCGAAGAGTGAGTCACGCTCGGATGCAAAGGGTGGAATTACAAAGACTCTACCCTCGTTTCTTTTATAATTTTATCAGGAGCGCATGCGCGAATTTGAGCGCGTACACGCCAAAAATGTGCACGCGTAGCAGCCCGCACGTGCCTTGTTTGTTACTGAACCTAGTAGCATGTACATGCTGCCTTAAGTGTGTGCACATGATCATTTTATCCCCACTAGCGCAGCCCCGTTGGAACACTTTTGGGGAGCAACTTTGTGCGCTCGCCCTAAAAATAAATAAATTATTATAGTCTAATCAAGATAATTTTCCAATCTCTAGAAATAAAATTATATTTTATGCATTGGTTTATCTTATCGTGACAAGTTTATTGTGCTTAAATAGTCAGTTTTAATATCACTTTGTCAATGTAGTTAGGCTAGGTTTAGAAATCTTAAGATGCTTCTTTTAACTATTAATTCTATCCATTTGACACCAAGGTGGAAAGCATATGACAATAGGGGCTAGGAACTTTGTCCCTTGCTCATACCTTACCTACTCACATGGTATAAATTATTGTATCTCTATTATTTTCATAACTAGTTTGATTAAAGTGGCATTTTGTTTCCTGTTGAACATAAATATGCAGTGATTGAATTTCCATCATTACCAGAATTTGTGGTTATATTTATCTCAATAGTTTCAATCATGCTCTAGGATCATATTTAGGGGTGAAAAAGACTCAATAATTAGGTTTGTTTCCTTTTAACTCTCTAATCACTTCTCCGAACGATTAAGTATTTCAATAGCTCTTACACCACCTATGTTGGTCCTTGGCGCTACTTAAAACATACCTGAAACTCAAATTCCAGACATTTATCTTGACCATATCCAACTGCTACATTTTTGTAGACTACCAGTTGATGTTTAAGCTATTGTTGACCAACACGACCTCAGTTGACAGGGGTTCGCCTCACTATCGACACATACCGCAGTATCCCTGGGCACTGACCCAGGCAGGTTTGAGCCCACCCAGCAACACTCGCAGAGTGGATGAGGTCTCACCCGAGGCGTCCAAGAAGAGCAGATAGAACCATGTTTCCGCTAAGGGAGGAGGAGAGTTGTGGCTATACGGGCTAACTCTATTGCGGTACTTAAACAAAAACTTTAAACATTTGGCAATGAGTTATAACATATCATATTCATCGCAACATTTATCATCACATTCTATAGAGAACATATTACTTAATCACAGCATTTATCATCACAGTAACAGTAAGCAGATATTGCATCAATCAACATTCACATATTGCAATATTGCACAAAGATAGTACCAAAACATCATTATATTACTGTCACAATCATATACCAGAAGCAAAAAACAGATCTCGCACATCATTGGTCTTCTCTCTCTATCTTCGTCTATTTTCGCCTCCCCTATCTCTAACACTTACGACTCTCATGTATTTATAGGCTTCTGCCATTAAAATATTTGTCCACTTACAATTGACTTCCTAACCGACACTATGGACAATTGACCCAATATCTAACTGACTCGGTCCAAATGACCCCAAAAACCCGCAAACCTTGGTACACTGACTCACTATTACATACTATGTGGTCCAAGTGACCCAAAACCCGCCAACTGCAGTATTCTTTAACACAAAATACTCCTTTCACGCCCTCCTCCAGTGAGTCGCAGCGTCGGTGGTATCGTGACATTTCCCCATTAAACCGCCTACCAACAGGCCCCCAACACAATCTTATGGCTCATCCTCGAGCCACGTCAACTGCTAGAAATAGTGCATGTCACGGTCGTTGCCTTGAAGTCTGCATATGATTGTTCGACATTTCGCACCAGCTCCTGAGCATCCTTAGCTACTGCCTGACTGTTGATCACATCGTCGGCTAATGGGTGATCGACAAGCTTGTCCATGACCTGTGGTCGATACTGTTGTACTGCTTGTAGTGCTTCACTGGCGTGCAGCATCAGTTTCCCACCAGTGTCCTGGAATTCTTCCAACTGGGCCACACTTATCTTTTGGCATTCATCTACCTTGGAAACCCGTTGTTGCAAGTCCTTCAGCTCACGTGACTTAGCAACTTGCATCATTGGTGGCAGGGTTCTCACTGCAGCCTTTAATGTGGCCACCTGGCCCTCCACTTCCTGTCGGATTTCAGTGAGCAGGTCAACTTGCTCATCGTGAATGATGCACCCCCAAAACTGTATCGTTTCAGCGGTGAGCCTGGTTGCTTGTGTCTCCAGCTCCACCATCTGGGTGGCAACTTCCTCAAGTGCCCTTCCTCATTCATCCACCTTGGCCTGAGGGGTACCTGGTTTCAATTGAGCCTTCAATAGGTCATTCTCCTGTCGCAACTGAACAATAGCAGCCCCCAACCGCTTCACTCAATGGAGCACATCTACCTCTTCAGTGGGCTCCGGGACATGTTGATAAGCCTCTGTGATCGCCCGGTCAACCCGAACACTGTCGTCCCACATCCGAGCCTTTTCTGCAATAAGGAATTCTTGTTCCTTTTTAAGTGTTTCAATGGCACGACCCTTCTCGGCCCGCTCCTTCTTAAGGTCGGCTTCAAGGTCATCGACTATTGTCTGCGCTGTAGTAGCCCGGCTTGTAAGCTCGTCAATAGCGGCATTTGCGGCTGCCTCACTTGCCTACAAGTGCTAAAAGCTCTTGTTGATTTCATGCATTCTATCTGCCATTTCCTGGGAGGCGACCTTCTGCATTGTCGCCAGCGCCATTACCGGCATTTCATTAATATTTACAGTAATTTGGGTAATTGTCTGCAGCACATTTTGCAAATCCTTGTTTTTGGTCACAATCGCAGTTGGGGGAATGTTGATATTCTTTACTCAGGGCATGGTGTGGATTGTAACCATCTCTTGCATGGGTAAATTTCTGGGTTCCTGTTGTAACACTGCATTACACAAAGAATCCATACGAGCAGCAAGCATAGAGAATCGCTCCTCCACTTTGATGGACATCTTGTCGGCAGCCACTATGGCGGCATGGTTAATGGTTGTGATTAACCATCCCAACTACGCCTCCTCTAGTAAAGGCATCCCACTAATCGTCGCATGCTCTTGGTGTCATTTTGATTGATTTTCCTCAAGAGCACGGTCACTATCATCCATAGTTGGTGTTTTTACTAAATCAAGATCAGAACTATGATGACTCTACTGATCCTGAGCTAACACTCGATCCGTAGGACCAACTGGTGGTCCTCCAGCATCAATTTCTACTGAACTCATGGGTTGTCACCAAGCCTCCGGCCACTCATTCACAATAGCCTCCAAATCTGCTGCTGTCACTTTATACCTCATTTGCAACCATTGTTGATTAACATCACGGCAATCTTGAATATGGATGACACTTGGTCGTATCGTAAATGCAATGACAGGTGTGAATTGTGACACAGTAGATTCAGATATTCGCAGGACCTGTGTTGCTGCGTCACAAAGCATTTATGAATACAGCCAAAACTGCAATTGGCACTCTCGAATGCGCTTGGGCTCTCGTACATACCATAGATTTTGAAAGCGTGACCCTCGTTGTTCCGCTGCAGCCAGGAAGTCCATAGCTTGGTAGATGTCAGGCTCTTTCCATGCAACTAGAGCAATCAACAGTAACAACCAACTATATGAGAAATCGCCTCTACCCACTTGGACGTCTACGACATCCTCCATTAGCTGATTCATGAGATATAACGACCAGTTCATCTGGACTCCTTCCACACATTGCTCTACACAAGCAACTATTCCTGAATTACATTGGTTAGGGCGACCTCCCCTAATCACTTTACAGGATAGGATCTTAATACCTGTGAGTACCGCCTGATTATTGTAGCTACTGGTGCGATACCCATGCCCATTGGATTCCAATTCATACTTTTGTTCCAACCGTCGCACCTGCTTCTTCTCGTTTACCTTGCCTTGAGTAAACTACACCGGATCAACACCATTCTTGGGAAAGCAAGTAATGTAAGAGATCAAGTCGATAGTGACCAGAACCTCTCTGTCCAACCACAATGAACCCCCGTGGAAGCATGACAAGAGCTGTTTTACACAAGAACCAACTTCCATTAGGTGCCCAAAATGCGGCATGTTAATTAGCCCTAACAAGCCGGCCTACCGCAGTCCTTGTGCCCAGTCGTGTATCTCGGGAACCGATGAATTGCGTGTCTCAGGCACATATGGTGCTGATGCAATTTCGGGTTGGGCCACCATGTCATGGTCCTCGTAGCGTAGGAGCATTAGTGCTATCCTGATATCCACCGTGCATGTCATCCCAGTTGGGAGTGCGGGCATCTTCAAGCTAAATTTCTGCTTTGGATTCATCTTACGTAGGGTGGCATCTGACCGAATAGGAGGGATGTAACCAAGGTATTATTCGCAGACTGTCCCAGCCATTGGGTAGATGGATGAACGGTGCAACTGGACTGTCCCACCTGCTCCAGATATTCATCAGCCACCGCAAATTGAAGCAATCTCTTACTCTATGAAGATTCAGAAAGCTGACCCCTTCGGCGCTTCTTAGCAACACTTGATGCTCCCACCGGCATGTTGGGGACCTCGGCTCCAAGATCAACAGTGTTTGAGGACACACCTTCTCATTCTACAGCAACTGAAACGAATGGAGACTCCACTCCACTGCTAATGTCCACTATCTCTAGTTCTCCTAGCATACCTAACCACTCCTCATTAGATACCTAACAGTAACTGGCTCAAATCACTACAGTGCTCCACAACAATACGTCTTGCTAATTCCTCAGTGTCTTCTGCCCGATGCTAAGCCATATTTATAACATCTACCCAAATCCACTGTAATCATGACTAAATCATTCATTAACTCAACCAAATCTTGTATTAATGAGGCAAATCCGTTGGCGATCATGTCCGTCGATCAGTTGGATCCACCATTAATTCCCATGATTCGAACAGCACCGTTAATTAACTATCTCAAATTTTGGCATTTATTACTAATTTGACTGGGTTGCAATGGTGCCATGTGTCTCTGGCTATTCCAACTTGTGGCACAAGCCTCCCTACTTCCACATACCTTCTTCTGTTGGTGCACCATCTGCCACCAAGCAACCTGCAACACACCATTTTTTTTTTCATCGATGCGACTCAGACATCGCACTGCTCCAAGCCTGAGCGATAGGGCTTCAACCTGTGACCATTTACTAGCTTGGGGAGCATCATCCCATCCAACTGCTACAATTGAACCGCTCCTCCTGAAATAATGCTATTGATGCGATATGGACCCAGCCAATGCATCTGCAACTTCCCTGGATGTTTCATAAACATGCTGTCGTATAATAACACTAAGTCACCTTACTGAAACTGTTTACTTTTGATGTGGCGATCATGCTATGCCTTTTGGCGATCCTTCTCCACCCCTTGGTGAAAGCCAGCGATAAATCGATCCTCTTCCAGCTCCACCAATTGTGCTAGACGTTCATCTAATGCTACAACATCGTCCATGCTCATAACAGCCACAATTCGTAGACTTGGACCAATGTACTCCATAGGCCTAATTGCTTCCTTCCCATATACTAGCTTGAAAGGTGTCTGACCAGTCAACCTTTTACATGTGGTGCGATAGGCCCACAACCCTGCTGGGACTTTCAAATCCCATTCATCGTGGTTCGCATTGCACACCTTTGTCAATGCATGCTCCAACACCTTGTTAAACGCCTCCACCATTCCATTCTCTTGTGGGTGATAGGGTGTACTCTTCTTATGTTGTATCTGCAATTCCTCCGTCAATGCGATGATAGTGTGATTAAGAAAGTGGCTTCCTTGATCACAAAGAAATATCTTGGGGCAACTGAAACGAGTGATGATGTGATCGAACAAAAATCCAGCAGCCATTGCGGTGGAGCAATCAACTACAGGTACTGCTTCAGCCCATCGGGTCAAGTACTCCGTCGCCATGAAAATATACCATGCACCTGTGCATTTCCCTAGTGGATGGATCGGTCCCACAAAATCCATATCCCATTTTTCAAATGGTTGCAGTGTCACTTGAGGTAGCAGCGGCATCTCGTCATGTCTGGATGGTTTGCTAGTTCGCTAACAAACATCACAAGACCGTGCATAGTCTGTCGCATCATTATGTAATGTGGGCCACCAAAGTCCTACACGCAGTACCTTTCGGGCAGTTGCCCGACCGCCATAATTTCCTCCCGCTACTCCACCATGTGCCTCAGCCAATATCTACGCTTGCTCATGCAACAAGACACATCTGCGCAATATCTCATCAACACCCAATTTATACAACTCTCCCGCGATCAGTTGAAAGTCAACATCCTTGACAACCAATTGCTTCTTCTGAGTAGTGGTAAAGTCAGCGGTCATGGTGCCAGTCACCAGAAACTAAAGGATGTCATCAAAATATTGATCAGTAGTGGCAACGTGAAATAGTTGGGCATTCGGCAACCCGTCTTCGATATTAGTCTATTCCTCCCCTGTGTCAATCCGTGACAGATGATCTGGTCAAACATTCAACCACCTCAGTTTCATAATGACTTTGAAATCAAACTCCTAGAACAAAAGTAGCCACCAGCAGATCTTCCCCCCCAACACAGGCTTATTGACCAAGTATTTCAATGTAGAATGATCAGTGAACATTTTAAAGTGGCCACCCAACAAATAATTCCTGAATTTTTGCAGTCCGTAAACCATGGCCAAACCTTCGTGTTCTTTGGTAGTGTAATTACGTTCTGCAAAGGACATCTTCCGACTGGCAAAAGCAATGGGATGATCAAGGTCGCCTTCTCCTGGTTGATCCAACACAACCCCTAATGCAACCGATGAAGCATCAACATGGACATGAATTTCCTTATTCCAGTCCGGAAAGACCAAGATTGGGGTTGACGCCATCTTCGCTTTGAGCGTTTCAAAACTATCCTGACATTCTGGGTTCCACTGGAATGCCACATCCTTCTTCAACAACTTTTCCATAGGGGCAGTAATCGCATCATACCTCCTAATGAACTTGCGATAATATCCCGTGTGACCCAAGGTCACGCATAACTGCTTAATGGTGGTCGGCGATTGCAACCCCAAAATGAGCGCAATTTTTTCTGGATCAATCAACAATCCCTGCTTACACTCGATATGACCAAGCAATATCCCAAATGGTGCACAGAAAATACATTTCTTCAAGTTCAGTGATATTTGGTGGTGTCGGCATCGCTCAAGCATTAACCACAGATTGGCCAGATGATCACAAATCAATCCATAAATAGTCCAATCATCCATATATACCTATAAAAACTTCTGAATAAAATCTTTAAATGCGGCAACAATGACCCAGGAGAATATCACAGGTGCATTTATCAAACCAAACGGCATTACCGTGTACTGAAAGCAACCCCATTCAGTAACGAAAGTTTTCTTATGGCGATCTTCATTGGAAATGTGAATTTGATGATAGCCAGAGAATCCATCAGTGCAAGAGTACATCTCCTAGCCACCCACTCCTTCAAGTACTTCATCAGTAAACGAGGTCGAAAAAGGGTCATGCAAGCAAGCATCGTTCAACTTCCACAACTCGACACAAATGCGCACTTCACCTGTTTTCTTGTCTTGCACTACCATAGGACTGATCCATTCGGACTCTTCCACAGGTTTGATAATACCGGCATCCAACATCTGATCAAGTTCCGCCTTGACCTTTTCTTTATGTCACGGATTCAGCCGATAAGGTCGCTGTCGGACTGGCTTAGCATCCGGTTTCAATGGAATTTTCATCTCTCCTAAATCACCTAGGATTCCCTTCATTTCAGAAAACTTCATGGGAAACACATCTTGAAACTCATGAAGTAACTCAGTAACCTTACTCATCATCTCATTGTCCCAATAATCCCCAACATTAGCAAACTTGGGAGTAGCCTCGGTGCTGATATTCATCTTGCAAAGCTGCAATGGTTGACTTAATGGATTACTTGGCGCAACAGGTGGGACCACATCGTGAATTCCTTCAGATTTGGGAATCTTAACATTCCAGGGATCGTCATCGTCCTCCGGGCCACCACTGATGTTGAACCACTCCATGAGAGAGTGCATCTGACAGTGTGTGTGCGGATCGACAAGGTAGGCCACTGGAACAACCTGAAATATCACATCGAGGATGAGTTGTAGGGCATTATGGACATCAGGGTTGGCATCTGCAAAAGTGAACATATGAGTGAAACAGATCATCAACTCCCCCTGTGTTGTAATGTCTCAACGCAAATCGGCTACAGTGTACCACGAGCACGGTATCTCATCCAAATTATGGACAAAAGCATGGACCCACTCATCTA
The DNA here is from genome assembly GCA_027924585.1 of Larix kaempferi. NCBI lineage: Eukaryota > Viridiplantae > Streptophyta > Pinopsida > Pinales > Pinaceae > Larix > Larix kaempferi. The sequence goes on from BSBM01000073.1 coordinate 46,485,453, forward strand.
TGGGTTGTGCTACCCATAAGCATTGTGTTGGCCTGATTTTTTGAATCAGAGCCAATAAAGAGGTTTTATCCACACAATCAACTTAAGGCAGTATCCGGTGTGTTTAAGTTAACAAGACCTCACAGGTTATGGTCCTGCTACCAGCTAGTTTGTCTCTTAAGGAAACCTCAAAACTAGCAAAGTCTAACCTATTCTAATATTTATCCTATCTATATATTTACAAATATCCTAAAGATGCTTTCTGAAAAGAAAGACCTCAATTTTTGTGAAATTTTCTAAGTATGAAGGCTTAATTACAGTATGCAGGATGATTAATGCTAGAGATAAAATAAACTTAAAACTAATCTATCTATCCTATCTAACCCTATCTCAGCTGAGAGCAGATTTGGAATTAAAATTAATCATTAATCTTATAACAGAAAATTGAAGTACGATATAAACCAAACATGTTTAAATTATAACAACAATTACTCTGCTATATAGGAATGGAGTTGAATTTCAACCTAAAAGACACAGTCAAATTTCATTTCCAGAACTGATTAACAATTATTGTTCAAGATAGTCATTCAAATTTAAGATAATGTTTATTTAAATATTCACCATTAACATATAAATGAAACTTTTAAATAAACAAGAAGTTATATCATTCAAGCTAACGTTCACAGTGAACACACTAATGAACAAACTACAAATGACATATGCATTCAATAACTAATCCTGAGACGATAAAGTGAAAAATTATCTAAACATCAGTATGACACAGCATACATAGTTCGCATATAAACAGAAATGACAAACTGAAATATATGTATATATAAAAACCCAAAAATGAATACCATTCACAGCATCATTCGTAGATCTCCAGTATCATCCATAACAAAGCATCAGCTTCAGGTTTGAAGTAATACTAGTAATAAAATATATTTCAAGAAGTTTTTCCTCTACACTTCATCCATCCTCTGTTCATCAAAAATCTTCCTTCATATACTAGTGAGAGTCGGTTTTTGCTATAAATGTTGCATGCAACATTATAGGAAATTACTTAACCATAAAAGCATCTAATTACACCAAATACTGAAAATAGAATCGACTAGCCTGAGTCGAGACATCTCAGAACATTCTTTACCATTCAGAATACTCCGACTAGTAACAGATCAGCTGCACTTTTGCGTCAACGCATCCACTACGTCCTGCATTCCTGGAAGAAAACGGTGATAAAATCCTCCTGCATTAAATTCAATAAATATATCATATTAAAATCGATTTAACACAGTTAACCGAAATATTAAAACAAAATTATAAATGCATGCCTGTAAAATCTCCGATTTTACAGACATGCTAAATCAAGATAATTGTTACCTGTCAACAAGAAAAAGAACTATTAGGCTTCACTACGAAGAGCAACGACTCTTCTGGCTTCGTCCAATTTAGCCTTTAACCTGATAATTTTGACATTTTGATTTTCAATCCGTTCCAAAAGCATCTGGTTTGTTTTTAATATGGATTTCTTAGATTTCTTGAATTGATTCTTTTTCACGTTGGCCCTTTTCCACCTGTCAATCCATTCTAACAATTCTTTCTTAAGCGTTTTATTTTCTTCCTGCAACAAAACCATATACTGTTTGCGTTTTTCTTTAGACTCTGCTTTCTTATCCTGATAGACATCTCCTAATACCTGCTGTAGGGTTTCGTCTTCGCTGGCTACATGAAGAGAACGAGGACTATCACAACGCTGGTGGTGAGATGGTTCAAATTGTACAGTATTAGGATCTATTTCCGGTTGATTACCCTCGACCTCACCTGATGGCACATCATTCCCCTGGACAGTGGTGGAATTCCCTATACCCAACGCGCTAGGGATAGATATCGGAATATCATCCTCAATATTTACAACTGCAGGTTCGGCAGCAGTAGATTTGGAAGTCTGTGGATCAGACCTATACCTCGGAGTAGAATGACGACTATGCATGCTTCTGGTGATTCTACGTGAAGATGATAGGTTTCCAATCTTCGACCCTTCCTTATCACAACAAACCTGAGCCAAATGGTTCAGCTTATGCATAGGAATTTTATCACATTCAGTAGATTTATTGATTTCATCTTCGGCTGATCCCTCTTTTAATTTTACAGGGTTTGCATCAATATTATCGGTTTGAGATTCATTTAAAATTTCCCTAGAACTGCAAGGAACTGAAGCCCTATCATCATCTTTATCTACCTCATCATCTACAGACGTGCTTATGTCCTCTGGTTCATTATCCTCTGAGCTATCATCCTCAGAATCTATAAGTTTTCGTTTCCTACGAGCTCGAGGAGACGAATTGGGCCAATGCTGGGTTGGCCCCAATTTACAATTGACAAGGAATTCATCCCACGACTGACCTTTCACGGATAATTGATATTGTAGCAAAATTTTAACCAATCCATGGTGACACAGACTATTATCAGGGTTATTAAAATTTCTCACAGACTGGGACATTTTCTTCAGACTTTGCCACAGATAGAAGGGCAAGTTAAGTTTATGACCCTTAACCGCTAACAGCAACCGTAAATGATACAAATGCAAATGAGAAAAACGTCCACAACAGGTTACATACCTTACCAAGATTTCATAGTAAGCTCTCCACTCGGGCTTGAGAAATTTTACAGGCACGCCTACTCTCAATTTCGTTTTATCTGGTAAAGGCGAGAACAGTGCCAAACACTTCTTCTTATCCGCCATAAGGCCTTTAAACCAATGTTCCCCCACCTGGGGAAGCTTCGTGGCTTCAGCAATGCTGTCTTCATTGATAACAAACTCACAACCCCCAATTCGCACCCTGTCGTTTTTAAAACCCATTGCGAACATTCTGGTAATCTCCACATGATGACCATCAAAGCTTTGAAAGAAATGCGTCCATCCCATTTTATCAAATTTCTGGGCAACCTCCTGATTAGCTTCAATAATTTCATACCCTGAGATTTCAAAACGGTTCAGAGGAGACATGGTTTCTTCAGCGCTGTTTGGGTTCAGTCGTGGAATGAAAGGAAATGTGAATACAGATGGAATGGGTATCCATACACACGACATACTAGAAAAATCTTCACATGCGCGAAATCTGATCAAGATCAAATCTCAGAACCTACCATTTTAGCGGGATGGTGATAAATATTACACGTTCATGCTACATCATGGCTTATGCTAACTTGTCTGCGTTTTGACCTCGCCAAGTAGTGATCACTACTTAACTTAACGAACCAGGGATACGAAGGCTGCTTAACTTGGTGAACCACCGATATGACAACTGATATAACCATTATTAAGATCATTGATTATTGACAGTGGTTCATTATTATAAGTACGATGGCCGTAGTTTGAAATGAGTGTTAGTAATTAACACTGTCAACACGGTGATGCCAAACGCATACAATTGTCGAATTCATCCAATGGTGAAGGCCACGTTTCCATGCCAACTCACCGATCCGAAGGTTTATCAATTTAACCGTTGATTTATCTCCAGGTCAATTCATCAAACGATCATTATTATTCTATGATATTACGTCGTGTCATGAAGAGGCATAGATTGCGTTTTAAGGTTGAATAAGTATTAATCAGATGGCCAGCTTGGTGTTTGTTTTATTTATATGAACAAACTATATATACACAATGCTAAGTCAAAACCTTTATACATGGTATTAACACACTATAGTATATGTCATTAGATAGGGTATTTATCATATGTGAAACGCTTCCTATATAAACCACCATTTATTGATTAAACATGATAATGACAAAGTTTATAATAGGATATTACTTATGATATTAGATTCCCAAATTCGCTTAGTCTTAAGACTAAAGATACCCTAAACAATGTGCTTAATGATATTTCTTTGACACAAAACCCTTAAGTTACATAAACTTGTTTCAATATTTTGAACAATTTTTAACAAGAATTTATGAAACTTATCAATCCTTGATTCCAAAACCAAATTCGATAATCAAATCCTTATCAGCTCTTAGAGTCATTAATTACCTTTCTATTGATTAAGAGCACCTTCAGAATCAAAGATTCTGAAGGAGCTCTATATAATTTTTCATTCATTTATCACATAAAGGACTGATCTCTCTTCACTTAGTCAAGAAGCGAAGAGGTTGTTGCTTGCTGCCAACACATTGGCACTCCATCACATGATCACTAGGATCAGTTCGGCCATCATACTTTCCAGTGTGATAAACTTCAGTATTGCCGAACTGAACCATCATTAGCCTTCGACAATGTGACCAACCTTTAATGAACTTCTTATGTGTCGCCCACCATCATGCTAGAGCAGCCTTGAGTGCTTCGTCCAATGCCAACAATCGTTGTGGTTCTGAAATGCGGTCTTCAAATTCTTCTAAAAAGGTGGTTAGGCCAGGCAACCCCTCATAGACAGGCAATGTGATCGTTTCTGTGGCAACATTGCATAAGGATTGCGTAACTAAGCCACATTTCCAGAATGGTACTTCATGCATTCGGTTCTACCAATGTTCCAAGGCATCATCAGAGTCGGAAGATGCAGAGCTCTTACTGCACCACTCCAACTCAACGTGGATAGTAGGATGAATATAATCTTCAGAAATATTGAATGCATGGTCCCATCCAGCGGTATCATCATCTTTTATAGGTTCAATGTATCGACGTCCTTCAGCTGGATCCAACGGGGCTATGACTCTGCAATTGTGATTCTCAAAGGTCATCATGTGCTTCTTGAAGTTGATTACAGCTCCACTATCGTTAGTCCATCCAATCCCTAAGAGAGTCGGATAAGAGCTTCCTCGGTCAACCACTTCAATAACATCAAATTCAGCATAAGGCTTCATGCCCTCAATATTAATCATGAGCCACGGAACTTTCCCAATCGGTGTTACCTTTGCATGGTTAGCCAACCGGAGCTGCACAGGAGACCAGCTCAATGGGGGACTCCCCATCTTCTACCACACCTGCTTGGTTAAGATATTAACATCCGAACCAAGGTCAAGAATCAAAGAGTCAACATCATAGTCACCAATCTAAATATTCATTCGCATCTCCTTGCTAGTCTTCCGTCGCTGTAGGGAGTTTACTACCGACTCCTGCCGTCCTTTCAGAAATCGCTGGAGCCATCCCTCAATATCAACTAGGATAGCCAAGTCTCGTGCCAATGATAGACAGCTTTCAAGGAACTTTTTCAATCTCCTCAGTGGTGGTAATCGATCAGCGTCTGATGTAGTATCAAAGATAGCCGTCATATCGCAAACAACAGCCTTACCACGGTCTTTCTCCAAAGTGTGACGTGCCTCTAGGAATGTCTCTTGCTCCATATCAATGTCGAAGGGTACCATCTTCTAACCCGCCAACTAAATTAGTGGTCATGAACCATCTTCCCCATTCATCTTGCCTCCACGAGTGACAACAGCCACCGAAGCATCTTGTGGTCACGGTTTTGCAGAAATGGTCACAATATTTGCACCCTGCATCTAGTTTTGCTGCAAATTCCCCGGTTGATTGACATTTTGATTGGCGCTCGGCGGTGGTCGTGGGGGCTGGTTCTATAATAGTTGTTGTACCGAGTTCTATACCGGTTTCTATGGCTGGTCCTGATTCTGTGGCTATGGAGCATTCCCAACCTTCCATCGTGCAATCAACTATGGACAATTTTCAACCATATGATCATTACCGAAATAAAATGTACATTGATTCTGTATCAGTGGGTAGTCGCACTGATAATCCCCCCATACCGCACAGTGGTAACATTGCACAGGTCCATGACCACCTCGGCCTCCTCCTCCATGACCAAATCCACCACCACGTTTGCCCATGTATCCTCCCCGGTAGCCGCCCCACTGCTGGTATTGTTGCTGCATTGGTGCTGGTGGAATCCCTTGCCCTTGTGGTTCATACTGCAGTTGTTGTACATATTGTGGCTGTGGGGGAGCCATCTACATCGGGTTGTATTGTGGCATGAACTGTTGCGGTTGTTTTTGTTGTGGTGCAAACTACATCTGTGGCTGCGGTAGTGGCTAGGCTACCTACGGTTGCATTTGCGATTGTTGCACCGCGCACTGATCATCCTTGACGTAGAATGCATCACACATCCTCTCCTATAGTAACCCATATGCACGGAAATCCTTTTCATCGTGACCCACCGACTTATAGAATGTGCAATAAATATTTCGTGGGGTTGTGACCATTTTTTGCATATATGGGCAATTATCATGACTGTGCCCAAACACCTGACAAATGCGACACCACGGAATACTGCCGCCATTCAACGGGTTTGGCACACCTGAAACCAAATAATTATGGAAATCTGGGCAATTATCCTTCATATGCCCTTCTCCTCAACATCGCGTACACCATAGTTCATCATGTTGTTCCTTATTCTTCTTCAAATCATGCAATTGTATAGTCAGGTTGGCGAGCTGTGTCTGTATCTGCGACATCCCGGCTGCATTATCTCCAATCAATGATGCCTCCAATCGCATTGCAATCTCTAGAGCTTCACTAGGCGTCAATATGTTTTGCTACATCAGCGGCAACCGAATGTGGGGTAGAAGTGCCGCAATGAACCATTCTTTATGTTGGACGACACTCATATCGAAACTAACCTTTTCAATGAGTGTCTTGAATCGCTGGTCGAAATCCCATACCGTCTCATTGGGATACTACTTAATTTCCTTCAATTCAGTAATATATTGAGCCTCCAACTTAGGCCATCTGAATTCAACAATCAACCCATCCCGAATCTCATCTAGTGACTTCTCTAGGGCCCCCATAGGGACTAAAATAAACTTCATGAACCAATCTAAGGCACGACCTCGTAAAGTCATGGCTAACTGTCCTTTCTTAGCATTGGCATTAGTGATCTATTTCATGGTACAAACCGCTTCACACAAAAACCAGTACTGTTCTGGGTTGTCTGTCGCACTTTCGTGGAACAACGGTAACTTAGCATCATCGCCTGCCATATTAGGCTTCCTTCCTCCTGTCGCTGTGATACTACCAATTAACTTCTGCAGTATTGACGAACTTGGCGGTGTCGAAGTAGTATTTCTTGCTGGTTGAGAGTCAGTGAGTGGAGGTGTGGGTACGTTGGTGCCGGGGTTTGGTCTTGCCTGTATCCTGGGCATAGCCTGGTCGTCCCTATCAGGACTGTGAGGTCGCTTCATCCCGTTTGGTCTTCCTTTGTGGTTTTGCAGTTTGATCACAGCAGGACCTTCGCCCGTCCTCTGCCTCTTCTCCTGTTGAAACCTCACTCCTCCTCTTGTAAGACCACTTTCTTCCTCGGCTTCGCTCACTATCTCCTCATGGTCTACACCCATCTACCCCTTACCATTCCATATACTGCCCCCCAGCAGTCGTGATACCCATGGCCTCTTCCCACTAGGCTGTCTACTGATCAAGGTGCATCTTTAATATACCCTTTTCGCAGATTAGCATCTTAATCAACAGTTGGAGAGACAGTAGAAACCTTCCCCTCGGTCCTCGAAAGAAGTATCTTTCAGCTTCACTATAGGATTTATTTGTGTCAACTACAAATTCAATGATATATCCTTCCAAGATGCTATCAATCCAAACTTCGACAGCCCACGATGCCTTATTATCGACTTCCTGCAGCTCCTAAATCAACTCCGGGGTCCAAGCCGTCGGTTCACCACCCTCGAAGTTCCTCTTCTAGAAGATCAGTTTTGACAACCATTCATACAAAATTACCGGGAATTCACAGGAAAACCATTCATGTGAACCGTCGTGAATATATCTTCCCAGCCAGTGATCTACTGTCAGTCGCGTGTTCTGGATTTCTTCTTCAGCAAACTCCTGCAACTTCTGATCAAACCATTTCTGTATCTCCGGCTTCGTCGGATGCCACAACATGACCTCCTTCTACTCTACACATGGTCCCAGCAACGGAACCATTTGTTGATCAACGCGACCTCAGTCGACAGGGGTTTTCCTCACTATCGACACATACCGCAGTCTCCCTGGGCACCGGCCCGGGCAGGTTTGAGCCAACCCAGCAACACCCACAAAGCAGATGATGTCTCACCCGAGGCATCCAGGAAGAGCAGACAAAACCATGTTTTCACCGAGGGAGGAGGAGAGTTGTGGCTATACGAGCTAACTCTATTATGGTACTTAAACATACAATTTAAACATTTGGCAATGAGTTATAACATATCATATTCATCGCAACATTTATCATCGCATTCTACAGAGAACATATTACTTAATCACAGCATTTATCATCACAGCAACAATAAGCAAATATTGCATCAATCAACATTCACATATTGCAATATTGCACAAAGATAGTACCAAAACATCATTATATTACTGTCGCAATGATATACCAGAAGCAAAACACAGATCTCGCACATCATTGTTCTTCTCTCTCTATCTTCGTCTATTTCCGCCTCCCCTATCTCTAACACTTACGACTCTCATGTATTTATAGGCTTCTGCCATTACAATATTTGTCCACTTACAACTGACTTCCTAACCGACACTATGGACAATTGACCCAATATCTAACTGACTCGGTCCAAATGACCCCAAAAACCCGCAAACCGCGATACACTGACTCACTATTACATACTATGTGGTCCAAGTGACCCAAAACCCGCCAACTGCAGTATTCTTTAACACAAAATACTCCTTTTGCGCCCTCCTCCAGTGAGTCGCAACGTCGGTGGTATTGTGACATTTCCCCATCAAACCGCCTGCCAACAGCTATATTGGTTTATGCATATTGTGTTTGAAGCGGTATATGATGGACATTTGTAACAAATATGCATTCTTTCCACTCTACAATCTAATATGATCCCTATTAGAGAGATGCCTTAGAAACAAAGGAATATTCCTGTGTCTTTTGAAAGAGTTTGTTCAAACTGTTAGCAGGAAAGGGATGGAATTTGCAAACTCAGTGTCCAGCATATCTAGATTAGAGAGAGTAGTAACTTATTTTTTGTGTATTGAGGGGAATCGACAATTGGAGTTGCGTTGGTACTCGCTTGACAGGGGGTCTAGGGATCCAAGCTCGCTACCACTATACCCCTAAGTGCATCCACAGGGCCTAAACCATGGCACACGAGTAATATTGGGGAGATTCGAACACGTGACCTTCCATTTACAACTGATTACAAATTCTCATCTTTACCACTTGAGCTTCCCCCATGGGCCAAAGGAGTAACTACTTGATCAATCACTGCATTTCCAATTTGTTGATTTGGAAAGGAAGGATGTGAGAAATAAGAGTAATTTTCAAGGGCTGGATATGCTTCATAGTGGCATGGTGATGGTCTCATGCAAGATGGAGAACTCAAATTTCCACATGACTTGATTACACTAGAATTATTGCATTAAAGGTATCTCGTGTCTCTGAACATTGTTTCATCCAAACCAATTGTGTGTTTTGAATTCCTATCAATGTCAGTGCTACATGATGTTTCATCAAAGCCACTGAAGAGTGATATAGCATCACATAATGTTGAATATCCATACTTTTTAATCTTATTTAGCATATTTACCAAAGTTGATCCCCTTTAGAGATCTCTTGTAAAACTAAGTTGTAGGGTAATATGCCATGGAAAAAAGATTCAATTACAAGTTCATGTTTTCTTTCATTCTTGGAAGTTGTATTTATGAAGACTTCATCCATTGAAATAAAGAAAACAAAAATGTCCGATTCAAGGTTTGAGAACCTTGCACTGGCTGAGATTCAGGAAATCCTACTAGATTGATAATATATATCTGTTGTAACACCAACATGCAAAGTACTACACTTCTATGTCTCTCAAGTCTTAAGATCACTTGCTACCATTGGTCTCTCTAAATTTATTTCAGATAAAGTATTGAGTATCTCCTTCCTGGTGATGATTCAATTAGGATCCTTACTTGATTTTGCATCTAATTCAATGATCCAACCATAGAATTTTTTTCTCTTTTGAACCTCAAAGAATTGGATTTGCATAAATGTTCCAATTTATCTCATAGGATTTTTGGCATCACTCCTATACTATTTATGATCCTCTTTCAATGGATTTATACATGATCTGACGATTACTTAATGGTCATCGTCACTGCGGTATTGTTAACACCTAAATTTTGCACACATGCGACATTTTTGCTAATCTTGCAGTAAGGCATCATCAACATATAGCATGCAGCCCATCGAAGGCATCCTTATCATATCCAAAAAGCAACATGAGTCCAAAAATGCCAAAACAAATGTCAAAAGAAGAGGTAGTGTGGTTACACTAGCAATAGACTATGCTACAACTCATATTATCACTTCTGTGCTTGCACTATACTAGCATGAATTTTCCATTGAAATCTATATGACTATAAAAAATGAAGGGACCACAACCACTCGTAGCGCATTGAAGGCTCATGAAAGCTCCATCACCTCAAAGAAATCGAATTTGGCTTGTATTGGAGAAAACTCACTATGGCTTGGTGTAGACCACTACCGACGACTGACTACCAGAAATTAACTCAATTCTCAAAACTATGCTATATAAATGACAATGCTAAGATCATAGAGAATGTAACCAACCTCGATCCAAACATTTGATATAGATCCCCGTTGGAGCTTTCAATCCGTGCACTTGAATCTACAAATTAGTCTTGATAGCCAATATACAACAAGTACATATAATATATAAATGACATTAACATGCTCAATATCAATGGCCCATCATATTATAAGTAAATGCAACCCAATGTAATATAAACAACATTCACAACATTAATGGACGAGAATATGAGTATTTCTATTAATAAACAAGAAGAAGTACAATGTGATACGACCTCTTGCCGGCGACCAATCTGAACCAAGATCTGGGTCAATCCACTTGTGCCTCCACCACTTCAATCCTCCATGGATGGCAAACTCAACCTATGGTAAGAGTTTGGAAGGTGAACATAAGGGGTTCACAACTACAAGGATCAATGAGTGTAGACTCAAGATAGGGAAAAAATCCACTAGAGTTCTCTTGCTCTTCTTTCTCCTCCCGTCCATAAGCCATATGTGCTCATTATATAGTCCTCTCAAAGGTAAGTGAAAGGACACATCGAGGCGTTTCTTGGGAAGATGGAGGGTCAAAGGTCACCCAATGACCTCTTTTTGGGAGTAAAAAGTAATAAACTAGTGATTTTTACCATTTTACATGCTACCCATGGGCTATAGTGTTGCAACTCGCAGGTACGCCCACTGTAATGATGCAACTAGCATACAAGGGAAAAATAGGAAAAAATAGTGTTTGAAGGATATAAAGTGGATCTGAGTTAGTGAGATGGATCCTACAGGCCAAAGAATGTTGATGCTCACAAGGTGGAAAATTACGTTGTAATAGATGCCCCCTCATGTGTGAGGTCAGAGATTGATGCTACGATGGCCGAAATACATTATAAAAAGATCTCAAAAGTGGAGTGATGGAGACACAAGTGGAAGGAGCATCTCACTCGTCATAATACAATAGTATCCCTAAATACATGTCGGTAGTACAACAATCTGATACAATGGCCATAAATAGGCAATACATAATGAATACATGTCATAAGTGATCATAGCCATGATTCCTCTACAGTAAGATATGGTCTCCTGTTGAAAAGGAAACAAGTGGTGCAAACTGGAGGTACAAACTGTTGATATCTGAGAGGTGATATCTCAGATGTGAAGTCATAATCATAAGTAGCATACTGAATGCCACTATCGCCTAGGGTCTTCTACACAAGTCTTAAACGGTGCAAGTCCCATCAAGTGAATAAAGGAGTTGGGGTCAAACCTGATATGACATCGTCTGATTACTGGTCAATGATGTATACCATTAATAGACGCAAGATAAACCACCAATAATGAAAATGGGCATCAAGGCACAGAGCACAATCATCAGAGTGTGAATAGATGAGTTTAATTCGAACACTAGGATGAATCCATCGATCAGGGGACATTAATGTATTCCAAAACTGTCGATGGCGAGAGAACCTGCCACTAATGACTACAAGCCTCAAGGTACTCAACCGAACTCTAAGCCTCAAGTCCCGAAATAAATGGGTTGAAGTCGACGGAACAAGACTCGCTGGAAGGAGGGCATTAAGGCATCCCCCATCAACCAGCACGAGGTGCTAGCTAAGCTGGAAGATTTGGAAGATCTCAGGTGAAATGGACTGACTCAATAAGGATGGCCGACATGCAATAGGCAAGAGATCTGAGGAGTAACCGAATCTGGTTTCAGGACTTCCTTTGAACAAGAGCATGAGCATATGGTTAGACTCAGGTAGCACAGACTTGATATAGACTGTGTGATGCAGGAGGCACCACAAAGGGCTCCATAATGACTGGAAGCTTAACCAATCGGTGGAGTAAACTGAGAAACAAGTACAGCTCCTAAGGCCCAACTATAGTCCCAACTCATAACATACGGAGTGGAATGAATGATCTGTTCAAAGGAGACACAACAGCTTCCAAATAGAAGTAGTAACCATAATCCTGTCCAGCTTTTTGGAATATTTGATTTTTTTGGTCTTTTTCATATTTGGGGAAAGCTTGAAAAAGAATAAAATTGCTTATAGTACAACAAGTGAGGGAACGAGTGTCAAATATCGATCAGATTAGTCCCAAGCAGTGGAACATATCTATGATCAATGCAAGGAAGTGTATGTAGGATGTGGACACTCAGGGGGTGTGTTCCCTCAAGTTCAAAAGGTCATCAAGCTGTGAAGGGAAAATGGAAGCTCTGCAAGGCTCAACAGGTAAAAGTGCTCAGGCACCAAGCTAATCAACTGAGTAAGTGGGAGCCAGCACAAGGCTCAAGCAGCAAGTAGGATTATGCAATGCAATCACAACATGATATAACTGAGGGGAGTCCTTATGGAAGATGGCCAGCATAAGACAATATAGAGTATGAGTCTTTATCGCAATGTCATGGCGGAAATACAAAGGACTCCCAATCCTAAGGACAAACAATGGCATGGGCACTAGAATGCACAAAGGGGTTCTAACTAAGGTACCCATGTTCAAAAAAGCCCTACCGCCACATAGCGACACTTCTATAGCAATGTGAAGGTTCCATGTCAATTAAGACGCGGGGTCGCACCTAGGGTTTATGAAAGTGGTCAAAAGGTCAAATGCATAATGCATGTGAAAATGACATCTAACATATGTGCCAGGTGTGAAATGTACCTGCTATAGGTGTGAAACAGTCAAAACAACTTTCGTCAAACAAATCTGGTTAAAAATGCTACTCCAAGATGTTATATTAGTCCAAAACAACATAAAATGGTGAAAAATATAAACAAGTGGGTTTTGAAAATTATAAATAGTAACAAAAATTTACAATTTACAATTTACAATTCATTTTTACTATTCACCCATTTGGATCTTTGTGGTTAGTTTTCACCTCGAAGTTCAACTGGTGATTCTAGGAGCTACAGGCGTCTGTTCATCGAATCGTCCGAAGCAGGTTGGTAGTCTTATCCATACCTTCAATTTCATTGCTTTAATTTCAGTTTTTAGTGGTTGGAGTTTTAGTTTGGCCAAGCCCTAAATGGATTCGGTGCTACCCATGGGCTACTACTATGCGGGTCATGGGTAGGGCACCATACTCGTAGTCAACGCACAGGTTGATAGTGGGTACCCGCCACTATATGCAAATTTTCCCGTGGGTACGGCAGTGAAGTTGATTTTGCAAATGAAATTGACTAAAATATTTGTTTTTTCTCACTCTAGGATGGTTCTAGAGTGGAGGCAGAGGGAACATGACCAAGTAGATGAGGCCATCCACAATGATGTGCAAGTGAAGCAAGCATTACAAGCATGTAGGTTGTATAAATTTTGGAGTATAGGGGGTTTAAGGGCCCAAAACCTACTACTCCGTCGCTTGATAGATTATTGGGATGTTGATGCACAGAACTTCAATCTCAATGGGAAAATCCTCACACTGGAAGTGGAAGACATCTACTTCATTACCGGTTTGTCCCATCGAGGTGAGGTGGCAAGTCTTCAGTCTCGTACTGTGGGTGGTGGGATCACCGTCCTCGATTATATAGCATGGTATTATCCCACAAATACACGAGCGGTGGGGATTCAGGTGCCCATCAATGCCATAGTAAATCTGAGTATGAATATTATTGTGGCTACCTTAGTGCAGATAACTGGTTCAAAAGCTCTGCACTAGGAATCCAGGCCAGTGATGTTCTATGCATCATAGTGTTTGCAGACTATAGTATTTGATTGGTGTACCATGCTACTGGAGTCTATGAGGACCCAACTGATAGAATGCAAAAAAGGGAAGGCAAAAAACTTTAGGTATGGCAGTATCTTGTGCAGCTTCTTCTTTGAGAGAGTTCTGGGGCTCAGTCCGAGGGTTGAAGTCCCTCCTCATAGTCTCCACGATCCAGCCCTGACTCGATGGGCTGAGATCTTAACACGACAGGGTGGTGGCCATCTGGCATCACCATATACTCAGGAGTTTTTCCACTCGTGGGACCGACAGGTCATTGCTATAGAGGACTATCCTTATGTAGGGATATACTTCCGCCATTATCGAGACATGCCGCTCCCATCGGATGCAGCGTTCGGAGACATTGGTGAGTACTCTTTTTAAGTTTTTTTATTATGAAATTTTTATGTATTTTTTATTATAGATGTAAATGCAAAAGTATTTTTGGGGGTAGTATCATGTATTAATGTTTGACTGTTTTCTCGCAGACAAGGCTCAGTGAGACCCGATGGCTTCTCAAGGCATCGTCGTCGGGGTAGGGGTGATGAGGCAGGAGGTGCCGCAATAGAGCGCACTCTATAGACCTTGCAAGGTAACCTATCGTGGATGGTTTCCAGGGTACCACAGATAGAGGTGGTACAACTACCTGAGGATATGCAGCGCCATGTAGTGGGAGTTCTGACTAACTGGGTGAGGCTACTGCAGCAGGTAGCCAATGCAGTTCAGTACTTCTATGAGACACATCCTATCGGGGCGGCAGCTAGGCCTCCTCGTAGGGAGTAGATATCTCAGGATCTCATTTTTGTAGCGATATGTATATTTTTGAGGGCTACGGGCTCCAGTTTTGTATCATGACACTACCATTTTTGGACATATTTATATATAAACTATGGTTTTCCAGTTCTACTATATGTGTGTATGTACAAATGTATGAATGTCTCTTTTATTTTTGTGCTTCAATGTGGATGTGACAAATGTCAATCTAATACATAGTTAGTATATGCATCAGATATATGATTAACACTTCTCGGAACATGTATGTATGTAACTGAAACAAAATGCCGCTCCAAGAGTCTTACCTTTAGGAATTTCCGTAGTAGAATAGGGTCTCTCACATGGTACTGACCATTCAACCGAGACACAACCAGTTGTGAATCCAGGCGGACTTCTAAAGACTAGACGCCATGTAAAATAGCATCCTAAAGTAGCTTAATCACGGAACTATACTCAGCCACATTGTTAGATGCAGGACCGAGACAAGCACCTCCTGAGGACACAACTAGATGGTCAGGTGAATAAATAACCTAGGCAGTAGAAGCAAGCTGCTACGTGTGACGACTAGCACCATCCGCGAAACCTAAGAACGTAGGAGATTCCACTGACATATATCAATCAAACGGAAGCTAATTCGCAGACCTGAAAACCAAAAGCAAGCTAAACTATGTACAGAAATAACTATACAATAGTATACAAAGGGCACTAGCTCGAACTAAAAGTTCAAGTGTAATACCGCTTGAGGTAGAGCCCATTCACAGGCTCCTTCAAGATGGTCCCCTCATAGTCTTATAGTTCATAGGCTCCTTTTTCCAAGACACGCCTCACAATGTAAGGACCGTGCCACATGGGGTTGAACTTTCATGCCCCTAGGGGTTCTTTAGCTTGGTCATATAAGAGGACCAAGTCACCTTCAGCATACTGCCGGGGACGGACAGACCTATCATACTAAACCTTGGCACGACGTTTGTTGGCATCTATAGCCATAGTGGCATCTCGATGTTGCTCGTCAAGTTGCTCAAGGTGGATTAAACATTGGTCAATACCTGTCGTATCAGGGAGGAGCTCTATGGCCAATTTAAGCAAAGGGATGTCACATTCAATCGGTAAAATTGACTCCACATCGTGTACTAACTGAAATGGTGAGAACCCGATGGCAGTCTTGACTGCGATTCGATCCACCCACAAAGTAGGATATAACATGATGTGCCATTTGTTCTTGCTTTGTTGGATGGTACACTGGAGAATGGTCTTCAAAGACTTATTAACTGCTTCAACTTGACCATTCGCTTGGGGATAATAAGAAGATGAGTGCTCTTGATGAAACCCAAGCTTGAGAGACAAATCCTCCATCATCTTTTTCTGAAAGTGATTGCCATGGTTAGTGACAATCTCTTTTGGAATACCGAACCGAGTGATAATTTGATTGAACACGAAATGGGTTGTAGTAGCACCATCGGCTTTTATGGTAGGCATGGCCTCAGCCCATTTGGAAAAGTGGTCCACAACCACTATGATATGGTGATGCCCCCCAGCTGAAGCTGGTTTGCAATCCATGAAATCCACCCCCCACTTGGTGAGTGGACCGACGGTGACGACCGGATGAAGGGGCGCTAGATGTGAGTGTATATTCTGAGAGAACACCTGGCAAGGGTGGCATCTCTTCACAGTGTTAATACAATCCTTAAATATTGAAGGCCAAAAGTAACCAGCTCACATAAGACA
The DNA here is from genome assembly GCA_027924585.1 of Larix kaempferi. Classification (NCBI taxonomy): domain Eukaryota; kingdom Viridiplantae; phylum Streptophyta; class Pinopsida; order Pinales; family Pinaceae; genus Larix; species Larix kaempferi. The sequence goes on from BSBM01000073.1 coordinate 46,502,173, forward strand.
TTGGGTTGTAGCAAGCTCGGATAAGTGACTGCCACACGCCCTTGCATGGCAATCATTAAGAACCCGCTCCACTTCTTCATGAGTTAAGCAACAACAGAGGATAGAATCCTTTCCTCGTTGATACAAAGTGTCATTGATGATAGTATAATATTTAGCGTGATGTTTCACACGTCATTGCTCGTCTCATGAATAATGCGGAGGAAACTTCAAAGTTTGAAGATATACAATGACATCGCCATACCAAGAGTCCTCGGACGAGATAAGAAATAAATGCTCATCCACAAAGGAATCTTCATGGGTGACATCCTCATCAAGTCTCGGAAGGTCGGACATAAGCTTAGCAAACACCAATGATTTCAATGATTTCACTGATTTTGCTGAAGCAAAATTGAGATCGAACTACTGAAGGATCACAATCCATTTATTGTATTTCCCCCCAATAAGGCGTCATGATAGCACGAACTGAAACGGATTGATATGCACTACAACTATGGTTGTTCTAAGCAAAATGTAATGTCATAATCGCTTGACTGCATGGACATTCGCAAGTGCCATCTTTTCCACATGAGTATATATTAGCTCAGCATCTACTAGATTTCAACTGAGGTAATAGATAACATGCTCAACGAGCACGTCATCAACCTGAACCAAGACCATGCCAATCATCTCTTGAGACGTGGCCACATAAAGGATAAAATATCGTGCAAAGTCTGGTGGACTAAGCATAGGGGCCAATACCAAATCTTTCTTAAGGGCGTCGAAAGACTGTTGGGCTCACTCATCCTAGATAAAAGGTGTCTTTATTCAATAAGCACGCGAAGCCTTTGGTAATATTAGCATAATTGACTACAAATCGAAGCAGAAAAGTAGCTCTCCCTTGGAGGCTCTGAAGTTGTAACAAGTTGCATGGAGGAGGCAACCGAAGTATTGCCTCAACTTTAAGAGGATCGACTCTAATACCCTCTTTTGAAACTATGAAGCCCAGAAGGTGACCAGTCCTTACAACAAAGATGCATTTGTTTGGATTCAATCGAATCTTGTAGCGTATACATCATTCGAGAATCATGCGGAGGTGCTTGGGGTGGTCCACTCTCTTGCGAGAATGGCCGACAAGATCATCCAAGAAAACCTTCATAATATTTTTAAGATCGTGAAAGGTGTAGGTCATGGCACACTGAAACATAGCTCCGACATTTTTAAGGCCGAAGGGGATTTTTCGATATGCAAATGTTCCCCAAGGACAAATGAAATTTGTCTTAAGTTGGTCCTCAGGTTTGATTTGAATCTGATTATGCCCTAAAAATCCATCCATGAATGAAAAAATCTCACTTCCCGCACAAGCATCCAAGATCTGATCGATGAATGGTGTGGGGAAGTTGTCTTTCGGACATGCACGATTCAAATCTCTAAAATCAATGCATACACGGATCGTTCCCTGCTTCTTATCCATAGGAACGGGGTTTGACACCCATTCAGTAAGGGGAACGGGGTAGATGAAACCAGCTTTGAGTAGTTTCTCCACCTCTGCCTTGATAGCGGCTTCCTTCCTAGGGTTCACAACACGTAAGCGTTGTCGAACCGGTTTAGCATTGGGATATGTTCTAATCTCATGTTCAACAATGCTGGGGTCTATTCCTGGCATCTCCTCATATGACCAGGCGAAATCTTCCCGGAGTTCTGTAAACAAATCAGTGTAAATAGCAATCTCCTCAGGAGTGCAATCATCACCGATGTAGACATTCTCAACCTTTTCGAGAGTACGAGAGATGTTGATCGACGTAGTCGAGGAAATACTAGCCATATTCCCCTCCTCAAAAATATCATGCGACCCTAAAAGAGTCACAGGGTGACCAACTATCTCTGCTAGAGTCATCCTAAACTCTTTCTATTTGGCAAGCTCAAGGTTGGGAAGGAAATAAGAGCGATGGTGCATATCCTCCCAAGGCCTCTCACTACCACACATGGCCTCCATAATAGCTTCATCAGAAGGTAAAGTATCATCAAGGAAGTCATGTGAACAAGACGAGTTGACTGCCCAATCTAGCAGCATAATGAGATCTTCCTCGACTGTCTGAGAAGAAGAGAGATCCGGTTCTGCAGTGCCTTGTTGAATATGCTGGTAAGCAAGCTCAACTACAGATAGTTGCATAGACATCCCGACGTGCGTAATGTCTCCAGACGTAGAACTAGTGGATGGTAAAGTCCATGGATCAGTACAATAGGAAGTCAGGAATGGCATACTATGCAAAGGAGGAGATGCATCGTCGGAAATGGTTCCAATAAAGTTCACAGGTGCAGGAAAACTATAAGTTCCCATTAATAAAGGGTACATACCAACACCTATGTTCCCAGTTTCTGGCTGTGAATCAGTAACCTGCGGGACTATGGATCCCGTGGATGCTGTGGAAGGATTATTAATGAAATCCGCTTGATCGATGGTCACAATCTTTCCTTCATGAGGAAAGAAAATAACTCTGAATACAGTAGACGTGATAGCCTTCATAGCGTACATCCAATTCTGACCCAGTAAAAGGTTGTAGTCGATGGGCACATCAACCACCTCGACTTCAATAGGCACAGATTTACCTCCTAGGCAGACAACAAGGGAAGGAATAATTCCATGTCACTTAAATGACTGGCCGTCGAATGCAGTGAGCATGGTTCTAGACGCGAGTAGAGGAGGAGAGCCAAGAGCTTTCCAAAAAGTTAACGACATTACTGACATGGAAGAACCTTCATCAACCATCGTACATTTGAAAAAATTATGAAGGCACGCCACCTGGATTTGAACAGCCACGTGGTAAGGTAAGCGAGGTTGAACATCAGTAGTGTCAAACTTGATAACACTGGGACTTCCCCCATCCTGAACTCCTAATGCACTCATAAGAGCATGCTTTTGAGAAGGACAAGCCTGCAAAACTTCAAGAGCCGACATGGCACGCGGAGTTTCGCCCAAATCTTCCACAATGGAGTAGTTATGGGCGGCTTGAGCATTAGGATTATGCGTAGAGCACTTGAGAACACCTTTCGGTATCCGTGGCATATTAGAGGGCTTCTCGATATGCAAGGAATTGTCAGGAGGAGGGGGAGGCTCACTCCCCATATTAGGTTGTGGTGCACCATAATTGCATTGACGAGTGGCAACACTAACCTCCGATTGAACCATATTCACACATCCATAACCACTATTATTGGAAGAAGACGTTGTCATTTCAGTAGGTCCATAACCAGTGGTGGGAGCATGCGAAGCCATGTTTTGATGATGAGGAAGGGGATCCTTTAACATAGCTGGGCTCTATTCCAAATGCTTCGATGCTTCTTCTATTCAAGGACATAAGTGAGTAAGATGATATTCCCCACAGAGCTTGCAAGGAAACTTCACCTTATGCCTAGGTTTACAGTCCTCACCAGCATTTCTGCCTTCCTCAAGAGGGTTGGCATTCTCCTTACGAGGGGTATTGCAATTTCTATTATTGTTATTCCCATTGTTTCCACCCCTACGGTTGTTTCTCCCCTTTTTCTTACCACCAGGTTGCTAGTTACCTAACGGTTTCGTTGCTTGCACATTGTGTAGATCAGACGACGGGGTGGAAGTGGACAAGGTGTGAACCTGTTCGGGAGTAGACTGGTTTAGCTACAAAATTTGCATTTGATTAGCCACAAAATCTATAGGGTGGGTGCTTGCGGATCCCACAATGCCATCGGCATGCGGTCCAGGAACTGACTTGGTCTCATGGTGTGTTCGCGATGCATCAGCAATAATGTCATACAATATGCCAGATTGAGAGTATAGTAAATCCAACTGCTGGACTTTTATGATGGCTTGTTCCTTAGTCACAATGTCAGACATTGAAACATCCTTAGCAATGTATGGGAGTAGAGACTTGAGGAACCATTCCAACAGAAATTCTAGAGGAATGTTGGCTTTCACTAATCTCTTCCGCCGACGCCACTCTTGAATGTGGTCAGAAATATGTGTGGCCTTACTTTGACGGAAGGTAGACAAAAGTTCAGTATCGGTATCATAGCGAACTGGAAACTGGAAATGGTCCAAGAAAACCAAATCGATCTCATTGAATCCCCTATAAATGCTCCCAAGCAACTCAACATACCACTTCGCAGCTACCCTTGTGAGGGTGCGTTGAAATAGTCGTAATCTAACAGAATCATGATTCAACGAGTTGGAGGAGCACCAAAGGTGAAATGTTGTGACATGATCACCCGAGTCCTCACCACCTTTCCCCTCAAACTTAGGAATGTCTAAAGGGATCTTGGTAGGGACTAGAGGCCAATTAGGGTCATGACACACTGGATCATTTGTGAGCTTTGAAAGATCCGGAAGATTCAAACGTGCAAGGAACGAGAGCTGTGGCTGGAAAGCTTGATTATAAGCTCCCATAAAAGGTTGGTTGAACGGAACCGAATTATAAGGTGGACCAAAAGCTTGACCATGAGCATTAAACTGCTGATAATGAGGATCTGACGGACCATAAGCTTGATCATGTCCACAAGGTTGATAACCTCCTCCGGTCTGGCCCATATGAGAGAAAGCAGGTATATAAGTATTTTGGGCACGATATTGAGGTGGGTTGTACTGGTGGCCAGCACCGACTGTGTTGTAGTAAGGGTTGCCACCATAAGTATGGGGCATATACGTACTATTCATAGCAGGAAACAAGTTGTAATGACCATAATGGTGAGGTATGTTCGTAGCCCCAGCATTAGGATTAGCATGAGTAGTCATGTGGTGACCATAAGCATGAGAAGTATTCCCAACCCCAACGTTGGTGTTACTAGTAGCAGGAATAGTGGCGTTATGACCATAAGGATAAGATATATTCCCACCTCCTACATTAGTATTACTAGTAGCAGTAGTGGACACAAAAGTATGCGGTATATGTCCACCCCCATGGTTAGGAGGAGCATTAACATTCGCGAAAGTGGTCCTGGGTGGATGGGTAGTGATATGTGTGTTAGGTGGTGGATGGCGAGTCGTATTTTGAACAGTGTTCCTATTAGGTTGGGTAGCCCTAGGAGGCGGTCATCTTCCAACATTAGAATTGTTAGGAGGAATATGACATGTCCCCATACTATGTGTGTGAGTGGACAACGTGGTGCCCCCGGTGAGGGTATTTCCCCTAGTGGGTGCAGTGTTGCTAACACCATGAATGGTGCCAACATGACTACCAAAATCAGTGGAAGGATCAACTATGGTGTAATTTGGCATACCATATGAGAATGCAGTAGGGTTAACCGTAGGTCTTGAATCATCATGGACCTCTGGCATCCCGTATAAATAATTATGTGCAAACGAAGGATCGAATAGGTCATCCTCGGGTGGATCTAGACCAAACAAACTAGGTGGGGTATCAGGTGGATCACCCCCCCACGCCTCATGAGGAGTAGGGGTGTTTGAAGTGTGCTCAACTCTACCCAATGGACTCGTGGGGATTTCTCCCATGTCAGAGTGTGCAGCTGTCATGACGTCTAGGACGTAAGTCTCATAAGAATCCGAAGACTCAGAAGGAGCCCGCTGGCATCCTCTAGCAACGCGGCATGAAAGTTTGGCAGGCTGCAAACAAGCCAACCAATGGGATCGGCAGAGAGCAAGACTCCACGCCACGATATCTCCGAAGAGAATATAAAATTAAAACGTCCCATAAAGGCCAACTATTGATCAAAAACAGTAAATCAAAAGCACACCTAGAGAAACTACAGCCAATAAAAGACAAACATAGTGGCTAAATGAGCTCACGACACTAGAGCCGGTATGTCTCTCCTAGTAGAGGCTTGAGACTCCCAAACTATAGCCGGAGGTAACATAATCAGTTATAGAGACACCCAGGCTTCACTGTGTGCAAAGGGTCGTAACCCTCGGAAACAAACAACTATGTTGTCCAATCCCTATCTGACTCAGGACACAAACAGCATAACCACTGTAAGTACCCTATGCGATACCTAGGTAAGGAAACTATGGTCACCGAAATATAATCAATGCTCAGGGGGACAGTCGTAGGTGGTATCCGTCGTATAGGAAGGGTAGCTAAGCCCAAAACTCAATGAGGGTCAAATCCCCCAAGAGTCCCCAGATACGAACAAATCCTAGAAATATCTCCCACGTTTAGCCGGTATCAGAGGGATATCTCATCAACCAACCTCCCGTGACCTCGTGCTTAACTCTGGTTTGAGTAGAGCTTCCTGAGAACACCGATGTATACCATGGATTCCTCCACTTCCTGTTTAGACACCTAATGTTTTTTCTAGTAGTCTTGGATTGTTAACTCACAATGATCTATTCCAAGACTCTAAACCTATTCTAGTTGGTGTACCCTATAAATAAAATCGGTCTAATCAATTTTAAGATTAAGCGTTAATTTTAGTGGTTGTGATTACTCAAGGGATATGGTCGTGAAAATAGTGATGTGTATGACTCAATAGTATGCAAAATAGTCAAATCCTAGACTCATCTATCCAATAAAAACAATGTCACTAGCATGCAAAATCAACCCAACGGTTTCGAAATAAAAATGCAATCTTTTTATATTTTCGATGCAAAAACAGAACCTAAATGAAGGCAGCAAGCACTCAATGCAAGATGCAGTACATGGAAGCAAAATATTTTTTTTTGTATTTTCTCTTATAAGCGAAAGGAAAATGCAAAACTAAATGTAATTTTTTGTATTTTTCAATATAAAGAAATGAAAAATGCAAACAAAATCCTACTATCTAGTCACTGATATGCCAAGGAGATCACTAAGGTAACCCAGTAGATACCAAACAGTAAGACTCAGCCAAAGGAATGAGCTCAAAAGGAAAAAACCAACAAGGCTAAATCCAAAGATGGGTAAAAAACCAACAAGGCTCAACCAAGAGAAAAGAAGAGTTATGGTCACAACCAAGGCATGGAACAGTCAAGAAACATGCCAACAAAGACTCAGGATCATCCAAATCCAACCCAGCAACAACTAAAAGTCATAAATCAACCAAAGCCAGAGTTATACACTACTGTCGAAGGAAAACCTACAGGTACCTGTAAGCAGTAGAGTAAACAGAGGCAGGTGTACGCAGGCAGAGCTAAACTAGCCCGCGGGTAAGGAAAGGAAAATGGGAAAATAAAGAGTCCAGTGGCTAAAAAAAAACAAGTTTTCTATAGTGTATCTCAACGTCCAATCACTGACACAGAGCTTCAACAAACAACATCTCTAATTAAGGACTAATGCTCAAAAAATCCCCAAACATGGATGTTTTCCCCGGCGGAGTCCCCATTTCCCCAATGGAGTCGCCATTTCTGTATTGGAGAAAACTCACTATGGCTTGGAGTAGACCACTACAGACAACTGACTACCAGAAATTAACTCAATTCTCATAACTATGCTATATAAATGACAATGCTAAGATAATGGAGAATGTAACCAACCTTGATCCAAACATTTGATGTAGATCCCCATTGGAGCTTTCAATCCGTGCACTTGAATCTGCAAATTAGTCTTGACAGCCAATATACAACAAATACATATAATATATAAATGACATTAACATCATCAATAGCAATAGTCCATGATATTATAAGTAAATGCAACCGAATGTAATATAAACAACATTCACAACATTAATGGACAAGAATATGAGTATTTCTATTAATAAACAAGAAGAAGTACAATGTGATATGACCTCTTGCCGACAACCAATCCGAACCAAGATCTGGGTCAATCCACTTGTGCCTCCACCACTTCAATCCTCCATGAATGGGGAACTCAAACTATAGTAGGAGTTTGGAAGGTGAACATAAGGGGTTCACAACTACAAGGATCAATGAGTGTAGACTCAAGATAGGGCAAAAATTCACTAGAATTCTCTTGATCTTCTTTCTCCTCCCATCCATAAGCCATATGTTCTCAATATATAGTCCTCTCAAAGGTAAGTGAAAGGACACATTGAGGCGTTTCTTGGGCATATGGAGGGTCAGAGGTCACCCAATGACCGCTTTTTGGGAGTAAAAAGTAATAAACTAGTGGTTTTTACAATTTTACATGCTACCCACAGGCTATAGTGATGCAACTCGCGGGTACGCCCACTGTAATGATGCAACTAGCGTACAAGGGAAAAATAGGAAAAAATAGTGTCTGAAGGATATAAAGTGGATCTGAGTCAGTGAAATGGATCCTGTAGGCCAAAGAATGCTAATGCTCACAAGGTGGATAATTGCGTTGTAACATGGCTCCTCATGTGCTTGGGTTCATCTAATGGCCCCCCTTTGTGTACTTTCGATCTACATCATGGATTTAATGAGTCCACATTGGATCTATTTATTTCTTGGCCACCTCTTAGCCTATAAAATGAAGCCACCAGAATGCATCTAGTAAGGAGAACTCAAAGCAAGTTTATGTTGCTAGAATTGTGTTGGAACTTATTCCACCTCTACCCATACCTACTAGCATTCCTCAAGATCCATTGCCACCTTCCTCCAAGGGGAAAGTGTTTCTCCCATTGTTCTTTCAAGTTATTTACCATTTAGTGTGGAAAAAAAGGACCTCCATAAGGAATATTTATGGCCTCCCTTGAATCCCACACCTCCTAGGTGACACTACATGTAACAAATTGACCATTGGGAAATCTGAATTGGTTCTAGCATTTGATTCTTGTTGTGGTTTGCATATCCTCATCTCCTTTCAAGTTTTTTTCAAGTTTTTGTTTCATTTTGTTTTGTTTTTACCAACAAGGGCTTGTAGGATCAATTTGTGGTCATTCACATTTGCTTTTTGTACTACAATATTGGGCCTTGTTGACAACCTTAGAGGCTTAACCTCCAAAGTGGGAAGGGATGCACACCTTTGTGCAAATTTTCCTAGAACATTATTTATGGTGACTCCACTATATTTTGGTTCATTTATCTTTAACTAGGTTGTTATTGGTTGAATAAATAATTATGGGTTCTTGTCTTGTGCAGGTGAGGGGTCCATACCTTTCATTTGTAGAATTCGGCCTCCTATTGGCTGGTATTGTTGTTTACACAGTCGTGCAGATCCCAATGCCTTAAGCACTCTACTCGTGAATATTTTTCTTCGACAGTCACGCTACCCATGCATTTTAATAGGCCCTTGCTTGCACGGTAATTTGATATTTGTACCTTGTCTTGTAATCGCGCTACTTCTCTCCAATGACTGTATTTTTTGCACTACTGCGTGTCTTCTTTTTTGTTTTCCGCACTACTGTAATTTATTTTCTTTTTATCAATTATGCATACAATCTTGCAATCCCAATGATTGCTCACTAATGAACCAGAAGTAAATTAAATTGCAATAGTTAGTTTTTTCTTTAGTAATTAGCCCACTTAGACCAAGATTAGGGCGTAAAGAGTCCTTTTCTATTGAATTCTACTTAGATAACCAACTTTGAGGATTTCAATGGGCCTCATTGTTGTCACTAGTATTCAAGACATGCCTCATTGTTGTCACTAGTATTCAAGACATGTATTGTTTTTATTTACTTTCTAAGTTTTTAGGAAAAGTAGTGTAAATCCACTTTTGCACATAAGAAAGGACCTGAAGACTCTAATCTCACAAATTATGCTCTTCACCTTGAACTTCATGTGATATTGGTGAATTAGAAAAGGGTGAGAAGTGTGAAATAACTCCATTGCACACTTTTACTTCATTAGCATTTGGTTAGCAAGCACCATTAACATCTTTTAGAGTTGAATTTAAATATCCATTTGCATTTACTTTCAATCTCTTTAGTTAATTGCATAGATCAATTTCTTATATCACATGTGTTTCCACCACTAACACATACTAAGGGACCTAAAAGTGATTATACTTTGAGCATGCTCTTCACCTCACATTGCTTGTGATCTTGGTGAATCAGAAAGGAAGAGAATTATGAAATACCTACCTTACACTCCTTAAGTGAATTTGGACCCTTAAAATCAACACTTATAATTTCCAACCAACTGAAATCCTCCATAGGAGGTCACAAAATAGTATTCTAGTTAAGTAGGATTGATTGGGTTAGGCATCCATTAATGCCCACCAATATAGTTTCATTACATTTTTGAAACATAGCAATGTTTACTTGTAGGGTACTATGTGTTGGAGAAAACTCACTATGGCTTGGGGTATACCACAACAGACAGATGACTACCAGAAATCAACTCGATTCTTAGAACTATGCTATATAAATGAAAATGCTAAAATAATGAATAATATAACCAACCTCGATCCAAACATTTGATGTAGATCCCTGTTGGAGCTTTTCAATCCATGCACTTGAATCTGCAAATTAGTCTTGACAGCCAATATACGACAAGTACATATAATATATAAATGGCATTAACATCATCAATAGCAATGGTCCGTGATATAACAAGTAAATGCAACCCAATGTAAGCTAAACAACATTTACAACATTAATGGACGAGAATATGAGTATTTCTATTAATAAACAAGAAGAAGTACAAAGTGATACGACCTCTTGCCGGAAACTAGTCTGAACCAAGATATGGATCAATCCACTTGTGCCTCCACCACTCCAATCCTCCATGAAGGGAAAACTCAAACTAGATAGGAGTTTGGAAGGTGAACTGAAAGGGTTCACAACTACAAGGATCAATGAGTGTAGACTCAAGATAGGGAAAAAATACACTCGAGTTCTCTCGCTCTTCTTTATCCTCCCATCCATAATCCATATGTGCTCAATATATAGTCCTCTCAAAGGTAAGTGAAAGGATACATCAAGACATTACTTGGGCAAATGGAGAGCCAAAGGTCACCCAATGACCGCTTTTTGGGAGTAAAAAGTCATAAACTAGTGATTTTAACCATTTTACTTGATACCCGCGGGCTATAGTGATGCAACTCGCGGGTACGCTTTCTATAATGATGCAACAAGCGGGTCAGAGGAAAAATGAGGAAAAAATATGTTTGAAGGATATAAAGTGAATCTGAGTTAGTGAAATGGATCCTACAGGCCAAAGAATGCTGATGCTCACAAGGTGGAAGATTACGTTGTAACATACTATTACATCCTGCTATCAACAAGTGTTAAAAGAAAATCCATATAAGAAGTGCGTCGTGCCCAACAGGGATAATTTTGAGAAACCCCCCTAAATGTATATGTATAAAAAATGGGTGAATCCCCATGATACACAGGAAAGTATGAAGGCTATTTTATCAATACTATAATATGTATATTTAATTTTTTGGCAAATCTGTCACGGATTTATAAAATCTTGAAAATCTTGGGCGAATCTTTCACAAAATTATAAAACCTCGTAGAAGTTTTGTGAATCTTTCAGGGAATTAGAAAATCTTGTGAAATCTTGGAAAATCTTTCACTAAACTATAAAATGTTGTAAATTCTTAACAAATTGGTTGAAATTTGACTTAATAAAATTTCCTAGATGATTTTTTATTCACTTTAGTTTTCCCATGTACTCTTGCATTAGGACACCTTGTAAAAAAATCCAATCTTTTTAGGTAACCTACTCTATCATTTCGTAGTCCACTGATATATCCCTTGTAATTGGTGACTAAATGGAACACACCAAAATGATGGTTTATGCATCTTCTAGGACCTACGAATATGGCAATATTCAACCCCAAGAGTAGGTTACAAGGAAGCATGTGTTCAAATTCACAAGTGGATCACCCTTTGAAACATGTGCCACCTTCAACCACTCATCACAATTTCCAAGATAACCTACCAACCCCAAATATAACACCCTTTTTGAAACTATGAATATAAGGTTAGGGAGTAACAAATCCATGTATCCCGAGTACCCTAACCACTCCAAACACAAATCCCTAAGTATTTTACTTAGGTGGTGCTCTCTCCAAGTGTTAGGCAAGTAGATGGTTGCAAAACCATTTATGTCAAAAACACTTCTCCAAGCAACAATTTGAGTAGGGAATCCCACATGTGCCAAGATAATATTCTTTTCAACAAACTCCATTTCCACCCCTGAGTATAACACCTTTCCTCAAACTGTGCACATAAGGTTAGAAAGGAACAAATTTACATGTGCCAAGCACCCTAACCACTCCATACACAAATATCTCAATATTGCACTTGGGTGGTGCTCTTTTCAAGTCCAAGTGTTAATCAATTAGATGGCTACATAACCATTTCCGCTGAGTGCAATTCTCCAAGCAACAACCCAAGCAAGGTGTCCTACATGTGCCAAGGTGGGTATGCACATGTCCACATGTGAAAACTCATACACTCCACCAATTTTCATGCACCATGTGCACCCTCCTAGCAATGCATATCCAATTAAATGTACCATACTTGTCCACGTGTCAAAATTAAATGAAAAATCACTACAAGATAAAAATACCCATCATTGAGACTCTCTTCCATGATACTTTGTGCTTCAGAAGATGTTTTTTTCTTTTATGTTGTTATTGTTAGTCAAGTTTTTTAAGTTTTTAAAATTGTAGCATTAAGAGGGTGTGTTGAAGATTAATGCTTCAATTGATTAAAGAGTAGTTCAATTATTGTTACAAATAAAATGAAACAGTTATGCCTAGTTAGTTATGCAAACCGTTCTTAGGTAACGAAATAAAATTGTAGTCTAAAAATTCTACGATTTGAGTTGAATAGATAACTTTTCGGGCACAATTTTGAAAAAATACGGTGGTTAGAGATTTCAAATTTTAGAATTTTGGGTGCCCCAGGTGTTTTTGAGGGTGTTGAATCCATTTATACCATCAAAATCCCCAATAAAACACAACTAAATTCAGATTTTGTAAAATAAAAAAAGACAAAAAATGAGCATTCCATCCAAATCGTCAAATTTTTAGACATCTCCATGAAATAAATTATCCCGCCATCAATGTAATCATTGCACCGTGCAATCAATAAAATTTCTGTTTAGTTTATCTGTTTCTCTTTCATCTCTTGTGCCCATGATTTATTAACAAAATATGAACACAACAATAAGGTATCTTCCAATTAACATCGAATTAATTTTAAAGAAGAAAAATGGTGACTCAATATGCCACAATGTTTAACTTTCCTTTTCTTGCATTAACAAGATCACAAGGATGCATTTTCCAGTTGTTTTGTGGTAAGATGTAAGTCATTGAAAGTGCAATACGAGATCTATCGTTAATCCTTGTCATGCTTCTTTCCTGGGTTGAATGACTAATATCCCAATAGACAATATGAGATAGTAAGAAATGTGCATTTACTTCCTGTGAGTTGTTACAAGAAGTATCCAAATTCATTATTTGTTCATGTTGGAACAAGTTATTAGTTCTACTCCCATAAACCAAAGATAGAATCCTGGGAAATGAAAAACATTGTTGCAACATCACATATGTGCTGATAGCTTCTTTGGTTGTGGAAACAATGGTTGAGCAAAGAGGAGATCCTTCCATGTATCTAGCACCCCTGGAAGACACCAATGCAAACAATGCTGACGGACACTATTCGACTTGAGGTTGTATTTGGATAGATGTGCATCATCCTTTCACTCTGAAATCCTAGTGATATCTAAACTTTCTACTCTGGTTCCCTGAACAACACTCTTAGAAGTTGGATCATTAGATCAGTTGTGAGGATGTTATCGGCTTATCGCAATGACCCCCTGAGTTCCAATCCCATTAAAGAAGTGTCTAGGCGACAGGGTTCTCATGAAGAACCTGCAATTTGGATATTGATCAAACTGTTAATCAAGCCATTTCACAACAGTATGCACTATCAAATTGCGAGCACTTTTGAGGTCTCTCAGATTCCTCTAAATGTTTGGTTTCCCATTTACATACATGTGCCATCTGTTTGCATTCAATTTTCCTATGTTCCAATTGTGCCCTGTATTCAACACTACAACATCAAACCTATAAAGGTTAGTACATAGAAACCATATCAGTGGGTCAAGATGCATCTTAAAGTCGCTAGATGGGTTTCTTGGATTCAATGGTTCAATTTCACAGAGGTTTTCTAACCAATAATACAATACAGTTTTGTTCGTATTTGGGAATTTGAATGCCCAATTATTCGACCTTATTGCACCACAAGCATGTACTAAACCATATTCCTTGCCTACATCTTGAACATTTGGACTATCGTTTCCACCTATAATGAGGCACATAATAGACTGGAATTGTTTCCTTCCTAACGAATCCCAAAAAATGAAAGTGTTTTGTTCTACAATATTCTACAAAGAAAACACATAAAATAACCAGCTAGATTTGGGTTCTGCCATAGTAGAAAAAATTTGAACTAGACAAAGTGCATACTCTAGCAAACAGTGCTTCGCAAAACTTTCAAATGAAAAATTAGAAATGTCAATAGTATAATATGAGAATATACATACAATCAGTCTTAGGTCAACCTGCATGCCCACATTTGTAATAACCAATGCTTACACCTCTGGCTAGTCTATATGGACAACATTATTAGCAAATGCAAAAAAACAATCCATAGCGTCTTATATTCAATATGGGGTTTGACTAATCACCTTGATTAGTCTAGTACCAACGAAGTCTAAAAAAAGTGGGAATTGGTGTTTTTTGGTCTTGTTACTCCATTTGGTTTCTTGGGTCTGATACATTTCGTTCTTATTTTTTCTCTCGAACTATCCGGTTGTGATCCTTTGATAGACTTGGTTATGTGGTCATTTTGTCCAAATTTGGTGCTTGTATTTTTTTGTTTTGCCGGTGTCTGTAGTTTTTTGTTTGTAGTGATGTCACCTTCTCCATCACCAAATGATGGGATGGGGCTTTCTTCTATGTATCGGAAAGTGGAGGGACACCTGGGCTCCTTGTCGTGTGTGCCGGGGTCTTTTCCATTTGCAAAGGAGTCATTTTGAGCTAACCCGAATGAGGAATGCACCAGTATTGTTAGGGTTTTTTTTAAGCCTAGTCCCGTGGCTATGCCATCGCCGTTTCAAACTAGTAGTGAGTCCCAGATGCCTTCTTTTGGGTGGAGACATTGTGAAACTGTTGACCTTGGATTCGTGTTACGTAAGCCAGTGACGGAGGTTTGTGCCCGCAGACATTGCCAACTTAAGCTCGAATTGGTTAAAAAGGGTAAATTGTCCCGCATTTTGGGGAGGGGCATTAACTTTGATATGGTAATCATCCTTTCAAAATGCACCCTGCTCGGACGCTTTGAAAATGTTAGTCTCATGAGCGCGGAGATTGTGGACGGATGGGTAAGTTTTGGAAGCCGCTTATTAAGTATGTGCCCAGAATGTGCTCAATAATGGGTGGTTCAAATTTCATTTTTTGATTGAAGGCCAGTTTTTGGTCATTGGTACGGGTTCTCTGGTCTTTTCTTAGTGGCACTCGAGGTTCAATCCTAAAACTGAGAAACATGTTAAACAACATCTGTGGGCTATTCTGTCAGACCTCCCCTTGCAGTGCTGGTCATTCGGTGGTTTTATGTCTATTGCAAATTCTATTGGGAAGTTCATTTTGGTGGAAGAGTCTACCCTTATTGCTACCAATCGAAGGGATCCATGGGTCCTTGTGTAAAAGGACATTTCTCAGGGTCTCCCAAATGAATTAGAGGTACATTGGAAGGATGGGTCTTTTCTCCAACTGCTGGATTATTGGCATGTTCCCTTTCGTTGCTTTAAGTGCCATAGGACCGGATATTTTTGGGATACTTGTCCGGGTCTCTTCGAAGCCCCCTTGGCGGATAGTCTAGCTTTTTCTGGCGATTCAACACACTCGAAGGACTCGTTTACTTTGGAAAACCACTCGATTCGTCTCGATTATCAGTCAGTGGTCAGTTTCCTGGGTAAGTTTCTTGATTCCATTCCTATTTTAAAAAGTTTTATTCCTATTGATGAGCTGAAACACTCTCTGATGGAGGGTTTGGTGGACTTTATTGATCTTTTTACCACTCCGGGGCTACCTTCTCTTGAGGGTTCTTCCTTGGCTAGTGCCACTAGGGGTTGTTGTGGGTTGTCTGTTGTTCATACCCTGGAGCCTGTTTCCCTCCCTCCTTATGTGGTCAAGGGAAGGGTTTAGCTGTACCATTGGAAGCCTCGTTGGAAGCTCAGGACTTGGGGGATACCTCTTCTTCTCCTATGTTGGGGCAGGTTACCCTTAACTGTGTGGGTGGGGAATTTTTGAAAATCAGTCTGGCGATTTTCCTGGGTAACCCTATTAGTGAGGACATACTTCCTATTTCCTCCATTCACCTCCATAATGTCACTACCTAGTATAAACGTGGGAAGACGTTTGTGCCTGTTAGTCCTGTTTAGAGTTTTGATGAAAATCCCCTTACCTTTGTTAATCCCAAATTGTCGGGCATAACATCTTTGGGTCGTGTACTTACTTGTCATTCCCCGGTTAATTCCTATCTTGAGGTACTTAGAGCAAATTTACCTTAGGACTCGGTTCTGTAATGTTAATTCTTTCCTTTAACGTTAGAGGGTTTGGAAGTTTTTCCAAGCAAACTTCCTTTAAAAGGCTCATCACCTCTACAAAACCCGATCTCATTCTCTTACAAGAAACCATGGTCCACTCCCCTAAAGCATGTGAAGTTTTTCTCAAGCTCTTTCCATCTAGGAATTGTTGTGCCTGTGACTCTCTCGGCCTCTCTGGGGGTATGTTATCTGCCTGGAATCCCCTTTCCTCACATTTTTCCTCGTTCTGTGTTGATGGCGGCATTTCATTGGAAGGTTATTTCAAGGATCTCGGCAGAGAGGTTCTTGTACTCAACCTATATGGCCCTTATAACCATAAAAAAGAGTTTTGGAATAAAATGTTTTCTAAGGGTCTTCTAAATGACCATTCCCTCATCCTTGCAGGAGATCTGAACCTTACGTTATCCTCCTTTGAAACATGGGGATCTTGCAAGTAGGAGGATCCCTTAGCTGGTTTTTTCCGGTATTCCTTTGAGGCTACTCAGTTGATTGATGTTGGCCCTATGGTTTTGACCCCACTTGGAACAACGACAGACTTGGGAAGTTTGGTTGTGCTAAGCAACTTGACCATTTCTTAATCGCTAAAGAACTGAGCTACTGTATTGGTAATTATAGGTCGTAGTCAATCTCAACTGGTATCTCCGACCAAAAACCTATTTTTATGGAATTCAATCTCAATACACCTAAGAAAAGCTATCCCTTCAAATTTACTCATTGTTGGGTACAGGAGGCAGATTTTTGTGCTTTGGTAAAGGATAAATGGCTGGAGTATTCTCAAAAACCATTCAACTCTGCTACCTCGACTTTTCTATATAAGCTAAGGATGTTAAAGTTTGATGTTATTCGTTGGCATAAGGAGATGATTGACAGGAAGACTGCAACTTTAGTTGACATTGAATAATAGTTAAACTTGTTGGAGGAGAATACAAATGGAATTTTTAATGATGAACATAAGGCCACCCGGGCTTGTCTGGAATCCAAAAAACAGTTGATCCTGCTTCAAGACGAAGAAGCTTGGCATTTGAAGAGTCGGACGATTTAGCTTCTGTGGAGACAAGAATACCAAATTCTTCAAGAATTTTGCGAATATGAGGAGGAATATCAATACTATCTGGGAGTTAGAAGATTCAAATGGTAGTGTACTGGATTATCAGTCCTCTCTGGAGAAAGGAGTAGTAGATTTTTTCAAGGATGTTTACACTTCGGAAAAGAGGGACTCTCTCTCAGATCAATTACAAGTGGTTGGACATTATCCTCTCATTTTTCCAGAGGAGGCAATAATGGCTATTTATGCAACTGTTACACTGGATGAAATTCGTTCTGTACTAAATCAAGTCTAGAAGGAAAAAACCCGGGACCGAACGAATGGACCGTCAAAATTTCATTCACCTTTTCGATTTAATTGGGGATGAGCTTCTGTGTGTGGTGGAGGATTCTTGGATTAAAGGTATGATTCCAGAAAAGCTAAACTCAACCTTTATCACCCTTATTCCTAAAAAGGATAAGCCTTGCAGCTTCAATGACTATAGACCCATCTCACTTTGCAACCTGGTTTCTAAGATTATAAAGAATATTATATAGAATCGTATTAATCCCTTCCTAGATTATGGACTTTCAAAAGAACAATTTGGCTTCCTCTCAAATCGGCATATTCTCGATGTTGTTGGAGTGGCCCAGGATTGCATTTATTATATAAATTAGAAGAATATGAAAGAAGTGGTGCTAAAATTGGACCCAATGAAGGCATACGATTGGGTTGACTGGACTTTTTTGCGGTTCATTCTATTACAAGTTGGTCTTCCCTTTGAAGCGACTAATTGGATCTTGGTTGTGCTTTTAGTGCCAATTTCTCTGTACTGGTAAATGGACATCCTTCTGTTTTCTTTAAAGGGGATAGAGGGATGAAGCAGGGATGCCCTCTTTCCCCTTTATTGTTCTTGATGGTTTTTGAGGGACTGAGTATACTCCTAAATTTGGCTAAAGTGAGCAAACACTTCTTAGGCATCAATCTTATGGTCCCTCATTTGTTTATCTCACATCTGCTCTTCATGGATGACGTCTTGATTTTTGGAAGAGGCCATGTGCAGGATTGGAGTTATTTTTCTGATATCAAGAAGCTATTTTGTAGCGCCTCTGGTATGAAAGTAGGTTCGCACAAGTCTAATTTATTCATCAGTTCACATCTGGAACCAGATATAGCTTTTCGACAACAGATGGAGCAGTTGTTCCCTTATCAATGCATGCCTTTACATGATGGGTTTCAGTATCTTGGCTTTATTCTGAAGCCAAATTGTTATACATATAATGATTGGGTCTGGCTTGCTCATCGTATTGAAAAAAGGATTAATTATTGGACCTTTAGTTTGTTATCCATGGGAGGAAGGTTGATCTGAATTAACTCTGTCATTCAGAGTATTCCAGTATTTTGGATGTCATTGGCAGTGGTTCCACCGAGACTGTTGGACGATATTCGTAAGCGGATGTTCTAGTTCCTGTGGGCCGGTAATTGTACTCATTCTAAATTCCATCTTGCCCCATGGAAGAAACTTGCTCTACCGAAATAATTTAGAGGCTGGGGTTTAAAGAATCTTGGTTGGTTTACGGAGACTCTGGGAGCCAAAAAACTTTGGCATGCTCTATTTGGTGAAGGTTTATGGAGTGTTACTATTAGAAAGAAATATATTCGCTCTACCTTGCCTTTTATTTGGATCCGCAATGCTCCTTCAAAATGTTTGGGTGCTTCTGCTATCTGGAGAGGACTTTACAAACCACTTCCTCTATTAAAGAAGCAGTTATGCTGGTTCATTGGTTGGGGTATTTGGGCTTGTATTGGTATTGATCCAATCATGGGATTGCAAGATGATTACCACCTCTCACATGCTTTGATCCAATCTCTTCACTCTAAAAATGTAGAGGTCCTTTCACAAGTTTATATTGGTGGTGGTTCAGATACTTCCTCGGAGTGGTTGCAGGCGGATGATCTAGGTCTTGTTGGCAGGGAGGCTAGTGAGTGGGACTGGTTTGTTTTATGGCTAAAGGCTGCTGGTGTCTTCCTGATTGAGGAACCCGATCGTTTGGTGTGGGATTGGAAGGATTCCAATGGAAAAATTTTGGCACAGCTCGCCTATGATTTCTTGGTACAGGAACAGTTGATGGTGAGGCATGTTGGTGGTATTCTAAACTTTGGAACTGGAAATTCCATTAAAAATATGTTGTTTTATTTGGCTCTACAACCTTTTCTAGTTTGGTTCCTTGCTTTTTGATTTTTTGTACTATGAATCCTCTTATTTTGTGAAGGAACTTTTTGTATTGTGGAGATAACTCTGTTGTTGTCTAGAAAACCGTTGCAGACAGTCTTTTTGCTGCTTATAAATTTACATGTTGCTTATGTTTATAAGACAAAAATCTAGAATGTAGAAAGTTTTATATGAGTCCACTTACTTTGTAATATTTTGATGTAACTTTGATTCCTTAAGAATATCAAGTTATATTTTTTCGACTTGAAAAAAAAAAATTAAAATGGAAACAACAAACAAACGTTACCTAGATTCCTTCGTACCGTGGTTTAATATCATTTTGCTTCAAAACTCAATTTCCTATCCATGTAACCAAGAAAACAGAGTTAATCATCACACAGATTTCCCTGCACAGAAAAATGTACGGAACGCGAAATCTGTGCAGTTGTTAAAACTAATTTGTACACGAAAATCATGAGTTGGAGCTTTGGAGATGGTCAAAGAAAACGAAAATTACTTCTAATTCAAAGCTGCATACCGAGTAAGTCATTTAGAGTTCGAATTTGACTGACACGCAATAATCAATGGATAGTGAGCAATTTATTTATGGATTTTTTAAGTGAGTTTTGGTTTCAGTCTGTTAAATTTTTGGGTAAAATTTAAATTGTAAAAAAATTGGTATAAAAATTAAATTTGAAAGATTTATATTATGTTTTTTAATTTATAAATAGATTCAACACCTTCAAATACTGTCATATCATTTGAATTATATAATTTCCAAACATTCTAAAATTTTTAGAAATTTCTAACAAAAAAAACTAAAACTCTAATTCTAATTCTAATTTTTTTTAACTCTAATACCATTTGAATTATACAATTCCCATATATTCTAAGATTTTTTAAAAATTTCTAACAAAAACAAAACGAAAAAGAAAAAAATTAAAGATTTCTAAAAATAAAACCGAAAATATACTACTAAAAAATTTATACTTAAAAAATTTATAATGCACAAAATAGATACATTAATGGTGACTAGACCTAAGGCTGATGACACCAATCAAACGTTGAATAATTTATTTAGAACAAAATTTATTTTACAACCACAATTAGAATCCTATGTTTAAACATTAAGATTGAAAAAATATGTTTAATGTACAGCCAGATTAATACAACACAACAAACTCTCTGTATATATCTCAGGGACATATAACAATAACAATTAAATAAAAAATATTTAAAAACAAAGTAATTAAATGAAAATATATGTTTAATGTACAGCCAGATTAATACAACACAATAAACTCGCTATATATGTCAGGGACATATAACAATACCAATTTAATAAAAAATATTTAAAACAAAGTAATTAAAGGGAGGGTGATGTCACCAATCAAACGCTGACTAATTTATTTAAATTAAAATTTAGTTTAATACAAAAATTAGAATTCCAGGTTTAAACATTAAAATTGAAAAATATGTTTAATGTACGGGCAGATTAATACAACATACTGCTACGAACATAACAGTAAAGTCTGATTTTCTCTTAGGATGACTGCTCTAAACTCAGTTTGCAATTTTATTTTGGAGTCTGGTTTTTTAATTACGAGATCAAGAGGGTCAGGTTCATCTTTGTCGGTGTATATTTTTGTGAAGGTCATATCTAACAGTAAAGTCTGATTTTCTCTTAGGATGACTGCTCTAAATTCAGTTTGCAATTTTATTTTGAAGTCTGTTTTTTTAATTACGAGATCAAGAGGGTCAGGTTCATCTTTGTCCGTGTATATTTTTGTGAAGGTCATATCTAACTTTAAAAAAACATACACCATTATTTTTTAAAACAAAGTAATTAAAATTATGGAATTTTTTTTGAGTGGCGGACTGTTTCTCATTAAATTTAAAGTCCATATAAAACTATTGCATTGTGAGATTTAAAATATTAAAAGCAAAGTAATTAAAATCATAAGACCAACGTGATTCGCCTATCGGCGTTTAGGTGGCTGTGCTAGTATTTAGTATTGAATTTTATGTGGAGTTATGTCACTACAAGAAAAAGGGCATTTTAGCCTCACATTAGCACCACTATTTGTAAAGGATTTGAGAAATCCTCATTTTTCAAATAGTGGTGCAAAAGTGGTGATAATGTGGGGATACGCAAGTGGTGCTAATATTTATGGTGCAAAAGTGGTGTTTGTAAAAAAGTGGTTTTTGGTGTTAAATGAATATGTGGCATTCCATGGTGTATGGTGCAAACCACCAAAACCAATCTTAGGTGGATTGAAGTTTTGTGGTGCAAAACACCAAAACCAATCCAACATGGATTGAGACTTTTTGGTGCAAAACACCAAAATTATTATTATTTAATATGCACAAACTTGTATATGGTGCACAGCACCATAAAATAAGAAGTGGTGCAAAGCACCATAAAATAATAAATGGTGCAAAAAAATATAAATTATATAATATGTGATTTATATCTTTTTGCACCACATATATATACTTCTTAACAAGGTTAAAAAATGTATATTAAAACATTTTCTTAAAGCTTATTTCGTTTTAATCCATCATTAACAAAATGGAAAACAAAGTAATTTGGAACTTTGTTAAAGCTGGTGTAAACTTAAGGGAAGGATATAATTCCCACTGTTAAAACCTTATTTTGAAGTTAATAATCCTTCTGAAACCATCTCTTAGATATATTGAATTTGATATGTTTCCATTACTCTCTATGAAAAAAAATTAATTACTTCATTAAAATTAACATAGAATTAGCTTCAAAATTCAAAATTCAATTATCAAAGTAAGCATTTTTAGAATGTCAAAATTGAGGATTAATATACAGAATTATTTGCCTGCTGATTTTAGCCATTTGATTTAGAAAATACCAGCAAAACATTCACCAGATTAGATTAACCTTTACTTTTAAAAATATAGCCAAAACAAAAGTTTGTTTTCATGAATACCACCAAACCAAACCAACATATTTAGACTAAGATGAAGTTTTATATTTAATTTTCACATCAAAATACAAGCCAAAATATAGATTTACCCAGGAAAATAATGGGCGTTACACATATCAGAGGATTAAATTTAAGCCAAGAGGTAATTCATGAAATCTTTCATAAATTTATGATAACTTTATTGAATTTATATATTCTCCCATGATACTTGTCATTGGATACATTTCGTGTGAGATAAGTAGTGCAAATTTCTTGTTATATTTTCATAACGAAATAAAACTTCATGATGAAAACAGGAAAAAATAAGAAATTTATTATATTTGCATAATGAAATAAAACTTGCTAAGCTGGGCATGAAGAAAATAGGAAAAAATTAACTCGCAGATGAGATGAAAGAAATCCAAAAAGATGAGACAAGGGATCACATTGCAAGTATATGGGCTGTGATTCTATATTCCTGGATACAGAAGTTCAATTGTCATATTTTATCAACAAAATCATAAAATAGGTCGAGCAGCAAGTAAATAAGTCGATGGATGCACATGAATGGATTATAATTCTACATAAATTCACATCCGTCCTATGTTCTCAGAAACTATGTACATACTAGTAGAATAATATTTAGAATGAACAGGAATGGAACAGACCCGAATGAAAGTATATGAATAAAAAAGGGTTGTAATTCTATATTTATACATACAATACATAGTTTACAAAGTTGCATTTCAACTAATACATAATATTTTACAAAGCTACATTTCAACTAATACATAAAACTGGCACTGAGACATATAGCTTAACCATTCCAGGTGTATACGGTAATAGGTTAACCATTCCATGCGTTTGTGTTAATAGAAAGAGTATAGACAATTACCATAAATCAATGCCATCGACGGTATTCATGGCAGCGCACTACAGTTCATTATTTCCAGCATTAGATGCACAATAGAGGGAAATGGATGCAAGTTTTATAAATGGAAACATGCCCCTTTAAAATTTGGAAATGGAGAAACTCAATATACTATTATGTCCATCTCTTCATATATTCACTATTCTGTCAATATTTGAATATATTCACAACCCTGTGAATTTATAAACTTGGTATAGTATAATATATAGTACATGCATATATGGGACCTTTTAAACCATGTGAGCACATTGGTGCTTATGTTTGACAGTTTTGACTTTTTGGTGTCTCTGAAGGCCGTTATGATGTCATGCTTCAAAAAAATTCGCAAAGCCTGAAAAAAATGCAAGAAAGACCTTGCCTGACATACCATCATCTGAATGCCACCACTAAGTAGCAGTACTCTGCGCCCCAATCTGTCAACAATGGCGATGGACACCACGGTGGAAGATGCAAGAGCAGCCCCAGTGATGACAGACGAGTGTAGTAGAGAAGCATTTTCACCAAATCCCAAGCTCCCAAAAAGAACAGGGGCATAGAACAATATTGAATTAATTCCAGTCAATATCTGAAACATGGGCATGCAGATGGCCATCACTAGCTGTGGACGATTCCTCCTCTCTAAAATATTCCTGAATGGATGTTTAATGGTGTTAAACAATTGACTTGCATCCACCATGACTTTGTACTCTGCTTCTACATTCTTGGTGCCCCCGATCTTCTCCAGAATAGCCCGACCTTTGTCGAGATGGCCACGTTCTATAAGACTATTGGGTTCTCAGGAAGGAACATCCCTCCTACGGTCATTAAAAGTGTAGGGGCTGCAGCGAAACCCAGAGTTAAAGAGAGACACCATCCCCAGTGTTTTGTTATCTAAGTTCTGTAATTGACCATATTTGCTATGAAGATCCCAAGTGTTGTAGCCAACTGGAACGTTATATTAAGTCCTCCTCGGCTTTCTAGAGGAGCGAGCTCCGAGAGGTACAAAGGAACCACCTTGACAAAAATACAAACGAAAATCTCTGTAAACCCAAGTCATTTGATTCCAAACTAAAAACTCTTGAAATCTAAGCCGTTCAAATTCAAACAAAGAAACTCACTAATCCCCAAGTCATGATGCAAATCCAAAATAAGTTAATGATGAATGATTGAGCAATTTCAAAACATTTCATTCGGGAAAAACATTCCATTTCAAAAACCCTATGGCTACAATTATTCCAATCGCGGTGGCTACTACACCTAGGGTTAACCCAAGCACCTAGAAGATTTTGCCTTCTGCGAATTTCCACAACACCATAAAATAACAATTATGCAAAGCACAAAAAGAGAGAATCACATAACATAACATAACATAGTATATATATATATATATAAACCATACAAAATTCATACGAATCAAGCGCCCTATTAACAAAATTAGTAATCATATTTTTATATTTATGAAGTGGATGCAATGTTGCATTTATTCAAATGAACTTGAACTTGTAACTATACCAGCAGGATTTCTATTACTATATAAACATGAATAAGAGTCTCTTTTATTAGATTTCGTCTACAACAAATCAAGTAAAAGCTTAGGCTCAGAATTAAAGTAATAATGAGAGTCATTTACTGTTCCGAAGAGAGTAGAATTAAATGCTCTCTGCTATAGTTTTAAACAAAATTCAAAGTTGAAACTGAAAATATGATATGTTATAAATTTCCAAACAATAGACTATGCCTGTATTGACAAATAAAAATATTAACAAATAGAAAAACTCATCCATGCTATTAAGGCTGCGCCACCACTATTGGACCCTTGCAAGATTAGATGCCAGTAAGAAATAATGCTATTCCATGAAATGGCGCGTGTTAAATACACTTCAACTACATTCATAAATCAACTAAATGAGTTACTATCAAGTCAAACATTCTGCGCAAGAGATAATCAATCCATCATAAATCAATACACAAAGAGAAATATTCTAGACAGGGCAGGATTTGGAGCAGAAGATAATTTATCAAACGCATAACTACTTGCTCCACATGGCTACGCCCTCTTACATATGTTGGAAACAAACCAAGGTTCCCTAATAGTCTCAGTAAATTTTCTTTGCTTTTGTTCAACAAATTGAAATCTCTACAAAACCAATATAGCTACCGAAGCTAGGTGCCTCAAAGCAAAATTGCTAGGGGGGAAAATGGAAAAACACTGAGATAAAAGAATAACTGTCACAAAATCATTTTTCAATATGAGATGTTAAAATATGGATATATGCTAAATTGTAAATTGTGTGAAGGAAGATACCAGATACAGGAGGACTTGCTATGATCAACTCGACACTACTAGCGTCAGAGCTATTGCTGGTGGGAGAATGGAAATGTTGAAAAAATCATAAAATTGGTAATGCAAATAGCAGTTCCCACACCTGAATTGTGCCCCAAAAGTCATTTCTATTGGTTGCTCAATTTCTGCTGCAATGCCCGTGCCTCTGCCTCGTCCAATCCGGGAAAATCCTTCACAGAGCAGATACAACTCAGGGTTCCATTCTTGGCCCTAAATCGAGGGCTGAATGGTTGAATATTGGTAGGAGCATTGATACGCCGAATCAAGCTATCGATTAGGGTTTCCATCTTTGATTGAACCCCTTCCATGGCGTACTCCACAACTGGAACCCAGTTTTCTTCCGGTCTATGGTCCTCATCCCTAACAAATTTCCCATTGTTTTGGGATGGGAGCTAGCCTGTATTATGAGCATCCTCTTCCTCGTGGTGGTATTCAACATAATTTCCCCAAATCTACTTCCACACCTTGAAGAAGGAAGACCCGTGCTGGCTCCTGTAGGAAACTAGTCCTCGAGAATGTTCCCCTTGTTGATCTTGGAGTGTATACTCCAGAATCTGGACCTCATGCTCCTCATTTTTCCCTCCTTCTCCTAAACAGGAAAGAAGCACATTGACAAAGATCATCTTGTCTTTGGTGGACCAAGTTTGGGGTTTTTCCCGCTTTCTTTTTCTTCGTCCTGGATTTCGATCCGTGGGTGTCGTTTTTGAAATAGTGTTTCTAAAACCCGCCTTCATATAAGAAAAACCCCATGTAATTATCAACTTATTAATTTTTAAAACAAATTAATTATTTTTGTGGAGTATATTCGTATAGACTTTGGTTTTATCATAAATTTTTATTCCTTTGAATTATATATTTCAAACAAAAAAATCATAATTTATATTGTATTGTGGTAAAGGTGATGTTAAATTGCAAATATTTTGCATCTTTAAATTTTATGTGATGAATTATTTCATAGTTGTGTTGAACAATATTTAAGTTAGATTTATATGTTTTCTTATATATATTTGGACATATTAATTTTTATAAGACAAGAGCCACAAGGGAATAGAATCTTTGTTTAGGGCATGAGCCCTAGGATTCCCCCCTTTACTATGGCAATGCCCCTAGCCCCAACTAGTGCTCATATCCTACTAATGGCATGGAGAGCCATAGCCAAAGAAAAAGGATACCCTCAAGAGGTCAAGTGTGGTGCCTTCCTTAAGGCACCGATCATAGCTTTGGATTCTTGGGAAATTCCATTACAACCGAAATATTAATTTTTCTCCACTAACCATGTCTAGGGTGGTTACATCCATACATAGTTCTTAAAAAGTCTTAATGGAACACGTTTCCCCACTTAAAAATACATATATCATAGGAGGTCATGAGTGATTCTTCAAGGTATTTTTCTTATCCTTGGACACCTAAAATATTCCTTTAGGGAAAAAAAATCAACATTTCCTCCTTTAAGAATGTATAGAGCCCTAAAGCTTATGCCTTGTGTTAAACCTCATAGTGACAATGGTATCTGCATAACTTGTAGGCCAAGGACACTCTTTGGAGATCATGAGTGTTGGTTCAAGGTGTCATTTATCCTTGGATACCTATAAGCTTATTTTAGTGTCCATGGCTTTGGTTTCCACCCCTAAACATGTCAAGGCCCCAAGATCCATACCTAATTATGTGAAGATTCTAAAGGAACTAACATCCCCACTTGGAGGGAAAGGACTCTGTTGGAGGTCAAGTTTGATTCTTCAATGCATCCTCTAGTAATTAAATGCCTAAAAACATCATTTATGATATATGACATGGGAATCATTCCTTGATCATCTCTAGGGCCCCGAGAATTATGCCTACTACTAAAAACCACCTAATGCCATACATATACCCAGACAAAGGCCATGTGTGCTAGTTTGAGGTGTCATTCATTTCCTTAGATTCCTGGGATCTTCCTTCAGGGATTAAGGCTCAAGTTTCCTACCCAAACCATGTCAAGCAACTCAAGATCCATACCTAGAGCTCAAAAAGTGCTAATTGAATCCATATCACCATTGAAATGCAAATGAATCCATCAATAGCTCATGTGTGGTAGTTAAAGGCATTGTTCTTGAACGTAGATGATTAGAAGATTCATTTAGGGAATAAGGGTTTGGTTTATTAGCCATGTCCAGGGCCTGCATTCCCATTATTAGTGTTTAAAAACCCCTAATGACATGAATATCCCCACTTAAAGACAAATTGTTCTTCAAGGAATTGTTCATGGCTCAATATGCTTCAATGGTTTCTTCAAGGCCAAAGGAATGGCCTTCCTCCTTGGAAATCCATTACCAATACCCTACAACATATGCATATTTTTCAAAACCATAGAGTGGCACAAACATCATCAATCATATGCCAATGATATCCTCAAGAAAACACCTTTTGTTGGTGGAGGAAATATTATTAGCCTTAAATCGTTAGAATATTCCTTTAGCATTTGAGTTGTAGGTCTCCTCCATTACCATGTCTAAGGCCCCAAGACCATGTGACCTACATATATAGTACAATGGATACCCATGCAAAGTCATGAGTGGTTCTTTGAGGCATTGCGCATGGCTCTAGATGCCTCAATGGTTTCTTTAGAGCCGAAGGCATGATCTTCATCCCTATAATGCCATTCTAAGGCCCTAGGACACCTTCATAATTATCAAAGCCACCTAATGGCACCAACATCCTTGGCCATGGGCTAGTGCTACCCTCAACACACCATTTTTGTTTGGTGGAGGAATCCTACTTAGCTATAGATAGATAAAGATTCCTTTAGAGCTTGATGTTTAAGTCTCCTCCACTAAACATGTCCAAGGCCCCAATACCTAGATGCATAGTGCCATAGTTACCACTCCAATGTCATGCATGGCGCTTTAGGTAGTGTTCATGGCTTTGTATGCTTCAATGAATTATTTAGGGCTAAAGGAATGGTTTTCTTCACTGGAACACCATTTCCAAGGCCCTAAGACACCTACATACTACTCAAAACAAACTAATGACATTGAAATTCTCAATCATAGGCTAATGATATAGTGAAGAGGCAATGTGTGATTGGTGGAGACCACATCCTTAGCCTTAGATGGCTAGAATATTCCTTTAGGGATTAAGGATCAGGTGTCCTCTAATGACCATGTCCAAGGCCCCAAGGCCAATAACCTAGATATATATTGCCATGATACCCCTATGAACTCATGCATGATTCCTTGACACATTCTTCGTTGCTGTAAATTGTCCAAGAATTAATTTAGGGCCAAACACATAGTTGAATTTCGTAGAATATCATTCCCAAGGCCCTGACACACATAGATATTACTAAAGACCATATAATTGCACTAACAACCTCAATCATAAGCTGATAATACCCTAAGGAGTCCATGTGTTGTTGGTTTAAGTATCCCTCTTATCCCTACATGGATAGAAGTTTCATTTAGGTACTAAGGTTGATGAATCCTCCCTTGACCATGTCCAATGCCACAAGTACCCATGACTTGGATGCATAGTTCCATTGACACACTATGAAGCCATGTGTGGTGCTTTATGGCATTATTAATGGCTTTGGATTCCTAAATAGTTTCTTTATGGCCAAAGGAATGACCCTATTCTATAGAATGCCATTCCCAAGACCCCAAGACATGTGTGTATTTCTTAAAACCACCTAATGGCACCAACATCTCCAATCATAGGCCAATTATACCCTTAAGATACGATGTGTGGTTGATGGAGGAAAAATTATTAGACAGTGATACCCTCATGAAGCTCAAGACCTAAAGGAATATTCTAGCCATCTAGGGCTAAGAAAGGTGTCTCCACCAACCACACATGGCCTTATGAGGATATCATTGGCCTATGATTGAGGATTTCAGTTCCACTAGGTGATTTTGAGTAGTATGTACATGTATCAAGGCATTGGGAATGAAGCTGTAGGGAGGAATACCATGTCTTTGGACCTTCATAAATAATTGAGACATACATAGCCATGAACAATGTCTTGAAGCACCACACAAATTATTTTTTCAGGGTATCCATGGCATTATGTATCTAGGTCTTGTGGCCTTAGGGATTTGAACATGGTCAATGGAAAATATATTTTCCTCCACCAACCACATAATAACATTAATATCCTCAATCATTGGCCAATGATACCCTCAAGAGGCCATGTATGGTCGACTAAGGTGATCTTCTTAGCCTTGGATGGATAGAAGATTCCCTTAGGGCTATAGGTTTATGTCTCCTCCCTTGAGCATGTCCAAGGACCAAATACCCAAAGCCCCCAAGACATGGCTACATAGTGGCACAAATATCAATGCAAGGTCATGCATGGTGCTTCAGGAATTGTCCATTTCTCTAGATTCCTCAATGGTTTATTTAGGGCAAAAGGCATGGTCATTTTCCTTGAAATGTCATTCACAATGCCCTAAGACATGTAGATACTACTCAAGACTACCTAATGGAAATGGCATAATCAATCATAGGCCAATGATACCCTGAAGAGGGCATGCGTGGTTGGTGGAGGCAATCTTCTTATCCCTATATGGATAGAAGATTCCTTTAGAGCTCAAGATTCAAGTCTCCTCCACTGGCTATGTCCAAGGCCCCATGGCCACAAGACCTAGATACATAGTTCCATAGATACTTCTCCAAAGTCATGCATGGTACTTTTATGTAGTGGTCATGTCTCTATATGCCTTAATGATTGCTTGATGGCCAAAGGCATGGTATTTTTCCATGGAAAATCATTCCCAAGGACCCGATACATGTACATACTAATCAAAACCACCTAATGGTAACAACATATTCAATAGTAACTAATTATACCATTGGGGGGTTGTGTGTAGTTGGTGGTAGAAAAATTCTTATTTCTGGCTGACTAGAAGCTTCCTTTAAGGGTGAATGTTCAAGTATACTCCACTAACCATGTCAAAGGCCCCAAGTCCACAAGACCTAGATACATAGTACAATGGATACCCATGTGAAGTCATGTATGGTTGAGGTTAAATTAAAAAAATTATTGCTCAAAGCCACCTAATGGCACGCATATAATCAATCATAGGCCAATGATACCCCTATGATACCATGTGTTGTTGGTGGAGACCTTCTTAGCCTTGAATGGTTGGTTGGAAGATTCCTTTAGGGCTTGAGGTTTAGGTCTCCTCCATTGACCATGACCAAGGCCTCAAGACCATAATATCTAGATATATATAACCATGGATACCATGCATGGTTATTTGAGGCATTGTTCAAGGATCCAGATGCCTCAATGGTTTCTCTAGGGCCAAAGGCATGGTCTTCTCTCGTAGAATGTCATTCCCAAGGTCCCCGAACACCTACATAATTCTAAAAACCACTTAATGGTGTCAATATTCTACATCATTGGCCAATGATACCCTGATTCCATGCGTGGTTGGTGGATGAAACCTACTTAACCCTAGATAGCTATAAGATTCTTTTAGAGCCGGAGGTTCAAGTCTCCTACAATGACTATGTCCAAGGCCCAAGGGCCAATGATATTCTCAATCGTGGTCCAATGATACCTCAATCATTAATATTCTCAACCATGGGCCAATGATACCTCAATAGGCCATGTGTGGTTGGTGGAGGCAATATTCCTAGCCTTGTATGGCTAACAGATTATTTTGGGGCCAAATATTCAAGTCTCCTCCCCCTACAATGTCCAAGGCCCCAAGGTATGTATGTACATTGTGCCACGAATATCTCTACGAAGTCATGCATGGTGCTTAGAGGCATTTCTCCATGGATACAAGACCTCAAGAGACAACTTGTTATTGGTGGAGGAAACGTTCTTAGCCCTAGATGGTTAGAAGATTCCTTTAGGGCTTGAGTTGTAGGTCTCCTCTATTACCATGTCCAGGGTCCTAAGACCAAAAAACCTAGATACATAGCAAAATGGATACCCATGCAAAGTCATGTGTATTTATTTGAGGCATTGTGCATGGATTTATATGTCTCAATGGTTTCTTTAGAGCCAAAGGTATGCTTTTCATCCCTATAATTCCATTCCAAAGGATTTAGGACACCTTCATAATTCTTAAACCACCTAATGGAACCAACATCCTGAATCATAGGCCAATGATACCTTCAATAAGTCATGTGTGGTTGGTGGAGGAAACCCACTTAGTTCTAGATGCCTAGAAAATTCCTTTAGAGACTAAGGTTTAGGTCTCCTCCACTAACCATGTCTAAGGCCCTAAGGCCACAAGATCCAAATACATAGCACTATAGATACCACTCCAAAGTTTTTCATGGTGGTTTGAGGCAATGTTCGTGGCTTTGAATGCCTCGAAATTTTCTTTAGGGCCAAAGGCATGGTCTTCTTCCGTAGAACATCATTCCCAAGGCCCTAGCACACTATATACTACTCAAAAAAACTTGTTGTCACCAACATCATAAATCATAGGCTAATAATACACTCAAGTGGCCATGTGTGGTTGGTGGAGACCACCTCCTTAACCTTATATGGCTAAAATATTCCTTTAGGGATTGAGGATCAAGTGTCCTCTACTGACC
The DNA here is from genome assembly GCA_027924585.1 of Larix kaempferi. NCBI lineage: Eukaryota > Viridiplantae > Streptophyta > Pinopsida > Pinales > Pinaceae > Larix > Larix kaempferi. The sequence continues at coordinate 46,534,514 of BSBM01000073.1, forward strand.
ATGTCCAATGCCCAAAAGAAAAAAACCTAGATACATAGTTCCATGGATACCCCTACGAAGTTATGCTTGAGGCCTTGACACATTGTTAATGGCTCTAAATGCCATAAGAATTAATTTAGGGCCAAACACATAGTCGTCTTCCTTAGAATATCATTCCCAAGCCCTTGAAACAAGTAGATATTACTCAAAATATCTAGTTGTACTAAGATCCTCAATCATAATCCAATGCTACCTTTAAGAGGCTATGTGTGGTTTGTTGAGGTATCCTTCTTATCCTTAGATGGATATAAGATTCCTTCAGAGCCTGAGGTTCAGGTCCCCTCCCTTGACCATGTCCAATACCCCAAGTCCTAATGACCTAGATGCATAGTGCCATGGATACCTTCTGAAGCCATGTGTGGTGATTTCTGGCATTATTTATGGCTTTGTATGCCTAAATGGTTTCTTTAGGGCCAAAGGCATGGTCCTCTCCTATAGGGTGTCATTCCCAAGGCCCCGATACATGTGTCTAATGATCAAAACCAACTATTGGCATTAAAATCACTAATCATAGACCAATGATACCCTCAAGAGGCCATATGTGGTTGGTGAAGGCATCCTTCTTTGACACGAATGGCTAGAAGTTTACTTTAGGGCCCTATTTTTAAGTTTCTTTCATTGACCATGTCGAATTCCCTAAGGTCACAAGACCTAAATACATAATTCCATGGATATCCCTACGAAGTCATGTGTGGTTTTTCGAGGAATTGTCCATGGCTGTGGAATCCTCGATGATTTCTTTAGTGCTAAAAGCATGTTGTTCCTCCCTAAAAATTGGTTCCCAACACCCTAACACATGTACATACTCCTCAAAACACCCTAATGTCACTAGCATCCCCATTCATAGGACAATGACCCTTGCAAGGTGATGTGTTGTTGGTGGATAGAACCTTCTTATCTCTAGATGGCTATAATATTCCATTAAAGCTTGAGATTGATGCCTCCTCCCATGACCATTTCCAATCCCTCAAGTCCCCAATACTTGGATACATAGTGCCATGGATAAAGTCACACATGGTGCTTTAAGGCATTGTTCATGGTTTTGGATTCCTTAATGGTTTCTTTAGGGCCAAATGAACGATATTTCCCCTAGAATATCATTACCAAGGCATTGAGAAACATATATATTTTCAAACCCACCTACTGGAATTTTCATCCTTAATCATAGGCCAACGATACCCTCAAGAGGTCATGTTTGGTTGGTGGACGAAAACTTCTTAGCCTTTGATGGATAAAATATTTCTTGAAGGCCTAAGGTTCAAATTCCTTCCACTGACCATGTCCAAGACCTCAAGTCCATAAGACCTAGATACAAAGCTCAATGGATACCCTTGCAAAGTCATGCATGGTGATTTGAGGCATTGTTCAGGGCTCTAGATTGCTTAGTGCTCTATTTAGGGTCAAAGGCATAGTATTCTTCTCTATAGCATCATTCCTGAGATCCTAAGACACCTACATACTTCTCAAAATCACATAATGGTGTTAATATCCTCAATCATATGGCAATGATACCCTCAAGAGGTCATGTGTGGTTGGTTGAGGCGATCTTCTTAGCCTTAGATGGATGGAAGAATCATTTAGACCTCTAGATTTAGGTCTCCGCCACTAACCATGTGTAATGACCCAAGGCCACAATACATAGATACATAGTGCCATAGATACCCCTCTGAAGTAAGCAATGAATCTTTTAGGTAGTATTCATGGATCTAGATGCATGAATGATTTGTTTAGGGCCAAAAACATGGTCTTCTTCCCTAGAACATAATTCCCAATGGATTAATACATGTGCTTGCTATGTAACAACACCTAACTATAACAACATCCTCAATCATAGGCCAATTATACAACTAGGAGGTTGTGTATGGTTGGTGGAGGCAAACGTCTTACCCCTAGATAGTTACAAGCTTCCTTTCGGGGCAAAGGTTAAGGTGTCCTCCAATAAGCATGTTTTGTTGTTGGAGGAAACCTTCTTATCCATCGATGGCTGGAAGATTCCTTTAGTGGTCGATATTTAGGTCTCCTCTATTGCTCTTATCTAAGGATAAAAGGCCTTAAGACCTAGATACATAGTGTCTCAACGGATTTGGATGCCTTAATGATTTCTTTAGGGATAAAGGCACAGTCATCTTCTATGTAATATCATTACGAAGGCCTTGGGACACCTACATATGGATCTTTCTTTACTTTTATGACTCTAATAAAGGACTTGAGATCCATCCCTCTATGCAAAAACTCTTGATTATGCAAATATCCAACTATTATGCCAAATATAAACTTTAAATGGTGTATGTTATGGTTCGTGGTCTTTATCATTGCCCATTACCTTAATAATATTATGTTAGGGTATAATTATTTCAATTTATTCCCCAAATATTTACTCAGATCCATCGCTAGTACGCAAAAGCACATATTTCCACTCATATCCCACTTTGAGAATAATGATATCTTATACATTGCATGATCTGCTAAGTGATAGTTTTAGTAATTGCTATTAGCCCAATATGCCTAAAACTGTCCTTTAGGGCCTAGTTCTTGTAATTCCTCTCACGACTATGTCTAAGGTTTGCATATACCTAGTGTCACTTATATGAATGCTCAGATGCCAAGGATAGTTTTTGGAGTTTATGGGTGCAGTTTAAAGCTTCCCTTAAGGTTTAAGGCCCAAGTTTCCTCCTATGACATTATACAAAAACCTAAGACCCATGCATACTACCAAAAATCTCATAATGGTGTTGATTTGCTTACTTATAGGTAGATAATAACCCCAATATGTCATGTGTAGTTTTTTGAGTTGCTGTATTTTTCCTTGGATACACAAAATATTTTACTAGGGAATAAGACATAGGTTTCCTCTCTCAAACATGTTAAGGGCCAAAACACCCATATATAGTGCTTAAAAACAACCTCTTACTTACATTAATACCCCCAATATCAAGCCAAGGATACCCTTATGAGTTCTTATGTGGTGTTTCAAGGTATACTTGTTAATCTTATATGCCTAGAGATTTCCTCTAAGGTCCAAGGCATGGGGTTCCTTCCTTAACCATCTTTATTCCCTAAAGACTTATACCTAGTTTTAGTTGCTCCAACTCCCCCCATTATCCCTATTATAAGGCCATAGATATTCTCAAAAATTCATTTGTGTTAGTGTGACAAATCATTATCATCCCTACATGCCTAGAAGTTTAATTTAGGCTAAGGCCTAGGTTTCTTCTCTTAACTAGGTTGAGGGCCAATAGACCTATCACTAGTGATCAAACCTTATAATGCAATCAATATCCACACATATATGTTGAGAATATTCTTAGGAATATATGTGTGTTGACCATATTTATTGGTCCTAGATTCCTAAAAGATTCATTTAGAGCCCAAGGAAGAGGTTTCCTCCCTCGAACATCTCCAAGGATTTGAGACCCATGCCTTGTGCACAAAGCCTAGTAATAATATTAATATCCATTAGAAAATTTAATAATATCAATAAAAATATTCCCTATCAAATAATGAAATCTCAATTCAAATCATTTTTATTAATATTTTATAATAGTAATAAATTAAAAATGGTTGTATTTAATTATTTGTCAAATTTAAGAATCGTGGGTATTTATTTGCTTGAATAATATTGAAAATGAATAGTCGACTTGAGCTATTTAGAAAATAATTATTTGTGATCTTGGTGTGTTTGTTGTGTAACACCTCATTAATGAATCGTTGGTTTAAATAGTGATAAAAACAAATAATTGAATTTGTTGTGATTTTGGTTTAAAAGCTCATAAATTAATCATGGGCATTTATTTGAATGAAATAATGTGAATGAAGTTATCACAAAATAATTATTTCCGATGTTGTTGTGTTTATGGTGCAAATCATCATAATTAAATCCTTTTTGTACATGTCCATGTGACAAATATGAGCTCAGCCCCACTATATGGTACTTGACAACATGACATTTATTTATGCTTAGGATTCCTTTAGGCTAAGGCCTATGATTGTTCGTTCAACAATATTGAGGGCCATTGGACCTATCCCTAGTGATTAAAAACTTATAATAGTGTGAATGCCCATACTTAGAGGCTAAGAATACTCTTAGGAATATGTGTGGGGACCTTTGTGCTGTCTTTGTTGGTCCTAGATTCCTAAAAGCTTCTTTTAGGGCCTTAGCTGGAGGTTTTCTCCATTGATCATATAGATGGATCTAAGACCCATGTCTTGTGTTAAAAACCTAATAATAATACTAATTTCCATAAAAAAATTGAAGAAGATAAAAATATCTCAAATGAATAATCAAATTTAAAATCAAATAATTTTATTACTACTTTATAATAGTAATAAATTAAAAATAGATGTTTTTTATTTATTTGTCGATTGTATTTATATGTTTAAATAACATAAAAAATGAATAGATGAATTGAGTTATTTTCCAAATATTTTTTTTGAACTTGTTTTGCTTGTGGTGTAAACCTCATAAATGATTTGTCCATTGTAATTATATGTTTAAATAATATAAAAAATGAATAAATGAATTGAGCTATTTTCCAAATATTGTTTTTGAACTTGTGCTTGTGGTGTAAACCTCATAAATAAATCACCTGAATTTATTTGCTTAAATATTCTAAATATAAATATTTGAATTTCTTGTAAGTATGGTGAAAAAACTCATAAATTAATCTTTGATAATTTATTTTAATTGATAAAAAAAAAAAATATTGAATTGAATTATTTTCAAAATAATTATTTGTAAATTTGTTTATGATGCAAATCCACATAATAAAATCCTAAGTGTATATGTCCATGTGGAAAATAATAGCTTAGCACCACTTTATGGTACTTGCCAACATGGCATTTCTCGTAAAGGTAAAACTCAATTTCCAATAATATTAACTAATATAACACCATATTAACACCACAAAATATAAGTGGTGCTAATACCACCACTTTAACACCACAAAATATAAATGGTGCTAATAACCCCACTTTAACACCACATAAATGTAAGTGGTGCCAATACCACCAGATTTACACCACAAATTATAAGTGGTGCTAACTTGTGGTGCTAAAAGATGGATTTTCTTGTTGTGCGTGCTTATAATGTTCGTAATCTCAACCTGACATTATTTTTACGGTACTCAACAAAAAACCATACAATTTTTTTAAGGTACTCGAGAAAAAAACAAGCAAGAACTCTTATTTCAAAGGCAGGTGCCTTCACCAAAAAAATTCCAGAAATCTACATAAAATAAAAACCTACTCAAATAGAAAAATACATAGATGCTTAACTAAGACTCCGCTCTTAACGGTTAGTCCACTCTTAACGGTTAGTCCAAATATCAGCTTACCCACGGAATCTACTACAAACAGTAAGCATGAAACCACGGAATCTATTACAAACAGTAAGCACGAAACCAATTGAAGTTTAACAGCTAACCCATTCCTAATGTAATCGACTTTTCTAAGGTGATAACTCAATAGAGATGGTGAGGGAGGCGTGTCTTAATCGCGGCCTTCAATGGAACCGCTTTCGACAGCGTAAGGGCACGCCCTTCACTCATATCTACTCCTTCAATTCCGTGTGGAATGTTCCAATCGAAACTCTGCAACAGTCTCCCCACAGTGAACATGACCATGCGAATGGCCAGACACATGCCCGGGCAGGCCCTCCTCCCATGCCCAAACGGCATATATTTGAAATCATGGCCATTCACGTCTGGGCTCGAAGTCTTCATAAACCTTTCCGGTTCGAATTCCAGGGGATGTTCCCACTCAGCGGGGTCTCTATGAATAGCCCACACGTTCACAAAAAGCTGCGTGTGCGCCGGCACATGATACCCTCCAACTGTGCAGGCTTCCTTCGCCATGTGAGGAACGAGCAGAGGCCCTGCAGGATAAAGACGAAGAGTCTCTTTCACGATCGCCTCCAAATATTTCAAGGTGGGGAGATCCGACTCGTCTAAGACGCGCTCTCTTCCAACAACGACGTCCAGCTCTTCCTGTGCCCTCTCCACCACTTTCGGGTGTTGCAGCAGCAATGCCATTGCCCATTCCGTTGTGCCAGCCGACGTATCAATTGCAGCGAGTAGCATGCTCTGCAAAATAAGAGACATCTCAGTTACATTCCCACTTTGACATAATGAAAAGCGCCCCCAGGGCTCCTATCATGAGAGAAACTAGCTAAAATTGCCCTTAAAATCGAAAGGAAAAGGGACACATACCATAATGGTGGCCTTGACGATGGTATCGTCGCTGCAAAAATCTTCTTCGGCTTTATCCACTAATTCTATGAGCACATCTACCAGACACTCATCATTCTTCTTCTTAGTATTAAAACGGTACTTATCTATCACTCTCTGCAGAATCTCATCCCTCCGCCTGCTATACTTTTTCATTGCCCGCTCGCAGCCCTGGAGATCCATCCATCTGAGAAAGGGAATATAATCCCCCACATTAAATACTCGCATTAGCTTGAAATGGGTGTTGATCATCTCCTTAAGCTCTTCCACCTCTTCCGCGTCGCCCATGTAGCTTTTGTCAGGTAAGATTGATCCTACAACAATATCATATACGAGGTCAACCATCATCGATCTCACGTCCACGATAGCCGAATCCTCGTCTTTAATTCCCATCTGGAACAAGCCACGCACCAACATGGACACCTCCTCCCTTCGAATATGTTGAGACGACTCCACCCTGGAAGAAGATAGAAGCTGCGATGTGCAGATCCTGCGAAGGTTTCGACACCGGCGGTCATATGGATCGAGGCCGAGCAACCTACAATCGTAGCCCAAATGCTCAGTTCCGGAGAAACGTGGCCTGGAGGCGAAGTTCAGGTCGTGGGTAGTGAGACATTCCCTGGCTAGCTCAGAGGAGGTTACTACCAAGACCTTGCAAGAGCCGAGTCGGAGGAGAATGATGTGGCCATAGCGCCGAGCAAGATCGTAAAGCGTCTGATGAAGAGGTCGATTCGGGTCCAGCAGATGGATGTGGCCGATAATTGGCCAAGCCAGAGGCGCTGGTGGCATGCAGACACTCTTATGGAATAATAACCGTTTAGCGTAGTTAATTGTCAGGAGCAGAATGATGCCGACAATGGCAAAATCCACCATGGTCACCATGAGACCACCTTCGTCTAAACTGGATATTCTCCACATTCGAAAGGCAGAGTGAAGAAATAAGGAAGAGAATATCCATGGATGATAGAAATCTAGGAGTTATATATACTAGCATAGCAGCCACTACTTGCCCTACAAGTTAAGTATCAAGTATAACAAACAAAACCTTTTATTCTTTTTTCATGGCGAGGAATCCCCATAGTCGTAGGATGGGTTTATAACCTCGGCCAAGGCTAGCATTAGTTTGAATGGAAAAGGTCAGCTTTGGATGTCCATGATAGTTCTCATTCTCAATCTCTGATCCACATGATTTTGAATTCCTGATCTATGAAGACTTAATCTACAACTTGTGATATGACTTCTTATTCATAAATCAATTGAGAGTTTTCATGTATTAGTTATTATTAATCAAGTAAAAGCTATTTTTTATAATTGTTTATTTTAAATTTTGAATGATTATTATAAAATTAATGTGACCATTACACTTGTCTTATTCACATACAATTTAAGAAAAACATAAATACTAATCTATCTAAATTTTAAAATATAATACTTATAAATAAAATTACATAAAATTTATAAAATAAGATAAAGATACCAAAACTCAGATTATGACAACTTAAAAATCAATGCAAAAAATCTAATGACAAAATGGGCGTTTGGAATCATTTGATGTACCGAATGTAAAGGAGAAGTATGGAAAAACACCGTTATGAGATTAGTTTACCGAAGAGCTAAGAAATTGTTGGCATTTATGACTAATTTAGTGTTCTAATTGCAATATTAGGGAGGGTAAACTGAACTTTGGCTATCCAAAGTAGACACTTACGCAACTTCCCTTATAATGGACACTGTTTTAATCAAAACAATACTTTTTAAATAAAATTGGAACTCTTAAAAAAAATTTAGAATTATATATAAAAATAGTTTAAAATCACAACGTTTTGCATTTTTTTTTTATTGCTTTTCGACAGAGTTCTTCCAAGTGGGTACAAAGTTCGAAGGGTGTAGTGGCATAGTTCCATAGAGGAACTCTGCCCCTGGGTTTTTTTCCAACACACCTTAGACATCTAAATATTTTATATGAAGTATTGCTTGTAAGTCAATAATAATGTTCACCATGGACCACACGGGGACACGTTGCAACAAACGCTCGTCAATATTCGATTCTCATAAAGAAAAGCGACGAGTAAGCACTGTTTATGTGATTGGTCTTATTACGCTCTTAAGAGTATATTGTAAAAGTCGACGGTTTGGACGCTTTTTCTGTTTTAATCTTTTTGTAAAATCTTTTATCAATTTTATCTTGAATTTAGTGGAGTTATTGGAATGGAGATACGGTTCTTGGGATTGTAAAATTTAAGTGTAATAATATTTATTAAGATGTTAGATACATTTTTGCAAAATACAAAAGGAATTTGAAAAATGAAAGTTGTGATTTAGTAAAATTAAATATAGCCATAAATGACACTTTTTAGGGTTCAATTTCCATAATTGACATCTTGAACCATGAGAGATGATTTTTTGAAGAGATATTTGGCTTTGGTGGATATATGCACACCATTAGCGATGTTTAGTAATCGATATAGATCTTGGAGCAATAACTATGGTTGGGGAATGAAACTCAAGCCATTGGCCTTAGAATATGCTTCTAAATATTCAAGGCCAAAAACAACACATTGAACCACCATAAAGGGCCTTTCAAGATTATCATTTCTTATGTAAGGATATTCACTCATGTCATTAAAAGGACTTTAGTATTAGGTATAGGTTTTAGGGATTTCGACATGATGGAAGGAAGAAACCCATGAATTTGATCTTAAAAGAAACTTTTAAGCATCTAAGGGAAAGAATGATACATCAAACCACCACACATGAATTCTGAAAGCCATATTTTTCCAATGACTAAAGATAGATATCCATGACGTTAATATTTTTGATAATGATTAATGATGGGTTTTAGGGCTCTATACGTGATTAAGAAAGGAAACTTTGGATTTATGTAATAAAAAAATCTCATGATTAGGAGAGGAAACTTTGGATTTATGTACTCAAAAAATCTTCTAAGAATCCAAAGCCAATAATGATGCCTCGAACATGTAGTACATTATGGAATTTTCTACGCAACCGTGAAGTACATTATGGAATAGCTAAAATATTTCTACACTTCCAAGGCATATAATGATGCGTACGCCATATTTGATCTATTCCATATTTCGTACGCACCTGTGCCATAGGCATACACAGGTGCCATATGCGTACATGGATGCTGACGGGGATTAACAATTAAAAGACAGACAAGAATCGACCTAAACATAAAATCCGAGGTTAGTAATTTTGCTAATACATGATCTCATTTGAATATTAGGGCTTTTGCTTAGGCTACCATGAATCTTATTAATCTCGAAGTTTTGAAATGTCCAAATTGAGGAGTTTAAAAAATTGCGATTCCGGCTATTGAATTGAGTAGAATCATGCCACCTGAAAATATTGCAGAAAATGCGACACTTTTTAGTTGAAAATTATTCCATACGCTACTGAAATAAATAGCGTAGCCTAAGCAAAAGGATCTGGGGCAGTCCAGCTCGAACTGGTGTGGGCTCGCACAGGTCATTTTCCACACAATAGACGGGAGTCAACTATGGGATAAAGTGATCCTCGGTCGCAGCGCCAGGCTGCATGGGCGGTTCTAAGATTCCTTTGACTGATGGGTAGAGTGAATAAGATCACTGATTTCCACGACCAACGCCGGCAGTGCCGTGGCTTGTCCGCGTTTGTAATCCATCGTTAGTTTCTAATTTGTCCACTGGTCAGTGATCATTTCGGTCAGCTTCAGACAGCTATTTAGTAACTTATTGCTCAGCTGTTGTCAATTTAACTTGGTCAACTTATTCATGGTTAGGAGTTTAATATTATTTTCACTTGATGGTGTTTTGGAGGAATCTTACATCCTAATGCATAAGAATGGTATATATTTTAGTTTAATGTATAGCTTCAAATCCGGAGGTGTAGGATATGTATATTTTTGTCGACTTTAACAGTTAAATAGCTGCCCAAGGAGGTCTCTTGTCTCATAAACAAGAAAGATTATTATTATTATTATTATTATTATTATTATTATAATAATAAGTAAGAGTTGTATGTACCTTAGTCTTTATCTTTTAATAAACATTAATGCATATAGATTCTTAATATCTTTGATACTATTATATATTTTCTTATTGAAAAAGCCACTGCTTCTAGGTTGACACATAATAAATATAATTATAAAACTAGATCATATGAGTTAGTGAGGCGGTCTTCTAGATCATTCCTTGAATAAAAACAACAATTCATAAAAATTAAAGTTAGTTGAGAATTGACACATTGTATTTCCTATAAAAAAAGGAAATACATATAGGTGCAACTATCAAAGTGTTATTTTCACTAGACTTTTATTATATGTACAAAAATATTTTTCGTTACAATTCTACTATAATGTACTAGAAAATAATTTCTCTTACTTCAACATTATTTTACTTTGCTTTTACTTGAAAATAATAAAATTTCTATAAAGATCTCTACAAGGTTTCCATAAACTAATTAAAATGTTCACTTGTGAAAGATTAAATGATGCAATAGTTCTTAATTGTAGCTTTTCGAAAGATTTCATCATATTAAAGTTTACAATTTTTTTATCAATGAAATTGTCAATGGGTTCGAGGACAAATGTAGAGGTTTATGCCATGTTTAGGAACGTTGAGCCACATTTTCCTTTCCTAAATAAAAAAATGTTCCATTTTACTTCAACCAAGTCTCTCTTGTTTTGCATAGTGACCATACAAAAGTTTTTAAAATAGAAATTTATGGAATAAAAGCTCCCTTGGTTAACAACAAGAAGAGTAAAAAACCCTGGTGGCAACCAAAAATTTAGAACACAATTGAAACTTGGAAACAAGGTTCATGGATTGGTTTACCAATAATCTAGCTTAATCATTTTGGCCAACACATAATTCCACATCATGTGAAGAAATTTGAAAGACAAAAATGACAAAATAGGTCTGAAAGCCAAAAAAGTCCCAACAAATCTAAAATTTTCTCTTGGTTGAATAAAGACCATTAATATTGGGTTGACCAAGAAATAGCTTGAGTGTTATAGCAATAAGCTTTTCTCCATTAAATCTTAGCACAAGAATCAGAATAAAATACATAGATAAGATCTATTTTTCTCTTCACAATGTCCTCATCTAATTGAATTGTGAGAAAATAAGAAACAAAAAATGGGCATTGATTGGTTGTTGACCTTAGATAAAAATTTCCCTCAATTAAAACCCATGAAGCTAGCTATATGTTCTATTAGATAGCAAAGCCATCCGTTACTACATAATAAGGGGGTTGATGACTTGCTTAAGTTCAATAAAGATTAAAGGCATCAGAGGTAAATTTGTTGAAAGATATTTGGTTGATGCATCAACAAATAGGCTAAAGACTACTTTAGGGAAATTGGGCTCAAAGGAAATTGCTCTAGGTATATAATTAATATAATGTGACTCAACTCTATCATAAAAATTTTCAAAGCATATTTTCAATAAATGATTTCTTGACCATTAGTTTTTTCCCATTCCATATATTAATAAGTCCCATAATAACAATAAAATGAACCCATAATAATAGTAACAAACCTTATATAAAGACTCAAAGAGAACTTACCATTCACCTCTTATATTGTGTACTTGTACTGGTAATTGCTCTTTTTTTTCCACATAAAAAAATCATAGGTTTATTATGAAAACAAAGATACATTATCCAGCTACTCATTGAATATGTAGGTCGGTAGTTTAGCTTACAAAAACAACAAAAAAGTGATTAGCATATAGCTAATACAATCTCAAAAGTATCCATACTGCATTATCAATACAACAAGTCGAGCTTAAACTCATAATCATGTAAGGAGTTCAGTATAAACGCCAATCTATAAAGCCTCAAATAGAAAAACAGTCTCTCAAGATCTAAGCCAAAGGAGGCATATCAAAAACATAGATCAAGGAAAATCATCTTCTATATCCTATCAAAGGACCATAATAGATTTTAGTTGTAACATCATTTTTTGTTTCAGATAAGTTCCAGAAATCAACATCCATCTGTACACTTGCTTTAGCTAGTAAATTAGCTTCTCCATTCCTTTCGCGGTCTATATGCTTTATTCTTGTTTGACCCAGAATATTTTTCAGCCCTATTACCTCATCCACGAGAGGTACTAGATGTATATTTTGAAGTCTATATGTACCTGAAATCCATTTTACCGTTAGTAGAGAGTCATCGAAAATTTGTAAATAATTTACCTGATATTCTATAGCCAGCCACATCAAAAGTTTGATAGCCGCCAGTTCAGCAAAATTGTTAGTACCAGATCCAAGACCAGCTTTAAAGTTAATTCTGTGCTCTTTGGATAGATGGAGAAGACCCACTGCTCCGCTTCTCTAGTCTCCTATTGCTGCACCGTTAAAGAAGGCCCATGGTTTATTATCCTCGATGTCCTCCACTACCACCTTCTAAATTTTTAGGTCCAACTTTCCTTGTGGGAAAAAACTAAGTAACCCTAGATTTGAAGTGCCACTTGTAAAGGTATGATTAATCTATCTTAAAAGCAACTTGCATTTCTTGCAAGCTATATGCCCCAGGAAACGATCAGAGGTAAAGATTTTTTCTCATTCACCCTCTCATTTTTGTTCCAGTTAAATAAGCAAATTTCAATAGTCTCCCCAAACCATAACTTGTGCTTTGATAATTTGTGATCAATTTCTTTCCATACTGCCTGAGTAAAGGATCATGTCACTACTAGGTGTAAGTTTGATTCCTCCTCCATTTTGCATAAGTAACACCTGTTCGGGCCAGCTCTATTTTTCTTCTGTAGGATGTCCCACATTAGGGATTTATTAGACAGTAGAAACCACATATGTATTCTGGATTTTAATGGGCATTTGTATTTCTATATAGCACTCCACCACCAGATAAGCTCTTATTCAAAATTCTGTAGTAAAAAGGTGTAACCTGATTTTAGATTATATAAACCTGTGTCTGAATACATCCATATCAATTTATCTGGTATGTTTGATAATCTAACATTGCATTTACATAAATTTGTTGTAAAGTCATTCCATAGTGCAATATCCGACCCTTTTAAGCCAATATCGTCTGCTTGTATCCATCCTTGTTCTCTATAATTTTTTTTTGAATGATCTGCAATATTATTGAAGAAATAAAGTCCTTTTGACTGAAGTATATTTACAATATTACCTCGCAGTTTGTATTTATGACTGTAGCCTATCCAGGGATCAACTCCAACTCTAACAGTCATTCCATTCCCAACCTTCAATGATAAGTCGTTCCTAATAATATCAAAATATTTGAGAGCAGATTTCCAGCATATGGATGCCTTTCTTGAGGGTTTTTTAGGTTTACGCATCCATTCATAAAGGCGGACCGGATAGATATACTTTCGGGTAATCACCTTATTCCAAAGACCGTGCCCTGTAATGAGTTTCCAACCATCTTAGCAGATAATGCAGCAGAGAAAAGGACAGGTATCTTTAAACCCCAACCTCCATGTTTCTTCGGGGAGGCCAAAGCTTTGCATTTGATCCATATCAAACCCTACTCAGATTTTGCAGACCATAGGAACCGGTAGCATAACTTCCTAATTTTTTCCAAAACTCCTTGAGGTATCCAATAATGCATCCAGCACACAAGTATATATTCTAATACCTACTTTATCAATATAATTTTCCCGCCTTTGGACAGCCACTGGTTTCTTTAGTTATTCATTCTCACTTCACATTTGGCTATCAGCCAATCCCAGTCTTTTATAAGATAAGTAGTAGGCTTCAGTCTAAATCCCAGATAAGTAAAACCAGCCTCCAGAGGGATGGTTTGGTAAGATAAAAAGCTTCAAAGTATATTTAGATCAAGGGAATCCATACCATGAATGTGTAAAGAATATTTTCTGATATTGACCAACATACCTGTAGCTAAACATAATCTACCAATCACTTCATTTATTTCCTTCAAGTCCAATAAGGTGCCAATAGAGAATACAACTATATCATCGACAAAGAGGATATGTGTTATGGATATAGATCCTCCAAAAGAGATCCCTTTCACTTCCCCCTTGTATTTTGCCTCAAGTATAGCCCTGCTTAAGCATTCAACTACAATCGGAAATAAGAGTGGAGCAAGAGGACAACCCTGCCTAATGTTAGTTTTTCAGAATTTACTTCAATCTGATCTAGGATCTTAACTGAGAGAACAATATGTACAAAATATCTACAACATATCAATCATGGATACAATAATGCAAGCACACAAGAGACACAGAGTTTACTTGGGGAAAACCATAAAGGTGAAAAACCCCAATAAATTTCTTAGAGATAGATAGAGCAATGATACAACCCAAGCATAAGAGATAGACATCTCCTAGCAGCAGCTTCTCTTCCTCCATAAGTGCGCCACTCTCCCAAGAGTGTGAGAGATAATATAATGATGAAAGAGAGTGCCTCCCGCACTCTATTTATACTTGACTTGACTTGACTAATAACCTGTACTAGGTCGGCCTCAACTTAACCACATGACACAATGCTGAATGGGCCGACACCCAGTAGGGTGGTCTAATAACCCTTTGACCCACATGGCTGACCCCCACTAGAGTGGTCTAATAACCCTTCGACCCACATGACTTATACAGGGCCGACCCCAACAAGGTGGTCTAATAACCCATCAACTATAAGTTACGACACTTACAATATAAATGACGACACTTCTGTATAGAGGAATAATACCATCTCTATAGGAGTACAATATACATATATGAAATACATGGGTGAAATACATTCCGAAGTTACATATACATCAACACTCCCTCTTAACTAGGAAGGTATTTCTCGACACAGGTCTTCTAGCACAAGTAATCTTCTTTGGATCATCATCACTGGATAATCGTCATCGAGTCATCGTCATTGTCACTGCTGCTGCTATCTCAATCAATCTTTGAATCTACTCGTCATAGGAAGTTCTATAGAGCAAGTCCTTCTTCATACTGTATGTAGGCCCACCACCTGCAGGTCTTCATCATCAATGGCCATACTGTGGATCCTAGGACTAATTACGTGCGTCAACAAAACCTAGCGCAGACTATAGGTTCTTTTACATGTTGACCTTCACAAAACCTACTCAGAACATTCCAGGATGTTACGAGCACACGGCTTTACCTGTCTGGATCTTGATAGAGCATCCCAGGATGTTATGAGCACACCACTCTACCTGTCTGGATTTTAAAGGATCTTTTCTATGTGAACTTTCACAAAACCTACTCAGAGCATCCTAGCGCAGACTATAGGATCTCGATAGAGCAACCCAAGATGTTACGAGCACACTGCTCTACTTGTCTGGTTTTTAAAGGATCTTTTCTATGCGAAACTGTAGCAAAACCTACTCAGAGCATCCTAGCGCAGAATATAGGATCTCAATAGAGCAACCCAGAATGTTACGAGCACACTGCTCTGCCTGTCCGGTTTTTAAAGGATATTTTCTATGCTACCTGTAGCAAAACCTCGAAGAGCATCCTAGCGCAGACTATAGGATCTCCCAGTATCTTTTCTATGCTACCTGCACAACCTGTCCACGACCACAGAGTATCAAACCGATACTCACCATACATCGTCTTGATGTACATCATCACATGATCAACCTGATCATCATCATAGCATCAACCTGATGCGTATCATCTGGAGCGACATCCTGAAGCTCGTCATCTGTGATCATCCCGATCATCATAGCATCAACCTGATGCATATCATATGGAGCAACATCCTGAAGCTCATCATCTGTGATCATCCCGATCATCATATCATCAACCTGATGCATATCATCTGGAGCAACATCCTGATGCTCATCATCTGTGATCATCCCAATCATCATAGCATCAACCTGATGCATATCATCTGGAGCAACATCCTGATGCTCGTCATCTGTGATCATTCCGATCATCATAGCATCAACCTGATGCATACACAGTATCTACCTGATACATATCATACATGATCCACCTGATCATACAATGCATCCATCTGATATACATAAGTACATGA
Source organism: Larix kaempferi (assembly GCA_027924585.1). Classification (NCBI taxonomy): domain Eukaryota; kingdom Viridiplantae; phylum Streptophyta; class Pinopsida; order Pinales; family Pinaceae; genus Larix; species Larix kaempferi. The sequence continues at coordinate 46,550,778 of BSBM01000073.1, forward strand.
TCATACTGATCATACAAGTATCCACCTGATACATACATAAGTACATGATCACACTGATCATACAAGTATCCACTTGATACATATACAAATACATGATCTACCTGATCATATCCAACATCAACATGATGCGTACATACATATATATAAATGATCCAACTGATCATATAGAGCAGAAACTAGAACATCATCCTAATGCTCATCATCCAACGCTTACATCCATAGCCATGTGAAGGGTACTCCTTCCACCATGCTTGGAATGGATTCAGCAAATGTGTCCATCACTTCTTCCTCGAAGTGTCGTCGATATGAAAGACACCAAGCCTCTCTCTGAAGTACTCAAACTTCACTCTGGCTAGTGGCTTCGTCAGCACATCTGCAATCTGCTCATTTGTTGCAACATACAGGAGCTTCACTGCTCCTCTCTGCACGATATCCCTGATATAGTGATATTTGATATCAATGTGCTTCAACCTGTCGTGGAACAACAGGTTCTCAGACAGCTTCACACAAGTTTGGTTGTCACAAAAGATACCAGTAGTCTCTAGCGGGAGATCAAATAACTCTGACAATAGCTTCCAAAGCCATACTACCTCACAACTGGCCGAACAAGCTGCAACATACTCTGCCTTGGCTGTACTCAGTGCTACGCAGGACTGCTTCTTGCTAAACCAAGAGATCACACGTGATCCCATACTGAAGCAGCACCCAGATGTGCTCTTCCTATCTGCAGCACTTCCTGCCCAATCTGAATCAACATAACCCTGCATGTTAAACTTTTGATTCACTTCATACTTCAGCCCATAATCAATTGTACCCTCAGGTACCTCAAAATATTCTTTACAGCAACCAGGTGAACACTCCTCGGATCTGTCAAGAACTGGCTCAATGTGTTCACCGCAAAGCAAATATCTAGTCTAATGTTCGTCAGGTACATCAAGGACCCAATCATCTGACGATACATAGTGATATCAACTGGCTTAGATGAAGCATCACAAAGAAGCTTTAGGATTGATGCCATAGGTGTGTCCATGGCCTTGCATTCCATCATCCCGAACCTCTTCAGGATCTATACTTCCCTTGTTCAAGGAAGATTCCATCTGCACTCTATCACACCTCCATACCTAGAAAATAGTGCATCATCCACAAGTTCTTCATCTCGAACTCGGTAGTAAGCTTCTACTGTGTGTCGGCAATCAATCTATCTTCACCTGTAATAAACATGTCATCCATATACAAAAGTAGTATCACTGGATTGCCTTCCTCAACCTTGTAGTAAAGGTTGGAATCCGCTTTACTCTTGGTAAAGCCCAAACTGGATAGAAAGACAACTATCCTACCATACCAAGTTTTGCACATTTATGACTCCCTGTCATGTGTCTCAAAACCAAGTGGCTGCTCCACATACACTTCTTCTTCAACTACACCATCCAAGAAAGCTGTCTTGAAATCCATCTGGTGTATCTTCCATTTCATCACTACAGCGAGAGAAAGTACGGATCTAATGGGAGTGTATCTGGCTACAAGAGAAAAAGTCTCTATGCTACCACTTGCAGCATGCTTGATCTTGTAGATCCTCTTGGAAGTCACTACAAACTCCCCTTCAGGTCTTGGGACTGCATCCCAAACATCTTCATGATCGATTGGTACTCCTCGATCATGGCATTCTTCCCAGATCCTGGGAACTTCAATATCTTCAATATTCTCAATAGATAACTTTGTTGCTGAAAAAATGTTGTATTCCTTCTTTTGTAGGTGATGGTATGCGGTCTTTCCTACACAACAAGTTAAATTGCATGATTAGAAAACATCTCATAGTTTTCATAACAAATTCTTACACATAAAGAAATATGTCATACAATCATGCAATTATCTTAGCCAATGCTTCAATACAACATTCATCCATATCTCGTAACTTTCTAGATGTCTTCCAATCTCTACCAGAACATTGTTAAGAGTGTGCACAACTCCCAACATGTCAGCAAAAGAGGTTTCATTCTAGATAAGTAGCAATGGAATGTTGTACAGTGCCATAGGCCACTTACCCATGTATATTAGTAGTATATTGTTCATTAATGCAACTATTCTAATATGCATAATACACAACCTAATTCTAGGAACATGAGTATATACATTATTGAACAATATTATTTAAACAATAAAATATGTAAGGAATGAAAATTCAAATACTTATCTTTGTTTGTTGGGTTGACTCCCTCTCAGTCTTTGCTTCTTTTCTACAACTCCATTCTGATGTGGACTGTGAGAAGTGGTCAACTCCCTCTGAATATCTGCATCCTTGCAGAAACTACTAGAGTGTTCTCCCTCTTAATCTTTGCTTCTTTGCAATAACAACTGGAGTGTGCTCCCTCTTGATCTTTGCTTCCTTCCAGTAACAACTGGAGTGTGCTCCCTCTTGATCTTTGCTTCCTGGATGACCTGTCCTTGAACTTATATCCATCACTATGCATGCTTATTAGTATCATCATTGTGTTATCCTCGAGGTCTCATACATAATCACACATTCATTAGTATAATCTTAATACTATCAAAACACAATAATCTTAAACATGTATAGTCATGATCATTTCAAACATAGATAATAAACATTGGTATTCAATGTTTCAGGGAAGTCTTCTTTTACTCATGCATATTCTTATTTGATCATAGGACTCTTCTGGTTAGTTAAATCATCAATCAAGATAAGAGACATAAAATGCATAAACCCTTGATTACTTACATTTCTAACTTTATGAATAAACATATCCAATCATACCAAGTATACTTATATAAGGGATCCTAACACAAGGTAGGATTTTAACTTGATATAGGAAAAACATACCTGGATTGGTATGTTAGCTAGTTATGTCTAACATACCCACATGATGTCTGCTTGTTCCCTTCAATGACTTGTGCTAGTAACCTTCATATCTCATAGGTTGACCATTATAGAACCAAGTTATACATACCTCGCAAATAGATCTTCTAAGTGATTCATGACAATGGATGAATCTTTGTCCCCATGTCATCATGATCATATGTTCTTGAACTAGAACATGATTTGTCTTTCTTGGTGTACCTTTCATGTTAGCGGACGACATAAAACTCATACAACAGCATAATGCATTAGTACAATCATAAGTTTCAACACCCTAATCAATGAATATCTTCTATCATGCCTTCATAATTTTATTAAGGTGATATGACAAGTCTAAATTTAATCAAGATTGTACTAACCATAATAACATGAAGACAAACATACCATAAACTTAATCATGAACAAATCTCGAAACATACCTCAATGAGTCATACTTGTTGAGATTGCTTGTAATCTTCTTATGTAAGGCCTTAGCCTCATCTCCCTCTGAAATAGGAACTTCTTCACTTATGCAGGTGACCAATCCACTCTCTTCTAGAATTAACCAAATCCACTTGATTTGCAGGAACTGGATCTGGAGCTGGATTAGGGTTTGTTAGAGAAACCCTAAAAATTCAAACTTCCGAAAGGATAGAAATATGCGCCTTGATGAGCTGATCGAGTTGATATACTCATAATTCGAAAATTGCAAAGTTTCACCCCTCAAATTTGCCTTTGAAACTTCCGGATTCACTGAACATGACCCCGGACTAGGGTTTGATAAAGTCCACCCTTCTTCCCAATCAAAAGGTTCGATCCAAAGCTCTAAGCTTCTATTTTTTTGAGGAGCTTCCAGCCGTGGTCACATATTTCAAAAATTCCCATTTTTGCAAAAGCCCTAATTTTCCACTTTTCCAATCAAAGTCCCGAACTAGGGTCTGATCAAGCCCAGTCTTCTGCCCAACCAAAAATTCTGATATTGATCTCTAAATTTTGATTTTGATGAGTAGCATTCATCCGTGGTCTCCGATTACAAAAATTCCATCTTTCTTCGAAACCCTAAATTCCCGAACCATCAATGAAGGTGGTCAAAAATAATTTTATTTTGACAGAAATATGTACCTGAATGATTTTGGTGTAACTCCAAACTTTCCAATCCACAGGGTATGAAACTTCTACATGTAGTAGCCTGACCTGTCATATTTCCAACCCCACAAGTGTGACCTCAATTGGATTCTCTGAGAGAGAGTTATGACAAGTGTCGCAACGTGACCTGTTTATGGGATAAAATAGGAGAGCGAACTTGTATGGAGTGTCACATGTCACTGGTTCAGTTTCGGCCTCTGAAAACGTTACAAGTGTCATACATGCCATACCATGCCTTCTTTTAGGCTAGCTCTGATACCATGTTAGTTTTTCAGAATTTACTTCAATCTAATCTAGGATCTTAACTGAGAGAACATCATGTATATCATATCTACAACATATCAATCATGGATACAATAATGCAAGCACACAAGAGACACAGATTTTACTTGGGGAAAACTATAAAGGTGAAAAACCCCAGTAAGTTCCTCAGAGATAGATAGAGCAATGATACAACCCAAGCATAAGAGATAGACATCTCCTAGCAGCAGCTTCTCCTCCTCCACAAGTGCACCACTCTCCCCAGAGTGTGAGAGAGAATAGAATGATGAAATAGAGTGCCTCCCGCACTCTATTTATACTTGACTTGACTTGCTTAATAACCTTTACTAGGTCGGCCTCAACTTAACCACATGAAACAATGCTGACTGGGCCGACACCCAATAGGGTGGTCTAATAACCCTTTGACCCACATGGCCGACCCCCACTAGGGTGGTCTAATAACCCTTCGACCCACATGACTTATACAGGGCCAACTCCAACAAGGTGGTCTAATAACCCATCAAGTATAAGTTACGACACTTACAATATAAATGAGGACACTTCCGTATAGAGAAATAATACCATCTCTATAGGAGTAAAATATACATATATGAAATACATGGGTGAAATACATTCCGAAGTTACATATACATCAACACCTAATTCCATGGCCAGGTCGAAAGATGTTTGATGCAGAACCATTTATGAGAATGGAGAATGACACCGAAGAGAGGCATCCCATTACCCAAGAAATAAAGGGAACCTCAAAGCCCATTTGAGATAAAACCACTCTTATATATGTCCAATTTTCTCTATCGTATGATTTTGACAAGTCTAGGTTTAGTACAACAACCTTGTAATTTTTACTTCTCATTGTATGTATACCTTCCTGGACAACACCAATTGCCTCATGTATGTGTCTGCCAGGCAAAAAACCAAATTGTTCTGGACTAATGTAATTGCTGAAAATCTTCTTGATTCTGATTGATATTACTTTAGAAATTATCTTATAGACACTGTTGTAGAGTGAAATAGGTCGAAACTCATCAAAACAACCTGGATTATCCGTATTTGGTATTAAAGCAAGGAAAGTTGAGTTGAAAATGGCTGGGACTTTCCCACTACCTTTTGAATCAGTAATCACGTTAATAATATCCAGAGCCAGGGTATCAAAAATACCAATGTAGAATTCAATCGAGAAGCTATCTGGTCCTGGGATACGGTCCTTTTTAAACAAGTGCATAATTTCTTTCAGCTCTTCCAACGTTACCTCCTCCATTAACATCAGATTATCATTTTCTGATACAATTCTAGGGAATAAAAGAGAAATGTTCATGATATTCACTAAAATGGCCTTATCATCCTCTCGAAACATATTGTGAAAGTACTTCACTCCTTCCTGTTCTATTTTTTGAAAACCTTCAACCTGCTCACCTGTATCCGAAAATATCTTCCATATAGAATTGATATTTTTACTCTAGTTGGCATAATGATGAAAGTACTTTTAGTTTTCATCTCTGCATTCTAACCATAGATCCCACCTTTCAATTCTAAGTGTTGACTCTTATGAAAGTAATAAGAGCCTTATTCTCTGTTCAAGATCTAGAATCACCTGCTTAGTACTATCAGACATAATACCAAACCCCAAGCTATTAAATTTCTCAGACAGGTCAGTTTCAATTTGGGTTAAAATTCTCTCTTCCGATTCTTTTTCTTAACCGACCAAACAATTGAGAAATCTTTCGCTATCCTTAAATTATTTGCAAAATGAACAGAGGTCGATTCTACCATAGTTTCTTCATAAGCAATCCAGCCAGCTTCAAGACCTTTGACAAAAACAGTATCAGTTAACCAGGAGGGATCAAACTTGAAGGGGCAGGTAAGTTTGGTTTAGCCCCCCAAAAGTTCAAGAAAAACAGATTAGTCTGAATCACCACCACAACCAACCCATTTTTTGTAACGAATATTTTTTCCCAAAATATCTTCCGATAATAAAAATCGGTCAATCCTTTTGGAATTCCTATCTTCACCAGTATGTCTGTTAGACCAGGTTGGAGTCATATTAACCAAGCCAATATAAATAAGTTTGGAATCTTCAAAACAGTTCTGAAAGTAAGCCGATAACGGGTCTGCATGAGCACTCAGACCCCATATTTCTGAGAATCCAATTGAGAAATTGAGATCCCCACCCAGGATCAAGTTATGCGAGTCAATACAAGATTTAGAGAAAATTGATCCCATAAATATTGACCAACAAAAAGTCCAAACCAAGTTCAGGAGAGAAAAGTCTAACCCCTTGCCCCGAATCCAGTGCCTAGGAATTGGATCAAACCAAATTCCTAATGTGCCAGCTAATCATAACACCTCCAGACAGCTTGATAGCATCAGTAAATTCAAATTTCCAACCCACAAGCAATTTTTGAAACTCTGCAACAATCCCAATACCACCAGTTTTTAATTCTTGGAAAAAAACAACATCTACTCTATTAGCTACAATAATTATTTTCATAGCTATCTTTTTAGGATGGCTAGCCACACCCCCGCAATTAAGAATCATGATCAACATAAAGGAACCACGACCAGGGAACCCACTGCTCTAAGCGCACGCAATAAATATTTGTGTCGAATATCAGATTCCTGAACGTCCACCACCACCTTAGAGACAGTAACCCCCACTTTCTTCCTTTTATCCATTTTTTCTGGGTTGAGACCTCACTCTGTTTGGATCTCAGAAAGTGTCCATTGGCAAGTTCCACACTAGGAGAGGAGAGTAGCTTAAGTACAGGAGACCTGGGAGGAAAATCCGAGAAGGAGGATCTAGGAGATTCTAAGGGAGGAGAAAGAGAAGAGTCTGTGGGGAATGCACATAGAGCAACAAGGTTAGGCGATTCCAAAGTAGAGCCAGTAGGCCCTTCCAAGACTAGAAGGGTGGTTGGGAGATCATCAGTGGAGAGCCCCGACTTGTCGATACCTTGCACAACCAAAGGAGCATGTGGCTCCGCTAAACCCGAAACAATACCAAGTGCATCAGTGGATGAAGAGGCCTCCATGAGAAGCGGTGAAATAGACCTAGTAGGAACCTTTTCTACCCAGACCTTCCTAGTGAAGTTCAGTGAGCAATTTTTAACAACATGTCCGTAAAGATGATAATGGTTGCACTTGAAAGGGATACCTTGATAGTCCAGGATTTGGTTAAAGGAGAGGTCCCCTTTAGTAATAGTGATAGTCTCTGTAAGGCCCCCACGCAGATCAAGGTTAACCAGGACTTTCCCCACATAGTATATACCAAAAACTTCATATGAAAGATTGGTTTCAACATAGGCCCCAAGCATGTTCCCAATTTCTTTAAAAAATCATCTAAACCAAAATTGGAACGACAGATTAGGGAGTTTTACCTAGATAGGAACCGTATCATACCTTTCAATACATGGGTCAAAGAGTGGCATCCATATTTTAAGAAATAGAACTACAGAGTCCTAACACCAAGCTCCAGCTTGCACTGCAGAGCAGTTTGGAGCAGAGAAGAAATGAAAAGCAACCCATCCTCGTGGTAGAACCAAAACTGTAGGCATTGTTTTCAAAAGATGAGTCCAGACACTCGCAGCCCAAATATTTAAACCCTGAGAATTTACTCGTCTGCTAGTAAACCTGCCTACCAGATTAAGTTCATTAGTCAGTATAATCTCATTCAAGGGTATATCCTCACCTAGGACCAATTTGAGGGGTTTTGGTTTCTTAGAAACTACATTAGTACGTTTTTTCATTCTACCAGATAAAATAGGATCCCCTGAGACAGGTTCAGTAATCCCGGCCGAAGAAGGGTCACGTCTCATCCCTCCATAAAAAAAAAACCTCAGAGCACTGAAAAACTGAAGTTAGTCCAGAAGAATGCAGAACATAAAGTGTGGAGGACACTACACCACAAGGAGGAGCTAGTTGTGTATCCTGGGAAGAAGTGTCAGAATGAAATAAGTTGACAAGACCTCCAACTTTTGTTGGGGTACGGGCCAGGGTTTTGGACTTGCGTAGATCCATACCTTACCAAATAAGGTAGAGATTTCGAAGCTAGCCCCCTAACCCCATAGGCCTAAATCTTGCCTCTCCATATGTACAGGGATAAGTTAAATGTACTTCTTGAAACCGGAGCATAACGTACTTCTTCAAACGTCTGATCTTGCATAAGGATTGGTTGAAGTATAATAACTGCCATGATTTCACTAACCTAAAATCACATTTGTCAAGATTATTGTGATATTCTCACTTGCAACACTTTGACTTGTGACTTGTAATTGCTCTTACACAAGAGTAACTTTCTTTATCATATCACAATCATATATATATATATTGATATGTGTGATGAATGATGCTATTCATGTCTCTAGTTTCTTATATAATACACTCTTAAATTAAAAAGCACATTGACTATTTTTTTAATATTTATATTCACTTTTCCCTTTTAACTTCAACATTTTAATACTTTAGTTTTCCAATAAAATAGATTCACATTAAAATAATATAATTATTTATTAAAAAAAAATAAAAATAACAGAACATAAATAAATTAATATGTAAATATAAATTTAATAAAATTAAAAATAAATTAATATAACAAAAATTAAATCAATATATAAATTTTTAAAAAATAAATTAGCACAATACAAAGTAAATCAACATACAAATATAAATTTGATAAAATTAAAATAATTAAATAAAAAACAAAACATCTTACTTCTAACTTAAAAAAACATGTTTATTATTGGACACTGTTCCACAAAGCATCTTAATTCTAACTTCAATCTTTTAATTTCATAAAATAATAACTTCAAACTTTTTAATTTTTTAAAATTGGTTTGGATTCTTTATCAAATGAGTTTGGATTACAAAGCATTTCAACTAGACTACTCTTGCTGAAATCAATTATCTTTTCAGAGTATCAATTCTATCAAACCATTAATTATCAATCATGATAAATATTTTCATTTAAAGGTTGTCTGTAATGTCTATGCACACAACAAAGCTTAATGTAACATTGATTTTTGAAAGAATAACTACAATAAATGAAAACTTATTCTAGCAAATGTAATCTAACTACTCACACTCAATCACAAATTCTCAATACCATTCCTTAACCCCTCTAACTGAATCCAACATAAATCTCCAAATTTAATCAAGTGTAATGATCAATCACATCAACTCAATACAGTCCCTATGCTTGCATGTAAAGATGAATTTAATTCTACGTTATTGATTGGTTATGAGAGTCTAGAGTAGTGTAAACATTAAAAATAAAACATAACAGATCACTTAACCATGAAAGTGACAAACCAACTCTAATCTACCTAGGTTTGATATAGGTTCAATTACTCAATCTCTATGGAAGATATCTCTGCAACACACCACATTTGCAAAGTTAAAGAATTAATATATTGTCTGTAGTGAAAGAAACTAATTTATCTTGCAAAAATAAATTACCTGCATAAAATCAAATGATAGAAATAAAGAAACACACACCATTAAATCACACTTGATAAATAAATAAATCGTACTTATGAAAATAAACTAGAACACAATATAAACAAAATAATACTATCTTGCATAATGCTCTCATCTCATGGAGCGATCTCTTTCTCCCAAGAAGAGAGTAGCAAGCTAAGATCTATAACATTATAAAATAAACTAAATTATACTAAATAGAAAATAAAAAAACTACAATCTACATCAACACAAGATCTTGAGAAAGATAATCTATTCCATCATGAATTGAATAATTTCCCTAAGAGTCCCTCCTTGGAATGGAGAAGGAGCTCTTATTTATACATGATTTCTTCATAACAAATAATAAATGAAGATCCAAAATATCCTCAATATCCTCATAAAGATCCAAAATATCATCAACAAATTGCTAATAATTTGGATCTCAAAACTAATTCAAAGCTAATTCCAAGATTTGCTTACTCTCATGATATTTAGGATACCTTTGAAATCAAATTCGAATTTGGGAATAGAAGCTATAATAAAATAGTCTAAACTCATCCCAAATGTTTCATAATAGCTCTTGATTTCTTATATTTATCATATATTTGATGAAAATATTCAAATCTTTGTGGATAATCCAAATATGCCCTCATATCACCACCATTTGCCACCTTTAATTTAAAAACATAATTTGGAAAAATGAGAAACATGTAGAATAATGAATATAATAATTCATCATTTTCAAATTAAACCATAGTTCCTCTTTGACATATTTTCCAAGGTGACTTCATAGTTAGTGGTCGACTTCCGCATTTGCAAAACATGGATCTAAAACAATTCCCACATTAAGTCATTATTCATAAGTAATCACAAAATATTCCAGTTCTTCCAAATGTTAATCACAATTTAACGAAATACTAAGAAATATAATGGAAACCACTTTAAACCAAAATCTCACAAATAGGCATTAAAAATGATTAAATATAAGTTCAATGATAAGCAGAAAGGGTCTAAAAGTGAGGGAAAATGATATCAAAATATGTCAATTCCATGACCCAATATCTCCCCCAAACTGAATATATTGCATGCCCACATGCAACCCTGAACCAACCAATTCGATTGAATGATATTTCCATTTTCCAATGCACATTTAAACAAGACCATTGTTATTACCTCTCTTTAGAAAAAAAAATGATCAATTTCATTCCAAATAGAAATCCCTTCAAATGATGGCTAATCCATTTCTTCAAAGTCTGCAATCCTCATTAATGAGTCTCCTCTTTATGAATGCAAAAGTTGATTCTCCCTAAAACAAATTATAGTTGATCCATTAATTAATCTTCTTCAAAAACATTGGCACAACTATTTAAAGCATTTTTATAGGTATTTTGTTCCATTTACATAGCCAACATACCTTCCTCAAGTATCTTTTGGTAATTTTGGAGGATCTGCAACTAATGGATTGCCGATCTACAACCACAAAATGCGAAAATATTGTAAGTGTCCTGCAACCTCCAAGATTTTTTTTTTTTTAATTCAAAAATATGAGTTGGGTTTTGGCCAAACTTTGTATGGGTGTTAAGAATACATTTATGCTTATCCTGACCAAAAAATGGAGAAACACACATCAATGTTTTCAAGAAAAAGAGATAATAGTTGTAGGTTACTATGCTTGATTTCTTGAAAACCGTGCATTAGATTGAGCTGAAACTTACTAGATTTTTTCTTCCTTTTGTAATGCTTGTGATTACCAATTTTCAGAGATATCCAATTCACCATTTAAAATATATGACCGAATATTTTTTTACACTTTTATAGTAGGCTGTGAACTTCTTAAACAGTGGCAACAACGAAAATGAATATTTTACCCGTCCTAATGTAAATGAAGAGAATCACAAGTTGGACTAAATCAAATTTAGATCTAATATCTTACACATACATGACATCATAAGGCTAAATAATTCTCTTATCTTAGAATAACTTTATAACCCAAAACATTACTCCATTGGCTGCTTGCCACAAGACTGTTGTATAGGTTTAACATCTTCCCCAAATGGAGTGCTGAAAGTAAACATTTCAATTGTCATCATAACAAAAAGTAAGCATTCTAAGACCAATTTGAAAATTTGTTGCACAAATAATTATATGATACTAGGTGGGCATGAAAAAATGGGCATTGGAGGTGTTGTTCAATCATCAAAGCATAAACACATTGGATAATAAATATTTGTTTCCACTGTTGTCTTAACATTTCTCCAAATTGCATAATGATTCCATAACACATGCCCAAATGTTTCCACATGCATGATACAAACCTGCTGCTAATTGTTGTTTCTTTCCAACAACCACTACAAGAGCATTGATTGAGGAGGTACCAAGGGCTTCCATAATTGGAATCAAATTAAAAAGGATTTCCAACTGGTTATTGTAGAGCGCTGCTTATTGTTAGCGCTTTTCGCAGATTTGAAAGAAAAGAATACTGAAAATAAAATTTGGATCTGCTTCCATCATTCATAAATCGTGGGAGTAGCAACAATTATTGTCATCATGCCAAGCAATGTATCCTTCAACATGATAGGCGCAATTATACATCATGAAAATGTATTGGATGAATTCAAAGACTTGGCTCAACCATAGAAAAATACTTAGAAATTGGATTTCCCTTTTTTGGTTTCTCATCATATGCAACACATTAAGAATCGGTCTACCATCCACACAATATTGCAACCTGTCATTACTGAGGTGAAACTCTGAGGCGAGTTGAACACATCCTTCATTACTACTACCACAATTTGCTAAAATCCAACCAATGCAATAGGACTATTATCAAAACTTTATTGACTGTTGAAAATGTCGTTCTTCTTACTGCTGTATATTGGTAGGACTGCTTCCAAAATTATTTTAGCCAAAAATTCCGATTGATTAGGAAAGTACCAAAAGGACCGACATACTAAAAATACCATGGAATTTGTGAATAATTTAAGTCACATGAGTAAACCAACCCTTTTAAAGCATGAAGAACCAATCATGTACCATCATTGAAGTTCTTTGTAATTCACAATGGTTTGAAGAGTCGAACCAATATGAACCATTGAAATGAATTAAAAGAGTCATACCTTTTTCTTTCCACCTTGTGTGGGATAACAATGTGCTTATAAGGAAATTGATTCTATAGAAGATTCTTTTGTTATAGGTTCGTGTGGGGCCACCCCATTTCTTTCTTAAATTGGCCATGGTAGTTTCTACTTCTCTTCGTTGTTGGTTTTTGTGTGACAACAATAGACTTACTGCTAGTTCTTGTGTGGCAGCAGTAGGAATTCCTATTATTGGTTCTTGTGTGGCAATAATACGGTATTCTTTATCATGCTTATATGTCACAGGATGTTGGAGTCACTTGAATATGGAAGTAGAGATGAGGTCATGGTTCAAAACAAGAGATGAAGGGTTTGGATTAAGCAAGGATAGTAAGGAATGGGAAAGAATGATGATGTGTAATGTAAGGATTATGATGGGTAATGGTGTGATTGTTTTGAAAGATGACGGTGTTCTCCTCCCCCCAAGATGAAATATTTTACTACCCTAGGAAATGAGGAGGACGAAGGGAAAAATGCTCAAGTGATTTTACAAACAAAAATCTATATCATTTAATGATCTTTATTAATAATAAGGAAAAATAAGCATACCTTCAACTACCCAAGAATGTCATGAAATTTGTAACAACATCCTTTAAAGCACGAGATATGATATGGTCCATGATGAAGAAAACTTTGCAAGAAGGAGTAGTGTGGAACATGGAACATGATAAACTATAAACTGAAATATAGAGCTGAGAGAATGTAGCTTGAGGAGACCCGGAATAGGGTTCTGATGTAGAAATGAATCTTGAAAATCTTATTCAGAGATTTACTTGGAAATTTTTATTCAAAAGAGAAACTTGGATGGAAGGATTTATTTCTCATGTTATTTGCAAGCCTTGTCTGCCAACATGCTGGTTTTCAAATCATTCCAAGGTATAATGGCGCTTGAGACAATTTTTCATCATCAAACTTTATTTGGGAATGGGGTAGGGTGGTGAGGGAGCTTGGCATTGTAAGTTAGACAAGCTGACTTTATTATCTGGGTTAGGGATGTCATGGAAGTGATAGAATGGTGGAAGCTGAAGTTGATCTAATGATAGTGGTGACATAAATGATGTTCATGAGACAAGGTTATCAACCACATAAGAAAATGAAATCTTTAGGGAGCTCGCACGAAGATGATACCCAAAATTGTTCTAATGTCAGCGCACGAGGGGTAAAAATCAAAAGTGTGCACGTGCTCCCAACACCGTGCACGTGATTTTGGTCTGGAAATTGCCAAACCTCCAATAATGCATCCATGTTGGCAAAAAAGCACGCATGGACTAATAACACGCACACATTATTAACCGCGCGCGTTAAAAATGTGTGTCCACTTCTAAGAACGCACGCGGTTCCAATAACACACGCTGTTCTAATAATGTGCACACGCTTCTAATAACGTGTGCGCACTTCTAATAATGCGCATGCACTTTTAAAAATGGGTGCGTGCTCTTATTACATAAATGACTAAAATATTTATTTTGGCCATAACGTTTGATCCTAAACTCGTATTTTTATGCTACTTATACCATTGGAATGGTTTTTTCGAGGCCTACAAATTTGTATCTATACGTTTTCCATGATTATGCATTGTTTGTTTCTACTTTTCAAAAAAACAAATCTATGACACATTTTTCATTTTCCTATCTTATGCATAGTCAAGGGAGGGAGTGATATTGAGAGAGAGAGAGAGAGAGAGAATCATGGATGGTAGGATGGAGATGGAGGAAGGGATAGGAAGAGGGAAAGAGAGATGGTTAGAGAGTAGGGTATAAAGGGACAGAGAGAGAGAGAGGTGAAGGGAGGGATGGTGAGAGAGAGTGGAGGATGGTGGAATATAGCAAGACAGAGAGAGAAACATATAGAGAGGGAGGGGAGGAGTGAGGTAGTGAAGAAAGCAGGGTGACAAACAAAGTGAAGGAGGGGAGGAGAGAGAAGGACTGAGGCTTGGAGAGGAGAGAGAGAGTTAGCGAGGGGGGGGTTAGGAAGTGAGAGAGAGTAAATGATGTGTGTGAGAGTTTGAGAGAGAGAGAGAGAGGTAAAGAAGGACCAAGGTGGGGGTTAGGAAGCATTTGATGAAAGAAGGGAGGTAGGGAGAAAGGGAAGATGAGGGAGAGAGAAAGCAAGTGAGAGTGGGGGGGAGAATAGTGAGGGAGCAAAGGAGGAAGGACACGTAGGAGACATAGTGAGGTAGGGAGGAAGTTAGAGGGATGAAGAGAGAGAGAGGGGGGGGAGTAAGGTGTTTTGTAAGAGAGATATCAATGTAATGAGAGAGAGAGAAAAGGGGGAAGGGAGGGTGGAATAGTGATTGAGGTAGGGAGGGAGTTAAATGGATGGGGAATGAGATAAATAGAGACCAGGGGGGTTGGAGGGAGGCAAGGGGAAAATTGATGGAGGGAGAGAGTCAAGGGGCGAGAGTGAGGGAGGGAGGGACATATAGAGCAAGGGATGGAAGAAAGGAGCATGATAATGTGTGTGTGTGAGAGAGAGAGAGAGAGAGTCGAGAGCAGGAGGAGTAAGGGTGTGTGTGTGTGTGTTTGTATGTGTGTGTGAGAGAGAGGGGGGCATGATGAAAGGTGGGTGAGTTCGAGAGAAAGGGAGGGAAGAAGAGAGAGGGAGTGTGAGAGGAGGTGGAAAAAATACACACACACACACACACATAGATATTGGAGGTTAGGGGTTTAGAAAGAGAGATAGAGAGAGATAAAGAGATAATGGGGGTTAGGGGTTGAGAGAGAGAGAGAGAGAGAGAGAGAGAGAGAGAGATATTGGGGGTTAGGGGTTTAGAGAGATAGATTGGGTGTTAAGGGTTTAGAGACAGAGGGAGAGAGATTGGGGGTTAGGGGTTTAGAGAGAGAGAGAGATAGAGAGAGAGAATAGGGGTTTAAATATATACACACACAGAGAGATTGTAGGTTAGGGGTTTAGAGAGAGAGAGAGAGAGAGAGATTGGGGTTAGGCATTTATAGAGAGAGGGGGTAGATGAAAGGTGGGTGAGTTTGAGAGAAGGGGAGGGAGGGAGAGAGAGGGAGTGTGAGAGAGGGAGGGAGGGATATGAAGGAATGGTGTGTGTGTGAGAGAGATAGGGATAGAGAGAAAATGATGGGAAGAGAAAGAGAGGGAGGGAAGGAGGGAGATAGAGAGGAAATGATAGAGGGATGGATGGAGGGAAGGTCCGAGGTAGGGAAAGAGAAAAATTAATGCAGAGAGAGAGAGAGAGAGAGAGAGAGAGAGAGAGAGAGAGAGAGAGAGAGAGATCTACGAAATACCTTTCCACCTGTATAAGGAGAATCAAAATATGATTTCCCAATACAGGTTTATGGAAAAAACAATAAAGGCATGTTATTATGTAAGAAAAACATGGATTCATTTTATTCTATTGGTCAAAATATTCATAATATTATTTTAAACATAAAATAAAAATGTTAATGAATCATAGAAAACCTAAAAAACAAAAGTTGTAGATATAAGAAATACTTTTCCAACGATATAAGGAGCATCAAAATCTGAGTTATGGATCAAACGTTATGGTAAAAGCAATAAAGGCATATTTACATGTAATAAAAGCATGCATGCATTTTGATAACGCATGCATGCTATTAATGCACACACGTTTTGATAATGTGTACATGTTATTAATATGTATGCATTTTTATAGCATGTGTGTACTACTAACGCATGCATGTTCCTACAAATTAAAAGAAAAAGGCAAGACAACATCTCTTCATCTACGTGGTGGATGAGTTGGTTGCTTTGGTTTTAGGTTCGGATTGACAAACCTCTTGGTTTGTACTGCATAAACCAAAAAACCACCATTTCTTCATATCCATGCTTTTCAACATCGATTCTACATAAGCACTAGGTGTTCATTTCAAATGAATCTGCACATACTTATAGAGCTCTATGTGTAGATTCTCTCTCTATATATTTTTTGATAAATAAAATATTTTTTTCTATTTTTTATTTATTTTTATTTGCACACATGTCAAAATTTTAAAAAACATAGGTCTTTTATTTTCACTATAACTTTTAATTGGATCAACTATTTTGAAAATGGGAAAGAACCCGCACAAGTACAAACAAAAACCTACACACTAAAAAAAATATAGTTGATTGAGTAGGTTAAGACCCTCATAGAGGGACCTAACACTTGACCTTGTCATTTTAGGGCTTTGTCGAATTCATTAATTTAAAAAAAATATAAAATTAGCTCTAAAGTTTTTGGAAAAATAGTGTTGCATAAGAACCGCATGTTATCTACAACTCTACATAATTGTTTTCACAAATTTGGACTATTTACATACCAACCCTGGGTCCGAATGTGAACATATGCATGATTCTTTAGAAACAAATAACATATCAATCTTAGAAGAACTCCATTTTTGGGGAGTTATACTTATTTTCCATAAATAAAATTTATATATTTTGGAAGGTGATTTGATTGTCTACGTTTCATATTTTTACACCACAATCTAAAAATTTGTGTAGGTACCTCCAAAAATTCATTTTAATGATCAGATTTATGTTTTTCAGGAAGTCTATTGCAACTAACGCAACATAAGTGGGTATCATTACCTTGCACCAGCCCTTTATTAACATTGGCATGCATGTATATGGGAAAAATGAAATACATAAGTAGCCATGGTGCTAGTGAATGAGCGTGATGAACCTTAGGTATTCTAAAAGGATTATTTTGTAGCAATGGGGAAAGTGGAAATGACACTTGACCTTTGGAACAATGGTCTTCAAATTCTTCAAATCAATTCTTCATGATGTTAGGATAATTAATACAAACTTTTCCACCTTAGTATTATTAGTTTTTTCCTAGTATTGGATGATTT
Source organism: Larix kaempferi (assembly GCA_027924585.1). Classification (NCBI taxonomy): domain Eukaryota; kingdom Viridiplantae; phylum Streptophyta; class Pinopsida; order Pinales; family Pinaceae; genus Larix; species Larix kaempferi. The sequence goes on from BSBM01000073.1 coordinate 46,568,474, forward strand.
TATTTACCCCCTACTGGTGTGCATATTTCATCTAGGCCTCATTATCCACTTGATGCACCTTGCATGCATGCTTTTAGGACATCCAAAGTTATTTCCCTACATTTTAGGATCTAACTCAGTGATTTGGTTCAGTCCACCTGAGTTCCTGACTCTAGTGGGGGATTTTTTCTATGATTGCCACTGATTGTGATTTAATGCACCCTCTCTCACCTTTTTGCATGATATTTTGCATGACAAACTCACTTATGCACCCTTCTTGATTAGTTAACTGAAAATAGCTTCAATTCACTGACAATCAGTTGAGTTTGGAACTTCCGGATCACTGTAGTGGTGATATTTCCTAGGCTAGACTGACATGGATTCGAATTCTCTCTTGGTATTTCAATTATCTCTATTGTACCATATGTATTGACTATACTGATTAATGGAATATGAAACAGTCTCAATGCATCTTAAATTTTAATTCTGAATTCACTGCAATTTTCACTGTAATTCTTCCTCCTTGCAAATCCTATCACTGTGAGGTATTATGGGCTCAATGATCTATTGCGTTCCATAATTTCACATGGTATTAGAGCCCAACAGGGCTGGTTTATCTTCAATTTGAGAGTTTTTGTGGGATTTTGAGTAGTTTTCAGTGCAACAGTTTCAGTTTGTTTTCGCTCCAGCAGTTACACATGGAGAATTTGAATGCTCCCTTGAATCCAAGAATCCCGACACCCTTCAATTATCTTGATTGGAGGGAAGATATGCTGATTGTGTTGCGAAACAAGAATTTGTACATGGTCACAATGGGAAAGGAGGTCGAGCCTCAGACAACTATTGAGAAAACAAAGTACCTAAACAAGTTAGATGAGGCTTTTGGTTTTATGTGTATTCACATCTCCATAGATTTTCTCTTCCATCTTGATGGATTGAAAACACCAAGGGATGTTTGGAAGAAGCTTGAAACTCTCTTTGGTAAGAAATATGAGATGAAAGGCCACGTTTTGAAGAATGAATTAATTTCTCTTCAACCTAGGATTTTTGAAACCATACAATAGTTATTTTCAAATTTCAAGTACTTGGTTATGCAATGCAAACAATGTGTAATTGGAAAGAAGGATGAGCAGTTGGTGCTATCCATCCTAATAAAGATTGGCCTTGAATTTTCAGTATTTGTGTCTACCTTCCACTCTGGGAGATTGTCAATCGCCAATTGGAAAATTCCTTCTTTAGATGCATTCAGAGAATCCATGATTCAAGAACAAGACAAACTGATTCAATGGGACCCATGAAAGCCTCCAAGAATTAGGCCCTTATTGTTGGGGAGACAAAAACTGCGAATGCTAAAGGGAGGAAGAAAGGAAAAGACAAGAAGCAATTTGAATCCAAGTTAAAGGAGAAGACTAATCCATCAGAAGAAGCCTCCAACTCCAAGAAGGATAAGCAAAATGTTAATTTTTCAGAATTTACTTCAATCTGATCTAGGATATTAACTGAGAGAACAGCATGTACAACATATCTACAACATATCAATCATGGACACAATAATGCAAGCACACAAGAGACACAGAGTTTACTCGGGGAAAACCATAAAGGTGAAAAACCCGAATATCTTCCTCAGAGATAGATAGAGCAATGATACAACCCAAGCATAAGAGATAGACATCGCCTAGTAGAAGCTTCTCCTCCTCCACAAGTGTGCCACTCTCCAAAGAGTGTGAAAGAATAGAATGATGAAATAGAGTGCCTCCCGCACTCTATTTATACTTGAATTGGCTTGCCTAATAACCTTTACTAGGTTGGCCTCAACTTAACCACATAACACAAAGCTGACTGGGCCGACACCCAATAGGGTGGTCTAATAACCCTTTGACCCACATGGCCGACCCCCAATAGGGTGGTATAATAACCCTTTGACCCACATCATTTATATAGGGCCAACCCCAACAAGGTGGTCTAATAACCCATCAAGTATAAGTTACGACACTTACAATATAAATGACAACACTTCTGTATAGAGGAATAATAACATATCTATAGGAATACAAATACCACTTCGATCTAGGGCTCTCATAAAGGAAGACGCTTGGAACTCTCTTTGTTAAGATTTAATATGCTAAGATAGAAAATAGCAGCATTACATTCCATTTCACAATAATAGCATATACAGGATCACTAAAGAAACAACAAGCACAGCATAAACACAAGAGACACAGATTTATCCTGGGAAACTCTCATGGGGTAGAGAACCCAGCAAAGCTTCCTCAATATAGATGAACAGCAAATACAAAAGATGTAACCCTGAGCATAAGCTCCTCCTTCTCCATAGCAGACCTCTCTCTCATAAGTGTGCCACTCTCAAGTGAGTGAGAGTGTGTTAAATGAGGAATACACCTCCTCTATTTATACACTACTCCGACTTGTCTTTTACACAAATCATGTAGGATCGTATTTAACCATTGGGTCAAATACCCCATTACAACTAACTGGGCCAACCCCACTAGGGTGGTCTAACAACCCTTTGACCCACATAACACATACAGGGCCGACCCCCACTAGGGAAGTCTAATAACCCAAGTTACCACATTTCGACGGAGGAATAAACATCTCTGGATATACAATAAGATCTTCACGAAGGAATGAAACATCTCCGGAATAATAAAGTACAAATATAATATTCTTAGAAGTTACAATATCTCAACACTCCCCCTTAATGAGAAGGATATTGTAACAACATTTGCAGGAGCAAGGAGTCATCAACATGATACATCTATAAATCATTGGAAGCTTTCTCAACTTCATTAGTAACTCAACCAGTTACTGGAACATCTTCAATACTGGAACATCAACATCTTCAGTACTGAGTCCTTATCTTCTGCAGCACTCAATAGCTACAGCAACATCAACATCTGAATCCTCACAATCGTCAGCATCGTCATCACACGATCATCAGCATTGTCATCACACGATCATCAGCATCGTCATCACATGATCATCAGCATCGTCATCCCACGATCATCAACATGATCAGCATCGTCACATCATCTCGATCTACAGTATCTGGTTCATCACGATCTACAGCATCTGGTTCTCCACGATCTACAACATCTAGTTCTCCACGATCTACAGCGTCTGGATCATCTCAATCTACATGATCACCATCATCGTCATCTAGATCAACACAATCAGTAGCATCGTCATCTAGATCAACATGATCAACAGCATCATCATCTAGATCAATACGATCAACAACATCATCATCTAGATCAACAGTATTAGTATCCACACCAATACAAGTATACACATCATCAATACAAGTATCCACACAATACAAGTATACACATCATCAATACAAGTATCCACACAATACAAGTATACACATCATCAATACAAGTATTCACACAATAACAACATACCCTGCAACACACACAATCATATTACAGGATGATCAATCCTGCTCTCTTTAGGGCATAGGTTCATGGATGATGCAATCCTGTCATGTACCTTTTGAACCGAGGTCCAAGGACGATCTAGTCCTACCATGTACCTTTTGAACCGAGGTCCAGGGACGATCCAGTCCCATCATGTACCTTTTGAACCGAGGTCTAGGGACGATACAATCCTATCATTCAATTCTCGGAGACCTCATGTCTATGGCTCAATTCAAAGGACCAAAGTTCGAGGACGATTCAATCCCCTACCTGTTCATTCAGGACTTTATTTTTCGGAGACATCTTGTCTACGACTCAATTCAAAGGACCAAAGTCCGAGGATGATCCAATCCCCTTACCTATTCATTCAGGACTTTATTTTAGAAGACATCTTGTCTACGGCTCAATTGAAAGGACCAAAGTCCGAGGACGATCCAATCCCCTTACATGTTCATTTAGGACTTTATTTTTGGAGACATCTTGTCTACGGCTCAATTCAAAGGACCAAAGTCTGAGGACGATCCAATCCCCTTACCTGTTCATTCAGGACTTTATTTTTGGAGACATCTTGTCTATGGCTCAATTCAAAGGACCAAAGTCTGAGGATGATCCAATCTCCTTACCTGTTCATTCAGGACTTTATTCTCGAAGACATACGTCTACGGCTCTCTTTAGGACTGAAGTCCAAGGATGATCCAATCCTCATTTTCAGAGACATCATGTCTACGGCTCAATTCAAAGGACCAAAGTCCGAGGACGATCCAATCCCCTTACCTGTTCATTCAGGACTTTATTTTTGGAGACATCTTGTCTACGGCTCAATTCAAAGGACCAAAGTCTGAGGATGATCCAATCCCCTTACCTGTTCATTCAGGACTTTATTCTTGAAGACATACATCTACGGCTCTCTTTAGGACTGAAGTCCAAGGATGATCCAATCCCCACATGTCCACCAAGGACTTCATTCTCGAGGACAACTCTCTACGAATCCTTTTAGAACATGTGTTCAAGGATGATGCAATCCCTCTTCTTTCTCGGAGACATATGTCTACGGATCCTTTTAGAACATGTGTTCAAGGATGATGCAATCCTTTTGTCCACTTAGACCCTGTCTAAGGACCATCCACCAACCTCTATGTTGGCATCACCAATATAGGTAACCACATCATCGACCTCTCTGTTGATGCAGGCAATCTCATCATAAGTGATCACATCACTCCCCCTTTTGAGGAGGGTCCTTCTGAACTATATTAAGTTTGTCTCAGAAAACTTTACTTGAGGTAAAGGTTTGGTTTGTACATCAGATCGGTAGAAGTTTGGTTAGTACATTGGTAACTTGTTACAAATTCAAACTTTTAGTTCCTTTCTGCACCATATCTTGGAACACTAGATTCTCTGCCATCTTGATACAACTCTGTTTGTTAAATAGGATCATAGTTGGGTCTATCTCTAAGTCAAACAATCCTGAAGCCATACTGCTTCATAACTTAGCAGAGCAAGCAGCCATATATTCTTCTTGTGCTAAGAGCCACACTAGATTGCTTCCTTCTAAACCACAAGATCATGGTTGATCCCAGACAATAACATCTTCTCGATGTGCTCTTCCTGTCTGATACACTTTTTGCTCAATCAACATCTATGTAGTCATCCGAAGTCATGATCTCTAAGATAGCATAGATCAAATTCTATCGTATCCTTTAGGTACCTGATCACATGCTTTGCAACTAATAGGTGAACACATCTAGTTTCCACTAGATACTGACTCAAGGTATTCACAGCAAAGCATATATCTGACTTAGTATTTATTAGATACATCAGTGACCCAATAATTTGTCTGTACAGAGTTATATCCACTAACTCTGAAGAGTCATCCGCTAATAGCTTCAAGTTGGAATCCATGAGAGTGGCCATTCCAACACATCAAGTCCTTTTAATATTTATCGGCATATTTTCCCTGGTTGAGAAAGATTCCTTCTGAGCCTTGCCATACTTCCAGACCTAGGAAGTAATGCATCAATCTGAGATCTTTCATTTTCATTTTTGTTTCTCATTCCTTGTTAGAAAGAGATCATCCTCATATAATAATGGTATGATAGGTTCATCATCCACAACCTTAAGGTAAAGCTTAGGATTAGCTTTACTTCTGGTAAAGCCCAAGCTTTGTCAAGAAGCTGTCAATTCTCATTCATTCACACTCTGCATTGAATGATCTTCTGCATATCTATCTGTGCCATCTCTCGTCAGATGGGTCTACTGATATGAGCCTCAATATCATTCGAACTCTGTGGTGAGTTCCTTCTTGCATCCATGTCATCTGTGTATAGAAGCCATATTCAACCTTGTAGCAAAGGTTGAGATCCACATCACCCATGATGATCATTAAGCTCATCAATTGACCACCAATCCTGGGTACCCATACAGAACCTGATTCACACTTCTTCTTTAATTACACCATTAAGAGAATGGTCTTATCTATCCACTTGGAGCAAACATCTTGTTATGATTCTCTTCCTCCTTCTAAGAGAATCTTCTAGCCATGAACCTTCTATATTTTGTTTGATTTGTAAACCTTCTTGTTGAACATCCATCACTTGTTCGGTGTTCATCATTCTTCATGATCTTTCCTACAAATCAAAATTAAGTACATGATTAGTAATATTTCATAATCATGAAATCATGATAACCTATTATGCATACAGATATCATTTACATAGTTATGCAACTATCTTTACCAATACTTTGGCACAACACTTTTCCATATCCTGTATGCATACAGTGGCTATCTAGATGCCTTCCATCTCTACCAGAACATACTATCAAGAGTGTGCACAGCTCTCAGCATGTCAGCAAAAAGGTTTCATTCTAGACAAGCAACAATGGAATGTTTGTCCAACTTACCAATCATATGCATATTAGTAGTATACTGTTTCAATGCTCTATGAATGTTTACACTTAGCATGATATATTATAGGAATACAAATATGCATACAACCTATTACAGACAATATCATTTACTATTTCAAATAACAACTTAAATACTTATCTTTGATGTTTGTGTGGTTGCCTCCTACTTGATCTTCTATATGTCTTTTTAACTTCTATTCATTTTGTACCACTGTGCATGCTCAAGTTTCATCCTCATGATCTCATACACAAATATACATTCATTAGTATATTTCAATGTTATCAAAACATTATAGTTCTAAATAATCTTGAATATGTATAGTCATGATTATAGATAATATTCAAGGTTTCAGGGAAGTCTTCTTTTACTCATACATATTCTTGTTTGATCTGGTTAGTTAAATCATCAACCAAGATAAGAGACATAATATGCATAAACCCTTGATTACTAACTTTATGAATAAGCATAACCAATCATACCAGGTATACTTATATAAGGGGTCCTAACACAAGGTAAGATTCTAACATGACATAGGAAAACATACCTGGATTAGTATACCTGCTTAGTTATGTCTAACATACCTAATCAATATCTTCTTTGTTCTCTTCAATGATTTAGATATCCTATGCTGGAACTTGCATATCTCATAGGTTAAGCATAATAGAACAAAGTCATACATACCTTGTAAGTAGAACTTCTATGTGATCAAAGATTGTGGATGAGTCTTTGTCTTCATGTTATCATGGTCATGGAACTTGATTTGTCTTTCGTGATGTACCTGTATCTTGTTAGCAGACAACATCAACCTCATACAATACCACAGTGCATTAGTACAATCATATAGCCCTAAACAATGAATGTCTTCTATCATTCACATGCATTCATACTGTTACTAGGGTGATAAGACAATTTGAACATTAATCGAGATTTTTCTGACCTGAATAATATGAGGACAAACATATTATGAACTTAATCAAGAATCAGATTTCAAGACATACCTATATCTCCTTAAGTCATACCTGTCGAGACTTCTTGTATTCTTCTTATATAAGGCCTTAGCCTCAACTCCCCCTGAAACTTGATCTGGAGCTTGATTAGGGTTCGTTAGAGAAACCCTAAAAATTCAATCTTTGACTTTCACACTTCTGAATGGATGGAAGGATGTGTCTTGCTGAGCTGATCAAACTAGCATACTTCAATTTTGAAATCTCCAAAATTTGACCCCTCAAAATTGCCTTCGAAACTTTCTGGATCTTTTGGACAAGATCCCGAACTAGGGTTTGATGAAGCCCACCCTTCTACCCAATCAAAAGGTTTGATCCAAGGCTCTAAAATCTTATTTTTCTGAGGAGCTTCCAGCCGTGTTTACAGACTTCAAAAATTCCAACTTTTGCTGAAGCCCTAATTTTCCATCTTTCCGATCAAAATCCCGAACTGGGGTTTGATCAAGCTCGGTCTTCTACCCAACCAAAAAATTCGATCTTGCACTCTAAATTTCGATTTTACTGAGTAGAATTCAGCCGTAGACTCTGATTCCAAAAATTCTAACTTTCTCCGAAACCCTAAATTCCGAAAGCCATGAATGAAGGTGCTCCAAAAATAATTATGTTTTGACAGAAATATGTACCTGATTGTTTCTACTGTAACTACGAGATTTTCACTCCACAGGGTCTAAAAACGTTTTTTGTTGTATCCTGACCTGTCATCTTTCCATCCCGACAGGTCTAACCTCAATTGGATTTTCTGAGAGAGAGTTATGCCAAGTGTCGCAACGTGACCTGTTTATGGGATAAAACAGGAGAGCGAACTTGTATGCTGTTCCACATGTCACTGGTTCATCTTCGGCCTCTGAAAACATTTCCGGAGATATTAAAGTCTGTGTACTACCTGTCACATTTTATGAAATTTCATTTGGAGCTTCCTATCCCAAGTTATGACCTTTTTTCCTAGGTCACCTGATTTTTACTGAGATCTGGAAGAGGCAGAAACCCTAACTTGTACTAATCATAACTCACAAAGTACAACAAATCTGAGCATTCCCTTTGGACACACAGTACCTGGGGATATTATCTACGACCTGTAAAGGTTTTAGATCCTGAAACTTCACCAAAATGTATTTATAGCGAAAGTTACACGATGACTGGGTTTTGCTATGTAAAACCCAAACCTTCAAATTGCCGCAAGTGAAGCAAGTGTCGTAAGTGCCATACCTTGCCTTCCTTCAGGTTAGCTCTGATACCATGTTAAGATTTACTATGCCAAGACAGAAAATAGCAGCATTACATTCCATTTCACAATAATAGCATATACAGGATCACTGAAGAAACAACAAGCACAACATAAACACAAGAGACACAGATTTATCCTGGGAAACCCTCATGGGGTAGAAAACCCAGCAAAGCTTCCTCAATATAGATGACCAGAAAATACAAAAGATGTAACCCTGAGCATAAGCTCCTCCTTCTCCATAGCAGACCTCTCTCTCATAAGTGCACCACTCTCAAGTGATTGAGAGTGTGTTAAATGAGGAATACACCTCCTCTATTTATACACTACTCCGACTTGTCTTTTACACAAATCATGTAGGCTCGTATTTAACCATTGGGTTAAATACCCCATTACAACTAACTGGGATGACCCCACTAGGGTGGTCTAACAACCCTTTGACCCACATAACACATACAGGGCCGACCCCCACTAGGGAAGTCTAATAACCCAAGTTACCACCTTCCGACGGAGGAATAAACATCTCTGGATATACAATAAGATCTTCACGGAGGAATGAAAAATCTCCGGAATAATAAAGTACAAATATAATATTCTTAGAAGTTACAATATCTCAACATTTTGTGGGATTTTGAGTAGTTTTCAGTGCAACAGTTTCAGTTTGTTTTCGCTCCAGCAGTTACACATGGAGAATTTGAATGCTCCCTTGAATCCAAAAATATCGACACCCTTCAATTATCTTGATTGGAGGGAAGACATGTTGATTGTGTTGCGAAACAAGAGTCTGTACATGGTCACAATGGGAAAGGAGGTCGAGCCTCAGACAACTATTAAGAAAACAAAGTACCTAAACAAGTTAGATGAGGCTTTTGGTTTTTATGTGTATTCACATCTCCATAGATTTTCTCTCCCATCTTGATGGATTGAAAACACCAAGGGAGGTTTGGAAGAATCTTGAAACTCTCTTTGGTAAGAAATATGAGATGAAAGGCCACGTTTTGGAGAATGAATTAATTTCTCTTCAACCTAGGATTTTTGAAACCATACAATAGTTATTTTCAAATTTCAAGTACTTGGTTATGCAGTGCAAACAATGTGTAATTGGAAAGAAGGATGAGCAGTTGGTGCTATCCATCCTAATAAATATTAGCCCTGAATTTTCAGTATTTTTGTCTACCTTCCACTCTGGGATATTATCAATCCCCAATTGGAAAATTCCTTCTTTCGATGCATTCACAGAATCCATGATCCAAGAACAAGACAAACTGATTCAAATGGGACCCATGAAAGCCTCCAAGAATCAGGCCCTTATTGTTGGGGAGACAAAAACTGTGAATGCTAAAGGGAGGAAGAAAGGAAAAGACAATAAGCAATTTGAATCCAAGTTAAAGGAGAAGACTAATCCATCAGAAGAAGCCTCCAACTCCAAGAAGGATAAGAAAAATGTTAATTTTTCAGAATTTACTTCAATCTGATCTAGGATATTAACTGAGAGAAAAACATGTACATCATATCTACAACATATCAATCATGGACACAATAATGCAAGCACACAAGAGACACAGAGTTTACTCGGGGAAAACCATAAAGGTGAAAAACCCCAATATCTTCCTCAGAGATATATAGAGTAATGATACAACCCAAGCATAAGAGATAGACATCTCCTAGTAGAAGCTTCTCCTCCTCCACAAGTGTGCCACTCTCCAAAGAGTGTGAGAGAATAGAATGATGAAATAGAGTGCCTCCCGCACTCTATTTATACTTGACTTGACTTGCCTAATAAGCTTTAATAGGTCGGCCTCAACTTAACCACATAACACAAAGCTGGTTGGGCTGACACCCAATAGGGTGGTCTAATAACCCTTTGAACCACATGGCCAACCCCCAATAGGGTGGTATAATAACCGTTCAACCTACATGACTTATACAGGGCCGACCCCAACAAGGTGGTCTAATAACCCATCAAGTATAAGTTATGACACTTACAATATACGACACTTCCGTATAGAGGAATAATAACATCTCTATAGGAATACAAACACTTCCGTATAGAGGAATAATACCATCTCTATAGGAGTACAATATACATATATGAAATACATTCCGAAGTTACATATACATCAACACTCCCTCTTAACTAGGAAGGTATTTCTCGACACAGGTCTTCTAGCACAAGTCTTCTTCTCTGGATCATCGTCACTGGATAATCATCATCGATTCATCATCATCATCACTGCTGCTGCTATCTCAATCAATCTTTGAATCTACTTGTCATAGGAAGTTCTACAGAGCCAGTCCTTTTTCATACTAGATGTAGGCCCACCACCTGTAGGTCTTCATCATCACTAGCCATACTGTGGAATCCTCATGACTTATTACGTGTGTCACAAAACCTTGAAAGAGCATCCCATGACTAATTACGAGCACACAGATCAACCTATCAGATCTCCCAGGACCTTTTACATGCTACTGCACAACCTGTCCATGGCCACATAGTATCACGAAGCATAAGCTAGATGCACACACACAACACTTACACTCATCGGCATGGGAGGACCAACCTACCACCATCTGTGAAAGGCTCATAGCACTTACATCAATGACCATGGGAGGACCAACCTACCACCATGTCAGAATGGCACAACACTTATATTGCATCCATGGGAGAACACATCTACAACCATGCTCAAATGGCCCCAACACTTATATCGCAGCCATGGGAGAACACATCTACAACCATGCTCGAATGGCCCCAACACTTATATCGCAGCCATGGGAGAACACATTTACAACCATGCTTGAATGGACCCAACACTTATATCGCAGCCATGGGAGAACACATCTACAAGCATGCTCGAATGGCCCTAGAAATTACATCACAACCATTTGAGAACACATCTGCCACCATGTCGGAAAAGCCCAGCAATTACATTGCGACCATGGGAGAACACATCTACAACCATGTCCGAAAAGCTCATGTGCATCTGTGTCTTTGGAACTCATCACACATAATCCAACTGATTAAGTAATGTATCCACTTGATACATATGATCATCCTTATCATCATCATAGCATCATCTTAATGCATATCATCTAGAGTATCGTCCTGATACTCATCATTGCATCGTCCTGATGCATATCTAGAGCAACATCCAGAATCTCGTCATCCATGATCATCTTGATCATACAATGCATCCACCTGATGCATACATACATATATATAAATGATCCAATTGATCATATCCAGCATCCAACATGATGCGTACATACATATACATATAAATGATCCAACTGATCATCTCCAGCATACACCTGATGCATATACAGAGCAGTAACTGGAGCATCATCCTGATGCTCATCATCCAACACTTACATCCACAACCATGGGAAGGATCCTCCTCTCACCATGCTTGGAATGGCTCCTGTAAATGTGTCCATCACTTCTTCCTCGAAGTGTCATCAATCTGAAGAACACTAAGCCTCTCTCTGAAGTACTCGAACTTCACTGTCAGCACATCTACAACCTGCTCATTTGTCACAACATACAGGAGATTCACTGCTCCTCTCTGCACCATATCCCTGATATAGTGATATTTGATCTCAATGTGTTTCGACCTATTGTGGAACACCAGATTCTAAGACAGCTTCACACAACTTTGGTTGTCACAAAAGATACCAGTAGCCTCCAACGGAAGATCAAATAACTTAGACAGTAGCTTCCAAAGCCATACTGCCTCACAACTAGCTGAACAAGCTGCAACATACTTTGCTTCAGCTGTACTCAGTGTTACGCAGGACCGCTTCCTGCTAAACCAAGAGATCACACCTGATCCCATACTGAAGCAGCACCCATAAGTTCTCTTCCTATCTACAACATTGCCTGCCCAATCTGAATCAACATAACCCTACAGGTTAAACTTTTGATTCGCATCATACTTGAGCTTATAATCAACTGTACCCTTCAGGTACCTCAGAATATGCTTTATAGCTACTAGGTGAACACTCCTCGGATCTGTCAGGAACTGGATCAATGTGTTCACTGCAAAACAAATATCTGGTCTTGTGTTCGTCAGGTACATCAAGGACCCAATCATATGACGATACATAGTGACATCAACCAGCTCAGATGAAGAATCACACAGAAGCTTCAGGTTCGATGCCATAGGTGTGGCCATGGCCTTGCAGTCCATCATCCCGAACCTCTTCAGGATCTCTACTGCATACTTCCCTTGTCTAAGGAAGATTCCATCTGCACTCTGCCACACCTCCAAGCCTAGAAAGTAGTGCATCATATCCAAGTTCTTCATCTCGAACTCGGCAGCAAGCTTCCTCTTCATGTTAGCAATCAATCTATCCTCACCTAAAACAAACAGGTCATCCGCATACAAAAGTAGTATTGCTAGATTGCCTTCCTCAACCTTGTAGTAAAGGTTGGAATTCGCTTTACTCTTGGTAAAGCCCAAACTGGATAGAAATCCATCTATCCTTCCATACCAGGTCCTGGTTGCCTGTTTCAAATCATACAGGGATTTCTTCAGTTTGCACACATGTGACTCTCGGTCATGTGTCTCAAACCCGAGTGGCTGCTCCACATTCACTTCCTCTTCGACTACACCATTCAAGAAAGCTGTCTTGACATCCATCTGGTGTGTCTTCCATTTCATCACTGCAGCTAGAGCAAGTATTGATCTGATGGAAGTGGATCTGGCTATAGGAGCAAAAGTCTCTATGCTGCCACCTGCAGCATGCTTGATCTTATAGATCCATTTGGAAGTCACAACAGACTTCCCTTTAGGTCTTGGGACCGCATCCCAAATATCATTCTTCATGATCGAATGGTACTCCTATATCATGGCATTCTTCCCGAATCCTGGGAACTTCAACATCTTCAATATCTTCAATATCTTCAATAGATAACTTTGTTGCCGAACAAATGTTGTAGTCCTTCTTTTGTAGGTGATGGTATATGATGTTTCCTACAAAACAAGTTAAATTGCATGATTAGAAACATCTCATAGTTTCAGAACAAATTCTTACACATAAAGAAATATGTCATACAGTCTTGCAATTATTTTAGCCAATGCTTCAATACAACATTTATCCATATCCCGTAACTTTCTAGATGCCTTCCAATCTCTACCAGAACATTGTTAAGAGTGTGCACAACTCCCAATATGTCAGCAAAGAGGTCTCATTCTAGATAAGTAGCAATGGAAAGTTGTACAGTGCCATAGGCCACTTACCCATCATATGCAAATTAGTAGTATACTGTTCATTAATGCAATTATTCTAATATGCATAATACACACCCTAAGTCTAGGAACATAAGCATATACATCATTGAACAATATTATTTAAACAAACAAATATGCAAGAAATGACAATCAAAATACTTATCTTTGTTTGGTTGTAGGTTTGACTCCCTCTCAGTCTTTTCTTCCTTTTTGTAACTCCATTCTGATGTGGATTGTGAGAAGTGGTCAACTCCCTCTGAATATCTGCATCCTTGCAGAAACTACTAAAGTGTGCTCCCTCTTGATTTTTGCTTCATGGACTACTTGTCCTTGAACTTATATCCATCCTTAATCACTATGCATGCTTATTAGTATCATCATTCTGTTATCCTCGAGGTCTCATACATAATCACACATTCATTAGTATATTCTCAATACTATAAAAACACAATAATCTTAAGCATGTATAGTCATGATCATTTCAAATAGAAATAATAAGCATTAGTATTCAAGGACTCTTATGGTTTAGTCATATCATAAATTAAGGTAAGAAACATAATATGCCTAAACCCGTGATTACTCAAACCTATACTTTCATGATTCTTCTGGTTAGTCATATCATCAATTAAGGTAAGAAACATAATATGCATACACCCATGATTATTCAAACCTATGAATAATCATTATCAATCATGCCATGTATACTTATATAAGAGATCCTATCACAAGGTAGGATTCTAACTTGATATAGGAAAAACCTACCTGGATTAGTATGTTAGCTAGTTATGTCTAACATACCCACATGATGTCTTCTTGTTCTCTTCAATGACTTGTGCTAGTAACCTGCATATCTCATAAGTTAACCATTATAGATCCAAGTTATACATACCTCGTAAATAGATCTTCTATGTGATCCATGGCAATGGATGAACCTTTGTCTCCATGTCACCATGGTCATATGTTCTTGAACTAGAACATGATTTGTCTTTCTTGATGTACCTTTCATGTTAGTGGACAACATCAACCTCATAAAACATCACAATGCATTAGTACAATCATAAGTGTCAAAAAACCTAATCAATGAATATCTTCTATCATGCATTCATAATTTTATTAAGGTGATACAACAAGTCTAAAATTAACCAAGATTGTTCTCTCCGTAATAATATGAAGACAAACATATCATAAACTTAATTATGAATATAATTCGAAACATACCTGAATGAGTCATACCTATCGAGATTGCTTGTAATCTTCGTATGTAAGGCCTCAGCCTCATCTCGCTCTGAAACAAGAACTTCTTCACTTATGCAGGTGACCAATCCATTCTCTTCTAGGATTAACCCAATCCACTTCATTTGCAGGAACTGGATCTGGAGCTGGATTAGGGTTTGTCAGAGAAACTCTAAAAATTCAAACTTTGAATTTCAAACTCCTGAAAGGATAGAAAGATGCGCCTTGATGAGTTGATCAAGCCAGTATATTCAGAATTTGAAAACTGCAGAGTTTCACCCCTTAATTTTACCTTTGAAACTTCTAGATTCACTAGACATGACCCCGAACTAGGGTTTGATAAAGCCCACCCTTCTACCCAATCAAAATGTTCGATCCAAATCTCTAAGCCTCTATTTTTCTGAGGAGCTTCCAGCTGTGGTCACAGATTTCAAAAATTCCCATTTTTGCAGAAGCCCTAATTTTCCACTTTTCTGATCAAAGCCCCGAACTAGGGTCTGATCAAGCCCGGCCTTCTTCCCAACCAATTTTTTTTTATCTTGGTCTCTAAATTTTGATTTTGATGAGTATAATTCAACCATGGTCTCCGATTACAAAAATTCCATCTTTCTCCGAAACCCTAAATTCCCAAAACTGTGAATGAATGTGCTCAAAATAATTCTATTTTGACAAAAATATGTACCTGATTTTTTCTTGTTTAACTACAAACTTTACGATCCATAGGGTCTAAAACTTCTACCTGTGGTATCCCGACCTGTCATCTTTCCAACCCCATAGGTTTTCCCTCAATTGGACTCTATGAGAGAGAGTTATGCCAAGTGTCGCAACGTGACGTGTTTATGGGATAAAACAAGAGAGCGAACTTGTACGGCGTGCCATGTGTCATTAGTTCCGTTTCGGCCTCCGAAAAAGTTACCTGAGAAATTATAGTCTGTTTAATCTTGTCACCTTTTATGAAATTTCATTTGGATCTTCCTAGCCAAAGTTATGACCTTTTTTCCTAGGTCACTTGGTTATAACTCAGATCTGGAAGAGGCATAAACCCTAGATTGTACAGATCATAAAACACAAAGTACAATGAATTAGAAGTTTTCCTTTGGATAAAAGGTACATGGGGATCTGCTATTCAACCTGTAAAAGTTTCAGATCCTAAAAATTCTCCAAAATGGATTTATAGTGAAAGTTCTACGATGATTGGTTTTTGCTATATCAAGCCCTAGCATCGTAAGTGCAACAAGTGTCATACATGCCATACCATGCCTTCTTTTAAGCTAGCTCTGATACCATGTTAATTTTTCATAATTTACTTCAATCTAATCTAGTATCTTAACTAAGAGAACAACATGTACAACATATCTACAGCATATCAATCATGGACACAATAATGCAAGCACACAAGAGACACAGAGTTTACTTAGGGAAAACCATAAAGGTGAAAAACCCTAATAACTTCCTCAGAGATAGATAGAGCAATGATACAACCCAAGCATAAGAGATAGAAATCTCCTAGCAGCATATTCTCCTCCTCCACAAGTGTGCCACTCTCCAAAGAGTGTGTGAGAGAATAGAATGATGAAATAGAGTGCCTCCCGCACTCTATTTATACTTGACATGACTTGCCTAATAACCTTTACTAGGTCGGCCTCAACTTAACCACATAACTCAAAGCTGACTGGTCCAACACCCAATAGGGTGGTCTAATAACCCTTTGACCCACATGGCCGACCTCCAAGAGGGTGGTCTAATAACCCATCAAGTATAAGTTACGACACTTACAATATAAATGACGACACTTCCGTATAGAGGAATAATAACATCTCTATAGGAATACAAACACTTCCGTATAGAGGTATAATACCATCTCTATAGGAGTACAATATACATATATGAAATACATTCCGAAGTTACATATACATCAACACAAAATAGGTTTGAGAAGACCAAGTGTACCTATTGCAAGAAAGGAAAACATCTAGGGAGTTCATGCATGAAGAATAAGATAGATCAAATGACCAAATTTCTTGAAAAACACAACATTAAGTTCCCTCCCAGAAGGCGCAAGTTGAACTGATTTTGGAAGTGAGATAGATAATCATGAGAAATTCCATGCACTGAAGGCTGGATTCTCACAATCACAAGCATTCCTCATTAATTCTGGATCCTCCAACCACATGGTTTTCCCTAGAGAATCGTTTTCTCCAGCGAATCATTTTCTTCTCTAGATCTCACTGATGGTACTAGTATTCACATGGGAGATGATTCACAGATCTCTGCTAAAGGGAAGGGAACAATACAACTAGAGCATGGAAGCTTCGATAATGTTTTATATGTTCCTTCTCTAGAAGCAAACTTGTTATCTGTTTATCATATGACACACACAGGTTCACCGAAGAATGTTGTTTTTGGACCTGACATAGTTGAGATTACATAGATATCATATAGGAAGCTAATAGATAAAGGTGTTGCAAACCATGCCTTAAAGGCATATGAGTTCTCCCATTTTTCTCCATATTCACATCAAAGTGATGTCTTGACTCATACAAATGAGAGTAGCTGACTCTGGCATGAGAGATTCAAACATCTAAATTTCAAGTACTTGCAACAGTTGCACAAGGAAGAGATGGTTGAAGGATTGCTCGACATAAAATTCTCTCAAGGGATTTGCAAATATTGTTTGATAGGGAAGCATCCAAAGAGAAATTTTGGTGTTGGGAAGGTAAAGAGATATTCCTCCACACTTGATTTGATACAAAGTGATGTTTCAGGACCAATGCCCACAACTTCTATGAACAGATCTAGATACCTTTTGACCTTCATAAATGACTTCTCTAGGTTCAGTGGATCTATTTTCTTAAGCAGAAGTCTGAGGTATTCGAAACTTTGAAATTATTCAAGGCCTTGGTTGAGAACACTACTGGACATAATATCAAAGCACTCAGATTAGACAATGGAGGAAGTATATCAAGAATTATTTGCAACAGTTTTGTGCGTATGAGGGAATTCAAATGCAACATTCTTTCCCATACACACCACAACAAAATGGTGTAGCTGAGACGAAGAATAGGCCATTCAAAGTGATGGATACCTATCTACTTGAAGAAAGGGATCTTCCACCATATCTATGGGCATAATCACTGAACTGTGCCACATACATTCATAATAGGGTACCCCACAAATATGTGGATGGGATCAGTCCATTCAAAGCATTGAAAGGACACAAACCTGATGTCTCTCACCTAAGGGTTTTTGGATTCAAGGCATGGGATAGAATCCCATATGACAAAAGAAATGATCTTCAACCCCAAAGTAGCAAATGCATTCTACTGGGATATGCAGAATATGCAAAAGCATACAAGCTAATGGATATTTCAACCAAAAGATGCTTCATTGAAAGAAGTGTCAAGTTCAATGAAGATCCATTGCAAGATCTACATCCAGATGAAGAACAAGGTAGATATGATATTCCTAATCCATTTGCACAAGATGAAGATCATAATGTTGTCCCTTATGAATCACGAGGACCGATTTGAATCATATTTTGATGTTGAGAATGAAGTTCAAGTAGATCCAGATCCAGAACCAGCACCTGCTCCCAATCCATGGCCAAGGCCAAAATGGGCTCGCAATATCCTTGAAGCTACTGGGAACATAGTTGGAGATCCATCTAACCATAAAAGAACCAGATCTCAGTACCAAAATTCAAACCTTGCGCTATATTTTACAGATCCACTTCTCCTAGTGAGGTACTACATGATGGTGGGGTTTGATCCACAATCATTCAAAGAGGCTTGACATGATCCAAGATGGTAGACTAAGGTTCACATGCACTACATCAGGGAACTAGTGCACAATAGGATCAACACACTGCATTGTTGTCCTATAGAGGAGCATACTGTAGAAATTTTTACAAAGTATTTGCACATGTGAAGGCTGTTTGAGTTTCTTGCTGTTCATTTTTTAGGGGGGGTATTTTTCCCATGAGGTTTTCCCCCATTTCCTTAGTTTCATAAACAATTATTTTATTATTATTTGATTGTATGGGTGACATTTGGTCTCAGTAAACATGGCCCGTGATTGTCTAGGTTTGGATTAAGGGGGGGTGTTAAGATAATTAATACTCCAACCTTGTACACCTTAGTATTATTAGTCTTTTTCTATTATTGGATGATGTAATTTCCTCCCTAGTGGTGTGCAGATGTCATCTAGGCCTCATTATCCACTTGATGCACCCTGCATGCATGATTTGAGGACATCCAAAGTCTATTCCATACATTTTAGGAGCTAACTCAATGATCTGGTTCAGTCCACCTGAGTTCCTGAATCTAGTGGGGTTTTTTTTCTTTGATTTCTATTGATTTTGATCTAATGCACCCTCTCTAACCTATTTGCATGATATTTTGCATTCAAAAATCATGTATGCACCCTTCTTGATCAGTTAACTGATAGTAGCTTCAGTTCACTAACAATCAGTTGCGTTTGGATCTTCTGGAGCACTGTAGTGCTGATATTCCTATGATAGACCGACATGGATTCAAATTCTCTCTTGGTATTAGAATTATTTCTATTGTACCATATCCTTTGACTATACTAATTAATGGAATATGACACACTTTTATGTGCACATTTGTGTTTCAATGCATGTTTAATTTTACTGCTCAATTCACTGCAATTTTCATTGTAATTCTTCCTCCTTGATAATCCTATCAATGTGAGGTATTCTTAGGCTCAATGTATGTTGTGTTCCATAATTGCATACATGTGTCTCATTCTGGATCCATCTACAACCTTTGATAAAATGTCTTCTTGTTTTTGTCATCAGATGAGGCACTGTTGGATTAGGATTATAGGAACTTAAGCTTCAAGCCCAAGATCTCAAGATATTGAATCTTCATTGTTGTCTATATGGAGGACATGCCCATCAGCATAAAATTTGGTCTTCGCGAATCACTAGTCCATGGATTGACCTCTAACTCATCCTAAGACCTGCAAAAAATACTAGCACTCACCTGCAATAAAACATGAAATCATAGAAGAAGAGAGGTGTACAAGCTCTCTTCATCTAGGATGTATGTAAAAAATGACAATTAGTGTTTATAAAAAAAATCCAAGGAAGATAAATGAATAACAATGCATTTTTACATGTTGAGAAATGGCGACCGTCTTAGACAACCCGACAATGTTTCATTAATAAATTTGTCGTCTCTTGTACTATTTGAGTGATTCCAAATCCAAATGAAAATAGATTCATAGGAATACTTCTAGTGTAAACAAGTTATTAAAATGCATTAATATGATATGCCAAATCTGATAGGAAACAACTTTCATGACATAGGTGTTTGCAAATTCCATCCTAGACCATCAATCACTAAGTTGAGCACACACACACACACATATATATATATATATATATATATATATATATATATATATTATGAGGGTCGATTGAAGTGATTCCAATTGGATATGAAATTATATTACCACATTTATCTCCAATAGAAACATGTTTTGAGTCTAAGAAGAATTGATAGGTCAAATATGCCAATGAACAACCGAGGAGACACAGTTCTAAGAGTGCTGATTTAGGATAGGTAGTTAGTATTTTGGGAACACTTTTCTCGTACGATATTGAATTTGAGTGATTCAAATTGTGTTGTAAACTATATTCATAGGAGAACATTTATTAGAAACATGTTTGAAAAATTCATCCATTTAGGCACCCAAAAAATGACTATCCCAACTCCATTCTTGAGCTTCCTACTCTACACTGAGTTAGTATTTTGAATATATCTTTTTCATTTGATACCCAAATTGGAAAATTCAAATTGGATTATAAACTAGATTTAAAGGGATAATTTTTATAGAAACATGTTTTAAAAATGTACCCATATGGTCCCTCAAAACATGACTTTCCAAATTGTGTTCTTGCTAAATCCAACAAGCCAAAATGCCACAAAACTCAATAAACATAATATAGCTCCCAAGTAGTGATCCGAATAGGTGTGAATGTTTGTAGGGGTGTAATTTTAATGTAAATCATCCACATAACAAAAACGTTTAAGCACTCATGTAATTTACCCGACCCTGAAACCAAGGTCATGGAAACATGCAAACCCAAAGGAAGGCTGAATAAAGGTATAACATAGTGGAATAACGTTAACCAAAGGCTATTATGACATACCATAAACCCAATTAAATAAAACATACAAAATTTAAATTAATTGCGATACTTTTAAAATAATTATAAAACTCCCCAAAATCTCCTGGAAATGCAACATCGTGCAAGCATGATAATGCAACCAGATTTACAAAATTTAATAAACCTGGACTTTAGCCTTATTAGAAAATTAAAGGTGAACATAATCAACCCAATAATTATAACTAATCAGATTTACAAAATTGTATGCAAACAATTACAAACTAGATATTTTCGCCATTTTACTAGGCATTCACTATACATCCGTAAATCAAATTTAAGAAACTTTCATTAACAGATTTGGATCGGCTCATTGGATCAGATATGAAACTAACATCAAAATCCATTAATTTAAAATGAAAAATATATAGCTATCATATACAACCATTAATTCATACAAATATAAGATCTACTATTGCTATAAAAATCACTATCGGATCATCCGATAAGCATCCAAATCCCTACAAAACCAATCGTGAGTCCAAAATAAAAGGCATACAAGATATATTGGGAACTCTACAACCACCAAGGGCGCACTATAGAATTCACATACATCCATACAACATCAGATATTCAATTCTCTAGGGAAACTATCAATTCAATCTAGTTATCTAGCAGAAACATCCACTTTCTAGCAATCAAAACTCGATATTTTCATCTGTGGATCATATAACGGATCTGATAATACATGGAGAGTGCACTTTTAGATTGTTCTACGATAGATAATACATTCAAAAACATATTTAAATCTTCCATTAAGATCACATCTCAAAACAAGGAGAAAAATCTAATTTCCAAGTAGGATTCCTTAACTAGTGTTCCGAAAACCAAGCCATTTCAACTGTGAATTTATCTATTGATCTAATCATCCATAGAGGGAGAATTTGTAGAGTAAGCTACATAAAATAACACATAAATAAAAATATTTCAATATTCCATCAACATCAGATCTAAAAATCAAAGAGAAACACCAATTTCCAAGCAAATAAACCATCAAATCTGTATCCAACCATTGATATCTCTACCAAGATTTTCAATAGTAAACAATTTAGGTATGGAAATAATGGAAACATCATGTAAACATATGAATTTACATAAAAAAATTAAAGCACTTATCCTATTAATCTGCAACTATCATCAACTAAACCATGTTCCACCCATCCAAAGGCACTACTAGGCCAGATCTCACTTTGACAGGCCACCCCCAAGCCGAGGCCATAGATCCACAATAGAGGTGCACTCAAGGATAGCTCAAGTATCAATTTGAGAAGCCACAAATCAATTTATCACCACCTGATTTCTCCTCCACCCCACTATAAGGTGCAATCGTAATCCCTTCACGCCCCTAGGTTCCTCAAGAGATTGCCATTCACCATTAGGATTTATGTTAAGGTCTAGGATAGAGAAAAGTAGTGGACATGGAGGAACTATACCAGAGTTGTATAGGATTTCCAAAAACACCATACAAGATGAAATTTCTTGAAGAACAAGGTTCATTCACATAGTAAAGCATACATGGCTTCCCAAGCTCACAAGCTTACCAATCTCTCAACATTAATGCATGAAAAACCAAAATCAACCAACAATAATCAACAACATCAAGAACCCAAACCAAGGAGATCAACCATGGATTTATAGACCAAAGAAGGTAATTACAACCCAAGAGGGTAAAATCAAACCAAGGTAAGCCAACTTGAGTCAAAAAAAGGGGGTTAACTCAACCACAAGAGGCTAACTCTAATCCAAACCATGCAATTTGAATTTCAAGGTGAGTGGCTCCATGTCACTCTACCCAACTCAAATTCATGTGTGGAAACATCATCCATGGAGAGGAATCAAAATTAGTGAGGTGAGGAGTTGCACAAACCAAGGCATCTTCCACACATCTTCCCAAAATAACAAAGGAGGGTTTACACAAGGAGTTATCCAATGTTTGAGGTGTCCAAGCTAAAATATCTAGTTGGGGAACAATTTTTCAAATGGGGGTTACAAAACCAAGTGTAACCTCAAAAAAGGAGTTACAAAACAACCAAAGGGGCCTAATCAACAAATGAAATCCACCCAAGCACCCACTAAATCATGATTTAGGATCAATAGTACCAACATAGGCTAAAATAATCAAAAGTTGGATCCGTTGTACAATGTGTTGGTCACCCTATATGCTAATCAATTACAACTAACACACAGGATGCTCAATATAAATTGTTAACCCAGGTAGGTCTTTTTATTTCAAAATTAATTAGCACAATCTATGCATAAAAATTCAAGTAGCTGATTGAATAAATGGAGATAAACTATCCTACCTATCTGCGCAGTCAAACTCATCTCATGGCTAAAAATAATCTAATTTATCCATCTAAGAATTTAAAGTACATTTAGCTTCCTATAAGCATCACTCCAACAATCACTGATCTAAGAAGAATTAAGCTAGACTTACTTTTGCAAGAAGTTAAATCCTAAAGATATGGATGAAAACGTGAAGTTGGGTAACACTTCCGTGAGAATCGGGTGCCCAAGAAACATAGCGGAAGCTATTCAGTCGAATAACCATATTTATTCGGCCAAATAACCATATTTATTCGGCTGAATAAATATGGTTATCTGACCGAATAAGCGATAATTTATTCGGTCGAATAACGGTTAATGATGAACCATTTAAATTAACGGAGACCTCGAAATGCGTTCGACGCATAGCCGATCGGTAAATTTGATTGGTGGTTTTATGTTTATTCGATCGAATAAGTATTCGGCCGAATAATTATTCAGCTAACAATTATTCAGCCAATAATGATTTGGTCGAATAATTATTTGGTTGGATAATTATTATGCATAAAAGCTCTGCTGCAGCCCATATTTTTCATTTTCGGTTCTGCAGTCTGCTGGTCCCCGCCTGTTTCCCCACCAGTAGCTGCCTGTCTCCCTGTCTATTGTTTCCTCCTGTTGGCCTCGCCCTGTTGGCCCTGCTGGTTGGACCCCTCCCTGTTGGCTCTGCCTTGTTGGCCTTTCTGGTTGGCCCAACCTATTGGACGTGGTTGTTTGGCATGGATGGTCGTGGAGATCTGCCACCCTTTCGACGTGGTTTTGTTCACAGGTAAGCAGTCGAAGGTCGATTTCATTTTTTTTTAATTTTTTTTTATTTTTTATAATTAACAGGCTGTTGTTTATGTGTGCAGGTTTTAATTCCGGTGAATCGTTGTTCGGTTTGGTCTGCTGTGTTCGGCTTTGTCGTTGGGTTGGTCTGCTGTGTTCGGCTTCGTCGTTGGGATATTTTCTTTGTTCAGCTTCGTCGGTTTGGTTTGCTGTGTTCTGTTCGGCTACTATAAACAGGTATGTTCGATTTTGTTTTTTTTTAATTTTTTGTTATTTTTTATATTTTAACATGTTTTTTATTATGTGTGTAGGTCTTAATTTCGGTGAATTTGTGTTCAGTTCGGTTTGTTGTGTTCAGCTTTGTCATTGGGATGGTCTACTATGTTCGGCTTCGTCATTGGGCTGGTCTACTGTGTTCGGTTGCGTCGGTTGGGTCTGCTGTGTTCGGCTTCAGATGCTATAAACAGGTATGAATCCAATGACAAATCTCATCAATGCTTGTTACATAATCACCAACGGAATAGATATTCAACTAGTTTTTATCACGTTAATGAAAATATAATTAGTAAAATCAAAGTGTTATAAAGATCCAATGACTTTAGTCACCTATGATTAATATCATTCATATATTAACCACTAGATGAGTAAGATATGATTAGCAGTTTGATAATAGTATAAGACGAATAAGCCAAATGTAGTATTTTCAAATTGCATTTTTACACACACATTAGTCAAGCATCATATCAAATATTCATGAAGTCATCGTAACTGTGTTTACTAGCTCTATTTATTCAATTTTTCATTTTAACTGAAGACGCTAAGTTTCACTACCTAAAATTCATTCACGAATCATAAGGTAACAAGCCACTTATATATCACCTTCATGCCAATCATTTGGTGTGATTAAAATTGGAATATGCCAATCATTTTGATACCAAATTGGTATCAAAATATGCACAATAGAGAACTTGTTGCAATGTTAAACACCTTTAGGATTTTAAAGGGATAAGGTTGGTGATACTTATATAATCATTCCAAAATAAACAACTCCTAATAAAACATTTCATTCAACAAAATATATGAATTTGAACTAATGGTGTCAGTATCCCACACAGAATAAGTGATTAGGATTTGCATAGGTTTCAACAATGAGTATAAAGTACAAACACAACTTTGTTGAAGGATCCAAAAAGTTTTAAGTTAGATTTGAGATAGTTGTATCAAAATAGGAAATTGAAACAATGAATTTGTGTGTGTGCTTACCACATTTTGGCTCGATTTGATGAACAATTCAAAATCTTGTTTCTGTTGCTACATATTTTCCCGTAGATACCCGAGTTTGACCAAGCATTGACTGAAGGTTCCTGGATATGATTAATTGAATCCAAGAGGACACACACTGTAGTATGAATATGAGGATCACACTCCACATTCCCAGTTTCTCCAGCTTATCCTGCAAACATGCTAACAAATAACGGATTACAAAAACTAAATTATTCTTGAATTTACTGATAAAATCAAAACTTTGACCATTTTGACTTGTCGATTTTAATAATTAAAAATAAAGTAAGAAATTACTTGAATATGCCTTAGAATTTATCTATTAGATCAAGATGGATTTCAAAAGGGATATTAAGGAAAAAAGTATATAACTATTCGCAGTGGACAAATATCCCAAAATTTGCTAGTGCTATAGGAAGATATGCCCATGAGTGTTGACTCAACTTAAAAAATTAGCCTAGAATCCATTTTACAGTTGCTTCATAAAGAGATTCGTGTATAATCATGCCCATAAGATATGCCCATGAGTGTTGACTCAACTCACAAAATTAGCCTAGAATTCATTTTACAGTTGCTTCATAAAGAGATTCGTGTATAATCATGCCCATAATCACTCAACTATGCCCAAAATCATCCAAAATACCCAGTCTTAGGTTTACTACCACAAAGAGTACAAACATGCACGTGGTGAGAAGTATATTTTTCAAATCTTAGAATGTATTAAAGTTAGAAACTAGATTTTATGATAAAGTACCTATTTCAAATATGCTTTCATATATCTTTAGACATATTCTACTTCCATTATCTTCCTATTTCTATTGCTACCCTTATATAGCATGCCTACACTCTTCCCTCAAGCCCCCTTCATTATTATATTTAGCAACAAAATTTTTATAAGGGATCTTCTCCCTAGTCCTTGTTTTCAATATAAATATCTTTATAAATATAAATATAAGCCATCAAGGCATTTTATAAATACCTTTGCTCCCTGGAGTGAAATTTACATTTCAAATCCCTATTATTTATGAACCATTCCCAACTTAAAGCCATGATTAGCATTGTGGGGTGACTACATAAGATAGTTTACTTGACTATTTTCTATCACCACTATGCAACTTAAAAGGACTCGAAACCATGAATATAAGGAGAACAATGAATAGCTAGTTCCTTGAATTCAATTTAAATAGCCCTAAATTTAATTTAAATAATCCCATTATCCATTCAATAATGTAGATGTTTATATCTATCATATTGTTTCCCTAACAAAGGAAACTGAAATACTTTTCTTTAGCATATGGATTGCAGGAACATATCATCTAATTAATAAAACTGCTTAGATAGGAAAAATCAAATTTGATTAGAATTGGTTAATAATTGCATAGATTTGTCTTGAAGATAATGATTTATAAATTATATTCAAACTAAAGAATAAAAACTTTATCTTAGAGGTATGAGATCAATATGAATGTAATGGAATATGTTCATGAACATAGTTCTCTATTCATGAACCGAGTTCCAGCCCCTCAATGTTACTTTGCACTACATGTAAGTTTATGATATTGTCACTGGTTACTGATTTCTTGACATAAATAAGTGTAACCTTTCACTTAACATTTAACCATATTGGTTCCATTCATTTAGACATAAAAAAAACTTAAAAGATTGGCACATTAATTCCTCACACATTCAACAATATCAGGTATACTCATTTTAAGAACTATTAGATGATATTAGGTATATCTAGGTCCTTATTTAAAAACTTAGTTTCTTTAGCATCTAGGTCTTAGAATTTGTAGAATTAACATGTAGAATTTGAATATGTTATAAGTTGATAGTTGTGTAAATGTAGATATCATATCAAATGGAAAGAGAGAAGTCTTCGAGGCAAAAGCGTAGGAGGTCATCACGTTCATCGGGGGTTGGTGTCCCAATTGATAATCGAAGGTTGTCAACTTCACCTCGAGATTCAAGATGATTGTACAGTTCACATTCATCCAATCACTGGTCAGGCGATAGGGGTACAGATGATTCCCCTTTATCTTCTTGTGGGAGAACATCGATCTCGACCTTCTATCGATATGAACATTAATGTTTTAATACATGTATAAATTGTATATTTTTATGTTCATAATGTACATGTTTACACACAACTGTGTTTGTATTTGAAGTAGATCAAGGTTTGGAAGAGGCTCGTAATTCGACAGATAGGGAGGACAATCGAGCAAGGGGGATAGATGTTGAAACAGATGTGTGTAGAGCAAGGTTCTGAAGAGGCTTGTCCTTCTACACAGAGTGACCAAGGTCGAGCGAGGACAACATATGTTGAACTAGTTGAGGTTTGTACACCCATAACCACTTATCCATCTAATTTACCTAAGGAGATTCCATGGGAAAGTGGTGTTAAACAAACGACCCTTGAAAATTGTAGATCTCACTATGACAAGCTGCAAAATGATCTTTCTAGTTTGGATCTCCCTCCAGAGAGAAAACAAAGTTTAGAGATTGTTTTGGGATCATTACAAAAATTCATTTAGGTATATGAGGATATTGGACCAACAACGGATGGTTTTGTTGACTTGATGCGGAGGATAAAGGCCCAAGTGATGGTTCCGGACAAGTGGGTTGTTGTGAAGGAGAGAGTGACCAAAGAACAGGCCAACTCAATGTTTAACTTCAAAGAGGGCCTAAAGAAAAAATTGTTGAAAGTGCAATATTTTAAGCACCCTGAAATTGCACATCTATTACATGATTGGTTCCTTGCAGTCTATGGTCAGTTTCCATGGAACGATGAGGTTCCTAATTATTTTGCCAAATTTTTTTATGCCGAGTTTTTTTTAAATATGAATCCGGATTATACTAATATTCATTCTAGCTTTTATGGAGTTGGAAAGGGGCGAATATACAATAAAAAAGGTGCTCTTAGAGATCCCACTACTCTTCGACCTCCGCCATAGATATCTCTCCCAGCTAGGTTTGTGACTTACAAATCAAAGATGGATCCCACATCACAACTTGGGACAACTGCAAGGCATTCTGTTGCTTAAGGTTTAATGTCGGCATTTGTATGAGTTGATGTGGGATTGGTTCAAGAGAGGGCTTGCGCCACTATTCGTCAAAATTTTGTTTACAAAATGAATGATGAGGTAGATGGAATGAGCATTGAAGATCTTAGGGCTTATGCTAAGGTTTGTCGCGATATAGCTTTGGATGTTCTATCCAATGACACATCGAGTATAGGAGAGGTTTGTTTTTTATGTACTTACAATCTATTTAATTTTTTAATTCATTAGGAATTGAACTTTTTGTTACATTATATCTATGATAATGTCTTTTTTGATGTAGAGTAATAAATACATTATGTAAACGTTTATTGGTTGCAGTTTTCTAGAATTTTGAATGAACATAATTTTCGACTCTCTAGTAGGGAAAATGTAGAAAATGTAGAAGAGCATCTTGGAGAGGTATATTTATTATTTACATATTTACATATTTGTTTGAAAGATATTTTATCTTTTTTTTGAATTTTTATTTATCTATGTATCTTATTGTTAATGTGACTTATCCATGTAGGGTCCTTCAGATTCCAACTTTTTTGATGATTTTCCATCTCTCGTGAGCTCATGATTTTAATTTTTTGTTTTAGTTTTTTAGTGAATTATTTAATTTTAGTTTATTTTGCTTGCACAATGTTTTATTTATTAACAAAATTTAAATTTTAGGGACCACAAGAACATATGGAAATTGGTGGTGAGGATATAGGTTCTTTGATGGAAGTGGATATTGGCACTGAGGTAAGTTTAATATTTTTTATTGAATTTAGTTCCTAATTGTTTGAATAATTATGAGATTCATAATTTGTTTTTATACACGTTGCAGGTTGGGTCTATTCGAGGAAAAGGGAATACCCTAGTGGATTATAGTGGCGGACTTTCATTCAGAGACACTAAGGTAATTTTGTTAATAATTGAACTATTCTTTTCATTTTTTTTTATAAGTTTAATATTTTGTCTTTTGAAATTAGTTCCTAATTGTTTGAATAATTTATGAGATTCATAATTTGCTTTTATACATGTTGCAGGTTGGGTCTCTTCGAGGAAAAGAGAAGACCCCAGTGGATGATAGTGGTGGACCTTTATTCAGAGAATGATTTATTTTGGTATTTTTTTGTTTTTCCATACTACCATATTGCATACATCTTCATGTTGATACATATTATGTACTTGTTCTGAACATCTAGGAACTTTATTTTTTGGATTATTTATGTACATTGAACTCACATGTTCATGAACCTTTATTTGGGATTATATATATGTTCAATGTATGTTAATGATTTATATGTTAAATGTATATACATGTACATTGATCTTGGCATATATTTTGTACTTGCTTTGATTGATTTAACTTTTTTTATATGTTCATTGTATATTAATGATTTATATGTTCAATGTATGTTCAATATTGAAATGGTTTTAAAATATATTTTTTAGAGAAACTTGATATAGTTTGCACTCTTGAAGCTTTTTTTATTGAATTTCAGTATATGCTAGCCTTTAGTTTTGATAGGTGCAATCTAAAGTTATAAATTTTAAGACCTGCAGGATTTAATCCTTGACTGCAGATTTTTTGTAGTATTGACAATGTTTGAGTGAGATATAAAAATCTATGAGTGCAGATGTAAAATATTTTCAGTGTTGAGATGTAAATAAAATTTAGTGAAGGTTTCAATCTTTTTGGTTGTCAGATAATATATGATCTTGGTTTCAACAGTAAACTTGAATTTCATATAAATGATAGCTTGAATCTTATATAAATGATTCATAATTTCGATTTTTAACTAATGATTCATATGTTCAATGTTCATGTACCACACTTTTGTTAGTTGGTGAACTATAGATGCTGCTGAAATCATGGAAAATGGGGATTTAATGATTTTTTGTTTTTCAATCATAAGCAAGGATTCCATGATTGTGAAGCTTA
The DNA here is from genome assembly GCA_027924585.1 of Larix kaempferi. NCBI lineage: Eukaryota > Viridiplantae > Streptophyta > Pinopsida > Pinales > Pinaceae > Larix > Larix kaempferi. The sequence goes on from BSBM01000073.1 coordinate 46,599,029, forward strand.
TGCTAAATTAGAGCAATGATTTTAGACAACAATTTGATGAATTTTCATCGGTTTATTGTAAATAACCATTTCTCTAATTTAGCATAAGCTTCACAATCCTGGAATCCTTACTTGTGATTAAAAATCAAATGATCTTTACCTCAATTTTCCATGATTTTAGTTATATGAACTTACACAAGTGATATTATCCTCGTGCATGTATCATTTATTCAAAAAGCAAAGTTCTAAAAAACTCCTGGATCATATTTATATGAACTGTTCAGCCGACCACAAAGCCACTAATGGATCAACCCATCTAATGGATCAAGAATAATAATTTCCCATTATTAAATACATTAGAGAAGCATGAAATGGATCAGATGAATACAAAATATAGTCGGTTTCCAGGTGATTCCTCAGTGACATTATTCAGTTAAAAGTAAAGATTCGGGGTGGAGTGTGGGGAAAGCCACATCCGTTATCTCATCCCTTAAGGGGTCTAATAGACATATGGGGACCCAAATAAAGCACTTTAGACAGACTTTAAGATGAAATTACACATTAAAGACAACATTCTATATAGCTGAAATATAACATTTTTCAACTTTTCCCAACTTTTATTAAAGTTATCATTACCAAATAATTATCGAATTGATTTCAACATGCTAAAATACAATCATTTAAACTCTTATTCTAGTTCCTATTCAAGATCATAGTCATAGTTCAAACAAAAAAATATATTGTACACAACATTTGACATGCACAAAAACATCGATCAATTCATTTTTTATATAGTTAAAAACATTGTAATGGAATGCCGTCCTCAATTATCCGTTCATCGTCATATTTGGATAGTTTCCATTTTCTAGTTTTTTTTTCTTTTTTTCGATGGAACTTGTACCAATTTTATTCGAGATGCACATACTAAATGACTATATTGAAAACATATAATATCAGGTTCATAATCTTGAAAGTAGACATAATTTTCAGTCATATGGGTTTGCTAAAAAAAATAACCTTTTAAAATGATGGATCCTCTCTCGTATGTAAATCCTTTTTCATCGTATTCCTCCAATAACTTCATCTTTCCTTCAGTGCATCGCATCAAATAATATTTCACATTTTTGTTGTTGTCTAAAGGTGCAGTCACAACAAAAACATCTCCTGTGCAAATTACAATTGGCGTCAGGGTTTAAAAAAAAATTAAATTGACTATACACATAAGGTGATGTACAACAATGAACAATCAACAAAGAAGTTGTAAGTTCATTACCTTCTCTAACAAGATCTGAAATTCTATCGCCATCAAATGATATTGTTATTTCTTCTGATTCTAATTCTTCCACACTTGCTAGTGGCATTTTCCCATTTGGATTAATCTCTGTGTGTTTCCAATGTTTTACGTAGTTATTCGTTATGTTTTCACAAACTTATGTAGATTCAACATTTTCAGTGCAAATATGACAAAAGCATGATTGCTTTCTACTGTCAAATGCAAACATGTTTTGGAAGGATTTTGTTTGAATAGAGTGTAAATCTCTAGTCCCATGTATGGTGCTAGCCTCGTATGGGATTGATCTATCTATATCTTGGACCCCAACAAGCCAAACAAACCTACACAATAAATGATAAATCACAAAGGACAACTTTTAATGTTGGTGTACATAAACATAAATGTTAGTGTACATTTTTTTAAATTGACAATTAATATAAATTAAAAACATCGTGTACATACCTATGCACATCTTTTGATTGTTGATTATAATCACGGCTTAGATGTAATTTACATCATTGGACAACCTATGCAGCTGAATGAAATCATGCAGAAGAATGGTTCATTTTCCATCTTTGAAGTGCTCTTTTTACGCATGCTCTTGCACCATCATGTTCACATTTTCCATGTCCAGTTTCGAATAAATTCCAGCGATGTTTAATGTTCAATGCTTTATGAAGTTGACATAACCAAAAAAGTGATCATGAATATTTAAATTGTCCCACACATCCATCCGACCATATCCAATGTTCATTGAATTTAACTTCACGTCTTTTTAGTGAATCATAGAAAATATTTTCAATACAATGCTGAACAAAATGTGTATCGTGTGTACAATCATCGCTGATATAAAAGTGATATTCTTTAATCACATCTCAATTTTCATACGTGCTTTCAATGCCATCAGCATCCTGTTGAGAATGTCTATATAGAAGATGGACATATATCAAAAGTTGGTCAGAATGATAGTATTCACTTTGTATCTCTTTTTGTGTAGCAAATGTGTAGTTTTATACAAAATCAACCACAGACAAAATTTTTTCGAGTAGAAAAATTTCACGAGACTGCTTGAATTGAAGGTCTTGCCATCATGATCTATGTGAATTCTTGGTGTAATTATAAATTTCACTTTCAAATTTCTTGAGAAAATATGTCACACATATTTTATCTTCTCACAAATCAATTCTTTTGGAATGTGCATCACTAGAACTTATAGCATAATTGTTGTATTCATATCTCCTCCAATCAAGGGTTACATTTGACAACGATTGATCATTATCGATAGGATATTTATTGTGGAATAAAACCATATTTCCACAATGATGACAATGTTTTCCATTGACACATTTCTTATTATAAAATACTTCATCGTGATCTCTAATGCAAGTCACCCTACGGGATACTTTCTTGCTTAACAATACACACGACACAAACCACAATACTTACACAAACAAGGTTTAGAACAAGATGCCAGGAGTGGCTTATATTACCTCTTTGAAATCAATTACAATGCAAATAACTGTAAGCAAATAACTAACTACAATCAGCCTTAGCCGTTACAACTTAGAAGTAACTATGGTGTGTTCTCCCTGTGTGTCGACCTCACCCTCTCCTGGTTCACCACGGAACTCTGAGATATGGTTCAATCTCAACTCTCTACTCTTCGGCCGGTGTGACTCTTCACAACTCTCTCGTCTCTTCTCTCTCAGCTCTCAGTGCCTTTTTCTCTCCCCCTTTTAGACTGAAGGCCTTTCCTTCCTCTTCTACTTTGTGGGTGTTGTTCCCAAGACGATTGCAATCTCGAGACACACATTCCCCTCCGTTCGTCGATCCTGTCAAATCCTACAAACTTGCACTGTCAGCTTCTAGCCGTGTTGTACAGATTCTGTCCATGACGTCCCCTGTCATGTCTTTCACCAACTCGCAATAGCTGTAATAACTTCCTTAGCAACCCGAACGGCTACTAGGTACAGTCCCTTGACTTTTTGTCCTTCTGACCCTGCTGCAGCAGTCAGTCACATCTCGAGCTTTTTGTCGGTTCACTCCTTTCTCAATTACACTTGGCTTCGCCAAACCCTGTCGCATCTTAGTTCGACCACTTGTCGACTACCAACATCTTACGCCGCTTGTTGTCTGTCGACCATTTCCTATCGATTCTTGACCTCTTGTGACATCCGTGGTTCCTTTCGTCGGCTGCACCCCGACTGTTTCTTCCCGACTTGTTGACTTCAACAAGTCAACATGCTCCCTGCACCAATGGTCATCTGCACTCCCGCTGGTCGGCTACCTTCGGTCGATCAACTTCGATTGATCTGCCTAGGTCCCGATGCTCCTGCATCAGACTCCCCGGGTGAAAAAGAATTCGACTGCTCTGTCAGTGTCCTGAACTCTTATTCAGAAATCCACGTCACTTCCTGCAACTCATCATTTGTCCATCGCACCAAGTATTCCTTCATGCGCAATCTACGGGTACGCCCTACTTCGTGCTCATCGATTATTTCTGCGATCCCTTCTTTATGTCGGTCTGGAATCTGTTATGTCCAGTCGATACTTGTTCCTTCCTCCTTTCTGCTGCTTGACCCTTCTTCAAATTTGTACAGGTCTGAGACGTTGAACGTTGCTGAAATGTTCAAGTCTTCTAGCAATTCCAACACATATGCATTGTTCGAAATCTTCTTCAGAATCTTGCATGGTCCTATCTTCTTCAGCTTCAGCTTGTTGTATGTTCCTATCGGAAATTGCTCCTTCTGCAAATAGGCATAGACTAAGTCCCCTTCTTGGAATGATAGTAGTCTCTTTCTCCGGTCGTCTCTCAATTTGTAGGCTGCATTACTCTTTTCGATGCGCTTTCGCACATTTTCATGAACTTCATGCATATGCTCTGTGAATGATTCTGCATCTGCGCTCTTCCTCATTTCTGTTGGAAATTCGACCAAATCTACCACTACATGTGGATTCCTCCCTTGAACAATCTGGAATGGACTCAATACTGTCGATCGATTCAGAGAATTGTTATATGCAAACTCTGCTTGTGCCAACACATTTTCCCACTGCTTGGGTCTGTCGGCCGCTAAACATCTCAAAAGGTTTCCCAAACTTCTGTTTACAACCTCGGTTTGTCCGTCCGTCTGTGGATGATGTGCCAAGATGAAATTTAACTTCGTGTCTAGTTTCTTCCATAGGGTTCTCCAGAAATGCCCCATGAATTTCGTATCCCAATCCGATGTGATACTATTTGGAAACCCATGCAACCTGACTATTTCCTTAAAGAATAGCACAGTGATCCTTGTGGCATCACTTGTTTTCTTACATGGTATGAAATGTGCCATCGAAAATCTTTCGACTACAACAAATACTGAGTCGCTTCCCTGCTGAGTCCTTGGTAATCCTAACACAAAATCCATGCTAAGATGTTCCCGTGGGTTCTCTGGTACCGGCAATTGTGTATACAACCCCATGTTCTGACTCCTTCCTTTTGCCAACTGGCAAATTTGACATTGTCTAACCCATCTTTCGACATCTGTCGACATCCTTGGCCAAAAATACTTCTCGTCAACTAGTGCTTTGGTATTGTCGATCCCAAAGTGCCCTGCTAACCCGCCATTATGAAATTCTCGGGTTAGATTCTCTCTCACTGATCCTCTGGGAATACACAGTTGACTTCCCTTGAACAGATAACCTCCTTGAATGAAATAACTCAAATATGGAGTTCTGTCAATGCTCCAAGGCTCACGACAAGCCTTCCATGCTTTCGCAAAATCTTCATTGGTCTCATACTCCATCTTTATCGACTCTATCCCTGTTTCCTGAACAGTCGTTGTGCCCAACAACGCAACTCTCCTGCTCAATGTGTCGGAAACTTTGTTCGACTTGCCCGACTTATGTCGCAACACGAATGTATATCTCTGGAGTAGCTCCACCCACTTCATTTGTCTCTGATCCAATTTCGACTTAGTATTCAGATGCCTTAGTGCTTGGTGATCCGTGTATAACACAAATTCCTGAGGAAACAAATAATGCCTCAATTTCTTCAATGCTTGTATGATAGCATAAAATTCTTGGTCATCGATCAAATATTTCTTCTTCGCTCCATTCAATTTTTCACTGAAGAATGCAATTGGTTGGCCTTCTTGGCTCAACACTGCTCCAATTGCTGTTCCACTCGCATCACAATCGACCTGGAAAACTTTGTCAAAGTCTGGGAGTGAAAACACTGGGCTCTCAGTGACCTTTTCCTTCAATTTGTTGAAAGATTCCTGGGCCTTATCTGTCCACTTGAACTCGCCCTTGCTCATGCATTCTGTCAACGGTGCACAAATTCGACTAAATCCCCGAATGAACTTCCGGTAGAAACTAGCAAGTCCATGGAAAATTCTCACTACAGTCACACTTGTCGGTTCCGGCCAATATACTATTGCCTTCACCTTCTCGGGGTCCATCTCCAACCCTTTACCTAAAATTACAAACCCCAAGTACACCAATTCCTTCTTCATGAAGAAACACTTTTGCAGGTTGACCATCAACTTCTCTTCCTACAATTTCTGTAATACTTGTCGAATGTGCTCCAAATGTTCTGACTTGGTCTGACAGAAAATTAGAATGTTTTCTAAATAGACTAAGACAAACCTTCCTAATAAAGGTTTCAGCACCTGATTCATCAATCTCATGAATGTACTGGGTGCATTAGTCAATCCGAACAGCATGACTAACCACTCATATAATCCTTCTCTTGTTTTGAATGCTATCTTCCACTCATCTCCTTCTCTGACCCTAATATGGTGATACCCACTCTTCAGGTCTAGTTTCATGAAGTATGTCGCTCCACTCAGGCAATCCATCAAGTCATCCATCCTTGGAAATGGAAATCGATACTTGATTGTGATCCTGTTGATGGCTCTAGAATTGGTACACATTCTCCATCCCCCGCCCTTCTTTGGTGTCAATACTACTGGTATTGCACACGGGCTCAAACTTTCTTAGATCAATGCCCTATCCAACAACTCTTGGACCTGTCGATTGAGCTCCTGTCCCTCTGCTGGACTCATCCTATATGTGCTTTTTTTGGCAGACTCAACCCTGGAATCAAGTCGATCTGATGGGATATGCTCCTTGTCGGCAGCAATCTCATTGATTTCTCATCAGCCATTATGTCCCGAAACTCATCGAGCAACTCCTTGACTTCGACTGAAATGTTCTCCTCGGTGGTCATTCCTTCGACATATGGTCCTTTTGGAATGATTGCAAAACATCCCGACTTTTTCTCTTCCTCTGCGAGGAATTCCTTGGCGGTGCTCATCAACACTCGCTTTTCCCAAATATTTCTCTCGTCGTCCCTACCATCAACTGGCTCTCCTCGCCTCGGCTTAAGAGTCATTTTCACACCATTTTTCCACACTGTGACTGTGTTAGCTCGACCGTCATAGATCATCTTACGATCATATTTCCATGGTCTTCCTAACAACAAATGGCATGCATCCATGGGAACTACATCACACAGTATGCTGTCCTCCAATCCTTCAACTCTAAAGTTGATCAGGCATTGTTTGGTCACCTTAACATGGTGTCCTTTCTATAACCATGAGATCTTGTAAGGGTGTGCATGTTCTCAACATTTCAACCCAATCTTTTCGAAGACTTCTGTCGACACAAGATTCTCTGTACTTCCGCCATCAACTATGGTCTTGCAACGCCATTCTCTGATCCACACCTTCGTTTAAAAGATCGCCTTTCATTGTGCTGGTTCCATCAAATCACGTTGATCTTCCTGGATCAAGGCTCTCTGAACTGTTAGATTTCGGTTCTTCCTTTTCTCACCTCCACTGCTATCTGATGTCGATTCTTCCCTCTCGTCGACTTGTTCCTCCTTTTGACATTTGGGTTTCGACTCTTCTGCAGTATGTAGGTTTTCTGGGCACTCATATGCCTTGTGTCCCATTCCTTGGCATTTGTAATAGATTATGGTTGGTCTGTTAGCTCCCTTCTTATCGGATCGACCACTTCGACAATACGCGCCTCGATCGCGGTTCTCACGACCATCACGTTAGTTCTCTTGCACTCTTTCTTTCGTCGATGTCCCTTCTGTGTGTTGACTATCTTCAACACCTTCTTTCTTGTAGCCGCTACCTTGACCCTTCACGGAGATAGTCTTTCCACCCTGACCAGTCATCTTGCCTCTAGTCGCTGCGGACTTCCTCGACAATTTTTCTTCTGCCTTAAGAGGTAACTGATAGGCTTCTTCGACTGCCCTGAATCTTGACATGCTGAGTTCATCCTGAATAGTGTATTTCAAGCCGTTTACATATCTGGAAACAACTTCTGCTCCTTCATCAGTTTGTCCTGACCGAATCGACAATCGGTAGAACTCCTCCGTGTACTCTTTCACGGTCATTTCTCTTTGTCGAAAGTTTTGTAGCTTTCGGAACAAGGAAACCACATAGTAGTTTGGAAAGAACTTCTCCTTCAACTTGGAAACCATTCTGTCCCTATATTTGATTTTCTCCTTGCCTTTCTTAAGTCTGTCAGCCTGTACATTGTCCCACCACAATGAGGCATGACCCTTCAACCTTAGACATGCAGTCTTAACCCATTTAGGATCCTTAATCTGCTCTACGTCGAAGCATTTCTCCATCTCTCTGAACCAGTCGATCAAGTCTTCTGGGTCTAGACTTCTCGAGTACGCAAGCACATCTATCTTCACCCAACCTCTCATTTATGTCAGAAGCTTGATGATTTTTTCCACTGGTTCTTCTGCTGCGGCTTCCCGAGCTTCCACTTCTTCGATTTCCTCATCGTTGTGGTCCAGCGCTTCAGGAATGCAACCATGCCTCTGGTTTTCTTTGATCACTGCAACTTCATTTGTTAAAGTCTGCATTGTTCTGATGCATTCATTGAACATCTCATGATCCATTGTGATGGCCGCTGCGCCATGCGCTCTTCGTCCTTGGACATTAACACCTCTATGAGCCATTTTCAACCTCCGCTGAAAACTCTCACGCTTCTGGGTCTTGATACCAACTGACGAAAGTCAGGTTGGTATAGTTGTCTTCTTCAACCGGACTCGCTTCTGGGCTTTGATACCAACTGATGCAATTCAGGTTGGTATAGTCGTCTTCTTCAACCAGACTTGCTTTCGGGCTCTGATACCAACTGATACAAGTCACCCTACAAAATACTTTCTTGCTTAACAATACACATGACACAAACCACAATGCTTACACAAACAAGGTGTAGAACAAGATTCCAGGAGTGGCTTATATTACTTCTCTGAAATCGGTTACAATGCAAATAACTGTAAGCAAATAACTAACTACAATCGGCCTTAGCCATTATAACTTAGAAGTAACTGTGGTGTGTTCTCCCTATGTGTCGACCTCACCCTCTCCTGGTTCTTCATGGAACTCTGAGCTATGGTTTGATCTCAACTCTCTGCTCTTCGGCCGGTGTGACTCTTCACAACTCTCTCATCTTTGCTCTCTCGGCTCTCTATGCCTTTTTTCCTCTCCCCCTTTTAGACTGAAGGCCTTTCCTTCCTCTTCTACTCTACGGGTGCTATTCCCAAGACGATTACAATCCCGAGACACGCATTCCCCTCCGTTCACCGATCCTTCCAAATCCTGCGAACCTGCACTGTCAGCTTCCGGCCGTGCTGTACAGCTTCTATCCATGACGTCCCCTGTAATGTCCTTCACCAACTCGGAATAACTGTAATAACTTCCTCAGCAACCTGAACGACTACTAGGTGCAGCCCCTTGAGTTTCTTTCCTTCCAAACCTGCTACAGTAGTCAGTCACATCTCGACCTTCCTATCGGTTCACTCCTTTCTCAATTACACTTGGCTTCGCCAAACCCTATCGCGTCATAGTTCGACCACTTGTCGACTACCGACATCTTACGCTGCTCATCGTCTGTCGACCATTTCCTGTCGATTCTTGACTTCTCGCGACATCCGTGGTTCCTTCATTCGGCCGCACCCCGACTGTTTTTGCCCGACTTGTTGACTTCGACAAGTCAACCTGCTCCCTTCACCAATGGTCATCGGCACTCCCACTTGTTGGCTCCCTTCGGTCGATCAACTTCGACTGATATGCTTAGGACCCAATGCTCCTGCATCAATCTCTCTCACATAGAGTTTGAGATATGAATTCACGTATTGTGGGCAGAGGTGGTGAATTTGTCCAATTGTTTTTACAAAATTCAAGAAACGTGTCGTAATATAATTGAAATTGCGCATGATAATGGCAACAACATGAGTCACATATAGTAATAGGTCTAACATACCATGGTTTTTGTTGCACAAATGTAGTGATTGACATATTAATTCCACGATGATCCTCCTTGAACTTATTGAACAATTGTACTTGTGTCATTTCCATTATATGTTTTGGATGACTTTCATATACATTTCATGATACTCTTTGTCGTATCACATCCCTTGAATTTGGTGAAACTCGAGCACGTGCCAACCAATATTTATGTACAATATATTTAACACCTTCTCCCATTCTATCTTTGTAAGGATGTCTACAAATAATTGCCCAACAAGCAAGTTCATCATTTTTATCTATTTGCATTCTGAATTTGCTATGTTTGTATAATGTCTTTCTTGAGGTTCCAATTGTTTTTGCTAGTTGTGTTGTCAAACGATCTTGTCTAGTAATAGCTGAAACAATTGCTGTCTGAATTGCTCTGCGTGCAGCTCTGGTAGATTTCTTCCTGGATTTTCCAAATTTTTTTATTGCATAACCTATATTTTCTATCACATTATGTTTTAATTTCGAATCTTTTGTCTCCTTGTGAATACCCAATAATGACATAGCACCTTTTAACTTCTTGGACACTAATAAACATCTCAAAATTTGTGCTTGTCTTGCTATTGAATAATCTTTGAGAATATCATCATAAATTTGTGTAGCACGATATTGTGCAACATGTGTGGCTATTTTTTCTCCATATTTGTCGCAACCAATGTCTTCTAACATTTCATCATCAATGGTGAAAGTACCTATACATCAAGATAAATTTAATTTAACATATATCAAAAAATAAAATTTATTATAAAAAATGAATTTGGAAAATACATGATATATACATACCAGGTCCAATTTCTAGATCTTAAACTTGATCTTTATTATTGACTTCATCAGCATTAGCATGTAAATCCATATTTACATCTTCAACAATGGTCTCTTCAACTTCAATTTGTTCTTCTTCTACTCTATTTTCAATTTCCATTTCATCAAACATTATCATGTAAATCTGTATTTGTATCTTCAATAATTGTTTGTTTTGTTTCTGCAACCCTTGCTTTTTTGGCATGATATCTGAGTTTTTGTTTTTCCCTATGAGTATCATCATCATGTTTATGATCACTTTTTATTTGATGGTTTCTCTTACTGCCCATGATTGTTTAATCTATAGAGGATAAATTAAAGAATAATCACTTTATGGTAAAAAATAAAAATTTAAGATTTAAAAACAGTTACGAAATTTATAAAAACATGAACTAAAATTTACTTCACTTTATCAAAATCTTGTAAGAGTCATTTGAAGAAAAAGTCATTGGAAAGAAATTTCCTTTAAAAAAACCCTTTGAAAAGAAATCTCCTTTGACAAAAAACTTCTTGGAAAGAAATAAGAAATCCTTGACAATAAATCTCCTTTGAAAAAACCCCTTGGAAAAAAATAAGAACACCTTGTAAAGAAATCTTCTATGTAGAAACCACTTGAAAAAAAAACTTCTTCGAAAAAATAACTTGAAAAAAAACCTTCTTTGAAAAAACCACTTGGAAAAATACTTTGGAAAACAAAATTCCTTTGCAAAAATAGCTTGGAAAAAAAACCCCTTGCAAATAAATAACTCCCTTGCAAAAATACCTTGGAAAAGCAACTTTTTGAAAAAACCCCTTGCAAAGAAATAAGAAGGAAATATACCTTGGAATAAAAACTCCTTTGCAAAAATACGTTGGAATAAAAACTCATTTGCAAAAATACCTTGAAAAAAAAAAACTCTTTGAATGTACCCCTTGGAAAAAAACCTTCTTTGAAAAAACCACTTGGAAAAAAAAACTCTTTGGCAAAAATACCTTGGAAAAAACACTCGTTGAAAAATCCCCTTGCAAAGAAATAACATATTTGGAAAAATACCTTGGAAAAATAAATCATTGAAAAAACCCCTTGCAAAGAAATAACTCCTTTGCAAAAATACCTTGGAAAAAAAACTCTTTGAAAAAACCCCTTGCAAAGAAATAAGAAGGAAAAATACCTTGGAATAAAAACTCCTTTGCAAAAATACTTTGAAATAAAAACTCCTTTGCAAAAATACCTTGGAAAAAAAACACTTTGAAAAAACCCCTTGCAAAAAAATAACTTCTTTGCAAAAATACATTGGAAAAAAAAACTCTTTGTTAAAACCCATTGCAAAGAAATAAGAAGAAAAAATACCTTGGAATAAAAAATCATTTGCAAAAATACCTTGAAATAAAAACTCATTTGCAAAAATATCTTGGAAAAAAAACTCTTTGAATGTACCCCTTGAAAAGAAATAAGAAGAAAAAATACCTTGAAAAAAATACTCCTTTTGCACTCCTTGAAAGAAATCTCCTTTGAAAACTCCTTCAAAAATATTTTGACCAAACATATGCGAAAACAAAATGTGCGAAAATAATGACTCTATTTAGTTTTATTTATACAATTATAGATAATGTAATTTTATTTTTTTTCTGGCCGACGAAAAAATTTTGCGTTTTGTTTTTTGCCCAAACAACCTTTGTTATAGATAAAGGTTCTGTAACGGAAAAATATTATTCGGCCGAATAATTGTTCAGCCGAATAATATCTAAGACCTGAGAAATTCATGGTTCTGCACAGTTTTTCAGGTTTCTTCATTTCCAGAAGATAAAAACAATCCCTTACACTACAAATCAACTATCGAAATTGATACCATTAGTTTCATCATTGAATTTACTTTTCGTAGGTATAAATTTTGTTGTGTCTAAGTGAGATCTGATATTTTTAATTATTTTTTTTGTTAACATGTGTCCATTTTGGTTTCATCTCTTTCAAAATGCAGTGAAATGGAAAATCCATAACTTTAAAAATACACCACCAACAAAATTGAAAAAAATATGGTGCAGTTAATTGGAGTGTCTACTTCAAAATGGTATTCTTAGATTTTTTAGTTTTATAGTCAATTGAGAGAAAGGTTGCGCCACAAAAAACATGTTGAAAATCGCCAAGGTTTCCCCATTGATCGAATTCAAAAAATATAATAATTAGTATATAGATCCATTGGTTACAAACTTATAGTCATGCAGTAGTACATTGTGTGTAGATTGTCGTAGCATATTTTGTTTTTGCAAAACACAAGTTTAGCAATGATTTTAGGTGTGCCACAAAATCTGACTATTTTTTAGTCCTTTCATTTTATAAGAACACACTGTCAAACATTTGCCAAATCGAGATATAAAATATCAATAAAAAATTTGAAAAAATTATGAATAGAAAGCTAACATAATTCTCTAGAAGTTTTCTTTTTACTGAAAAGTGAAATTCTAAACAAAAATATCACTTTTGTTTGCCCAAAGTTGAAAAACATGAAAAAATCAGATTTATTTTCTCATAAGACCCCCCAAAATAGACACCCATCTTCATGGATTCACCCATATCACACTACAATGCATTAACCATAACCTGTCTAAAATTATCTAATCTACAAATCATAAATGATAGTAAGAAATCAAAACCAAGTGCAATCATAATCTGACTAATTCAATAAGCATCAAGAAAGTTGAATAACAGAAATAAAGTAGAGTTGAGCTTGACTATAATAGCTAACTAGCACACTTGCATAAAAGGAGCTAACCTACATAGTCGACTTTCACACCACGGAGTTACAGCTATTCAAAATGCAACCATTAACTACCAAAGGAAAATGCAATTATAAATTTCTACTTTTGCATCTTCTCTATAAAACGTATTTTTTCCTTCAAATCTGGGAAAGAAGCCTGCCACCTATGCTTGTTACCTTCTAGGACATACTACTGCTATTTGGAAATTGTCTGGACACAGGTAGTGATGAATGTCCTCTGCTGATCCATCAAATGCTGAGTCTTCATATGAGATTTAAGAGACCTTGCATGCTTTGTAATGAGAATTCTTGGAAGTCGAGGTTCATTTCTGATCCACATAGTAGAATTATCCTCATTCCTATTGATAGTCTGAGAGGAATTCCACCATTGCATGTGATTGGTGACAAAAGAAGTGAATGCTATCAGTTGAACATGCCCCAAATAGGGCACATGATTAGAATGAAAGTCAATATAGCCTTCTCTATCGTGCAAATATAATTCACACAAAAAATTTTGATCCCCAAAATAACTTTCCATGAAAGTATCTAAGAACTGGGGGGAAGTGATCAGCTTACATGGTCTTCCTTCTTTCAATCTTTTCAACTTAAATAAATTTGTCCTTTCATAAAGAAATATAGGGTAAGAAGGAGATGGAGCCGTACAACTCAACAATTCTTGAGAGAGAATATACATTTGATCTTTTTTTGTTGCATGGACTTGAATTTCCTCAATTCTTTCAATTTTTCTTGAACACTGTCCCACTCAGATTTCTGGAAAACCAATTCCTCAACACATTTCTCTCTCAATTCCCTCATAGTCTGTTTGTATTCATAGAGAGGGACCATCCCTTCTTTGCACTGATCAATATGCTTTTTCCATTTAGATAACTCAAGTTTTAACAAAGAAAGCTTTTTTCCAAATGTTGAATCCTTCTATCCTCTACATCTTTCTCATCATTAGAGTCAATTTCAATAATACCTTGAGCTTCCACCTCTTCTTTTTCAGGCATCATTGGAAAAACTTGACTTGGGACCATTTGATCCTGTGTCTCAGCAGGCTTGTCTTGAGTCAACAGATTGGAAACTTCTTCTTCATCAGTCACAGCAGCTTCCACTTGTGTGGTTGCATCAATAAACCAAATTGGAAACGTTGGTTCTTGTGTAACACCATCCCTTGCTTCAATTAACTCAGTTTGTGTTGTAGATTCCATAACTAAGTCGAGAAGTATTGGTTCTTGTGTAACAGCGCCTTCTTCCTGTGTTCCAATCTCATTCTCCTCTATTTGAGTTGCAGCCTCAACAAATAATTTTGAAGATCTTGGTTCTTGTGTAACAACATCCAAATTATGATAATTTCTTGGGATGCCTATTGTTTGAGTTGCTTCCTCAGTAACAAGCTCTTGGAGTGTTGATTCTTGTGTAGTAGCCTCCCATTCTGAGATGAGTTCAGTGCTTTTAGGTTTCTGAGATTCTCCTTGGGTCACTTCAAAATCTTCTGAAAAATGAGAATGACCCAGGAGTGGTTCAGTGTCCCCCGACAAATGAGATTGCATCTCTTCATCTTCTCCTAGCTCCAGGTCAGGGATTATGGCTATTTCTGGCTCATTTCCTTCATTGGGTCCACTATAGGGACTTCCTCCATTTCTTGCCTTGATTTTGCATATTTTCGTGCTGCTAAGTCCAGCACTGTGACTTTATGCCCTGACAATTTGAATATATCTCCACATTCCAGGAATACCAATTCTTCATGTCCTTCATTCCTCAAAACAGGAGGTGAATTCTCCAGTTGGTCTGCAGCATCCACTAACGTGTTCAAAATTTTCTCTGCCTGCTTCTTAGATGCTTCTTTCCATTTCTACAGTTCACCCCGAAGGATTTGCACCTCCTCTTTTAGCAGCTCATTCTCAAGAAGAAGATTTTCAATTTGGGGTTCTTCTGCAGCAGGTTCTTATGTAACAGCGGGTGATTTGGGGTTTAAAATGAGAATTTCAATGCCTGCCCCGATTGCATATGCCGCTTCTTCTGTGGGAATTTTAGTACTTACCCCCATTTCACATGCCACTTCTGCTGTAATAGATCTAGTTATTCTTTTCTTTACAACCCCAGATGGGTGCCCTTCACTGCGTACTGCTTCTGCTGCAGTAACAACTCGAGTTCTTCTCTTTTTCGCCGTAGTGGATGTATGGCCCTTATTCTCTGACTTTTTACTTCTTTTCTGTGGCATAGGGGTCTCTATATTTTAGGAAACATGGATGAATTCCTCCTCTTGAATTATAGTTCCCCTTATTTCAGAGGAGGATTCAACATCCAGAACCTCCATGTCTCCCCCTTCCACTGCCTCTGTTTGATGTTCTTCCCCTTCCATTACAACTTCCATAGCTATATCTTCCACTGTCGCAGCTTCTACAGCTGCTCTAGTTTCAGCTTCATCTGCTACAGCTTCTAACAATGCCATCTCTACTGCTCCAGATGCCACCCTAACTGCTATTTCTATTGGGTTTGTTGCTTCTTCTATAGGGCCTGTTGTTGTTGCAGCTTCTAATACCAAAGCCTCATTTTCCACAGCTTCCATCGTGTCCTCTTTTGCAACAAGGTTTGCTGCTATCATAGATTCCCCCATATCTACCTCCTCTTCATCCTCCAATTGGTCTTCTGATACTTTGTCCCTCCCCCCAGCTAAATCTGAGCAACTCCGGTCCTCTTCCTCTACTTCAATACCTCCTACCTCTAGTGTGAGTTCCCGAATTATCCTGGCCCCAACAAGAAATTGTGCCCAAGTCTGATTTTGCTGTGCTAGTGACCTTGAGATTAGTTTAATTAATCCATGATTGGTGATAGAAGAAACTGGATACCGAGATGTTCTCACATAACTAGCCATGTGATGTATGGATTTTAAAAGATGAAATGGCATGTTCACTAGATTTCCATGGCGTAAATGGGATAATAAGGGAAATTCAGAGAGATAGACAATTTTGTACCCACCTTCGCAGAAGATGTATTTCTTTAGGAAGATTTCAACTTGATCCCAAGCATGGGGTAACGATTCCAATGCTATTCCATGGCCTCTTGGATGAACATTCTCACCAACTGCAAGAAAATCCCTCACTGTAGTCTCATTCTGCACCTTTCATCCAAAACATCTCCTCCCAACTTGAGGCAAACTAGTAACTTCTGCCATAATTGCTTCTGTGACATCTATGTGCAATCCTCTGAACTCAAAATGAGTATCAGCTAGCTTAAGAGAAAACTGTAATGATGTCTCTATGTGAAAACCATTTAAGCATTGAAAATACACAATCCACCTAGTTGCTTCAAAGATAAAAAAAACCTCTGCGTTTGCACGCAGGGCCTCTATTTTCTCAGGTTCATGCCAGACTAGATTACCCATGTCACATTTCCCTCATAATTCTGATGGTGAATACAGAGATTACCAATTTGGATGTGAAAGTTGAAGCATACAGACATTCATCGAACAACCAAAGTTGGAATTGGGTATTTTAGGAAAGATGGCACAATTATCAACCCACGGAAAGATGATACAGTTATGGAAAATGGAATAATTAGCAAGTTTGGTATGGATTGGGTAAAGGTGACGGTCTTGTAATGGATATGAGTGTTAATTCTAACAGGTCCCTTGATGTTTAAGTAGGTACGGGTTGCTGGAGAGGACTAAAGACAAAGCATAATCATCATTGCCACATTAATTTTTATGCCTAATCATGTATATGGTCAGAATTCATACCTTTGTAATATGAGCTAAGCCATAACTTTCCATAATGATCTGACTTCGTCAACACATCCATTATTAAAAACATAATTGTGCATGTGCTGTGATGAGTTGGCCACCGCCAACCGAGTTGGAAAGTACATCTGTGCTGACAAACACCCATGGCAGTCCAATAGTTTTTTGTTCTTGGCGGACTGGGATTGGAACTATGAAATGAGTGCTAAATTGGAGCCTAGTTGAGTCATTAGCAGTGATATTTTTCAAGAAATCAACAATCTTGTTGAGTTAGAGTTGATAAATAAGAGGAATATGATGGAATTATAGCTGGGAAATAAAAAAAAGAAGCCATGTCCAGTGGAGTCGCAGCTGGGTATAGGGAAAATATAGAGGAGTAAGAGCTGTGAAGATAGGAAAAATAGGCCAAGTCTAGCAAAGTCACAGCTGATAGAAGACAAATCTAGGGAAGTCGTAGCTATGCAGATAGGGAAAATGGGAAGAATTTGGCGGAGTCGCAGTTGCGCTAATAAGTAAAAAAAACAAAATTTGGTGGAGTCGCAGTTGCAAAAAATGGGAAAATAGGCAAAATATGGCAGAATCACGGCTGCGAAAAATGGAAAGATAGGGAAATAGGAAAATCCTCCGCTGACTGGTTAATGCTGTTGAATTCATTTTCTTTAAGGAGCTATTCATAATAGGAAAATAAGCTAGGGTGCCTACAATCGTCTATCCTAGTCATGACCGCTGCTCCTCAAGTTCATTCCTGCACACAGTTCTTAAAAAACAAACAAACCGATCAAATCATAAAAGAAAATAAAAAAAAACAATTTATTTATGTACAAATTTATGTGTGCAAATTGCAGTTTAAAAATTCACAGGGTCCGAAAAAGATTCCCGCCCTTGCGTTAACTGATAATATGGATCAGCTGCAACATACAAAATGAATGTATTCTTCGAAATCGGCTTATGATACAGTCGCAGCCAATGACCATAAGCAAATAATGGTGTCTGCATCTCATCAATTGTGGTCAAACAGACTGTTCCATTATCAAACACCTTGTCGATTTGGTAGGGTCCTAGCCATATTGTACGTAGTTTGCCTTTGAAATCCCTCTTAAACCATGAATCATACAGTAAATCCCAGTCTCCTTTAGAGAAGACTTTGTTCTTTATGAACCTACCATTTAGAACGTTGTTGTTGAATTAACGATGTCTGATGCACAATAGCTATGCGCTTCTCATCAAGTTCATTTAATTGATTCAATCGATTCCTCTGTGCCTCTATCAAATCCAGGTTTGCTTCTATGGCTATCTTTAGAGTTTTAATTTCAAATTCAACGGGAAAGACATCGTTCTTATCGTACACCAATTCGTCTAGGGAGAAACCTATAATGTTGCACCATGTGGTATGGTATGCCCATAATGCCTTTGGAAGTCTTTTAGCCCAATCCTTATGGTGACTCTTCATCGTGTTTGTTAGAATAGCCTCAACTACCTTATTAGTGCTCTCCACTTGACCATTGGCCCGTGGATGATATGGTGAGGTCATCTTATGCCAAATGTGATATTTTTGGAACAGGGATTCCAATTTATGAGACACAAATTGTGGTCCTCCATATGTAACGATCTCCTTGGGTACTCCAAAATGGGTGAAGATCTCTTCATACAGGAAATCCATTACAACTTGATCATTATCTTTGACCAAAGCTACAACCCCCACCCATTTGGTCATGTAATCTGTGCAAACCAGGATATAAAATCTCTGCTTCGAGGGAGGGTTTATAGGCCCTATAAAATCCAGAGCCCATCTATCAAAAGGTTCAACCACAAGCTGTGGCTGAAGAGGCATTTCATCTAATCTATTCGTCTGGCCCATCCTTTGGCAGTTGTCACAAGCCTGGACATATTTTTTTGCATCCTTAAACAATTTCGGCCAGAAATAACCCATCCTTAATGCCTTATGACCCGTCCTTTTGTCAGAAAAATGTCCCCCACAGGGCTCATCGTGGCAAGCTTTCAAGATACTATAAATTTCATGATCCCTTACACATCTTCTGATTTCCAAATCAGGACCTGTGTAGAAAATATGCTCATCTATCCAACAATATCTAGCACTATGCTGTATAATCTTTCTTTTTTCTCTCTTAGATAGGTGTGCTGGAAGCTTTCCTGCATCCAAATAGTTAGCAACATCTGCATACCATGGAGAATGAGCTGAAACTGCAAACAAATTTTCATCAGGGAAGGAATCTTCAACTGGTAAACTGTCATCATTGTTTGTAAGTCAAGATAAAAAGTCAACAACAATGTTTTCCTTCCCTGGTCTATCAATAGCCGTAACGTCAAATTCTTGTAACAGTAACAACCATCTAGTTACTCTAGCATTAGCGATAGGTTTGTTCATTCAGTACTGAATGGCTGAATGATCAGTGTGCACAAAAGTGGAATATCCAGTAATGTAGTGTCTAAATTCATTGATGGCGTAAACAATGGCAAGGAACTCTTTCTTTGTAACAATGTAATTTAGTTCAACAGGGGCCAGGTTCTTACTGATGTAATAAATTGCATATGGAGCGTGACCTTCCTGTTGTCCTAATACTACTCCAATGGAAGTATCTAAAGCATCTGAGGAGATATGAAAAGGCAGAGCCAAATTGGGCCCTTGTAAGATAGCTGTTGTAGGCAACATTTTCTTAAGTTCAGTAAACGTTGTTTGGAATGCATCATTCCAATCAAACTGTACATCCTTCATTAGCAGAATGAATAAAGGAGAAGCTAGTTTAGAAAATTTTTCTATAAATATTCTATAATCACAAGCATGCCCTAGGAAGCCACATAACTCTATTTGTGTTCCAGGAGTGGGTATGTTTTCAATTACCCTAATTTTTTATGGATCTACCTGGATACCATCAATAGAGATGAAGTGCCCTAGAACTACACCCTCGCTGATCATCATATGGCACTTTTCAATGATTAGAGATAACTGGGTTTGTTCACAGCGTTCTAAAACCTTTTCTAAAGTTTTCAATGCTTCCTCAAAGCTACTACCATATGGAGTAAAATCATCCATAAAAATTTCCATGCAATCGTTTACCATCTCCGAAGATATCCCAATCACAGCTCTCTAAAATGTGGCAAGTGCGTTACACAACCCAAAAGGAAGTACCCTATATGCAAAGGTGCCCCATGGACAGGTGAAGGTGGTTTTGTCTTGGTCTTTAGGAGCAATCTAGATTTGGTTATAACCATTGAATCCATCCAAAAAAGAAAAATACTTCTTCCTAGACAAAGTGTCAAGAACCTGATCAATGAAAGGTAGGGGAAAGTGGTCTTTCTGCGTTACTTTATTCAGTTCTCTGTAATCTACGCTGACTCTCCATTTCCCATTCTTTTTTGGTACGATCACGAGTGGAGAAACCCACTCGCTATCTGAAATTGGGTATATTATTTAACTTGTGCTTAATACTAATTTTATATAAAAGGGTTGAAAAAGGCAATATTGATCCCCCCCCCCCCCCCCCACCTCTTAGTATTGTTGGATGAACCAACACCTGCCGCATAGTTCCCTCATCATCTCCTAAGGTCATGTGTAGTTGATGCTCTAGCACCTCTACTTAATATTTTAAGCACTTGGGCCTATTGGCATAAGCTTGTAGGCCCCCTAAGGTAGGATTTCTTCCCTTATACTTTTTAAGCCTTCTTTGGACTCCAAAGCTCATGAACTATTTACCTGATATTTTTAGGTACTTGGGACAAAAATAATGCTAAGAATGGGGTCCCTTTGTGCAGAGATTTTGTACCTTGTCCCACCTGATGAACACCTTCCAAATTTATCTTTCACATGATCATGATTTCCATGCAAGACGATATCCCCATTGCATTATTATTTGTTAGCTCCTTCATGGATGCAGTTTTTTGTAGTCTTTTTAGAGCGATGTAAGCATTTAGAACTGATTTCCAGATATCAAAACCTTGTGCATTTAAATGGAGTCTCATTCTTATAATCCAATTAGATCAGAATTTGATCCATAGAATAGCCGAGCCCCATCTATGGTGTTAGCACTCAAATTGTGTTGAGTGATATGGAAACTATTGGCGTAGGTGGAAGGACCTCATGAACATCAAGACCCGAGTTGATAAGCGACTCTCGAACTACCTCCCTTGAGGCCGAGGAGTCAGAGGTCAGCATGATAAGGAGCAGTTCAAGGAATGAAGCAGTCAGGGAGGAGCCGACGGATTTTAGAGGTCATAAGGTAAACAAACATGTTAAACACGCAGAAAATAAGCAAAGTAGGAAATGACGGCTGAGATTGAATACCCCGAAGATCACCAGTCCCGATCCCACTGCGTGAACGAAGATGTAAGGCCATATAGCATGATGAGCGGGTGGTAATTGGCGGGCAGTTGATGAAATCAATCAATGATGGAGATCGTCGTATGGGAAGATCTACAGCGCACAATCCCCATGCTGATCCAACAAGCGTGAAACATGTCATGTTTTAAATCACCGTGGTCACATTATGCATCGCGCAACTATCAATGGCATAGATTCGCCAAGGCCAAATCAAAGGTCAGAGATCACCGCGCTGATTTTTCTCGCTGCTGATTTAACCATGTCTCAAATCGCCGCAGTCAGCAGGGACGTTCCATCCAATAGTCAGACTTGGAACTATGTGTGACTGAATGGGAAGCCATAAAAGTAAAAAGAAAGGGGTTGCGGTCTTAATCCAATCACCGTTTCCCACATGAGAAAGGGGCATCTCCTCTAGAGATTAATGATGGACACATGGGATAAGCCACCTTAGCACCGTCAAGGGTCTTTTATGTATAATCTGAAATGCATGGTCGTACGTGCATTATGTCAGTCCTATCCTTAGCCATCATGATAAATCTTTTGGAAGGTCTAAGTCATAAAATCATGATAGCATAACTTGCATGGGTACGCCGTTGCTATTGGTTTTTATAAGCTTGATTCTCAGGGCCTATAGCTTATGTCGAATCCAAAAGGGTGGTGAGTTCATATGTTTGGTTATCTTTGCATGCAGTATCACAGACATGGAGAGAGAGCAAGAGGCCGAGATAATAGTTGCACCAGAACATGTGTTGTCGGAGATAATGGAGGATTATACTCTCCCACCTCTTGTGTTTTCTGACCAAGCAGAAGAAGGTTCTTCCATAGAATTAGAGGAGCCCGAGGAACTACAAGAGTTTTGGAATTTGCTGCAGCAGAAAGGAGGAAAATCCCACAAGGAAGAGGAGCCAGAAATCTCCTCTGATGAAGATATAATCCAGGACTGGATCCTCTCTACCGTATAGGTGCCCCTTGTTTCCCTACCCAAGAAAACCTGAACGAATGTTCCTTTCGATGCTGTTGATTTCCTCGATTGGTATGATCAAGTGAGAACCCAGAAATAGGGTGGCGGTACTCTTACGTCCTTTGCATCCCACTATCCGACAAGTTAGTTCTCTCGGCTATACAAGTACAATCCTGGTTTCCAAATTTTGAAGATACTCAGATGGCTAGCAAACCCATTTTTGGAAAGACAGCATGAAATGGTACAAGGGGAAACATAAGAGCATCCAGCGTGTATGTATCCAGGAATTGAAGAGCTCATGAAAAGCAATCCACCTAACAGTAGCTACATCTTTTTAATTTTGTGCTTTTGTTTAAAATAGTTAGACTGTGTAGAGAAGCGGCTATGTAATCGTAAATGGCAGTTAAAATCTGTCTCGTAGATATTTGTTTAAGGATAGCGACAACAAACAATGTTTGTTTTGGCTGTTAGATAGGTGTCAATTGGTTGTAACTAATTTTTGTTGAGAAGGAGCCAATTCTAGAGCTCAAGGCCATCTATATATACAGTTGTAATCAGAGACACAAGGGTTGAAAAATCTTATGAGAAAGTATTTGTGTTTTGATGATCAGTTTGTAATACATTTTCTTGGAGTTGTTTAATAGAATTTGCAGAGCTTGATGCCTGTGTTTTTTATAAGGATTCCTGTGTAATCGGTCTGGTAGTCTGTACCTTTCTTTTTCCATGTGCAAATGTGTTTCTATCTTTTGTTATTCCATTCTGTAATATTTCCTTCATGCTTGGATCAGGTGACAGTTAAGTAGAATTCATAGAGATTATGCTCTGCTTAGCTTATTCCAAGTGTTTCACCAAATATATTATGCTAAAGTCGATGTTGGATTCATCCTTGTTAGATGCCTTACATTGATGGATTGTTTCTTCTCTCTTCTGTTCCACAAATTAAAGCTCTTTGACTATCAGCTGCTTGCTACCTTTCTCTTGTGAATGCGTTTGCTAAATCTTTGTGAATAATGTTTGCAGAACCAGTTAAATGTGACTCCATACCCACAAATGAAATTAATGTGTTTTCAACCAAGTAACTCTTAAATCGTTCTTTGTCCCACAAACATAAATCTGATCTTCTGTGCATTATCGTAATTGAATATCTTTAATGTTGAATGCTGGTGTATGTTTTCGTTGATTGACGCCTTTGAATATTTCCAGTATTCTATGAGTTTATAGAGAGATCCCTCTATGTTTATGTTTGATTAGAAGCATAAACCAAAGATTGGTTAGTGGTTACCCGAGATTACCCTCTTTCATCCTTGGGGATCAGTTTTGGTGTTAACAAATTGGCGCCGTTGCCGGGGATCATGAGCTGTTCATCGAGCCCTGGAAGAATGACATACCTGTCTGAAATTTCAAAGAATAAGAGAAATCCCTATGGGAAAATACAGATCTCCGCATTTTTCAAGAAGGTTGAAGAATTTTGCCTTGGCGACTCCACCTATTGAGACCAGACAATTCAACAAGACTCCACTAGAGAAAGATCAATACGCCGAAATATACTACTGAATAATTTCTAAAGTCATCCTGGCCTCAAGAAATATCCATACGAGAGGTTATCGTTTACCTGAAATCTTGATAGGAATAGATGACCCCAAAAGTCTACTTAGATGAAAAACTGTGAAAGATCGGGCTAGCGCCCCCATCATTGAGACTATTTCTTTTTTAGAAGGTACATATGTTTTTCAAGATTTGAATCTAGAGGTTGATATAAGCAAACCTTTGTCAAGAACTAAATCTGGATCATACCTAAACCTACGCGAAGAAACTCTGAATGGTCTTGACTCATATCTTTTAGACCCTGTGTGGCTAGATTTTAAAAGCCTTGCCAAAGCTAAAAGCAGCAAACCCAGTTCCCAGATTCTCGAAGCCCATATTGCAATCCCACTCTGTAATCCTACTCAGAATTCCCCCCCACAAGCTCATAATCTACCTAGACCCATGGCCGCTAGATATGCGCCTTTGTTCCTGCCTGCTGCCCTGAATGACCTCCCTCAGAATTACGCCCAGAGAATTGTCTCTTATAGTGGAGAGGGAGACTGGTCATCTAAATAGCATGTTGATAGATTTGAATATTTTTTAGATCTAGAGGAAGTGGACCACGATGATGCTAGAATGAGATTGTTCACTCAAAGCTTATATGGAGAGTCCAAGAAATGGTTTAGGTTACTACCTAAGGCCTATATAGCATATTTTGCAGCTTTTAAAGTATTGTTTTTAGAAAGATGGGAAACAATGGGGAGTCCTACTATAGTCTTATCCCAGTATAATCACTTAAATAAAGGCGGTTTCGAATCCGTCCATGAGTTCTTTGCCAAATTCATGAAGGCCTATAATTCTATTCTTGATGATCTAAAAACTTCAGTGGGCGCTGCAAAGCTCCAATATGCTGATGCTTTCGATGGAGACTTTTCCTGCACATTAAGAGAAAGAAAATCTGCTACCCTGCCTGCTATGCTGAAAGATGCCGTAGAGGTGGAAGCCAACATGATGGCCTCGGGAAAAATGAAAGGGAAAATGGAAGCAGAGAAAAAGAAGCAAGAAAATCAAGCCCTTTCCTCTTCCTCCTCTAGTGATGCCAGATTTGACACCATGATGAAGACCATGGAAAGGCTAATGGAGAGGTTAGCCGTAGAGAACAAACCACTTGCTAGGGAACCACCTGAAAATCAAATCAGGAACCCAAATTTTAGAAGGCCACCACCTCCAAGAAATCCAAGAAACCAAGAAGATCACCAAATGAGGCCTCCTTTCCCTGAAAATTTAGTGGATGATGAAGGAGCTGAAGAGCCTGCTACAGACCCAATCCATCTCTTTGATACTCTAGAGTCTGAAATACATCTGACCCAAAGGGAGCATCATTTTTTCAACATGATGAATACTGGTGAAGTCACCGAATTTGATTTTGAATAGTACCAAATAGGTTACATGAATGCTGTGGATGACATTCAAAGGAAGATGAAGTTGAGAAACAGAGAGATACCGATAACTGAAGGAAAAGATGCTCAGATTCAACCCTGTAGTACTCCACAGAATATGGATAAGCACAAAGAAAAACAGCCGAAGGGCGTTATATAGAAAGCTGCAGAAGATAAGGGACAACATTCCAAAGAAAGTAGACAACCCAAGGTCATAGAAGTGGGAAATCCAACTTCAACATTCAGCTTGAAGGCAGAATTGTGTAAGGTAAATATCTCTATCCCCTTAAAGGAGCTGTTAAGAAACAATGAATATAGGGAAGAGATAAATAGCCTGGTGAAGGGGCAGGCAGAAAGTTCACAGGAGATCTTGGAAGTGACAGACGATGCCCCTACTATAATCTTTGGGTCTAAGCTGGAAGAGCCAGACGACGAAGAAGTTCCCCCTTTCTATTTGACTTTAAATATCCATGGTAAGTTACTACACAATGCCCTCATAGATTCTGGTGCTTTGCACAACTTGATTCCCAAATTAGTGGTGGACCAGTTGGGATTAGAAGTCACCCGACCTTATAAGGACCTATATTCTTTCGATTCCAGAAAAGTACCATGTTTGGGTCTAATAAAGGATGTGGTAGTAACCCTTGCCCAGATTCCAGCAAAGAGCATCATGATGGATATAGTAGTAGCAGATTTTCCATTTAAGTTTGGGATGTTGCTGTCTAAATATTGGTTTAAAAAGTTGAAAGGGACCATGTAGATGGATTTGTCATATGCTACTATACCCCTTTTTGGAAGTAATAGAAAGTTGTACAGGGAAAAGAAAATGGCTTATGTGGTTAGCAGTGACGATAAACCTGAAAATCACCTTATATTTGCCATAGATATAGACATAGGCTCTTCCATCCTTTTCAATGACGACCCACATTCTAATCCTATGCCCCCATTTTTCCATGAAGTTGAGGAAGACAAGGAGTTCGCAGCCAAGTATGAAGCTTCGGAAAAGCTGAAAAACCAAGAAGGCCTATGGAAGATGTATTTTGACGGGTCACTAAGCAAGAATGGAGCGGGTCCAGGGGTTTGGATCGTACCTCTTGACCAATAATCTAGAGCTTTGTCATATAAGCTTACTTTTGAATGCACTAATAACGTGGCTGAATATGAAGCTTTGCTCCTAAGATTAAGAGATTTGAAGGATTTAGGGGCTAAGAGAATACATGTTTTTGGAGATTCAGAGTTAGTGGTCAATCAGGTAAATGATAGTTATCAGGCAAAACATCCCAGGATGAGAGCATACAGAAATGAACTCTGTGATATGTTTGGAAACTTTTTTAATGAACATAAGATATGGGTAATCCCAAGAGTTGAAAACCAAATAGAAGACTCCTTGGCCACTACGGCGGGTGGTTTCAGAACCCCCATCTTTTCTCAAGAAAAATATGAGGTCGAAGTGGTAAACAGACCTTCCATCCCAGACAATTCTAAGTATTGGCAAGTGTTTGACGACAATCTACAAATTAAAATATTTCTAGAACTATCTCATGAGTTCCCTAATGTCCAGATTGATACAGAAAATGAAAACGTAGAAGGTCTGGTAGACCATGCACTGTCAGAAGATGAGGAAAAAAGAAACGTGGATTGGAAGGGTAAGTTGGGAGGGAAAGACATTGTCCAATTGAAAAGCAACTATATTTCTAAAGGACTAATACCTCTCGAAAAGCTCTTTGATCAAAATGATGTGGCAAAGAATCGAAAATTTGAACCTCCCAAAGACACTGTGGAGGATCAGAATCTGGGTACCCAAGAGGAGCCCCGGATGGTGAAGTTGTCTAAGAAGTTGAACGCCAGGAGGAAGGTGCAGTATGTTGATTTGATGAAAAAGTATGCAGTTTCCTTTGCTTGGAACTACGAAGAGCTGAAAGAATATGACACCTCAATAATCCAGCATTCTATCCCAATCCGGCCTGGGGAAAAGCCTTTTAACAGAAGTTAAGGAGGATGAATCCAAAACTGGTGCCTGTAATAGAAAAAGATATTAGAAGATTGTTTAGTGCAAATATCATTGTCACTTTGAGATTCTCTCAGTGGGTATCTAACCTAGTTCCTGTGAGAAAAAAGAATGGAGAGATTAGGATCTGTATAGACTTCAGGAATTTGAACAGAGCTTCCTTAAAGGATAATTACCCCTTGCCAAAAATGGAACACATCCTGCAGAAAATAGTGGGAGCAGAAAGGATTTCTACAATGGATGGTTTTTTTGGGTACAATAAGATCAAAGTTAGCCCGGAGGATCAAGAAAATACTGCTTTTACCACCCTGTGGGGCACTTTCATGTATGCTAAGATGTCGTTTGGATTGATGAATGCTAGAGCTACCTTTTAGAGAGCGATGGACACTGCCTTCGCTGAAGAGAAAGATAAGTTTGTGGTGGTGTACATGGACAACATAACAGTATATTCAAGGTTTGATGACGAGCATCTAAAGCATCTAGAATAGGTATTTAAGAAATGCATAAAATATGGTATCTCCCTTAACCCAAAGAAATCTCACTTGGCTTTAGAAGAAGCTAAACTCCTGGGACATATTATTTCTAAAGAAGGTATTAGGATCGACCCTGAGAGGGTTAGTGCAATCCAGAAAGTTGGAGAACCCAGAAGCAAAAAGGAAGTGCAGTTTTTCATTGGGAAAGTAGGTTTTTTGAGAAGGTTTATACCTAGTTTTGTTGAGATTATGATGAATATCACTAATATGTTGAGAAAGGAGAACTAGATAAGGTGGACTGAAGAAACTAGAGAATATTTCAAGCGTATAAAAAATGCTATCACTGAGGCCCCTGTCTTAGCTAGCCCTAATTTCTCTAAAGATTTTTTGATTTTTTCTTATGCTTCTGAGCATACAGTAGCAGGGGTGTTGTTGCAGAAGAATGGTCAGAATGCAAAACAACCGATTGCATTTTTCAGTAGAGTATTAAGGGATGCAGAATTAAAATACGATATCATGGAGAAACACGCTTATTCTTTAATCAAGTCATTAAAGGATTTTAGAGTCTATATTCTCCCTTCGCACATCATTGCTCATGTCTCAGATAGCGCCGTAAAGGGCATCCTCACCCAGGCTGATCCAGAAGGGAGAAGAGCAAAGTGGATATCCGTGCTACTGGAATATGACCTAGAGATAAAACCTACTAAGCTGATAAAGGGGCAAGGATTAGCGAAGTTGATGACCCAAGCTAATTATGACTCTTTGCAACTAAATCTTTTAGACTCTTTATGTCAGCTAGACGTAGGACCACAGATAAAACCAGAGTTTTCTGCATCCCCCTGGTACTCCGAGAGTGTTTATGTGTTGCAAAATCTGCAGGCTCCAACAGGATTATGTAAGAGCAGAGCCAGAGCTGTAAAGTTAAAGGCCGCAAAATATTGTATCATGAATCAGTTCTTGTACTTGAAAGATCCTGGGGGGGTACTGCTCAATTTCCTGTTAGAGGAAGAAGCCACTCATACCAAGAGAGAATTTCATAAGGGATATTGCGGTGGTCATCATTCTTGGAAAGTCACAATGAACAAGATCCTGAGGGCTAGTCTCTATTGGCCCACCATGTTCATAGATGTGTATAAAGAGACAGTAACCTGTCACCAATGTCAGATATTTGAGGGAAAAAAGAAAGTTGTATCGTTACCCCTTCACCTAGTCATAGTAGAAGCTCCTTTTCAACAATGGGGACTGGATTTCATCGAGGAGATAAACCCTAACTCTTATGGGAAGCATAGGTGGATATTGACGACCACGAACTATTTCACTAAGTGGATAGAAGTTATACCTACCAAGAGGGCAACAGAAAATGTTATTATGGACTTTCTAGAGGATAATATCCTATCTAGATTTGGTTTCCCAAAAAGGATAGTGACTGATAATGCGCCTGCATTTTGTTCTAAGAAGATGGTTAATTTCTACCACAAATATCATATCCGTCTAAACCACTCTATAGCCTATTACCCCCAAGGAAACGGTATGGCAGAATCCTCCAATAAAAGCTTAGTAAAGATCATAAAGAGATTATTGGAAGAAAATAAGAGGGCATGGCACACTAAACTGAAGTACGCCCTATGGGCTAATAGAATAAGCACTAAAAGGGCCATTGGAATGTCCCCATTCCAGTTGGTGTATGGAGCCAAAGTGGTTTTTCCAGCTTCCTTGGGGTTACCAGTTATGAGGTTGCTACAAGGTTTAGAAGAAGAGCCAAATCATATGCAAAGGAGAGTGAACCAAATAATTGAGTTAGATGAATTAAGAACTAAAGCCTATGATAGAGTGCAAGGACATCAAGAAAAGATAAAGGAGGCATTCGATAAGAAGACCAAGGAAGATCAATTTTAGGTGAATGACCTGGTTCTGAAATGGGACTGCTCGAGAGAAGACAAACATGGAAAATTTGACCACATGTGGATGGGTCCATATGTTATTGCCGCATCCAGAGGAATAAATTCTTTCATACTAGAGGAGCAAGATGGATCTGCCTGGTCAGGAGGTCCAGTTAATGGAAGATTCTTGAAACATTACTTGTCCTGAGCAATGGCAGGTAACCCATGTACTATAGCTTGTATATATATATTTTACTTATGTTTTTAATTGTTTTGAGATTTTGATGACAGAGCCAAAGGAATATGAAGTCCAAAGTATATACCCTAAGAACCGAAAGACAGCTATGGTCTCTGTTGTTTTGGTTATATCCAGTCAAGGGTGCAGTAAGGCACGATTTATGATTTCAGTTTTAAGAGAATTTCCCCCCCGAGGATTAGAAATGCCCAATGGATCAGGCACTTAGTCTACGGGCGTTCTTCACTACCTCGCTGGGAGGATAGCATCCCCGTTGGAACCAGTTGTTAGCACTCAAACTGTGCTGAGTGATATGGCAGCTGTTGGCGTAGGTGGAAGGACCTCATGAACATCAAGACTCGAGTGGATAAGCGGCTCTCGGACTACCTCCCTTGAGGTCGAGGAGTCAGAGGTTAGCATGATAGGGAGTAGTTCAAGGAATGAAGCAGTCAAGGAGGAGCCAGAGACTTTTAGAGGTCATAAGGTAAACAAACATGCTAAACACACCGAAAATAACCAAAGTAGGAAATGACGGCTAATATTGAATACACCGAATATCGACGGTCTCGAGCCCACTGCGCGAATGAAGATGTAAGGCCATATAGCATGATCAGTGGGTGGTAATTGGTGGGCAGGTGATGAAATCAATCAACGACAGAGATCAGCATATGGGAAGATCTACGGTGCACAATCCCTGCGCTGATCCAACAAGCATGAAACATGTCATGTTTCAAATCGCCGTGGTCACGTTATGCATCGCGCAACTATCAATGGCATAGATTCACCAAGGGAAAATCAAAGGGCGGAGATCACCACGCTGATTTTTATCGCTGGTGATTTAACCGCATCTCAAATCGCTGCAGTCAGCAGGGACGTTCCATCCAATAGTCAGACTTGGAACTATGTGTGACCGAATGGGAAGTCATAGAAGTAAAAATAAAGGGCCTACAGTCTTAATCCAATCACCGTTTCCCACACGAGAAAGGGGCATCTCCTCTAGAGATTAATGATGGACACATGGGATAAGCCACCTTAGCGCCATCAAGGGTCTTTTATGTATAATATGAAATGCATGGTCGTATGTGCATTACGTCAGTGCTATCCTTAGCCATCATGATAAATCATTTGGAAGGTCTAAGTCAAAAAATCATGATAGAATAACTCGCATGGGGACGCCATCACTATTGGTCATTATAAGCCTACTTCTTAGGGCCTCTAGCTTACGTCAAATCCAAAAGGGTGGTGAGTTCATCTGTTTGGTTATCTTTGCATGCAGTATCACAGACATGGAGAGAGAGCAAGAGGCCGAGATAATAGTTGCACCAGAACATGTTCTATCCAAGATAATGGAGGATTATACTCTCCCACCTCTTGTGTTTTCCAACCAAGCAGAAGAAGGTTCTGGCAGAGAATCGGAGGATCCCGAGGCACTACAAGAGTGTTGGAGTTTTCTGCAGCAGAAAGGAGGAAAATCCCATGAGGAAGAGGAGCCGAAAATCTCCTCTGATGAAGATATAATCCAAGACTAGATCCTCTCTACCAAAGAGGTGCCCCCTGTTTCCCCACCCAAGGAAACCCAAATGAATGTTCCTTCCGACGTTGGTGATTTCCTCGATTGGTATGATCAAGTGAGAACCCAGAAATAGGGTGGCGGTACTCTTACGTCCTTTGCATCCCACTATCCGGCAATTTAGTTCTCTTGGCTATACAAGTATACTCCTGGTTTCCAAGTTTTGAAGATACTCAGATGGCTAGCAAACCCATTTTTGGAAAGACAATGTGAAATGGTACAAGGGGAAACAGAAGAGCATCCACCATGTATGTATCCAGGAATTGAAGAGCTCATGAAAAGAATTCCAGCTGACAGCAGCTACATCTTTGTAATTTTGTGCTTTTGTTTAAAATAGTTAGACTGTGTAGAGAAGCGGCTATGTAATTGTAAATGGTAGTTAAAATCTGTCTCGTAGATATTTGTTTAAGGATAGCGACAGCAAACAATGTCTGTTTTGGATATTAGATAGGTGTCAATTGGTTGTAACTAATTTCTGTTGAGAAGAAGCTGAGTCTAGAGCTCAAGGCCATCTATATATACAGTTGTAATTAGAGACAAAAGGGTTGAAAAATCTTATGAGAAAGTATTTGTGTTTTGATGATCAGTTTGTAATACATTTTCTTGGAGTTGTTTAATAGAATTTGCAGATCTTGATGCCTACGTTTTTTATAAGGATTCCTGTGTAATCGGTCTGGTAGTCTGTACCTTTCTTTTTCCATGTGCAAATGTGTTTCTATCTTTTGTTATTCCATTCTGTAATATTTCCTTCATGCTTGGATCAGGTGACAGTTAAGTAGAATTCATAGAGATTATGCTCTGCTTAGCTTATTCCAAGTGTTTCACCAAATATATTTTGCTAAAGTCGATGAAGGATTCATCCTTGTTAGATGCCTTACATTGATGGATTGTTTCTTATCTCTTTTGTTCCACAAATTAAATCTCTTTGACTATCAGCTACTTGCTACCTTGCCCTTGTGAATGTGTTTGCTAAATCTTTGTGAATAATGTTTGCAGAACCAGTTAAATGTGACTCCATCTCCCCAAACGAAATTCATGTGTTTTCAACCAAGTAACTCTTAAATCATTTTTTGTCCCACAAACAGAAATCTGATCTTCTGTGCGTTATCGTAATTGAATATCTTTAATGTTGAATGCTGGCGTATGTTTTCGTTGATTGACACCGTTGAAGATTTCCAGTATTTTGTGAGTTTATAGAGAGATCCCTCTCTATTTATGTTTTATTAGAAGCGTAAACCAAAGATTGGTTAGTGGTTACTCGAGATTACCCTATTTCAGCCTTGGGGGTCAGTTTTGGTGTTAACATATGGAGTAGAGACTTTCATGTTCATCCATGTGCTCTAGAGATCTTCGGTCCAGCTATCAGACTCTCTCGAAGGAATTGAATCCCTTATTTAACTGCACCAACTGGAAGGAGGATCCAACACCCTAATTTATAGGCTCCAAACTTAAGGAATCTCCAACTCCTCAATTTAATAGCTCCATCTAGAACGAGGCTACAACCCCTTGGTTTTCATAATTTCCAACCTATAGATAGGACTCCAATCCTTAGTAAAGTCCAACTCAATAGTTTTACTAGCCCCAACTCCCTGAGATCACAAGTGTTGAAATATTGTAACTTCAAAGAATATTATATTTGTATATTGTTTATTCCGGAGATGTTCCATACCTCCGATGTGATTATACTATAAATCCGGAGATGGTTATTCCTCCGAGTTGGGTGTGGTAACTAGGGTTATTAGACCCACCATGTGGGGGTCGGCCCAGTCAGTTATAATGGGGTATTTAACCTAATGGTTAAATACGAGCCTACATGTACTTGTGTAAAATACATATCAGAGTAGTGTATAAATAGAGGAGGTGTGTTCCTCATTTGATACACTCACACACTTGAGGATAGCACACTTGTGGAGGAGAGGTCTGCTATTGTGGAGGAGGAGATCATGTCTCAGGGTTTCATCTTTGTATATTGCTGGTCATCTATATTGAGGAAGCTTTGCTGGGTTTTCTACCCCATGAGGGTTTCCCAGGATAAATCTCTGTCTCTTGTGTTTATGCTGTGCTTGTTGTTTCTTCAGTGATCCTATATATGCTATTATTGTGAAATGGAATGTAATGCTGCTATTTTATGTCATAACCATTAAATCTTAACATGGTATCAGAGCTAACCTGAAGGAAGACAAGGTATGGCACTAAAGACACTTGCTTTACTTACGACAATTTGAAGGTTAGGGTTTTACATAGAAAAAACCAGTCATCGTAGCACTTTCGCTATAAATCCGTTTTGGCGAAGTTTTCGGATCTGAAATTGTTACAGGATGAAGATTAAATCTCCAGGTACCTTGTGTCCAAAGGACAAACTCTAATTCGTTTTACTTTGTGATTTATGATCTGTACAATATAGGGTTTCTGCCTCTTCCAGATCTGAGTCAAAATCAGGTGACCTTGGGAAAAAGGTTATATCTTGGGCTAGGAAGCTCCAAATGAAATTTCGTAAAAAGTGACAAGTAGTACACAGTCTGTACTATCTCAGAAAACATTTTTAGAGGCCGAAGTTTAACCAGTGACACGTGGCACTCCGTACAAGTTCGCTCTCCTGTATTATCCCATAAACAGATCATGTTGTGACACTTGGCATAACTCTCTCTCAGAGATTCCAATTGAGGTCATACTTGTCAGGATGGAAAGATAACAGGACGAGCTACCTCAGAAACGTTTTTTAGAGGCCGAAGTTCAAACAGTGACACGTGGCACGCCGTACAAGTTCGCTCTTCTGTTTTATCCCAAAACAGGTCACGTTGCGACATTTGACATAACTCTCTCTCAGAGAATCCAATTGAGGTCAGACCTGTCAGGATGGAAAGATAACAGGTCAGGCTATCTGAGAAAACTTTTTTCAGACCCTTTGGATTGAAAAGTTTGGAGTTACACCAGAAACAATCAGGTACATATTTCTGTCAAAACAGAATTATTTTTTAGTACCTTCATTCATGGCTTCC
The DNA here is from genome assembly GCA_027924585.1 of Larix kaempferi. Lineage (NCBI taxonomy): Eukaryota > Viridiplantae > Streptophyta > Pinopsida > Pinales > Pinaceae > Larix > Larix kaempferi. The sequence goes on from BSBM01000073.1 coordinate 46,633,293, forward strand.
GGAATTTAGGGCTTTGAAGAAAGTTGGAATTTTTGTAAACGGAGACCACGACTGAATGCTACTCATAAAAATAGAAATTTAGAGACCAAGATCATATTTTTTGGTTGGGCAGAAGGCCGGGCTTGATCAAACCCTAGTTCGAGACTTTGATTAGAAAAGTGGAAAATTAGGGCTTCTGTAAAAATGGGAATTTTTGAAATCTGTGACCATGGCTGGAAGCTCCTACGAAAAATAGAAGCTTAGAGCTTTGGATCAAACATTTTGATTGGGAAGAAGAGTGGGATTCATCAAACCCTAGTTCAGGGTCACGTCCAGTGAATCTGGAAGTTTCAAAGGCAAAATTGAGGAGTGAAACTTTGCAGTTTTCAAATTCTGAATATATCAGTTTGATCAGCTCATCAAGGCGCATATTTCTATCCTTTCGGAAGTTTGAAATTCAAAGTTTGAATTTTTGGGGTTTCTCTGACAAACCCATATCCAGCTCTAGGTCAAGTTCTTGCAAATCAAGTGGATAGGGTTAATCCTAGAAGAAGATGGATTGGTCACCTGCATAAGTGAAGGAGTTCCTGTTTCAGAGGGAGATGAGGCTAAGGCTTTACATAAGGAGATTACAAGCGATCTCGACAGGTATGACTCATCGAGGTATGTTTTGAGATTTGTTCATGATTAAGTTTATGGTATGTTTGTCTTCATGTTATTACGGTTAGTACAATCTTGATTTTAGATTTGTTGTATCACCTTAACAAAATTATGAATGCATGATAGAAGATATTCATTGGTTAGGGTGTTGGCACTTATGATTGTACTAATGCATTATGATGTTGTGTGAGGTTGATGTTGTCTGCTAACAAGATACAGGTACATCACAAAAGACAAATCAGGCTCCATGACCATGAAAACATGAAGACAAAGACTCATCCATAATCTTTGTTCTACTTATGAGGTATGTATGACTTTGTTATATTATGCTTAACCTATGAGACATGCAGGTTCTAGCTCAGGATCTCTAAATCATTGAAGAGATTGTTTAGGTATGTTGTACATAACTAAATAGGTATACTAATCCAGGTATGTTTCCCATGAATCTTACCTTGTGTTAGGATCCCTTATATAAGTATACTTGGTATGATTGGCTATTCTTATTCATAAAATTAGTAATCAAGGGATTACGCATATTATGTCTTTTATCTTGATTGATGATATGCATGAGTAAAAGAATACTTCCCTGAAATCTTGAATATTAATTAATCATGACTATACATTTTCAAGAATTTAGAACTATAATTTTTTGATAACATTTAGAACATACTAATGGGTGTATGTTTGTGTATGAGATCATGAGGATGACACTTGAACATGCACAGTGGTACAGAATGAATAGAAGTTCAAAAGACATACAGAAGATCAAGCGGGAGGAAACCACACAAACATAAAAGATAAGTATTTGAGTTGTTATTTGAAATAGTAAATGATATTGCCTGTAATAGATTGTATGCATATTTGTATTCCTATAATATATCATGCTGAGTGTAAATATTCATAGAACATTGAACATTATACTACTAATATGCATATGATTGGTAAGTTGGACAAACATTCCATTGTTGCTTGTCTAGAATGAAACCTCTTTGCTGACATGCTGAGAGTTGTGCACACTCTCGATAGTATGTTCTGGTAGAGATGGAAGGCATCTAGATAGCCACTGTATGCATACAAGATATGGGAAAGTGTTGTGCCAAAGTATTGGTCAAAATAGTTGCATCACTATGTAAATGATATCTGTATGCATAATAGGTTACCATGTCAATATGATTTGATGATTATGAAGTATTACTAATCCTGTACTTAATTTTGATTTGTAGGAAAGATCATGATGAATGATGAACACTGAACAAGCAATGGATGTTCAACAAGAAGATTTACAAATCAAACAAAATATAGAAGGCTCATGGCTAGAAGATTCTCTTAGAAAGAGGAAGAGAATCATGATGAGATGTTTGCTCCAAGTGGCTAAGATAAGACCATTCTCTTAATGGTGTAATTAAAGAAGAAGTGTGAATCAGGTTCTATATGGTTCCCAGGATCGATAATCAATTGATGAGCTTAATGATCACCATGGGTGATATGGATCTCAACCTTTGCTACAAGGTTGAATATGGCTTCTATACACATATGACATGGATGCAAGAAGGAACTCACCACAGAGTTCGAATGATGTTGAGGCTCATATCAATAGACCCATCTGATGAGAGATGGCATAGATAGATGACTGTAGAAATGAAATTGAAAGATCTCAGATTGATGCATTACTTTGTAGGTCTAAAAGTATGGAAAGTCTCAGAAGGAATCTCTCTCAACCAGAGAAAGTATGCTGAGAAATCTTGAGAAGACTTGATATGTTGGAATGGCCACTCTTATGGATTCCAACTTGAAGTTGTTAGGAGATGACTCATCAGAGTTAGTGGATATAACTCTGTACAGTCAAATTATTGGGTCATTGATGTATCTAACAAATACTAGATTAGATATATGTTTTGTTGTGAACACCTTGAGTCAGTATCTAGTGGAAACTAGATGTGTTCACCTGATAATTGCAAAGCATGTGATGAGGCACATAAAGGACACGATAGAATTTGATCTATGCTATCTTGAAGATCATGACTTTAGATGGCTAATCAGATGCTGGTTGGGAAGAAAGTGTATCAGACAGGAAGAACACATCAAGAGGATGTTATTGTCTGGGATTAACCATGATCTCGTGGTTTAGCTGGAAGCAGTCTAGTGTGGCTCTCTCAGCACAAGCAGAATATATGGCTGCTTGCTCTGCTAGTTGTGAAGAAGCTTGGCTTCAGGATTGGTTTGAATTAGAGATAGAACCAACTGTGATCCTATGTGACAAATAGAGTTGTATGAAGATGACAAAGAATCTAGTGTTCCATGATAAGTCAAAGAACATAGGGATCTAATAAGATATGATGCAGAAGGAACTAAAGTTTGAATTTGTAACAGGTTACCGATGTACTAACCAAATCTCTACCTCAAGTGAAGAAGTTACCAACATACTAACCAAACCTCTGTCTTGAGTGAAATTTGAATACTTCCGAGACAAGCTTGGTATAGCTCAAAAGGACCCTCCTCGAAAGGGGGAGTAGTATAGTCACTGATGATGAGATTGTCTCATCGAACAACAAGGTCGATGATGAGGTAACCTGTTCTCTACACCTAGATACTTATAAATATTTAGATTTAGGACTCTTATGCTTAGAATACTTTGTTTTACATGCTTTTGATGATAGATGTATTGGTGAGAATACATGCTTTTGATGATAAGATGTATTGGTAAGAATACATACTTTTGATGACACATGTATTGATTAATGTACTTGTATAGTTGAGGGGATTGGATCATCCCTGGACTTTCAGTCCTAAAGAGAGCCGTAGACGTGAGGTCTCCGAGAATGAAGTCCTTAGTGGACAGTTGAGGGGATTGGATCATCCCTGGACTTTCAGTCCTAAAGAGAGCCGTAGACGTGACGTCTCCGAGAATGAAGTCCTTAGTGGACAGTTGAGGGGATTGGATCATCCCTGGACTTTCAGTCCTAAAGAGAGCCGTAGACGTGAGGTCTCCGAGAATGAAGTCCTTAGTGGATAGTTGAGGGGATTGGATCATCCCTGGACTTTCAGTCCTAAAGAGAGCCGTAGACGTGAGGTCTCCGAGAATGAAGTCCTTAGTGGACAGTTGAGGGGATTGGATCATCCCTGGACTTTCAGTCCTAAAGAGAGCCGTAGACGTGAGGTCTCCAAGAATGAAGTCCTTAGTGGACAGTTGAGGGGATTGGATCATCCCTGGACTTTCAGTCCTAAAGAGAGCCATAGACGTGAGGTCTCCGAGAATGAAGTCCTTAGTGGACAGTTGAGGGGATTGGATCATCCCTGGACTTTCAGTCCTAAAGAGAGCCGTAGACGTGAGGTCTCCGAGAATGAAGTCCTTAGTGGACAGTTGAGGGGATTGGATCATCCCTGGACTTTCAGTCCTAAAGAGAGCCGAAGACGTGAGGTCTCCGATAATGAAGTCCTGAATGAACAGGCAGGGGATTGTATCGTCCCCGGACTGAGGTCTCAGAATAGAGCCGTAGACTGGGTCTCCGATAATGAAGTCCTGAATGAACAGGCAGGGGATTGTATCATCCCCGGACTTCGGTCCCTGAATTGATCCGTAGACGTGTGGTCTCCAAGAAGTGGGGATTGTATCATCCCCGGACTTCGGTCCCTGAATTGATCCGTAGACGTGAGGTCTCCGAGAAGTGGGGATTGTATCATCCCCGGACTTAGGTCCCTGAATTGATCCGTAGACGTGAGGTCTCCGAGAAGTGGGGATTGTATCATCCCCGGACTGCGGTCCCTGAATTGATCCGTAGACGTGAGGTCTCCGAGAAGTGGGGATTGTATCATCCCCGGACTTAGGTCCCTGAATTGATCCGTAGACGTGAGGTCTCCGAGAAGTGGGGATTGTATCATCGCTGTACTGCGGTCCCTGAATTGATCCATAGACGTATGGTCTCCGAGAAGTGGGGATTGTATCATCCCCGGACTTCGGTCCCTGAATTGATCCGTAGACGTATGGTCTCCGAGAAAGTGATTTTTGATGTGGTTACTTATATCGGTAGGATACTTGTATTGATGATGTGGTTACTTGTATCGGTAGGATACTTGTATTGATGATGTGGTTACTTGTATCGGTAGGATACTTGTATTGATGATGTGGTTACTTGTATCGGTAGGATACTTGTATTGATGATGTGGTTACTTGTATCGGTAGGATACTTGTATTGATGATGTGGTTACTTGTATCGGTAGGATACTTGTATTGATGATGTGGTTACTTGTATCGGTAGGATACTTGTATTGATGATATGGTTACTTGTATCAGTGTGGATACTTGTATTGATGATATGTACACTTGTATTGGCATGAATACGTGTACTAATGATGTGGATACTTGTATTGTTATGGATACCTGTATTGATGACGATGCTGATGATCGTGAGATGACGATGCTGATGATCGTGTGATGACAATGCTGATGATCGTGAGATGACGATGCTGATGATCGAGTGATGATGATGCTGATGATCGTGACATGACGATGCTGATGATCGTGCGATGACGATGCTGATGATCATGCGATGACGATGCTGATGATCGTGCGATGACGATGCTGATGATTGTGCGATGACGATGCTGATGATCGTGTGATGACGATGCTGATGATTGTGTGATGATGATGCTGATGATCGTGTGATGACGATGCTAATGATCGTGAGATGACGATACTGATGATCGTGAGGATCCAGATGTTGATGTTGTTGTAGCTGTTCGAGTGCTGCAGAAGATAAAGACTCAGTACTAAAGATGTTGATGTTCCAGTATTGAAGATGTTCCAGTAACTGCTTGAGTTACTGATGATGTTGAGAAAGCTTCCAATGATTTATAGATGTATCATGTATGATGTTGATGACTCCTTGCTTGTGCAGATACTGTTATAATATCCTTCTCGTTAAGGGGGAGTGTTGAAATATTGTAACTTCAAAGAATATTATATTTGTATATTATTTATTCCGGAGATGTTCCATACCTCCGATGTGATTATACTATAAATCCGGAGATGGTTATTCCTCCAAGTTGGGTGTGGTAACTAGGGTTATTAGACCCACCATGTGGGGGTCGGCCCAGTTAGTTATAATGGGGTATTTAACCTAATGGTTAAATACGAGCCTACATTTACTTGTGTAAAATACATATCAGAGTAGTGTATAAATAGAGGAGGTGTGTTCCTCATTTGATACACTCACACACTTGAGGATAGCACACTTGTGGAGGAGAGGTCTGCTATTGTGGAGGAGGAGATCATGTCTCAGGGTTTCATCTTTGTATATTGCTGGTCATCTATATTGAGGAAGCTTTGCTGGGTTTTCTACCCCATGAGGGTTTCCCAGGATAAATCTCTGTCTCTTGTGTTTATGCTGTGCTTGTTGTTTCTTCAGTGATCCTGTATATGCTATTATTGTGAAATGGAATGTAATGCTGCTATTTTATGTCATAACCATTAAATCTTAACAACAAGCACCAACCGAAAGGAGACTTCAATATCCTATCCTTTCTCAATCTTTCCACCCCAATATGAATAACAAGAACAATATTACACTTCCATTGTATCACAGTTCCCATCAACCTATATGTGTATCTATGTCCTTGTACCTGTATCATTGTATTGATGTCACTATCACAATCCATTTTCGTCACAAGGACACAATAATTGTCTCTATCATAATGCCACAAAAAATATCGATGTCACAATGTCAACTGGTACATGCCCCAAATCTATCCTCCAAGAATGGCAGCAACTAGTTCTTCCATGATATATTTCAGATGTATAGCAAAACCATAAAGATGCCTCCAAAGAGTGTAATCAAATCCCATAAATAATCACCAATAGAATTCATCTATTTGCACCTTCAAACCCTTACATCATAGACCTCATAGTACATTCCAAAATCTTAAAGGGATCTCATGCCAATATCATTACCATGGAATATTCCAATACAACCACCAATAATATCTATGCCATTGGAGAGTGGTTTTTGATCATTTCACATTTTGCATATTGGAGAGCATAGCTTGTCCATGCTTGTGGAGTGTTTACTCTACATTCCTTAGTACCAATTTTGAGGGTGAAAGATTCCAATCCTAATTGGGAATTGGAGAGGCCATTGTGCATTGGACCATGATGACACATATTAAGAGGTTGTGGGACCCATTTGTGGCAAGATTCCCCACTACACTTGGCATGATTCTCTCACCAATTCGAGTTCAATACAAAGGGTAACATACTTGGGGTAGTTTAATAGGTATTATTCATGGTAGGAGTCATTTAAGGTCGAATTGGAGTGGAAGAATAAGTCCCATGGAAGAGGAAGAGGCATCTCAGAAGAATTGTGACACTTGGGCTAGATTCCCTAGCCTCTAGTATGACTACAATGATGAAGATGCTATGACACCTATGACACAAATCAGACATGAATGCCGACATCTGAAATATATGACATGTTAGGGATAACCATAGCCTCCAACAAGGAACCCAAGGGAGTTAGGGCAGCCAAAGAGACACCCATTCAAAATGAGGGAAGATGGAGACTAAGAATTGTTGGACAAGTGGCACACATTGGAATCTCTTCCCAAATTGAGTTGGAATGAATCCTTTGGAAGGAATTTGACCCATGGAGTATTTGATAAGTTTAAAAAAGACAAGAACAAAGAAGGAGAGTAGCTTTTGATAATTTTTATTTGCATCTTTGCAATTTGGAGAGCTTGTACCTTGTCCATGCTAGTGGAGTGTTTACTCTACTTGCCTTAGTACCAATTTCAAAGGTGAAAGATTCCCATCCTAATTGGAAATTGAAGAGGCCATTTAGACCTTTCATTTGGAGCTACAATGGAGTTATTAGTTGCAGGTTGAAGCTACAGGGTAGCTCGTGGTTCTTTCTTCTACAACTTGCTCTATCCCTCTCTCACATTTGCTTGCATATTTTGGCTCCTGGAGGAATTGCGCCTTTGGTGAGATGCTGATATATTTGTGATAGTACAAGAATATCCATTTATTTATATTTTGATATATATACTCTGTATTTAATGCTCAACATACTCTCAGGTCGAAATACTAAGTGAAACTATGTAAAAATACCAAACAATGCATAAATGGTGCCATTTTCCCTATATCTTGTTGTCGGAGCTTGAAGAGACATTATTTCGAATTTTATTAGTCAATATTTGTGATTTTCTTGATATATGGAGTTTTATTAATGTTATGAATAAGTTTCATTAATATTGCACAAGTCCTTGGAACCTAAATCTCGAATTTCATAACCAGTGGTGAAGTTTACTAACGTTTCCCCCTATGTGAAGACATGTATACAAACATTTGATTTATGGTAGTTGAAAAAGCATATATAAACTAATTGATGATGGATTGGGGAGATGATTGAAGTCCTTTATCAGTACCATGTCTCTGTTCTGAAATTTGGGAAGGTATTGCAACATTTGGGAATCCATCTTTGTCCCCTACCCTTGGAGGTTTTGAACCTCGATTTGACTAGTAAAATTCCCCAACTTCTCCTGAAGTTAAATGGATGTTGCATAAGTATTTTGATATTAGTCTATAATCACCGATGAGATTCCTTTTTATGTCTTAATACCCTTCATATACCTTCAGACCCAATTCAAAAACCTTTAAAGAGTCTTTTGGAGCCATCTACCCTTGGGGGCTTCAATATAGATTCTCCTATTAATTCTTCCTTTCATTCTCTAATTGTAAATGTAAGTGCCTGAAGTCTTTTCGAAGTTTCCAAGCCTATAATAGCTGCATAAATGTGTCATATTACACCTCAATCAACTCTAGACATAATTCAAAACCATTTGGGATCATTTGGGACATTTTAAAGCTTCACTAGTCCAAGTTTCAAAAATTGACCGAATTGGGAAAAGTTCCAAGTTGGGGACATTACACATCTCAAGAGATAAAATAGAATGCATTAAAGACAAGTTGAAAAAAACAAGAAAGTAAGGCTTACTAAAAGCATAAAACTCCGTAGGTGTAAAAAGCACTTTCCAAAACTGTCTAAAGGCTCACGAATTGGCTATGGCTTTAGCTTTGGTTAATGTTACCTTTGCACTTTGTCATCCACTTTCAAGTTTCCAAAGGGATTCAAAGGAGTGGAGTTTGTTAATGAAGTGATTCAAGATAATAGCTTTTGTATTCATGAACATATTTTTTAGATTCACTCCCTCTTTTGTGTTTATCGATCTCTATATTCATTGGACATTGCATAGATTGTATTTCATTTGCATCCAACCTTGGTTTTTCTATTAGAAGTTTGATTACTTGTCAATTCAATCTCAACGGTTATGAATATTTTTCAAATGTTTTTTTCAAATTGTTAGGTATTTTTTTATGTTTCTAAAATTTCCTCTATATGGGTTCTTGGTTTATCTCGGTTAGACATTGCTTATTAAAATTTGTAGAGAGGAATGATGCAATTTTTGTCGCTTTTTATGTTCTAATACCTTTCAAACACCTTTAGACCCAAATCAGAAGCATTTGAAGCCATTTGGAAGCATTCGAGTAGTCTAAGGGTCGAATTGGCAAAAAATTGCAATTTTCCAATTTTAACAAATTTATTAAAAAGGGACACTATATGAACAATAGAATTATGCAGCTAATATGAAATGGGTTGTGTAAAAAAATAACACCAACCTTAGATGTTATTGCTACAACATGTGATCTCTCCTTCTTTTCCTAATTTAATGTTTCATCTCAATGCCATTTTGGAATATTTTTCTTGTTGTTTAGACTTCTCTTATATCTTATGGTCATCTCTCCCTCTTATTCATCGACTTCTTCCCATGTTACAATAGATCTTGTACAAACCCATCTATAAACAATGTCTAGAATTGGTATAATTCATCAAACAAGTGATTTCTTCATATTGTTAGCATTTTTGTCTTTATGTTTTTTAAATTTATTCTATATGGATTCTTGGGTTATTTAACATTAATATAACATTGCTTATTTATGTTTATAGAGAGGAACAATGCAAATTTTGTCACTATATTAAGGTCTCTCACTCACAATGTCACCATATTGGGGCGTTTTGGTTGTCTTTTATCCTATGCGTGAACTTCGTGCATGTTAAACCAGCGAAATGCGTGTGATCCGTTGGATTTGATTCCTCTGAGATCGATGGTGTTCTTTGCAAGTCAACTTCATGGCCTTCATGATTGCGTGCAAGGTCTTCTAATGCATGAAGGGGCTTCAAATGACCAAGGGTGGAGATGGAAAAGGTGCTAAAAAATTGGATGACTCACACCAAAAGTTGCAAACGTGTAAAAACGTGGTAGAATAATGATGTAGACCCACCCAGAAGCAAATCGACAAAGGAAATGGGTTTCCGTGGTATAAAGTGCATGGTGGTTAAACTTGGAAAAGGTGGAGCGGAAATTAAACTGCTTACCACGTGGCAAGCGTTGGTGGAGTCCGCTATGAAAAGTGGTTAAATTTAAACCGCTCATTGCAAGTTCTGAAACCACCTAAGCATATGTTATATAAAGTTTGTTCAAAGTTTTAAAAAATGTTTTTGTCACTTATTGCTTGGAGGAAAAGAACCCATGGGAAACATGTCGTTGTCTTCATCAACTGGAACAACACCCAACAAGCTCACTTCACAGGTAGCTCAAAACCCTCAGTGTTCAGATTTTGTTTCCCAAATGGAGAAAACCTAAGGCCTTCCTCCCTTCAATGAAAGTTCAGATGAAAACAAGAAGCTTGTAGTTGACAAGGAAAGAGATATTTTCAACCCTATTTTGTCTGTGTGTAGTATTCCGCAGTCTAAGGAGAAATTAATGGAGTTTAAGTCGCAGGGAAATTATGTATTTAATGTTTTTGGTTCTTTTCTGTACTATTTTTGTGTCGAACAAACCCTACACTTCCCCAAATTTGTTTGTTGGTGTGCGACGAATTATTCGTAGGGAGAAAGGGTAATCATTAATGTAAATACGACCAAAATTCTATGCTGAGTAAATGCGCAGACTCTCTGTGAGGTTCTACGTTTACCTGAAACATTTCCCAAAAGCCCTGAGTCGTTTAACGGAGAAAATTTGGCAAAGTTTTATAGAAACTGTAGTCCTACAGAAAAAGACAAGTTTTTATTACAAGTCTTGAAAGATGGTCAGTCACATGAAAACCTATCGTTCCCTTTGAGTATTGATGTCTTTCAGCGAGATTCCCAGTTAGTTTTGTCCTTGTTGAGTCAATTTTTAGGTCTAGATAGTGATAAGTCAATCACAGAAGTTATGTTAGGTTTCCTTCTCCATGTAATTTCACTAGAGTCATAGTCGAGTCTAGTGTGTTGTTTTAATTTTGATGAATTCCTAGATGAAACGATTCATGTCCAGTTGGTGAATTTCAACGAGTTGAAACATTTTAGATATTAGTCATATCTTCTGAACCTGTTCTTGTGTTCAAACATTTCAAAATCCAAGATTCTTGGTACCATCTTTTCTCATGACCTTCCTAAACAGGTCAATATGTTTGAGTTCACCCATAAAATCATGGCAGAAGTTTACAAAATTATTTTTAATGCCGAAATGCCCTGAGTGTTAGAAGAAATGAAAGAAACTTTGCAGCCTACACCAGAAGGCCAAACAGGTGATTGGTTCTTGTATAAAGAATATGCTATAATTAGGGTGTATGATTTTACTGGAGCACCATATCTATTGCCTGCCTTTTTAACACTGAGGGTTTTTTCCTTGGAATTTATTAGACAAAGGTTGCATTCAGAAGAAGAACATTTCGGTGCTTTCAAAAAAGCATCGGATGTGAAATTCCCTCTTAAAGTTGGTCCATTCATCATTAAGACTAAGGCAACCCTATTTGTAGTAGAAAAATTACTAAAGATTATGGATTTCCAAGAGGCTGAAAGGATTAATTATGATCCTCATCAAATTATATCGCAAAGGAGACATCAAAATGGAAACAAGGCTTTTGATCATCAAACAGTAGAAGGATTAAAAGAAATGGAAAATTTATTCAAATTTGAACAAGATAATAAAGAGGCGAATATGGAACAAATAGGCAATTTGGCAATGCTGGTTCAGACACCAGCTAGATCTGATATCACTAGTAAGAGAATTATTTCAGAAGTTGATAGTATGGAATTTGATGAAGAAGTTTCAAGGAAGAAATCAAAAGTGGAATGACAGAAGGAAATTATTAGTATGGAGGAATGAGATTTATTTGTTCCAGAAAAAAACTAGTTTGATTTCGCAACCACCTGCAAATATTATGCAGAAATATTATTTTTCAGAAATAAAAGAATCTGGAAGTAACTCTCAGTATAAGTCCATATTTGATGTCCTTTCACAATATGCAACAAAGAAGAAGCAGTCTTCCGAAGAAACTCAAAAACTGTACCCTCAAGTAAGAATGCTAGAAGAACAAAAGGTTTCCCTTCTTACAACTACGAATCTAGGAAGAAACACTATAAGGTTTGCAGTGGTGAACGATGAGAAAGTTTCTGAAATGGAAGTTAATCTTGATGCGATTAATATACCAGATAAGAGTCAATTGCATAAACAAACAGGAGATGTCTTGTATTATGATTTATTGCAATTCACTTAAAAAATTTCTAAATTGCAATCTGTGATAGAAAAGATGGAGAGTCAATTGAGGCAAGCGAAGGTAGAAAAAAAAACAAATTCGATCCAGATTAAAGACTACAAATGGACCTTGTGACCATGGGAGCCGAGCTAGGGAACAACCAGTGTACCAAAAGGCTCATTGATGAAAAAGAAAATACCATTCAAATGCTCAAGAAAAAATTGAAGGTGCCAAATAATCAATATGTGCAATCTCCAGAGTTGACAATATTACAACAAGAAAATGAATCCATATATCAAGAAATGATGGATCACAAAGGTAAAATGTTAAAGTTACAAGATGAAAAGCATGCTTGGGAAAAAAAAAGGATTGAATTGTTGTCACAAATTTCATTGTTGAATACAAATCATATTGAAACTGTGCAAGTGCCAGAGAAGCGAGGGGATCAATCTCATGTACAGATGAAGGAAGAATGGAAAAGTCCTCCATTGAGGAACTGACCAGTGCTATGTCACAAATTAGTATAAAATATGTAGAGATAGAAGAGTTGAAAGCAGAAAACCAGAAGTCTAAAGAGGAAGTAATTCAAAATTCTAGAGCAAAGATAAAGGCTTTGAGTGATAGAAATCAACTGCAAAAGAAAGTTCATGAATTAAAAGATAAATCGATAGTTTGGATTCCATTGCAAGGATCTAAAAACCTTATATGGGATGCGATATCAATGGAAGTCACCAAATTCTGGTCTTATTTTAATTTTATAGCAGATAAAGATGCTATAGAAAACATAGCTCTCCAGAGGTGTAAAGTGGCAAATGAGACATTACGCAAAAGGCCTTCAGAAACAACTCAAAATACAGTCATTTTGTTAAACACTCTAACCCAATTAGATATGCATGGTTTTGGAATCATAGAGAGACCATCAACCATCATTTGGGCAAGAAGAGTTATTGGCAAGCATGATCGTGTTAAAGAAGTAGAAGACACGACGCAACAGATGGTCCTTGAAGTTCAAAATTTTAAGGAATTATTTATGGGACCTTTTGAATGTGGTCTACCTTCTTTTTGGAGTGCTGATGGAAAATTAATGACTCAATAAAATTATCACAGTTTGATAGTACATGCTCATATGTATCACTCGAAATTTGAAGGTTTGGTCAAAGGATTAATTGGAAATACAATAATTTATAAATTGACCGATGATTTTGAAATACTTGAACAATTTGTAATGATTAAGAAGGGTATTCCAGATGTATGTTACACATAATGCATAGAATTGGAGATGATGGTGAAATAAATGATGGATTATGAAATCCCAACTCAAGAGCAATGGAAAAGTGTTGAAATATTTGGGAAAACAAAACCCAGGGTATGTCAGGAATAAATATTCAGGTGTCTTAATTTTAAATGACGTTGTGGTTCCTTTGTTAACTGTCCGAGTGTTACATCAGACAGATTTTTTTGAAATTTCTTTTTTTAGCGAAGAATTCAAAGAATGTTTTGTATAAATTTTGATTTTACAAAGTAATAGGGGTTAGATCCGAGAGGAAAAAATACAGTGACGTAAAATTTTTTGAAGACTTTAATGAAGAGAAGAAGTACAAGTATATCCGAAACAAAGATTCATATGTTGTTACTTTCTTCAATGTTTTAATTTCTTTTTTGTGAATGTATTTCGTGTTACACCATCTTATCGCTTTGCCTCATATTTGACTGTAATATGTGAGTTATAATTCATCTTATATGATCGGATCCACACATTTAAATATTGGCAATGTTCTTTCTTCCAAATTAATGCAGAATTCATCCTAGAACGAAGATGGGCTAAGTTATAACATATAAAAAATATTTATCCCAACTTCCGACCTCCGACAAGAAGGATCAACCGCCCCTTTGTTTATTATAAAATTTTGAACACCTATATCCAACCATTCATCTGTATCCAAAATGGTAAACACAAGAAGGATCGACCGAGCCTTATTTCAGTATAGAATTTTTTTTAACCGAATACTCGGCACAAGAAAGGTCGGCTGACCCTTCATTTATGAGTGAATTGTAAAAATATTCAACCCGCCTAGGCTGGGATGACAATTCCAGACTTCCAACTTCCACAATGAATAGTTTGGATCAATACATTGGTTAAGTTATAACATATAAAAAATATTTATCCCGACTTGCAACAAGAAGAATCAGCCGCCCCTTCATTTAGTAGATAATTGTAGACACCTATATGTTACAATTCACCTGTATCCAAATTGGTGAACACAAGAAGGGTCGACCAAACCGTCTTGCAGTCTAGAACTGTTTTGAACAGAATACTCAGCACAAGAAAGGTCGTCCGACCCTTCTTGCACCCTGCATGAGGATTGCAGAATCCAAAAAGTGTTGATTAATCACAAACAAATATTTTTCGGTTCCGCATTCCACAATGCGGATTGTGGAAAGAGGAAAGCAAACTTAAAAATAAATATATTTCATTGCCTTTTCCGAACACGCAAATATATTGCGGATTGTGGATACCTAGATTTATTAAAATGTTCCATCAATTCCACTATCCCACAACTTGCAGTGCAGATTGCTGGATGGGACAACAATTCCTGACTCATGACTTCCACAGTAAATAGTGGGGAACGAAGATTGGCTAAGTTATAACATATAAATAATATTTATCCCGACTTTCGACCTCTAACAAGAAGGATCGGCTTCCTCTTTGTTTAGTATAAAATTGTGAACACCTATATCTAGGAGTTCACCTGTATCCAAAATGTTGAACACAAGAAATGTTTTGACCCTTCATGCAGTCTAGAACTGTTATGAAAATAATACTTGGTAGAAGAAGGCTCGGCCGCCCCTTCATTGCATGGGAATTTTTAACAAAGGCAAGGTAGCCATTCAGTCACAGTCAAAATGCTTTGGTCAGGTGGAAAAGAAGAGATGAGAAGCAATTCATTAACATGAGCATCTAATACTTGGTAGAAAAAGGGTCGGTCGCCCCTTCATTGCATGGAAATTTTTAACAAACGAAAGGTAGCCATTCAGTCACAGTCAAAATCCTTTGGTCTAGTGGAAAATAAGAGATAAGAAACAATCCATTAACATGAGCATCTAACAGGGATGAATTCAATGTTAGTGAATATATAAAATTTATAGGCATAGCGTATATATATGAATTATGTACTGTCAAACACTTATTTTAAACATGCAAGAAAACACCATGGAATTATTAAACAAAATACATGTAAGAGAAAATAAGACATCAGGTTTTAAACAAATCTTGAAGAAATCTTGTCTCCTTTCAACTGCAGACTCTCTAAAGTATTGGATTGTGGATTCATCATTATAATCTTTGGACTCTCATCTGAACTCCTCAGGAAGTGAGAGGGATTTTCTAACGACAACAGGGCTAACTGGACACAAGATTTTTGAATTAGATGCATCCATAATTACCCTATCAAAGGAGGAATAATTAGTGGCACACCAGTCGACAAAGTCCGGGAAATTTAGGGTTTGGTTTGTTGAAAAATACTGGAAATATGACTTATGAACATTGTGAATGTCTATACCGTGGCCGCTAAGAAGTTGAAGCTTGTGCTTCTCTACTTCAATAGCTCCATTTAGCAAAATAGTATCAAAGATTTCAGAGTCTTTGTCCTCTAACAGTTCTTATATCTTCTTAAACTCTAAGTTTTGGGATTCTACCTCTTCAACTTTATCCATTTAAATACTTTTCAATGAGGACAAAATCCCCTAGTCTATTGACAAGTGGTCCAAATTTTATGTCTCAGCTGGCTGCTTTCCACACAGTCTTTAGATTTCGTTTTCCAATGCACAGGATAAACAATTAACTCGATCTTTCGTTCAAGGCATTTTTATATTATTTTTCTCCTTATATCACCCTCGCATGTTTAATTTGCAAAAATCCTACCAACTGTATATTTGAATTCTATTATCATCTCAACCGTCCAAAGGTGCAGTCCCCACCGTACTTTGTCAATTTTGAAACTTTGTTTGTCCGCGCATGTTGAATCGAAGAAATAAACCACCATCGTAGATTCATTTCGTGGCTAGACCTTAGCCATTGAAAGATGTGGAGACTACCCACTTCTCATTGATTTTGAAAATTCTTTTATCCGTGCATGTTTAATCAACAAAAAATTTAATAGCCGTTGATCTATTTCCACTTTTTGATCTAAGGGAGACTAGCCTACATGTTAACACCATTGCGCCGATATCAAAAAATATTTATCTCAAGCATCTTGCCTTTGTGAAATTTGTTCGCCACCATTGATCTAGATTGGTACAATTCTGTTCTCTTCATTTCGATTGGCTTAAGCTCTTCCATCTACTTAGCCCAAAAATAGTGCCAACAATCTTCATGCATTAACTCGTCAAAACCTGCGGTGTATCCTTCGCAGAAACAGTCAAAATATCTTATCGCGGATCCATACAAAAATTATGATAAACCAAACTTATATATAAAAAAAAATCATTGCCTTTTCCGAACCTGCAAAAATATTGCAGATTGCGAATACCTAAAGTTCTTAAAACGTTCGAGCAATTGCACTATCCCGCAACCCGCAATGCGGATTGAGGGAAGATCAAATTTACGAGTGAAATATTTCATTGGCCCTTCCAACATCTCCCAGTAAACAGGTTGAAGTCTCACCAGAAGCGAATATGGGTTAGAGAATCAAGCTTATGTAACCATGGTGATCGAGACATTAGCTAAGTTACAAGATATAAAAAAAAATTCTCGACTTTTGACATTTGGCAAGAAGGATCGGTCACCCCTTCCTTTAGTAGAGAATTGTGAATTCACCCATATTCAGAATGGGGAATAGAAGAAGGATCGAATAACCCTTCTTGCTATATAGAACTATTATGAAAAGAATCCTAGGCACAATAAGTGTCGACCGACCCTTCATTTATGAGGGAATTGTAAAAATATTCAACCTCCGAACGCGAGGGTGTCAATTCATGTATATGAAGAATGGTGAACAATGAAAGAAGACTGAGCACAATAAGGGTTGGCTGACCCTTCATTCAGGAGATAAATGTATACACAACAAAACCCCTTTCACTGGCCCCTTCGGCATCACCTTGTAAACAAGTTGAAGTCTCACCCGAAGTGAATATGGAGGTTGCATAATCAAGATTCTCTTAATCATGGCGATGCACAGATGTGGTTATGATATTCGCTTAACGTTCTATTTAACATCTAATGGGATAGAACACCAGATGAATTCTCACTTAGAAGCTATCGCAGTATACAGAACTACGTTGAATCTCTACTCTATTCACTAGTTAGCTACGAATTTGTCAAACTATGTGTTTCTTCTTCACAATCACACACTTGTATTCCAATTAATCAATGTGCGATTACCATTCACATACATATAAATTAAGGACAAAAACTCACATAAACTCGAATACAAAACATGCCATAAAATCATACACATAAACAAGAAGGATCGGTCGCCCCTTCTATGATGATCGCTTCTTCTATGATTGATCCTTATCTCAAACGACTCTATAAAATGTGCATTTGATATCTCATGGATAATGCTAGCATATTTTTTCTTAATCAATCAATTTATTTTGGAAATGAGGGGTCGTTCCTTAACCATCGATCATTAGCATGAACATTTGCAAGTATACATCTTATATTAAAACACTAATTTATAATTATAAACATTGTATGCAATCTTATATTGACTATTTAATATTTACTATTTTGCAGATAAAGCATGTCTGTGTTGTTGAGCCTTAGTAAACACCAGGAAATCACGTTCTTTGAATTGACAAAAGATCACTACCTTGATTCATTCATGAATGGATGGTATGTTGAGATGGATGAACTAGATAATTTGTACCCAGATTTATATCTATTCTGCTTAGATGAGGATGGACCTCAAACTAGAGCTGGAATATTGACATATGCGGATCCCGTTTCTGATGAAGTGTTGCGAGCTCAAGTTGAAGTGGTCGATAGAGAAACGTGTTACCTTCTACTCTCGTATGATGTTTCTAATCGTTCTAGAATTGATACCGCATCATCTTTGAAGAAAGTAATTTTGTCGGTATGGAAGAAAAGATTCCTGGCTACGAAAACTTTCTTTGTATTGCATTACATGAATATTAATAAGAGGTTGAGAAAGGTAAGCCATGAAAGGATTCTTATGTACCATAGAAGAGCATTTCTCCAATTTATTGTAAAAGATGTGGAGAAATCTTCCTTCAAACAACTAAAATCAAGTCCTTCTAAAGCGATGATGCGGAAAGCGACTAAGAGCTTTGAAAGTTCAAAAGAAGTTCAACAAGAGTAGATCAAATTCTTTTTGTTCAATGAGAAAGTTTTTTCTATTGACGTAACAAGATGTGTTGTTGCACCTCCACACTTACAATATCGAAAGGTTGATGAGGAGGTCGTGCAAAAGATGGTTGTATCTCTTCTCCATACATTTACAACAACATTGAGAGATGCTATTCTATTGCCTTTCGATAAGGAGACCACATTGGCCTTTCTTCTTCTAAGAAGAAATTAATTTTTTATCAGTAAATTTTTATATATTTGATGGGCAACATACTATTTCTGCGCAAAAAAGAATTAGTGCATATGATCAATATAAACAGCTCCATTCAAGGTTTCAAAATCGAACAACTCATCTTCTACATAGAGATGTTCCTTAGCACATCATCAACAAATTATGTAAATAACAAAATTTATCAAACACGGAATTTGCAAACACTCCATTCATTTCTCAAGTTGTAAAATCAAGGGAGAAATGGATATCGTGCAGTACTCCATCCCTCCCAAGAAAGGGAAACATTTCCAGTGATGCTTGGAAGGTATATAGATTTTCTTCTTATCAATCAAAGTCTTTAGATTACTTCCTGTGTTATGAAATTAGAAAATTAACTGGAATATTCAATTTTATATGTTTGCAGTCTTTCCAAGCTGAATGTATGGATATCTTTGTTGTTCAAACAAAGGACAGCCTTAAAGACAAGCTAACTCCTGTTTTGACATCGGATCGACTATGGAGAAAATGAATGTCTATATTCGAGCTTTAAAAAAGTGGTTCCTTGCCATGCTCACCCAAGAGCATCACTCAGGATGATTTTGTTCAAAATAAAATAAGGAATCATGGCTCTAATTTTTTTAGACCATTGCGTGATCTTGATGATTATGAATTGACTGTTTTGGCAGAAAATATAATCAACGGATCGGTTTGGATGAGCACATCAATTGAGAACAAATTTTGCACAGAAACTTTATATCAATATTGCAAACGAATCGAGGACGAGAGGTCAACCATGCATTCAATCGTTGAATATTTCAAAGTAAATGATGATCAAATTGATCGATCACAGATTGTCGCTGACCATAACATCATTGAAATCTATAAAATTGCACCAAGCCATCTCCAAGAACTGTGCAGTATTTTATGCTCCGGAAAGCAAGCACAATCTCTGAGTAAAAGGAGAAAGAACGAATCTGAAGTGGATAATGGTACCAAAATACCAAAGGATGCTCATAAAATATTGAAGCTAGATATCAATAAAGAGAGGATGGGTATGTCCATTGACGATGTCGAAAATAGTTCATAGTTTGCTTGTCAATGTTGTTATCCTGCATCTTTGGTCAACACACTAAGGTCCATTGCATTTTTTGGTGTGGCAGTCAGTTGTGAATTTGTTGCTGTGGATATGTGTAATTGTGATAGTCCATGGAAAGAACAAGACATTCTTGCGTTTTTGTACTACTTAGAAACAAATGAAGAGGCATGTACTTGTATTTTTTTAGCTGATATGGAAAAATCTTGTATGATCTCTAAAGCTTTCACAATTTTCAACAAGAAATAAAAAAAACATGTTACCCAGAATCCTACAAAGGGAGTTTATAGAGAATTCTCCAAGGACTTGTTTATAGGATTCTCTATTATACAGTGTTGGAGCATTGGAAGGGATAATGATATTTTGTCTACTTCTCAAATTGATATGGATTGGAAGGACGAGGGCCTACCGATGATTGATTTACCTTGACCCAAGGTTAACAATGATAGTGCAAGAAGCCATGTGTTTGCAAAAGAAAGGACACAGAAATTATGGGATCACATAGTTTTCAGATAGGTATCTTCTCAAGGCATGGTTCTTTCGTTGTATGCAAGAGGTAGACTTCTTCATTCATTGATCAGGTCTCCAGAAATAATAGTTATTTCTATTGTGGAGACAGTACAACAAGAGATGTTTATGAACAATTTCTATCATGAATTGGGTATAAAACAAGGTATTTTATTAATATTTTTAGATGTCTTTCATTTTATTTTAATTTTCTCGGTCGGTTATGTTCAATAACTTCTTCAAATTCCTATTCTACTACAAATTCAAATAAATATCACATCCAGGTATCGTCCAATCAAATTATATTATCCGATGATGAAAGGGAATGTGATAGAGAATCCACAAAGAACTACCAAAAAGGAGAACAAACAGGACAAGAAGGTAAAAATATATTTTTCAAAGATCGTTGTTAAATTAACTAAATTATGAAAAGGGATAGTGACCTTGAATACTTCCAAAAAATTATATAAAATGTATACCTGTAAATTTCCAGGTCAATATGTGGATCATCCACAACCAGACCTGGGATCGACAATGTCCCTGGATATTGGCCAGCAAATCATATTGGAGAATAATGGACCAGGCGGGAGCTTGGACAATAATGAACAAGGCGGGAGCTTGGACAATAAAGAACCAGAAGAGGGCTTGGACAATATTGAACCTGGATAGGGCTTGGTGTCAAAATGCGGTGTCTCCAGCGATGTTACTCTCCAGTCAAATGTTGTCCTGCCATTGACAGGTAAAAGACAAAGAATATTTTCTACTTAAATTGATAAAACAAATTTATTCCGAAAGATTTAATGACAAGCAATATTTCTGTGCAGATCCCCGTACAAAAATATTATTGATATTAGAAATGGAAGGTTTTCTATTTCGCAAGAAAGTCATAGAAAATGACTCCAAAAAGAGAAAAAAAGGAAATAAAAAAATACTGTTGGAGGGGAAAGAGTAAAAAAGGGGGAAGAGAATTCAAATTGTGAATTAGAATTTAAACATAGAAGAACTTCATATGTGTCATGAACACATGCCATTCAATTTTTGGAATTAGTTCTTTCCAAATTCAATGTTTTGATTTGGTCATCTAAATGTTGTGTCAATGAGGGGAAGTCATTGTTTACAAAATTTTTGATGGCAGGAGGTAAAGATAAATCATATGAGAAATTTTTTTTATTTATTTGGTTTCGAGAGAGATGTACCAATGATCAAGAAGGAAATACACAAAAAAATATGGAGAGTGTGTGGAAGGAGTTACCAATGAAAACTTTGGAAAGTAATACATCAATGATTGTTTTGGAGGGTGATTGTGAGAAAGCACTTCCATGTGAAAACTCTATTTTGAGTAAGCCCTTTATTGAATCATCCGCTAGGATAGATACTGAAGTGGTACATTGACTTTGGAATGATTTTAGTAAAATGCATGAATCAGATGATATCAGAACCTTCAATGCCTTCTCCTAGTTGAATCCTAGTTGAGTGACAGCCATCAAATGTAACCTATCATTGCCTATTTCTAGATGTAATCTATCATTTCCTATTTTAAATCATTCAATGTGTTTTCTGTTTTCTCGGGAGACATTGCTATTTCCATGTGAATGTAACATATTATTAGTTCAGTGTGATTCTTTTATTAAATCATTTGAATCTGTGAAATTTTGGGTGACTTTTGTATTAATCTTTGGAAATCAACATCTTCATGTACAGTTGCATAGTTGTGATCATTACCTTCATGAACAAAGCGTTGTTGTTGTTGTTATATATATAGTCACTGTTCTTGTATGCAGTCAGGATATTACTGAAAAAGAAACTATTGGTCCTGGGAGTAGAGGGATTTCTCTTTGGAGTTTAGATGTTATCCAACATTGAAGATTCTTCCAAACAACCTCATTTTGTCCATAATTTCTATCGTTATTATACATGCATGTTCATCCCTTAAATTATCAGTGTTGCCAGAGAGAATTTCAACGTTGCTCTGTGTTTTCCTCGCTCGACAACATGGAAATTAAAAATTTCCTCGGTATATTTGAATGGTTGAAAAATGAAGAATTTGTATTTATTTGGGGTCGAGAGCAATGTAAACTTAGTACTATTTATAATTACTCAATGTCTGCATACTATAATGTTGGTGAAGTACATAACATACACAAAAAGTCGTTCAATGATGTACTTATCCAATATGGAGATATATATAAACAAACGGACATGTTGTTTATAGATGAAGGGCAATATCAATTAGCAGATAATAACAAGGAAAACTGCTTGAAAATGCCAACTAGTTGAAAATTTGATGGTTCACAAGAGATAGAAATAACTATAAAAACAATGTTGTGTTCTCTATTGAATTATCTCGAGCCTCGTTAAAAAATGGGGCATTGGTTAAAGACATTCAATTTCAAATGACCATCATATTATACAAAAAAAATTAATTTAGTGATTCGTATATTTTTTACAACTCCTACATTTAATTGATGTAAGTTTTATTGCACAGTTCTCATATTATTTATGGACATCGTACCATGTATCTAGTAATGTGTTTCAAAAATTGTTGAACATGAAAGAAATATACTTAGAAACATTGAACCATAATATTTTATTGATTGGGTTATGTGTGTGTGTGTTTTGTTTGTAGATAGTACTAGAAGATTTGTTTTAGTAAACCATTGATCAGTTTTTATTTCAGTGGCATTTTGTTACATTCATTACATAGAGAAAAGAAACCCATATTGCAATGAACATTGGACATCGAAACATCAACAAAGTATTCTTTTATACGTCCAAGATTAAGGGAATTTTTTGAAAAATACTTTAGTATTTTTGAGGTTGGGGCATGGACATCTGCTCAACGAAAAAAATTTGATGATTTTGTGCCTAGATTATTACAAAGAACAAGATTGAAAAGGGAACAATTTAGATTAATTTTAACACAAGAATATTGTTCTTCCGTAGGTAGAGAGGGTTTTAGGGAGATGGAAATCCTTATGTATTTCGCAAGCCTTTAAGTATAGATTGGGACACTTTGATCCATGGTTGGGATTGGACAAATACAGTGATTGTAGATGAATCGAAACAAAAAACATGTTTCTAACGAGGAAGGGAATGGTATTATAACAAAAGCTTATACTTGCGAAGATGTCAATGACACATTCTTGTTAGATCGGTTATGGCCTTACTTGCTGCACTTGAATGGCATGAGCTATGTGAGGCCAATTGTGAATAAAATGAAAATGAAAGTATTTTGTTAAATAATACACTTGAATGTTTGTTTGTACTAGTATGTTCAATTTCTCTGTGATTATAATTCTTGTAAAGTGTCAAGTTTGGTTTCCGAAAATGCAAAATCAGAGTTTGAAATTGATAAAATCTATTTCAAAATTTCAAGATTAAGTATTGGAAGTGTAAAAAGTAGCCTTCCAAAATGGAAAGTGGCAATTTGCCCTTGGCAAATCGGATTAATGGGGGGAACCATCGAAGGAGAGAACTGGAGAAACTTTGTACTTGGAGAAGTGTAATGTTTTACAATCTTAAAAGAATTTCAGTTAGTTTCTCTTTTCCTTTCTTTTGTTATGTGTATAAAGTTTCCTTGATTCATTTTGGTTTTTCACACATACATCTAGTAATTATGTTTAAATTGTATTGTTAAATCATAAAACATATAAATCTGTGTGCCTGATTTATCATTCATATGATTTATATGCAAGTTATGCATCAGTAAATTTCTTTACTTGATTCATATTATTTCACATTCTGCAATTACATAACAGTCATTATCATCATATTAAGTTAAGTTGAGCATCTAATTAACAACTTCATGACTAGGATTAATCCTATCGGTCTAAGAACATATAGGAGGCATCCATCCATCAATGAGGTTGTGATGGCATAAGCATACATGTATTACATAAATGGAGTTTATCCATTCATCATTCACATACAAAATTAATACAGCATAGAGCTTATATAGATGAAAGAAACCTCTTTCATGAACATAACCTTCTAACAGGATTAACATAGCATATTCCTGGCTTACATTTATTTACACATTCATTCCACAGATTGAACATATCAAGCATAATTAAACACATGAACATTATAATTCATATACAGATACACTTATCTGAATTTCACATGAATATGGAAATTGGC
Source organism: Larix kaempferi (assembly GCA_027924585.1). Lineage (NCBI taxonomy): Eukaryota > Viridiplantae > Streptophyta > Pinopsida > Pinales > Pinaceae > Larix > Larix kaempferi. Next base: position 46,657,765 of record BSBM01000073.1, read on the forward strand.
TCCATGTGAGCCACGCTCCAGCCTGTAATATTTCAGGTCCCAAGTACACCCCCGACCTGAGATCCAAACATTAACCAGAGATATCTCACTCATTCTTTCCCAGATTCTCGCACTTATTCTCACTCAGCAGTCAAACCCGCCTGCTCTGCGTGCATCCCCATAGACTGACGTCCAACCACACCGACCCTGTGTACAACAGCCTGACCCACTTCTTCCTAGATCATCGAGGCAACCTAGTGTCCTCCTTTGGGATCCCACGTGGCCATCCCAAAGGAACACGTTTCTCCATCCATAATCACGATTAGCCATTAAATCTCTAGATTAATTAAAATTAACAATAATTAATCCCCAATAATAATATGGTTCAGGGGGTGTTAGCACTAGTTTTAATTTGAAAGGTTGGAAGGGTTTTGATCCCTACAAATAATAAGTAAGGTCTGAAACTCCTGAGTTGTATGACCTTGCAGAATGCAAATGAGATCTCTGAATTTTTTTCCGCAGATTAGGAATGAAAATGGTTTAACATTGCAAATTAGGGTAAATGTAAAAATCCCCTCAAGTTTATATGAAGGCATCAATGAACGGATCAGATCTATGATGGTGGAGATCGACGGCTACATGCAAGTTCATAAGGGTAAGGTGCATGGTAGAGTATGGGCAGAGCTTTGTTAACCCATGGGAAAATTGGTGGTTGGATCGAAGGATGGAAAAAGAATCTACGGTCATCAAGTATTTCTCTGATTAGACATGCGCGGGGAAATGAACTTTTCATATTTGCGAAGTGGTGGTAGGCTCCACGTCCTTCAACAGTGCATATCTGGTGGGGAAAGGAATCAACAATGGATGTTTAGTTCACAGATTGAACATGCATGGAATATCAACACTCTCCAAGTTTGCGAACTTTGGTAGAGGCTGCACCTTTGGACGGTCAATATGCGGAGGAGTTTCATATCTGTAGTCAGCATTGGATTCGGATTTTAAAGGTGCAAGGAAGGCATCATTTCAAAGAATGAGGACAGTAGATTCAAACGAAGGGAATTATCAATGGCGTAAGATGGATCATGTGAGATCGATGGTTCAGAATTGAAGAAGAAACAAGTACAGGAAGAGACTAATGAAGATCCACAATGGAAGAAAAGGTTCTGTAAAATTTGAGGAAGATAGACAAGGGTGGAAGGGTGGAGCTAGGGCAGGTTCTAGCTTGCTAAAAGGGTGTTGGTGTAGAAATTTTAAATGAAAAATTAACATTAATTTACTAATGTCTGTTAATTATTTGCAGAAATAGATAAATGTTTTAATTAAATAAATTCACTTAAAACATTAAAAAACACACAGATCATCAATTAAGACAAATCTATATTATAGATTAGTGTATTTAATTAATGATTGCAAAATGAAAACAGTATAGTTTCATAAGTTGAAGCAAAAATCACAACTCATCAAACAAATTTTATAAATTGAAAAAAGAGATATCAGAAGAACACTAACTATATTTCTTCAAGGCTACAAAAAATTACAATCTCTTACAAATCAATGTCTCTCTAGTCCTCTTTTGATGATTTTTCTCCCCCTTACGAATCCCTTTCCCTATGAGATATATATCCTTTAATAATCATCACAAATAAGATACAAGGGATCAATTATCCCATAAAATAGGGATCAAAAAATCAAAATATCTAAGAATGGCCAAGGGCATCTTGCCACTTGGCCAAAACATCTAACAACTCATCTACATCAGAATATTGAGCCAGCTTGAGTCCCAATTGGGCATCACACATAAAAGATTCGATCTCATTTTTGCTCAATTTGTGCCAAGTGCACAGAAAAATGTGAATCTTGTGCTCCAGACTGACAGTCTACTTGATGAATTTGTCAACTTCAGGAATCTGGATGTGATCAAGCTGCTGAATCTGTTCTTTGACCTGTGCACACCTAGCATCTACTTGCTCAATCATTAGCTTTGGTGGACAAGCTTTCTCAATCAGGTCCATAGTGGGAAGTTGTAACATGACCATGATGTTATCTGCAGCATACCATCTTCTTCCACATATCGCCTGTGACTTCTTAATTGTGTCCTCAACATTTCATAACCTTCTTGTGAAGCCTGCAGAGATTTTTTTTAATTTATTGAACTTGAAGCTATCGAGAACAGGGATATCTTTAGGCTTGTCTTTGATATACCTTTGCAACTCAGAAACATCATCCAAAGCCTTGGAAGCTTGCTGCCTTTTTTCTATTTGTTGCCTAAGATTGACAGAAAGTTTCTCAAACTTCTGGTAAGTCTCCTGAATATCATTCAGGGAATTAAATAACTCAGTCAAGAGTTTATGATGCTCCTCATTAACTTGAAAGGCCAAATCCTTGAACTCTTACTCATAGAATCTTGGGAATGAAGTAGTTGCCTTAGAAACTGCATCTTTCAGCTGGTATTCTAGGATTTCTATTTTCTCCACATGTCCAGTGTTTTGGACTTGTGCATCCTGCAATTCATCTTGGAGAGAAGTATTTTGGTCCCGAAGATCTTTGAGCTGACTTTCATATCCATTTCTCAATTCATGAATGTGAGATTTGTGTTCTTCTTTAAGTTTTACCAGCTGCTCTTGAAGCTTCTGCACTTCTTCTTTCTTGATATCAATTTCTTTATTCAATGAAGTGACTGAATCAAAATTGGCTCCAGCAAGTTCCCCCATAGTTGCAACAATGTCTATTGCTTCCTGTTGGACATCAACAGACTGTTTATCCCAGATTATTTGATTGGGAACAGGTGCTTGCAGCATAGATGACCCCCTACTCGTCTTGGTACCTCTTCTTACCACTTTCTTTGTTGATCTGCTGTAAACGTATTCCCCAAGGGGAACCATAGCATCATCATCAGGATCAATTGTCAGCTCATTTGAGGATTTGGAAGCATTACCTGTTGCAACCAATGGAGTTGTCTAGGTGATAGTGGAGTTAGCGATAGACATGGTGATCTCGGAGGTAGACGGAGGGGAAGAGATAGTAACATAAATTGAGGGTACAGAAGTTGGAGAAGTGATTGAAGTGTCAACTGTCGAAAGAGGAGTAGGAGCTATGGTTGATGATGGTTGTAGAGAGATAGTTGGAAGCTGGATCTCAACACCTATAGGTGATATAGTGGAAGTGGGACTGACAAGGTTGGATTTGAAGTAGTGATGGAAGTGAGTGCAACAAATAATTGATACAAAGTGGATGGTGGTAGTGTAGCCTCAGAAATAAGGTGGAAGGAATCTCGACAGAAAAGAGTGGGGATGTTGAAGTTGATACACCAACAACAATGGTGAGATCAGGGAAGTGATCATCTGGAATGGGATAATCCACCACTATACTGTGAAGTAAATCAACAACTGCCTGAGAATCTTCACTTTCCTCTTGTATTACAGGAACGAGAGGAACTCTTTTGTCTTCTCCATCACTGTCCTCAATGTTCAATGTAGGTATTTGAGCTGCAGAAATTTGAATCTTCTGCCTCTTAGCTGGAATGGTTGCAGCAATTGCCTAAGCGCCAAGTATTGAAGTCATATGTGACAGCTCTTTCTTCATTTCAACAACTGTTTGAAACAAAAGCTTTTTTACTTGTTGGACATCTTCCACAAGTATTTTTCCTTTGCCTCCATCTGGATATGTTAACACCAAAGGAGTAGCTACCTTTTGTGATTCTTTTTATGCCATGTGTTTTTTGACATGTTCCTCGAGTTGCAATTCCATTTTACTATAACTCAAGAACTTAGCCTTGAGTTCCTGTTGATATTGAAAAATGAAACTTTTTTCTCTATCCAAGACTTCATAAAACAGATTTCCCCCCAAGTAGATGGAATCATCAAGGATAGTTTCATGCACATAGGTGGTCTTCATGTGTTCTTGGGAAAAATGAGCAGCCATGAATGCTTTGGGATCATGCATCCTTTTGGGGGCTTGTCCCAACTTTAATGAAACAATTTTCTTGACCAATGTTGTAGCATGTGTATAATTCTGGATAACCAGAGGCCCAAGGTTCAAAGGAATCTTTGGCCATCCTTTTCTTTTAGGCCTAGTTAACTCGAGGAAAACCCTATCAATAACAGTTTGAAAAGCTATTTCATCAAGGAACAGTCTGTCTGGGACTATACTTGTAAGCAAATGTATTGTGCTACCTCCACAAACTCTAACATAGGATAAGAATTCTCCCACATACCAGTCACCAATTGTGAGGATGAGAGTTTTGGCATTATGAGAAAAGGAAGGTGCATCTTCATTGAATATCTGATGATAAATAGTTCCAAAGAAAATAATCACAGATATCATATAGTTGAGTGACATATTTGTTTTCCCACAATGCTGAACAATATATGTGAACTGGAGGGTCTGATGGAGTCCAGTTCCATCCCATGAAAGGGTAATGTAATTCTGAGTAGAACAAATCAATACCATAGGTTGAGTAAAAGAAAGGAGGCTTCTTTGAAGGTGGTGTCTTCTGATAATGCTCAATGGCTGTATTTAACTCATATGAACAAATTGAATCCCAATTGAATGAATCCCCGGTCGTAAGGACATGATGAGCAATAGGTTCCCATTTGGCTTTGAACATAGAACAGTTGGGTAGACCATACATCCTGCAAAGCATGGCTGCTAAAAGGGAAAAGGGTTCATTAAAAAAAAAGATAGGATAAGCATTGCCGGCTCTAGATATGAAGTTGGCTGGGTTATTCATCCATGATTTTATCATTTCATCAAAATTAAACCAGGTTTGGGAAGAACCCAAGAAAGTGGCATTAAGGAGTTGGTTAGCCAGCTTAAGAGCATAAGCTCTAATGAAAACCTTAGGGCGAAAAGATGCCAATTGGGAACCCACACTCTTTTTAATGGAACGGTCTTTAGGGTTCGCATGGTTGATTATTTATTTGACTACATCTGTGTAAGGGAGAAGGGCAGGCCTAGCTGCTATGCCATGTAACTGGGAGCTCCTAATTTTCTAATAGACATGCATGTTATCTTGGATGTCAGAGAGGTCGTCGTTATAAAAAATGGCGTAAATTTTAGACGAGTCAATCTGATAGGTTTCAGAAACTCGGTCACTACTATCAATAAGGATTTGAAAGTTGGGGTCTTTGTTCAACAGGTCTTTCTGTGTTGTCTTAGATCGACTAACCCTCGACATTGTGAAGACTGATAAATTCTGGTAAAAAATAAATTAAAACCAATTAAAAACAATTCGTAAATGACGAAAGAAATCATAGACAAATAAGAAAATGACAAGAAACTGACCTGTGCTGTCGAAAAATGGCAGAAAACACCCCTAGTAAAATCTTGCAGTAAAAATCCTTGACGCGGGCAATTTTTGAAATTGAAAAGTGGTAAAGAAAATAGAAAATTTGACATATTTAACAATTTCGTCAGGTGAAATATGGACCATAGGATTAAGACATATCGACGGCTAAGATCTAATATGCGGGATGCAGAAAAAGAGTTGCAGATGTTTATTTTGGCAATTTATGTACAATATTTCCATAATCTGCAATCCGTACAATTACGGATTTCAGGTTGCGGAAAGAACGAATTTTAAATAAAACTCATGCTTTCGGCAACTCTCAAAAACACACAAAAATTAATTAATTTTTTGAAGGAAAATTATGAATCTGATTGATTCATGACAAAAGAGATAAAATACATGATCAAGATCATGAAACTCTACATGAATTAGGATTTTACCTTCAAAATTTGAGTTGGGGCTCCCATTATTCGATGAAGTAAGGGGATCTGTTGTGCCTACAACAGGCCGTCAATTCATGTATAACTAGAATGGTCAAGACTGGAAAAATACTAAGCACAAGAAGGGTTGGTTGACCCTTCGTTGGGTACATAATTGTGAACACCAATATCCAGCAATTCACCTGTATCCAGTATGGTGAACATAAGAAGGATCGGATGACCCTTCTTGCATTCTATAACTAGTATGAAAATAATGCTCGGCAGAAGAAGGGTTGGTTGCCCCTTCATTTATGAGGGAATTCCAAAAATATTCAACTTACGAAGGATAGGCCGTCAATTCATGTATAACCAGAATGATCAATAATGGAAAACTAATAAGCACAAGAAGGGTCATTCGACCCTTTGTTTAGTAGATAATTGTGAACACCGATATCAATCAATTTACCTATATCCAGAATGGTGAGGACAAGAAGGATTGGACGACCCTTCTTGCTGTCTAGAACTAGTATGGAAATAATACTGGGTGGAAGAAGGGTCGGTCATCCCTTCATTTATGAGGGAATTATGCAAATATTCAACCTACGAAGGATAGGATGTCAACTCATGTATATCCTGAATGGTGAAGACTACATAAATACTAAGCACAACAAGGGTCAGTCGACCCTTCATTTAAAAGAGAAATGAAAAAAATTTTAATATGCGAAGGCTGGGACAAAAAATTTCTGACTACCGACTTTTGCAGTAAATATCAGCGATCGGGACATTAGCTAAGTTATAACATGCAAACAATATTTATCCTGACTTCCTACTTCCTACAAGAAGGATCAACCGCTCCTTCATTTAGGATTCTCGGTTGTGGATTGTGGATTGCGGAACAATAAGTTTTTCGTTCTGGAGTTTTGCACTTCGGCATCCGCAGTTGCGGATTGCGGATTCGAGGTTGAAGATTGCAGATTGCGGAAGGGTAAGTTTTTCATTGTGTAGTTTTACACTTCTGCACCCACAATTGTGGATTGCCGAGTCCGGATTCAGGATTGTGGATTCATAGTTGTGGATTGTGGATTCGAGCTATTTCGACTATGTGCGTGTATTCAGTCGGATTTGGAAAAAAAAAAAAAGAGTATCAGGGTCTCCCATCGCCTCTGAAGGACATCGAGGTGATCTGGGGACGTTACAAACATTATTTATTGGACAAATATCATATTATTTATGGACATCGTATCATGTATCTGGTGATGTGTTTCAAACATTGTTTCAAAAATTGCAGAACATGAAACCAATATACTTAGAAACATTGAAACATAATATTTTCCTGATTGTGTTGTGTGTGTGTGTTGAAACATTGAAACATAATTTTAAAAGTGGCAATATCAAAATAAAAAGTATGATTTTGGAACCTGAATTTGGCACTTTTGGAAATGGATTTGGCAGTTTTGGAATCGATTTGGGCACTTTTGGAGACTACCGACTTTCGCAGTAAATAGCAGGGATTGGGACATTAATTCAAACAATATTTATCCCGACTTCCGAATTCCTACAAGAAGGATCGACCGCTCCTTCGTTTAGGATTGCGGATTGTGGAACAATAAGTTTTCCATTGTAGAGTTTTGCACTTCCGCCTCCGCAGTTGTGGATTGGGGATTGTGTGTATTCAGTCGGATTTGGAAAAAAAAAAGAGTATCAGGGTCTCCCATCACCTATGAAGGACATTGAAGTGATCTGGGGACGTTACAAACATTATTTATTGGACAAATCTCATATTATTTATGGACATCGTATCATGTATCTGGTGATGTGTTTCAAACATTGTTTCAAAAATTGCAGAACATGAAAGCAATATACTTAGAAACATTGAAACATAATATTTTCTTGACTGTGTTGTGTGTGTGTGTGTTGAAACAACGAAACATAATTTTAAAAGTGGCAATATCAAAAGAAAAAGTATGCTTTTGGAACTTGGATTTGGCACTTTTGGAAACGGATTTGGCAATTTCGGAACTGGTTTGGGCGCTTTTGGAACCAGTTTTGGCACTTTTGGAACCTAGATTTGGTACTTTCGGAACCGGATTTGGCACTTTTGGAACCGGTTTTGGCACTTTCGGAACCAGATTTGGCACATTTGGAATCGGTTTTGGCACTTTTGGAACCTGGATTTGGCACTTTTGGAACTGGATTTTGCTTGATTTTGGGGTTGAGAAATGTTGTTTTTGACCCGTCTTTAAATTGACTTGGACTAGAATATGTCCAAGTTTAATGAAATTGGTGTTATATGTATTTTTTGATATATAGTAATAAATACATTACGTAAATGTTTATTGATTGCATTTTTCTAGAATTTTGAATGAACATGAATTTCGACTCTCCAATAGTGAAAATGTAGAAGAGCATCTTAAAGAGGTATATTTAATATTTACAGATTTATATTTATGTTTGAAAGATATTGTATGTTTTTTTAGAATTTTAAGTAATCTATGTATCTTATTGTTAATGTGAACTCCTTTTGAAATTGAAAATGGTTTTATTCATGTAGATTCATTTAGGTTCCAACATTTTTTAATGATTTTCCATCTCTTGTGAGCTCATGTTTTCAATTTTTGTTTTGGTTTTAAGTGAATTTCTTAATTTTAGTTTATTTTACTTGCACAATGTTTATTTATTAACAAAATTTAAATTTTAGGGAACACGGGAAAATATGGTCATTGGTGGTGAGGATATTGGTTCTTTTATGGATGTGGACATTGGGACTGAGGTAATTTTATTTATAATTGAACTATTCTTTTCAATTTTATTTTTATAAGTTTAATATTTTAGTTTTTGAATTTAGTTTAGAATTGTTTAAATAATTTAGGAGATTCATAATTTTCTTTTATACATGTTGCAGGTTGGGACTCTTCGAGACAAAGGGAAGACCACATTGGAGGATAGTGGTGGACTTTGATTTAGAGAATAAATTTTATTGGTCTTTATTTGCTTTCTCATACTACCATATTGCATATATCTGCATGTTGGTACATATATTGTAGTTGTTTTAGACATCCACGAACTTTATTTTTGGATTATATATGTACATTGAACTCACATATCTAGGAACTTTATTTTTGAATTTTATACATGTACATTGAACTTACATATTCTGTGTTTGTTTTGAATACATACTCTGTGTGGTAATTGCTTAGAATATGATTTTGCATGATGTTCATGAATGTATGTATTATTAAATTTGTATGTACAAGTTACAATTTTCTTTCATAATGATAGTCAATCTTATATCTAGTTTCATAGTCAATCTTGAAATGGTTTTAAAGGATATTAGTACACATGTTTTAATGTTTAAAGTACTTTATTTTATGAATAATATAAATTCCATGTGATTGTTGTTGGAGCCTGTCCTCGCAAATCAGAATATTTTAGATCACTGTGTGATATAGAACAACACTATTTAGCTAATGTCTCTTGTTTCCGTAATTTACAGATTGTAAATTTTATGTAAAGTAGGCATTAACTATTTGTTGTTTTAAATTAGTTCATCGAATATAGTGTTTGCATTTTGCACTCCTGAATCTTTCTTTACTGAATTTCAGTATGTGCTAGCTTTAAGTTTTGATAGGTGCAATCTAAAGTTACAAATTTTAAGACCTGCAGGATTTAATCCTTCAGTGCAGATTTGAAGTACTTACAATTTTTGAGTGCATATTTTAATTTTTGAGTGTAGATGTAAAAAATTTGAGTGCAGATGTAAATTTGAGTGTAGATATAAAAAAATTGAGTACAGGTTTCAACCCTCTTGGATGTCTTTTAATATATGATCTTTGATTTTTCCTCCTATAGGCATCATTTTTGCACTCTTCACTTTGCTAAGAAGGGATAGATTATGATTATGCAACCTTTTATTTCTCTATATTTCCTTGCTAGCTCTTCCTTTGAATCACCCTTGTCCCTTTGCAATTTATAATTTATATACATCAATATTTTACTTCTCAATTTCCGACTTGCAATTTATGTACATGTATGTTACATATACACATGTTTCATAGAATATGATCTCATCATAACTATGCTTAAATCAAAAAGATCAAGTTTGTAAATTCAATTCAAGTTTTTTGGAAGTGTGTTGTAGATTGTATGTACAATAAACTTGAATATTGTATAAATGATAACTTGAATCTTATATAAATGATCTGGATACTTCCATTTTTTAACTAATGATTCATATGTTCAATGTTCATGTTCAAGGATTTCAGGATTGTGAATCTTATGCTAAATTAGAGCAATGATTTTAGACATCAATTTGATGAATTTTCATAGGTTTGTTGTAAATAACCATTGCTCTAATTTAGCATAAGCTTCACAATCGTGCAGTCCTAGTTTGTGATTAAAAATCAAATTATCGCGGTCTCCATTTGCCATGATTTTAGTTATGTGAACTTAAATAATTTTGTTCAATTCCATCTGATCATATAAACAACTATTAATTGTACGTGCTTGAATCACAACTATTAATTGTACGCTTTGATTCAAATAAATATAATTAAATACTTGTAAAATTGGACATGATGTAATTTAACACAATTTAACTTAGCTAGGAGCACACCATGTAGGTCAACACATAACATAGAGTAAGCAATGAAAATAAGGTACCTGACTATTATATGATATATTTCTGAGTAAAGCCTATTTTTAAGTTCTTGCTTTGGTATCTACATATTCTTCTAATTATTGTTCCAAAAATAGAAAAAACCTTTCATGTAATTCTTGGCAGAACATGTATGTTATTCTCTAGCACCGCAAGCATATATATTATGATTAGATAGATAAAATCAACCAAGTTAGTATTCATTGTATAAATTAAGTAAAAATATTTAATGATGGAATATTAATAACCGGTAATTTTTAGTCTCTTCAGTGGGACCAATTCATGGTCCATATGTAAATTCACTGGTATCTCCTTGGTATTTCCTACCAGCAACCTTTTTCATAAGAAACAATATGTTATCTAGATAATGTGCTTCAAAACTCAATTTCCTATCCATCTAACCAAGAAAATAGAGTTAATCATCACATAGATTTCTCTGCACAGAAAAATGTACGGAACCAGAAATCCGTGTAGTTGTTAAAACTAATTTGTGACACAGAAATCATCAGTTGGAGCTTTGGAGAAGGAAATCATCAGTTGGAGCTTTGGAGATAGTCAAAGAAAATGACAATTACTTCTACATGTATTTTCGGCTAACGTGGGGGTGATGGAACTTTGGCGTTGTGTAGAGATAATTCAAAGCTGCATATCGAGTAAGCCATTTAGAGTTTGAGTTTGACTTACATGCAATAATTGATGTATATTGAACAATCTATTTATTTTAAGTTATGGATTTTGGTTTGAGTCTGTTAAATTTTTGGGTAAAATTTAAATTGGTAAAAAAAATTGGGGTAAAATTTAAATTTGGAAGATTCATATTTTTTTTTTAATTTATAAATAGATTCAATATCTTCTAATAGCCTCAGACCACTTAGATTAATACAATTTCCATGTATTCTAAATTTTTTTTTAAATTTCTTAAAAAAAAATATAATTCTATTATTTTTTAACTCTCATACTATTTGGATTATACAGTTTTCATGTATTCTAAGATTTTTTAGAAATTTCTACCAAAAAAATTTCTAAATTTTTTTAAATATTTCTAACAAAAACAAGATAAAAAATGTACTATAAAAAATTTAAACTTAAAAAATTTACAATGCACTAAATAGATACATTAATACTAACTAAACCTAAAGCTAATGTCACCAATCAAACCTTAAATAATTTTTTACTAGACCTAAGGTTGATATCACCAATCAAACATTGAATAATTTATTTAGATCAAAATTTATTTTATAAGAACAATTAGAATCCTATGTTTAAAAAATAATATTGAAAAAATATGTTTAATGTACGGCTAATACAACACAACAAATTCTCTATATATCTGAGGGACATAACAATAACAATTAAATACAAAATAATTAAGATTGAAAAAATATGTTTAATGTATGGCCAGATGAATACAACACAATAAACTTGTGAAATTAAGAACCTCACAATCCATGGGTGGTTGGAATTTATGAGAACAAAAGGCATTTTGTATTGAAGAATTTAAAGGTTAATAAAAGTTGCAGAGCAGAAGATCTCACGTTGAATGCAACTTTAGTACTGAACAATGCTGCAGATTATGAAGAAAACCCTACCGCTTAACGGTGCCGCCGCCTAGCCTCTGGGCCGCCTGGAGCCTTCAGGGCTAGCGCCGTCTCCCCTTGTGGAACCCTCCCTGGCCCCATCCCCCCGCTGAGTTTTGCTGCAGATTGGGGATTGCAACGTTTATCTGGAGAAGGACAGACGAGGCCCCTAGCTTGGAGCGTCCCAACCCCTTCATTTCTTTGACAAATTTATGAGATTTGTGATATGCAGAGGTGAAGGAGCCTTAGGGCATTTTCCGTGGCTAGAGATCTCGAAGGAGGTTGCATCCGCCCCTAATCGTTCTCCCCTGGAAGCTACGAACCATACAAACAGAGACCTGCCCGGTGGAGATTCTCGGAGGATTTTGAAGACAAGGGATAGCAGCACTGGGAGCCAATGCTTCCCGATCTTTGTCAAGTTGCTATTTGGTTCTTCGAGGTGTCTCCTCCTAAACCATTTGAACCCAGTGGCCCTCATCATGGACAAACTGAGCGATTGGGAGGGCATTAACAGGAACACCCATTATCTCAGCTTCAATGGACGCCTCATGCCACTGGACACACGACTGGAGGATTGCGGCATCAGCAAGGACGTGTCGATTCACATTGGATCAAGGCTACGGGGAGGAGATGGGAGACCACTGGTGCAGCCGAACCCTCCTATGCAAAGAGAAGAACATTTCCAGAAATAGTGAAAGACAAGGATGCTAGTACCTCTAGACCAAATCCAAGGAGTCTCTCAGGCCCAACTTTCATTATGGAACATCAAGAGGAGACCCCTTCAGCCACGTTGGGCTTAACCTCGACACTAAAATGTGGAGAGTTAGCTAATTCGGCCAACACGTTCAATGGATTGTGGCCCTCTTCCATAAATTTGAGAGAGTGGCTCAAACAAATGTGGGGGATGAATCTGGAGCTCTTCCTATGCTCCAAAGGATTTTTCATTGTCCGTTTTGAAACAGAGATTCACCGCAACCAGATCATGGCTCGAGGTCTTTGGTTCTGGGGGAACTCGGCGCTGTCTATGAGGAAATGGTACCCGTATTTTAACCCGTTAACAACCAAAGCAATGACTACCTCGGTATGGGTAAGACTCCCAAACCTCCCCTTACACTTTTGGTATCCAGAATCATTTGCAACCATTGGTGATTCCTTAGGGAAGCTCATCAAAGAAGACGTAGACAAAACATCAAAGGGGTTAGCCACCTTTGCACCCATCTGTGTGGAGATAGATTTGAGCAAGGGCCTTCCCGACAAGATTAACATCGTTTGGTGTGAGGATTATGTCTACGTTCAACCCGTTGATTATGAAAACATACCCTTTAGATGCAGATCATGTCAGCAACCATGGCACTTGCAAGAAGCTTGCCCTACTTCTCGTGTTCACTCCGCGAAAAGACGATAGCATGGATGGCATGAAGGAAAGAATCAAGCGAAGTAACCTTCCTTAGACACACAAGATGGCTCACCAAGAGCACCACCCTCCTTGGCTCCTATGTCGAACTCGCCCCATGCAACACATTAGCAAGCTAGTGATTTGGAAATGCCTCATGGGGAACACGGTAAACCTCCTATTCTTGGGGAGTCAACGGATATGGCCCTAGCCAGAGCATCCTCTACAGGTGGCCAGAAACGCCCACATGAATCTGATAACTTAGATAGTGACAAAGAAGCGGAATTAGCTCATTCACGAGCTATTCCTGAATGTTTCGAGCACCAATTGATCATAACTCCCATCCTGCCAGCTATTGATCAGTGATCACGATGGATTGATGTAAGGAAAGAGAAAAAAGATCCCAAATTGTCATTGCATGGATAGCACCCTCTTGGAAGGGAATGTCATAAAATTTTAAGTTAGTTTAATTAAGAAGCTGTCAAGGAAAGTCATATTCCGGTTGGCCCAATATGAGATGAACAACTGATGTTGTACAACTATGTTCCCTATTTTTTATTAATAGAAGGTTTCTCATCTTACTTAAAAAAAAATACAACACAATAAACTCGCTATAACAATAACAATTGAATAAAAAATATTTAAAACAAAGTAATTAAATGGAGGGTGATGTCAGCAATCAAACGTTGAGTGATTTATTTAAATACAAAAATTAGAATCCGAGGTTTAAACATTAAAATTGAAAAAATATATTTAATGTACGGGCAGATTAATATAACATACTGCTAGCTGTATATATCCATGCTACTAAGGAACATAACAATTGAATTGTCAGATAAAAATATTATTTTTTAAAACAAAGTAATTAAAATTATGAGAATTTTTTTTGAGTGGCGGACTGTTTCTGATTAAATTTAAAGTCAATAAAAAACTATTGAATTGTTAGATTTAAAATATTAAAAGCAAAGTAATTAAAATCATAAGACCAACATGATTCGCCTATTGGCGTTCAGGTAGCTGTGCTAGTTACGTGCTAATGTTCGTAATCTGAACCTGACATTATTTTTAGGGTACTGAAGAAAAAACCATACAATTTTATGTGCTATTTAATTTTATGTGGAGTTACGTGCTAATGTTCGTAATCTGAACCTGACATTATTTTTACGGTATTGAAGAAAAAAACATACAATTTTGAGGGTACTCGAGAAAAAAAACAAGAACACTTATTTCAAAGGCAGGTGCCTTCACCAAAATATCCAGAAATCTACATAAAATAAAAACCTACTCAAACCAAAAAATACATAGATGTTTAACTAAGACTCCGCTCTTAACGGTTAGTCCAAATATCAGCTAACCCACAGAATCTACTACAAACAGCATGAAACCACGGAATCTACAATAAACAATAAGCTTGAAAGCATGAAAGGAATCTACCACGGAAGCTTGAAAGGGTTTTATTTCAAAGACCATTTCCTTAAAAAAAACAAAAATAAAGAGAGGGTCATCCAAAACCAAGACTCGTTTCAAAACAAGATTCATCTAAAACAAATTCATGTATTAAAATCACTTATTAGACGTGTCACTTATTAGATAAAAGACTCACTCTATTATATAAAATCTACAAAGATATATATACTCTATCATAAAAAATTTCAAAGCATATTTTCAATAAATCATTTCTTGACCATTAGCTTTTTCCCATTCGATATATTAATAAGTCCCATAATAGCATTAATAAGTCCCATAATAACAATAAAATGAACCCATAATAATAGTAACAAACCTTATATAAAGACTCAAAGAGAACTTACCATTCACCCCTTATATTGTGTATTTGTAATTGCTCTTTTTTTTTCCACATAAAAAATTCATAGCTTTATTATGAAAACAAAGATACATTGTTGAGCTACTCATTGAATGAGTAGGTCGGTAGTTTAGCTTACAAAAAACAACAAAAAAATGATTAGCATCTAGCTAATACAATCTCAAAAGTATCCATACTACATTATAAATACAACAAGTAGAGTTTAAACTCATAATCATGTAAGGAGTTCAGTATAAACACCAATCTGTAAAGCCTCAAAGAGAAAAACAGTCTCTCAAGATCTAAGACAAAGGAGGCATATAAAAAACATAGATCAAGGAAAATCATCTTCTATATCCTATCATAGGACAATAATAGATTTCAGTTGTAACATCATTTTTTGTTTCAGATAAGCTCCAAAAATCAACATCCATCTATACACCTGCTTTAGCTAGTAAATCAGCTTCTCCATTTCTTTCGCGATATATATGCTTTATTCTTGTTTGACCCAGAATATTTTTCATCCCTATTACCTCATCTAGGAAAGGTACTAGATGTATATTTTGAAGTCTATATGTACCTGAAATCCAGTTGACCATTAATAGAGAGTCACCGAAAATTTGTAAATTATTTACCTGATATTCTATAGTGATCCACATCAAAAGTTTGATAGCCGTCAGGTCAGCAAAATTGTTAGTACCAGATCCAAGACCAGCTTTAAAGCTAATTATGTGCTCTTTGGATAGATGGAGAAGACCCCCTTCTCCGCTTCTCTGATATCCTATTGTTGCACCATCAAAGAAGGCCATATCCAAGACTAGCTTTAAAGCTAATTATGTGCTCCTTGGATAGATGGAGAAGAACCCCTTCTCCGCTTCTCTGGTATCATATTGTTGCACCATCAAAGAAGGCCCATGGTTTATTATCCTCGATGTCCTCCACTACCAACTTCCGAATTTTTAGGTCTTGCTTTCCTTGTGGGAAAGAACTAAGTATCCCCAAACTTTGAAGTGCCACTTGTAAAGCTAATATGATTAATCTATCTTCAAAACAGCTTGCATTTCTTGCAAGTCATATACCCCAGGAAACAATCAAAGATAAATATTTTTTCTCATTCACCCTCTCATTTTTGTTCCAGTTCAATAAGAAAATTTCAATAGTCTCCCCAAACCATAACTTGTGCATCGATAATCTGTGATCAATTTCTTTCCATACTTCCTGAGTAAAGGAGCATGTCACTGCTAGGTGTAAGTTTTATTTCTCCTCCATTTTGCATAAGTAACACCTGTTCGGTCCAGCTCTATTTTTCCTCTGTAGGATGTCCCATGTTAGGGCTTTATTAGACAGTAGAAACCACATATGTATTCTGTATTTTAAAGGAAATTTCTATTTCCATATAGCACTCCACCACCAGATAAGCTCTTGTTCAGAATTCTGTAGTAAAGAGGTGTAACCTGATTTTGGATTATATAAACCTGTGTCTGAATACATTCATATCAATTTATCTAGTATGTCTGATAATATAACATTGCATTTCCTCAAATTTGTTGTAAAGTCATTCCATAGTGCAATATCCGACCCTATTAAGCCAATATTGTCCACTTGAATCCATCCTTGTTCTCTATAAAAAAAATTTGAATGATCTGCAATATTATTTAAGAAATAAAGTCCTTTCGACTGAAGTATATTTACAATATTACCTGGCAGATTGTATTTATGACTGTAACCCATCCAAGGATCAGCTCCAACTCTAACAGATGTTCCATTCCCAACCTTCCATGATAAGTCGTTCCCAAGAATATCAAAATCTTTGAGAATAGATTTCCAGCATATGGATTCCTTTCTTGAGGGTTTTTCAAGTTTAGACGTCCATTCATAAAGGGGGACTAGATAGATATACTTTCGAGTGCTCACCTTATTCCAAAGACCGTGCCCCGTAATGAGTTTCCAAACCATCTTAGCATATAATGCAGTAGAGAAAAGGACAGGTATCTTTAAACCCCAACCTCCATGTTTCTTCGGGGAGGCCAAAGCTTTCCATTTGATCCATATCAAACCCTACTCAGATTTTGCAGACCATAGGAACTGGTAGCATAACTTCCTGATTTTTTCCAAAACTCCTTCAGGTATTTAGTAATGCATCAAATACACAAGTATATATTCTAATACCGACTTTATCAATATAAGTTTCCCGCCTTTGGACAGCCATCGGTTGCTCCAGTTATTCACTCTCACTTCACATTTGGCTATCAGCCAATCCCAGTCTTTTATAAGATAAGCAGTAGGCTTCAGTCTAAATCCCAGATAAGTAAAACCAGCCTCTAGAGGGATGTTTTGGTAAGAGAAAAAGCTTCAAAGTATAGTTAGATCAAGGGAATCCATACCATGAATGTGTAAAGAAGATTTTATGATATTGACCAACATACCTGTAGCTAAATAGATCCTACCAATCACTTCATTTATTTTCTTCAATTCCATTAAGGTGCCAGTAGAGAATAAAACTATATCATTGACAAAGAGGATATCTGTTATGGATATACATCCTCTAAAAGAGATGCCTTGCATGGCCCCCTTGTATTTTGCCTCAAGTATAGCCCTGCTTAAGCCTTCAGCTACAATAAAAAATAAGAGTGGAGCAAGAGGACAACCCTGCCTAATTCCACGGCCACGTCAAAAGAAGTCTGATGCAGAATCATTTATGAGAATGGAGAATGACATCGAAGAGAGGCATCCCATTACCCAAGAAATAAAGGGAATCTCAAATCCCATTTGAGATAAAACCACTCTTATATATGTCCAATTTGCTCTATCGTATGCTTTTGACAAGTCCAGGTTTAGTACAACAACCTTGTAATTTTTACTTCTGATTGTATGTATACCTTCCTGGACAACACCAATTGCCTCATGTATGTGTTTTCCAGGCAAAAAGCCAAATTGTTTTGGACTAATGTAATTGTTGAAAATCTTCTTGATTCTGATTGATATTACTTTAGAAATTATCTTATAGACTGTTGCAGAGTGAAATAGGTCTAAACTCATCAAAACAAATCGGATTATCCATCTTTGGTATTAAATCAAGGAAATTTGAGTTGAAAATGGATGGGACTTTCCCACTACCTTTTGACTTAGTAATCACCATATAGAATTGATATTTTTCCTGTAGTTGGCATAATAATGAAAGTACTTTGAGTTTTCATCTCCGCATTCTAACCATATAGCCCTGCTTTTAATTCTAAGTGCTGACTCATGTGAAAGTAATAAGAGCCTTCTTCTCTGTTCAAGATCTAGAATCTCCTACTTAGTACTATCAGACATAAAACCAAACCCCAAGCTATTAAATTTCTCAGACAGGTCAGTTTCGATTTGGGTTAAAAGTCTCTCTTCGGATTCTTTTTTCTTAATCGACCAAACAATTGAGAAATATTTCGCTATCCTTAACTTATTTGAAAAATGAATAGAGGCCAATTCTACCATATTTTCTTCATAAGGAATCCATCCAGCTTCAAGACCTTTGAAAAAACGGTATCAGTTAACCAGGAGGGATCAAACTTAAATGGGCAAGCAAGTTTGGTTGAGCCCCCAAAAAGTGCAAGAAAAACAGGGAAATGGTCTGAATCACCACCATAGCCAACCCATTTTTTTTACCGAATATTTTTCCCCAAAAGATCTTCCGATAATAAAAACTGGTCAATCCTTTTGGAAATCCTATCTTCACCAGTCCATCTGTTAGACCAGGTCAGAGTCATGTTAACCAAGCCAATATCAATAAGTTTGGAATCTTCAAAATAGTTATGAAAGTAAGCCGATAGCGAGTTTGCATGAGTACTCGGACCCCATATTTCTTATAATCCAAGTGAGAAATTGAGATCCCCACCCAGGATCAAGTTCTGTGAGTCAATACAAGATTTAGAGAAAAACTGATCCCAATAAAGTTTCATATCAGAGCAAGGTCCATAAATATTAACCAACAAAAAATCCAAACCAAGTTCAGGAGAGAAAAGTGTAACCCCTAGCACTGAATCCAGTGCCTAGGAATTGGAAAGACCAAATTCCTAATGATCCAACTAATCATAACACCTCTAGGCAACCTCATAGCATTAGTAAATTTGAATTTCCAACCCACAAGCAATTTTTGAAACTCTGCAACAATTCTAGTACCACCAGTTTTTAATTCTTGGAAAAAAACAACATCTACTCTATTAGCAATAATAAGTCTTTTTGTAGATAGCTTTTTAGGATGGCTAGCCACACCCCTACAATTAAGAGTCATGATCAACATAAAGGAACCACGACCGGGGAACCCGCTACTCTAAGCGCCCGCGATAAAGATTTATGTCGAATATCAGAGCCCCGAACATCCACCAGCACCTTAGAGATAGTAGCCCCTGCTTTTCTTCCTTTTATCCCTTTTGTCCGGGTTGATACCTCACACTGTTTGGATCTCAAAAAGTGTCCATGGCAAAGTTCCACACTAGGAGAGGAGAGTAGATTAAGTACACGAGACCCAGGAGGAAAATCCAAAAAGGAGGATCCCGGAGAGTCCAAGGGAGGAGAAAGAGAAGAGTCTGTGGGAATGCACATACAACAACAAGGATAGGCGATTCTAAAGTAGAGCTAGTAGGCCCTTCCAAGACTAGAAGGGTGGCCGGGAGATCATCAGTGGAAAAATACCTAGTAAGAGCCCCGAGCTCGTCAATACCTTGCACAACCAAAGGAGAAGGTGGCTCTGCTAACACTGAAAGAGGACCAAGTGCATTAGTGGACGGAGAGACCTCCATGAGAAATGGGGAAACATACCTAGTAGTAACCTTTTCTACCCAGACCTTCCTGGTGAAGTTCAGTGAGCAATTTTTATCAACGTGTACAAAAATATGATAGCGGTTGCAATTGAAAGGGATACCTTGATAGTCAAGGATTTGGTTAAAGGAGAGCTCCCCTTTAGTAATAGTGATAGTATCTGCAAGGCCCGCACACAGATCAAGGTTAACCAGGACTTTCCCCACATAGTATATACCAAAAACTTCATATGAAAGATTGGTTTCCACATAGGCCCCAAGCGTGTTATCAATTTCTTTAAAAAAGGATCTAGACCAAAACTAGAACAACAGATTAGGGAGTTTTACCTAGATAGGAACAATATCATACCTTTCAATACATGGATCGAAGAGTGGCATCCATGTTTTAAGAAATAGAGCTGCAGAGGCCCAGTGCCAAGCTCCAGCTAGCACTGCAGAGGAGTCAGAGTAGAGAAGAAACAAAAAGCAACCCATCCTCGCGGTAGAACCAAAACCACGGGCATAGTTTTCACAAGATGAGTGCAGACACTCGCAGCTCAAATATTTAAACCCTAAGAATTTACTCGTCTGCCAGTAAACCTGCCTACCAGGGTAAGTTCATTAGTCAGTAGAACCTCATTCAAGGGTATATCCTCACCCAGGACCAAATTGAGGGGTTTGGGTTTCTTAGAAACTACATTAGTACGTCTGTTCCTTTTACCAGGTAAAATAGGATCTCTTGAGACAGGTTCAGTAATCCCGACCGGAGAAGGGTCCCGTCCTTCCATCAAAAAAGAAACCTTGGAGCACTGAACAACTGAAGTCAGTCCAGTAGAATGCAGAACATCAAGTGTGGAGGACACTAAACCAGAAGGAGGAGCCAACTATGTATCCTGGGAAGAAGTGTCAGAATGCAATAAACTGACAAGATCTCCAACTTTTTTGGGGGTACGATCCAGGGTCTTGGACTTGTGTAGATCCATACCTTACCAAATAAGGCAGAGCTTTCGAAGCCATCCCCCTAACCCCACGGGCCTAAATACTACCTCTCCATACGTCCAGGGATAAGTTAAATGTACTTCTTCAAACCATAGCATAACATACTTCTTCAAGCGTCTGATCTTGCATAAGGATTGCTCAAAGTATGATAAATGCCATGATTTCACTAACCTAAAATCACATTTGTCAAGATTATTGTGATATTCTCACTTGCACCACTTTGACTGGTGACTTGTAATTGCTCTTACACAAGAGTAACTTTCTTTATCATATCACAATCATGTATATATATGTGTATGTGTGTTGATATGTGTGATAAATGATGCTATTCATGTCTCTAGTTTCTTATATAATACACTCTTAAATTAAAAAAGCACATTGACTATTTTTTTAATATTTATATTCACTTTTCCCTTTTAACTTCAACCTTTTAATACTTTAGTTTTCCAGTAAAATAGATTCACATTAAAATAATATAAATGCTTATTAAAATAAAACAAAATAAATTAACAGAACATAAAGTAAATTAATATGTAAATATAAAGTTAATAAAAATAAAAATAAATTAATATAACAAAAATTAAATCAATATATAAAAATTTTAAAAATAAATTAGCACAATACAAAGTAAATCAACATACAAATATAAATTTGATAAAATTAAAATAATTAAATAAAAGAGAAAACATCTTAATTCTAACTTCAAAAAACATCTTTATTATTGGATATTGTTTCATTAAGCATCTTAATTCTAACTTCAAATATTTTAATTTCATAAAATACTAACTTCAAACTATTTAGTTTTTTAAAATTGGTTTGGATTTTTCATAAAATGAGTTTGGATTATAAAGCATTTCAACCAGACTACTCTTGGTGAAAACAATTGTCCTGTCAGGGTATCAATTCTATCAAACCATTAATTATCAATCATGATAAATATTTTCATTTAAAGGTTCTCTGTAATGTCTATGCAGACAACAAAGCTTAATGTAACATTGATTTTTGAAAGACTAACTACAATAAAGGAAAACTTATTCTATCAAATTTAATCTAACTAGTCACACTCAATCACAAATTCTCAATACCATTCTTTAACCCCTCTAACTGAATCCAACATAAATCTCTAAATTTAATCAAGTGCAATGATCAATCCCATCAACTCAATACAGTCCCTATGCTTCCATGTAGAGATGAATTTAATTCTATGCTATTGATTGGTTATGAGAGTCTAGAGTAGTGTAAAAATTAAAAATAAAACATAACCGATCACTTAACCATGAAAGTGACAAACCAACTCGAATCTACCTAGGTTTAATACAGGTTCAATTACTCAATCTCTATCACGTCCCCATCTTGACCCTATTGCATTAAAATTTAAATGATGTAATATTGTTATAAAATCATTGTGAGGAGCTCAAGGCCAAGGCCCCGCCATCGATTTATTAATGCATATGGTTTGCGTGCTAGCGAGGCACATTGGAATTTCAAACATCATGTAAATATGCATTTTAATAAAATACCCACAAACTTGCTATGCAATGCAACAAGAGATGGGGGCATGATTTTACAAGGAATTGGGGGGAAAAATTCAAACCCTTGAGCCAATCAAGTCAATCAAGTCAAGCAAAGTGTTAATGAGATAACCCATCAAACCCTCAACTACCCATGTTGATTTTTGTACCCAATCATTCATTTCTCCCAAGAGTTGGTTGAAGTAGTTAATGCCTTGGGGAATGGGAGGTATGGCTGTCCAAATTCGAGTATGGGAAAGCCACCCTTCATGGAAAATCATGTTTTGCTCCTTGGGCAAGAAAAAGCCATGAATTGCTCCCCAAGTCATTAACCATCAACTAGTTTCTTCCCTTCACAAGTTTGGAGCTACCTGGGCATTTTCCAACCACGTTTTTCTGGTTTTTCTTTGTTCTCTAGCTGGGAAGAGGGCGTTTTTGTGCTGCAGAGCTACTGGAAGAAGAGGGAGTTTGATTTGGGGTTTCAATGAGGCAATTTTGGCAATTTGAAACGCTCATAACCTGTGGGAGAAATCGGGTTTGCTCCTTGTGGTCGAATTCCCCTTTCCACAATCCGTTTTGGTGTGCCCACAATTTGGGGAAAACCCATGGCTATCCTATTTTTAAATCCCATTGTTAAAATATGCTTCCATGCCCAATGAATGTGCTTGCTTTGTGAGAAACGGGTATGTTGGGGTGTGGATTATGGGTATCTATTTGCTTTGGTTGTGCATGAACTTGAATGTCCCCTTTTCCTTGTAAGAATCATGCCCAGCTCGGGGGTGGCAGTTGTGTTGAAAGATTGATAAACACAACTAGCCTATGGTTGGGTGGAACGTTGCAGTGACAGAGCTAGTTGCTTGGGACAATTGCACAATGAAGATAAGTATTCTCTATGTGTATTTTACTTCTGCAATGTTTTAATATGATGATTATTATTGATATGTTGAATGCATATGAAAAATGTGTGTGGATGATGTTCTTATTCTGCTATGCATGTTTAATTGATTTGCATCTGCACACATTTATTTTATGGCTATGAATCTAATGAATGGACTGAGTTTATGTAAAATCCCTAGAGATTGGCATCATGTTCCCTTCCTTGATTTGGGTCCCTGGGAGGGGACGTGACAGAATGGTATCAGAGCGATGATTGCAACAGTTGGCCCTTCATGGGCTACCTATCACAATTGCAGAGGTAAGTATGCTTCCTGCTCAGCACTTGATCATTAAGAAAAATTTCAATTTTCAAATTTTTTTAAGTGTTTTATGAGTTCTGCCAAAAGACTCTATCGGCAAAAGATAAGCCAGAAAATGCCAAAACAGTCGACGAGTTAAGCTGAGTTTCAGTGATGCATTTCACGAAATTTTTTTGAAGTTTTTGGCGACAGGGCAGCAATTTTAGGCTTAAATGCTGCAACGCGGTCGACAAATTTAGGCTTAAATGCTGCGACGCAAGTGGTGATTTTAGGCTTAAATGTTGTGATGTGGTCGACGATTCTAGGCTTAAATGTTGCGACGTGGTTAGCGAGTTTAGGCTTAAATGCTGCAACGTGGCTGGCGATTTTAGGCTTAATTGTTGTGACGCGGTCGGCGATTTTAGCCTTATTTGTTGCGATGTGGTCGGCGAGTTTTAAGCTAAAACGTCGTGACACAGTCAGCACATTTTGAGCTAGATCGCAATGACTAGCGGTCGAAGGAATTGGTGTACGATGAAAGGCTTAAACTGCTTAAATGGTCGGAGGAAAAGCGACAGGTACACTGAAAACAGGGAAATTTCAGCAGTTTCCAGTGAGATTTTCAGATGCCCGAGAAGTGAAAAATGCCATGGAACTTATGTGCCAGATTGCGCTAATGGGAAGCCATAAGGGAGAAATCCCCCTTGACCCCCATCATCCCCTGGAGACAGTCGTTGAATGTGTGAAAGACATTCTCTATGCTTGGACTGTGCACTATGAGTTGCATAAAGGGGTTGTGGAATCTTAGTAAGAGCAATGGGTTGTAATATCCATTATGGAGGATGAAAGGGAAATCTCTCACCCTAAACTATTTATGTTTGTAACATAATAATTGTATGCTCGAAAAGTATGAAGAATGAATGTTATACATATGCATACATATATTGAATTTCTAATTGGTGAAAAGATCATAGCTAATAATTGCTTGTGTTCATGGTAGAGAGCCCATGAAATTGGATCAACTATGATGTGGAAGAGGAAATTCCATGCTATAATGAGGAAAGGGAGAATGATTTAACTCCTCTCTTGCTATTGTATTTATATTTCCTGATCTTATATACTGAAAATTATGGCATAGAGATGTTGGAAATGCAAGAGAGTAGCATATTAAATGCATATGAATTAGTGGGCATGATTAAAGAGTCATTGCATAGTGCATGTGAATTGCTTATTCATGAGCATGATGTTGCATATGGGTAAAGGTAGTGAAGTTACACATGCAATAGCCCATTAATGGTATTGCCTATGGTTGATGACAATTAATTTTGTTGATAATGGTTGTACGAATCAAACCATAGAAGCATGATTGAAATGCAAGAGATTAGATAGATGAAATGAATATGCACCAGATAGCATACAAATAGACATTTCACAATACATCTGAAAATGTTTGTGCATATATATATATGGTATTTCATATTGGTAAAATAGTGAGGTTTTACATATGCAATAAGTCACTTAAGATCATTATGGTGGTTGCTGATAATTAGTTGTGTTCGCATTGGTTGTAGGACCAAAGAAAATTGAAGCATGGCTAAGGATGTGGATGATGTTGTTGCATATGACCAACAACGTTATGAGGAAAGGATGGTGCAACAAATTTGTGATCATGAGGTTGGAAAAAGTACTATGAAGCCTTGATAAGAGGCCAACTGATCAGGTAACATCAAGTGATGTTAATTAAAACCATGCAGGTAATGGTTATTTGTGCTTAATTGCATGAATGTTGAAAGAGGATTTGGTGAGGTCCCTTCAACTATGTTTAACTATGTTGATTGATTTGCGTGTGGTATTGAGTGCTTGAATGTGAATGTCAACCTACCAAGTATGGTGAGGTGTGGGTAAGTGAAAGCAAGGAGCCTTACACCCTACACTTTCTTAGAAACCTCAAATGCATTCATATGAAATTATATCATGCCATTTTTTAATATTGGTTGTTTGTTTAACAACCAAACACATCTTAAATTTTGAGCATTAATTCACAATACTCTAGGATCTTCACTGAGAGAATAACATATACATTATATCAATGCATAACAATCACAATAAGCATGACAAGCATCACAAGAATCAAAAGCATGAGAGACAAGAGACACAGAGTTTCCATGGGGAAAACCATAAGGTGAAAAACCCCACAACTTCCTCAGAGATAGAGAGACCAATGGCTCAACCAATGTACAACCAAAATACACTGAGATAGTCTCCTAGTAGCAGATGATCCTCCTCCTCACTAGTGCACCACTTTCTAAGTGAGAAAAGTGTGACTTTCTGAATGATCAAAATAGAGATCTCCCAATCTCTATTTATACTAACCTGTTTGCCCAGTTACACTATGGGTCCGACTTGTCTATCTAGATACATCCACACTATAATATATATTTCAGGGCCGACCCCACACATGGTGGCATAATAACCCATTGGCAAGTACACACACTTGCGACACTTGTCAATCCACATGACGATACTTCCTTATAGAGGAATAACACATCTCTTATAAGGGTACAATAAATATATATGAAATACATAGATGAAATACATTCTGAAGTTACATATACATCAAC
The DNA here is from genome assembly GCA_027924585.1 of Larix kaempferi. Taxonomy (NCBI): domain Eukaryota; kingdom Viridiplantae; phylum Streptophyta; class Pinopsida; order Pinales; family Pinaceae; genus Larix; species Larix kaempferi. The sequence goes on from BSBM01000073.1 coordinate 46,683,959, forward strand.
AATCCCTCTTAACTAGGAAGGTATTTCTCGACACAGTTCTGCTAGACAAGTCTTCTTCTCGGGATCATCGTCATCGATGCATCGTCATCATCATCGTCACTGCTTCTGCTATCTCAACCAATCTCTGACTCTACTCGTCATAGGAAGTTCTACAGAGCCTATCCTTTTTCATACTGGATGTAGGCCCACCACCTGCAGGTCTTCATCATCACTGGCCATACTGTGGAATCCTCGGGACTTATTACGTGCATCACAAAACCTGGCTGCATCATCCCAGGCTATTATGAGCACACAGCTCTACCTGTTAGATATCCTAGGAGCACATTACATGTGACCCATCACAAAACCTGGCTGAAGCATCCTAGGCTGTTACGAGCACACAGCTCTACCTGTCGGATCTCCCAGGAGCACATTACATGTGATCTCACCACAAAACCTGGTTGAAGCATCTGAGACCTTTTTCATCCTGTCCAGATCTCCCAGGAGAAAATTACATGTGGTCCACCACAAAACCTGGCTGAAGCATCTGAGGCCTTTTTCATCCTGTCCAGATCTCCCAAGAGCAAATTACATGTGGTCATGGCAAAACCTGGCTGAAGCATCTGAGGCCTTTTTCATCCTGTCCAGATCTCCCAAGAGCAAATTACATGCCATAGGACAAAACCTCGCAAGAGCATCTCAGGATGTTACGGGTACACAACTCCAACCTAAATATCTCTCAGGACACAAATTACATGTCCTCGCAGAGCAATGTCTCGAAAGAGCATCCCAGGATGTTATGGGTACGCAACTCCGACCTATAGGATCTCCCAGACATGCTCATCTGCACAACCTAATCCACAGCCACAAAGTATCATCTGATACTCACCATACATCATCCTGATGTACACATGATCATCCTGATCATCATCACTGCAACATCCTGTTGCATGTCATCTGGAGAAGCTCGTCATCCACGATCACCCTGATCATACAATGAATCCATCTGATGCACACCAAGTGTCTACCTGATACATATCATCATACATAGTGTATCCACCTGATACATAGATACATGATCCACACAATGTATCCATCAACATACACGATCTACCTGATCATACCTGATACATATCAATATACATGATCTACCTGATCATACAATGTATCCACCTGATACATATACATATACATGGTCCAAGCATCCAACATGATGCATATACAAAATACATACAAATGATCCAACCGATCATATCTAGCATCCAACATGATGCGTACATACATATAAAATATCCAACTGATCATATCCAGCATCCAACATGATGCGTACATACATATAAATGATCCAACTGATCATATCCAGCATCCAACATGATACGCACATACATATACATATAAATGATCCAATTGATCATACAAAGCAGAAACTAGAACATCATCCCGATGCTCATCATCCAACGCTTACATCCACAGCCATGTGAAGGATCCTCCTTCCAACATGCTTGGAATGGCTTCAGCAAATGTGTCCATCACTTCTTCCTCGAAGTGTCCTCGATCTAAAGAACACCAAGCCTCTCCCTGAAGTACTCGAACTTCACCCTGGCTAGTGGCTTCGTCAGCACATCTGCAATCTTCTCATCCATCGCAACATACAGGAGCTTCACAACTCCTCTCTGCACCATATCCCTGATATAGTGATATTTGATCTCTATGTGCTTCGACCTGTCATGAAACACTGGGTTCTCAGACAACTTCACACAACTCTGGTTATCGCAGAAGATACTAGTACCATCCAATGGGAGATCAAATAACTTAGACAGTAGCTTCTGTATCCATACTACCTCACAACTAGCTAAACAGGCTGCAACATACTCTGCCTCGGCTGTACTCAGTGCTACATAGGAATGCTTCTTGCTAAAACAAGAGATCACACCTGATCCCATACTAAAGCAACATCCAAATGTGCTCTTCCTATCTGCAACACTGCCAGCCCAATCTGAATCAACATAATCCTGCAGGTTAAACTTTTGATTCGCTTCATACTTGAGCCCAAAATCCACTGTACCCTTCAGGTACCTCAAAACATGCTTTACAGCAACCAGGTGAAAACTCCTCGTATCCATCAGGAACTGGCTAAATGTGTTCACAGCAAAGCAAATATCTGGTCTCGTGTTCGTCAGGTACATCAAGGACCCAATCATCTGACGATACATAGAGACATCAACTGGCTCAGATGAAGCATCACATAGAAGCTTCAGATTCGATGCCATAGGTGTAGCCATGGATTTGCAATCCATCATCCCGAATCTCTTCAGGATATCTACTGTGTACTTCGCTTGACCAAGGAAGATCCCACCTGCACTCTGCCACACCTCCATACCTAGGAAATAATGGATCATTCCCAAATCTTTCATATCAAACTCAGCAGCAAGCTTCCTCTTTGTATCACACCAAGTTTTGGGAGCTTGCTACAAGCCATACAAGGCTTTCTTCAATCTACACACATGTGACTCCCTGTTAGGTCTTGGGACTGCATCCCAAACATCATCTTCATGATCGATGGATCATGGCATTCCATTTCTTCATCCTAGATCCTGGGAACTTCAATATCTTCAATAGATATCTTTGTTGCTGGAACAAATGTTGTAGTCCTTCTTTTGTAGGTGAAGATATACAGTCTTTCCTGCAAAACAAGTTAAATTGCATGATTAGAAACATCTCATAATTTTCAGAACAAATTCTTTACACATAAAGAAATATGTCATGTAGTTATCTTATCCAATTCTTCAATACACCATTTATCCATGTTCCACAACTTTCTAGATGCCTTCCAGTCTCTACCAGAACATTGTTAAGAGTTTGCACTAGTACCAACATGTCAGCAAAGAGGTTTCATTCTAGATAAGTAGCACTGGAATGTTGTACAGTGCCATAGGCCACTTACCCATCACATGCATATTAATAGTATATTGTTCATTAATGCAATCATTCTAATATGCACAATACATCTCCTAAGTCTAGGAACATAAGCATAATATTATTTAAACAAAAATAGACAAGAAATGATAATTGAAATACTTATCTTTGTTTATTTGTTGGGTGGACTCCCTCTGAGTCTTTGCTTCTTGGCAGGAGCTACTAAAGTAGCTTCTTCTACACCTTTATGTTGTGGAATGTAGGAAGATGGTCAACTCCCTCTAAAAATCAGCATCCTTGCAGGACCTGCTGGAGTGTGCTCCCTCTTGATCTTTGCTTCCTGGATTACCTGTCCTTGAACTTATATTCATCCTTGCTGACATCAATCTTCTTGAACCCTGGAAAGTATATTTTGTAAGCCTTCGAGCTTTCACTGTACCCACAAATATACCCTTCTTTCCTGAAGGATCTAGTTTAGTCCTCTTTTCCTTTGGGACATGATTGTATACTAGACAACCAAATATTCTGAGATGGCTGACTTCAGGTTTCTTACCAGAAAAGACCTCTTTTGGTATCTTGTTGTCAAATATCTTGTGGGGTGTTCTGTTCTGCACATATATAGCTATTCTAGCTGTTTCTGCCCATAGATGCATAGGTAGATCCTGGTCATGCAGCATTGCCCTTGCTGCTTCCATGATTGTTTTGTTCTTCCTTTCTGCAACTCCATTCTGTTGAGGATTATAAGGAGCATTCAACTCCCTCTTAATCCCTGAATCACTCCAAATCTTCTTGAAGTCATATGAGGTGAATTCTCCACCATTATCAGATCTGAATATTTTGATCTTGTTGTCAGTTTGATTCTCCATCAAGGTTTTGAATTCCTTGAACTTATCAAACACCTCATCTTTGTTCTCCAAGAAGTATACCCAAGTCTTCCTGGAGAAGTCATTAATAAATGAGACATATTAAACATACACTTAGAGAACTGGATGACATAGGACCACATACATCTGAGTGGGTGATTTCCAAGATATCTTTTTCCTTGCTTTCACTGCTTGGAAATGCCTTCTTAATGTTCTTTCCTCTTACATATCCTTTGCAAACACCTTCATGTTTCGTCTTGATTTCAGGAATACCTTCTACAGCCTTACTTGCAATTGGTAATTCCTTGTAGTGCATATGTGCAAGTCTTCTATGCCAAAGTTCACTTGGCTCCATGGACTCATGTACCATGGCATGTTCAGGTTGTCCCTTCAATTTGTACAATCCTCCCTCTTGCTCTCCAATCACTACTGCATCATCAATAGTTTTACCTTTTGGCCACATTAGGACTTGGCCATCCACAAATGCAACCCTCATACCTTTTGCATCCAATGCGGATATGGAGAGTAGATTCTTCTTGAGCCCAGGTACATACAAAACATCTTTCATCTTCAAAGACTTCCCAAAGTCTAGATTGTAGGAGGCCTCACCACTTCCTTTGATAGGGTATTGGTAGTCATCCCCAAATTTCACCTTATGGGGTGACTCATGTTCAGATAGGTTAGCAAAGGATTCTTTAAACCTAGTCATGTGTTGTGAAGCCCCACTGTCAATTAACCAATCATTACAACCATGGGAGATAGTACCTGTGAGAGCAGAGATTAGAACATACTCTTCTTCGCTTGATGAATTATCATCATCACTTTCTGCTCTAGCCTTCTTCTTAGAAGGTTCATCATCCTCAGCAACATGAGCATGAAACCTTCTTTTTCTACTCTTCTTCTTCTTGTTGAAGTTGTTGTTGTCCTTCTTGTTCTTGGGACAATTTATGGCAATATGTCCTTTTTCATTATAGGTGAAGCATATTCTTCTTTCTTTGAAGTGATGTGAATATTTATTGGAGTGAAATGGCTCTCTCTTGGACTTCCCTTTCTTGGTGTGAGCTGTGAGAGCTTGATCTTCATTCCCCATCTTTTCTTCTCGTTCCACAAGCCTTGCTTCTTCTTGTGAGCATTCTTCCCGTAGTCTGCTGAAGGAAATCAACTTCTTTCTTGCACAGATTCCTTGATTGAAGGATTCCCATGACCTAGGTAAGCGATTCAGAGTGGTCATGACAACTTCACCATTCTCCACCATTTCATCCACTGCTTCTAGTTGTTCCTTGATCTGGGAAACCCTTGAAAAATAAGATTGAATGGTTTTTCCATTCTGAAACTTTACTCCTTTCAATTGGTTCCGCAGGGTCATCTTCCGATTTATGTTCTTCCCTTCAAATAGCTTGGCAAAGAGTCAAACATCTCCTTGGGTGTCTTTAGAGAAGACACATGGGGTATGAGATGGTCTTTGATAGAATCAACAATGATTCTCTTTGCCTTGACCAAGTTCTTCTTGTGCAATACTTTAGCCTCTTCATCCTCTGGGATAGGGATGTCTTCTTTTATATATAAGTCCAACTCATTCTCTTCTAGGATTAACCCAATCCTATACTTCCAAGCTCAGAAGTTATCAGCCCCTTCAAGCTTATCCTCAAACTTGGTGTGGTGAGACATCTTAAAGAGCACTTCAAATGGAAATAGAAAAGATTTAGGTCTTACCACTTGAAATGTTGAAAACTGGATTTGGTCCCGGATTAGGGTTTGTCAGAAAAACCCTAAAAATTCAAAATGTGAATTTCAACTTTCTGAAAGAATAGAAAGATGCGCCTTGATGAGCTGATTAGCTTGGTGTATTAAGAATTTGAGATCAACAAAGCTTTACCCTTCAGATTTGCCCTTTTGTCCTCCCGGGTTCACTAGGGAGAGCCCTGAATTAGGGTTTGAGTTTCCCGGAGATCTACCCAGCCAAAAATCTCAATCCAAACATCTAAACTTCGATGTTTGCAAGGAGTTTCCAGCTATGTCTTCAGATTTCAGAAATTCCTATTTTTGTGGAAACCCTAATTTTTAGGGCCAAATCGGAAAATGCTCAGAATTGAATTCTGATTGGACAGATAGATTCTCCTTGATGAGTAGAGTCAATCTACTATACTGCTTTTCCAAAAACTGTGGAGAGAAACCCAATAAAAAAGAAACTCAAGTTTCCGTCACTGCAAAATGTCTTCTTCTCAAGTTAGCTCTGATACCATGTTAAATTTTGAGCATTAATTCACAATACTCTAGGATCTTCACTGAGAGAATAACGTATACAGTATATCAATGCATAACAATCACAATAAGCATGACAAACATCACAAGAATCAAAAGCATGAGAGACAAGAGACACAGAGTTTCCGTGGGGAAAACCATAAGGTGAAAAACCCCACAACTTCCTCAGAGATAGAGAGAGCAATGGCTCAACCAAAGTACAACCAAAATACACTGAGATAGTCTCCTAGTAGCAGATGATCCTCCTCCTCACTAGTGTGCCATTTTCTGAGTGAGAGAAGTGTGACTTTCTGAATGATCAAAATAGAGATCTCTCGATCTCTATTTATACTAACCTGTTTGCCCAGTTACGCTATGGGGCAAACTTGTCTATCTAGATACATCCACAATATAATATATATTTCAGGGCCGACCCCACACATGGTGGTCTAATAACCCATCGGCAAGTACACACACTTGCGACACTTGTCAATCCACATGACGACACTTCCTTATAGAGGAATAATGCATCTCTTATAAGGGTACAATAAATATATATGAAATACATAGATGAAATACATTCTGAAGTTACATATACATCAACGAGAAAGTGAGGACTTATGAACCTGCCTTGGTAGTGAATGTTGTGTGTGGTAATCATGGTTAGGCCATAGTGTGTTTGAATGCATAGTATTCGTGAAGTAATGCAAGGTTGCATTGAAGAGATGTGCATTGAAATATTCTATAAATGTTGTGAATGTGCATGCATATGTGTGGGTGCACATGTTAAGATGCATTGTGTGAATGCATGGTTGTGATATAATATGTTTAATGCAATTAGATCATCGATGAAATGGTGAACTATTGTTAATCATGAGACCATTTCATGAGTTGCTGTGAATGCAGGAGAATGATTGCATGAAGAAGGTAGACATGTTGATGGGCTACCAGAGTGCTCTGTTGAAGGGACAGAGTTGCATAAAATGAATATGGATGTGAAGTAATGAGTATTTATAGTTTACTTAAATTGCATGAACAGTGTACCCGTTCCTTGCAATTTTATTATGATAATGATACATACATACATATATACACACACATATATATATATATCATTGCATTTCAAATATTAACAACTGAAGGTGTTTGAATTATTGAGTGTTATAATTCTGAGATCACTTCAGTGACTGTTGTAGCAATGAAAGGATTATATGCATAAATACTCACAACATGTTGGCTGATTGAAAGTTTTAGATTTCAAGTAGAAAAGTCTTGCGTATGGAAATGAGGGTAAGTCCATAGTAAAGACCGGGATCTACCATGTATAGAAGCCAAAGGTTATGAGAAGGTTCTTATGGTTGTGGAATTTAACTAATGCATTGAACAGATTTGTGAATTTCAGATTTGAAACTTTGCTAATAATTGCTAATGACTGTTTGGCTTAGATAAAATTGTGTTAGCAGGACATATTGTAGGTGGATGTTCATGTATGGTAGAAAGGGTGAAACCATAATGGACAGGGTGATACCAGTTATGAGATCCAAACAATATGAGGATAGCCTCATCGCTAAGCAAATCAATTTCTGTAGTAGACAGAATTGCAAATTCATATTGAATTTAATTATTAATGACATTGATTGGTTATGGAACAATCAAATTTGAAGTTTATTGTTAAATTTTGCTGACTGTTTGGCTATTTGATAAGTGTGCGAGGATGACACATTGTAGGAAGACCATGTGTGATGGCCTGCAGAAGCCAAACTAGATGGAGAGGATCCCATGCTCTGGAAATGGGTTTTGGGTGAAACGCCATTGTAAATGTCGATAATGTCCCAGCTGCACTGCATGTTGGGAATCCATGTGAGTGAGATGGTGAAATTATGCCAAGAGGGCATGTGTGGATTATGGAATGTGAAAATATTGGGGTGTAAAACTGAAGGACTATTGACTCAGAGAAAGGAGCCCCCATTCTTCACAAATAAAGAAAAGATACATTTGTAAATGGATGAGTATTCTATAATCCTAACTAAGGATATACATGTCTAGTTATTAGATTTAAAATGCAGAGCATGTTTAATTATTATTCCAGACTACTTGAGTGTGACTAAGGCCTACATGACTCACATCAAAAAGGGATGCATACCTTTCGGGTGCTGGGTTATGTTAGGGGTGTCAATATTGACTGCACCCTAAGGGAATGGATGCATTCCTGGTGTTTCAATACTTGATAGTGAATGTTATGAAATATGGTTAAAATTTTAGACCAGCAATATTGATGAGCCTGGTTATCCTCCTTGTGCTATCATCTTACATAGATGCAATTTGGTGTTGCATGTTAAGAGGCAAAGTTAAGCAAGGGTGCTCAAGAGGACTGTATGGGAAGTGGTAACCTTTCTGCACTCACAATAAAGGACACTAGAAGGGATGGATAGGCCCGCAGAGATATGTTCCAGAAAAGGGGTATCATCCCTGTGTAGTGTGAGTGGGTATTGTGGGGCCATGCTAGCCTATAGTCAAGAAAGTCACTTATAGAGTTCGTAAAGGGAACCGCTGTTTTGCATAGGAGAAGCAATGCCATCCTTGTGTGGATGAAGAATTGTTGTATGCCTGATAAACCCAGTCAGTGTACTGGCTTGGCATGTTGTTAAATTGGATGCCTGACAAACCCAAACGGTGTACTGGCTTGGCATGTTGTTAAATTGGATGCCTGATAAACCCAGTCGGCGTACTGGCTTGGCATGTTGTTTTAATATGATGATTATTATTGATATGTTGAATGCATATGAAATATGTGTGTGGATGATGTTCTTATTCCGCTGTGCATGTTTAATTGATTTGCATCTGCACACATTTATTTTATGGCCGTGAATCTAATGAATGGACCGAGTTTATGGAAAAGCCCCAGAGATTAGCATCATGTTCCCTTCCTCGAATTGGGTCCATGGGAGGGGACGTGACAGAATGGTATCAGAGCGATGGTTGCAACATTTGGGCCTTCATGGGATACCTATCACAGTTGCAGAGGTAACTATGCTTCCTGCTCAGCACTTGATCATTAAGAAAAATTTCAATTTTCAAAACTTTTCTAAGTGTTTTATGAGTTCTTCCAAAAGACTTCATGGGCAAAAGATAAGCCAGAAAATGCCGAAACAGTCGGCGAGTTAAGCTGAGTTCTAGCGATGTGTTTCGCAATTTTTTTTTTAAAGTTTTCAGCGACAGGGCAGCGATTTTAGTCTTAAATTTTGTGATGCGGTCGACGATTTTAGGCTTAAATGCCACGACACGGGCGAGGATTTTAGGCTTAAATGTTGCGACGTGATCGGCGATTTTAGGCTTAAATGTTGCGATGCGGGCAACGATTTTAGGCTTAAATGCTGCAATGCGGGCGGCGATTTTAGGCTTAAATGCTGTGATGCGGTCAACGATTTTAGGCTTAAATGTTGTGACGCGGTCGATGATTTTAAGCTTAAATGCGGCAACGCGGTCGACAATTTTACGCTTAATTGTTGCGATGCGGTCAGTGATTTTAGCCTTATTTGTTGCGATACGGTAAGAGAGTTTTAAGCTAAAACACCGTGACACAGTCGGCGCATTCTGAGCTAGATCGCAGCGACCAGCGGTCGAAGGAATTGTTCGATGATGAAGGCTTAAACCGCCGAAACGGTCGAAGGTAAAGCGACAGGTACACCGAAAACAGGGAAATTTCAGTAGTTTCCAGTGAGATTTTCAGATGCCCGAAAAGTGAAAAATGCCATGGAACTTATGCGCTAGATTGCGCGAATGGGAAGCCATAAGGGGGAAAACCCCCTTGATCCCCTTCATCCTATTACAACATATTTTTCCACCTTGTGAGCATCAGCACTCTTTGGCCTGCAAGATCCATTTCACTAACTCAGAGCCACTTTATATCCTTCAGATACACCTTTTTCTCTATTTTTCTTCCTCTACGCTAGCTATTCCACTTTAGCCAGCGTACCCACGAGTTGCACCACTATAGCCCGCAGGTGACAAGTAAAATGGTAAAAGTCACTATTAAATTACTTTTTACTCCCAAAAAGCGGTCTTAGGGTGACCTTTGGCCCTCCATTTTCCTCAAAACGTCTTGATGTGTCCTTTCACTTACCTTTGGAAGGACTATATATTGAACACATATGGCATATGGAAGGGAGGAGAAAGAGAGAGCAAGATAACTCTAGTGGATTTTTGTCATACCTTGAGTCTACACTCATTGATCCTTGTTTTTGTGAACTTTTTATGTTCACCTTTCAAACTCCTTTCGTAGTTTGAGTTTGCCATTCAATGGAGGATTAAAGTGGTGGAGGCACAAGTGGAGAGACCCAGTTCTTGGTTCAGATTGGTTTCTAGCAAGAGGTCGTATCACATTGTACTTCTTGTTATTTATCAATAGAAATACTCATATTCTCATCCATTAATGTTGTGAATGTTGTTTATAATACAATGGGTTGGATTTACTTATGATATGATGGACCATTGCTATTGATGATGTTAATGTCTTTCGTATATTATATGCTCTTGTTATGTATTGGCTGTCAAGACTAATTTGCAGGTTCATGTGCATAGATTGAAAGCTTCAACGGGGATATACATCGAATGTCCAGATCGAGGTTGATTATATTCTCCATTATCTTAGCATTGTCATTTATATAGCATTGCATTGGGAATTGAGTCATTTTCTGGTAGTTAGTTGTCTGTTGTGGTCTTCCCCAAGCCATAGGAAGTTTTCTCCATAACAGAAATGGTGACTCCACTAGGGAGAACATCCATTTTTGGATATTTTTAGGCATTAGTCCTTATTTAGAGTTGTTGTGTGTCGAGTCTCTATGCATTGATTGGCCGTTAGGATACAGTATAGAAAACAGGCTTTTTCTGGGTCATTGGACTCTTTGTTTGCTCATTCACTTTTCCCTGTATGCAGGTGAGCCTAGTTCTTCCTGCGTCTACCCACCTCTGTCTGCATTATAGCCCACGGGTACCTGCAGCTTTTTCTTCGACAGTAGCGTACAACTCCGGGGGTGATTGGTTTATGGCCTTTGGTTGTTACTGGGTTGGTTGTGAGTGTTCTTGAGTCTTCTTTGGCCTTGTTCTTGACTGTTCCATGCTTTGTTCATGACTAGAACTCCTCTTTTCTCTTGGTTTTGAGCCTTATTGGTTTTTACCCATTTTTTATTTTTTAGCTCATTACATTGGCTGAGTCTTACTGTTTGGTATCCGTTGAGTTTTCTTAGTGATCTCCTCTGCATTTATGTAACTAAATAGTGGAATTTTGCTTGCATTTTTCATTTCATTATACTGAAAAATACAAAAACATAGTTTTGCATTTTCCTTTTGCTTATAAGTGAAAATACAAAAAAAAAATTACTTTTATGTACTACATTTTGCATATGAGTGCTTGTGATTTCGTCTAGGATCTGCTTGTGCATTGAAAATATAAAAGAGTTGCACTTTATTTCAAAACCGTTGGATTGATTTTCATTCTAGTGGCATTGTTTTTATTGGATAGATGAGTCTAGAGTTTGACTATTGTGCATACTATTGAGTCATATACATCATTAGTTTCATGACCATATCCTTTGAGTAATCACAACCACCTAAAATTAACGCTTAATCTTAAAATTAATTAAAATGATTTTTATTTATAGGGTACACCAACTAGCATAGGTTTAGAGTCTTGGAATAGATCATTGTGAGTAAACAATCCAAGACTAATAGACGAAACATTATGTGTCTGACCAGGGAGTGGTGAAATCCATGGTATACATCGGTGCTCTAAGGAAGCTCTACTCAGACCAGAGTTAAGCACGAGGTCACAGGAGGTTGGTTGCAGAGATAGCCCTCCAATACTAGCCAAACATGGGAGATATTTCCAGGATTTGTTCGTTTCTGGGGACTCTTGTGGGATTTGATCCTCTTGAGTTTCAGGCTTAGCTACCCTTCCCATATGATTGATCCCACCTACTACTATCCCCCCAAGCATTGGTTATACTGCGGTGACCATAGTTTCCTTACCTAGGTATCACATAGGGTGCTTGCAGTGGCTATACCGTTTGTATCTTGAGTCAGATAGGGGTTGGACAACACAAATGTTTGTTGCCGAGGGTCTTGGCCCTTTGCACATAGTGAATCCTGGGAACCTTTATAACTGATTATGTTACCTCCGTCTATAGTGTGGGAGTCTCAAGCCTCTTCTAGGAGAGACATACCAGCTGTAGTGTTGCGAGCTCATTTAGCCACTCTGTTTGTATGCTCTTGGCTATAGTTTCTCTAGGTGTGTGCTCTTGATTTTCTGTTTTTGATCGATAGTTTGGTCGTTAGGGGATGCTTTGATTTTATTGTCTCTCCATAGATATCGTGGCGCAGAGTCCTACTCTCCGTCGATCTCATCGGTTGGCTGGTTTACCGATTGCCGAGCTTACAGGCCGTATTGATAGGGGATGCCGGAAGGTTCCCTCTGAGTCTTCGGATTCTTACGAAACATATATCGTCGACGTGATGACTACACATTCTAGTAGGGGAGAAATCCCTACGAATCCATCGAGTAGAGTCAAACACACTTCAGACACCCCTACTCCTCGAGAGGCATGAGGGGGTGATCCACTTGAGACCCAACCTAGTTTGTTTGGTCTGGATCCACCCAAGACCCAACCTAGTTTGTTTGGTCTTGATCCACCAGAGGATGACCCATTTGATCATTTGAATCCACATGATTTCCAGTATGGGATGCTAGAGTTACATGATAACATAGGTCCTACGACCAATGCTACCCCGTTCTCTTTTGGTATGCCTAACTACAACATAGTTGATCCTTCTATTCTATTTGGTAGTCATGCTGGCACTCATGGTGTTAGCAACACTGCACCCACTGGGGGCAATACCCTCGCTGGGGGCACCACATTTTCCACTCACACACATAGTATGGGGACCAGTCACATCCCTCCTAATAATGAAAATGTTGGAGGAAGGCTGCCTCCTGGGACTACCCATCCTAATAGGAACACTGTTCGGAATACAACTCACCATCCACATTACAATACACATGCCTCTACCCGTCAACCGAGGACCACTTTTGCGAATGTTAACAATCCTCCTAATAATGGGGGTGGACACATACTGTATAATTTTACATCTACCACCGCTACTAGTAATGCTAATGTAGGAGGTGGGAATATACCTTATACCCATGGTCACAACACCACCGTTCCTACTACTAGTAATACCAATGTTGGGGTTGGTAATACATCTCATACTTATGGTCACCACACGATTGATCACGCTTATACTAATAATGATTACGTAGGGGGTGGAAGCATACCTTATAATTATGGTCATTACAAGATGGTTCCCGCTATGAATAATACGTATATGCCCCATAATTATGGTGGTAACCGTTAGAATAATACCGTCGGTGCTGGATCTCATTACAACCCACCTCAATACGGTGCTCAAAATGCATATATACCTGCTTACTCTCACACGGGTCAGGTTGGAGGAGGTTATCAATCTTATGGCCATGGTCAAGCTTATGGTAATTCAGGTCCATATAATCAACATTTTAATGGTCATGGTTAAGCTTATGGTCCATCTTATCCTTTGGGTCCTTATAATCAGTCTTTTATGGGAGCTTATAATCAAGCTTTCCAGCCGCAGCTCCCGTTCCTTGATCGATTGAACCTTTTGGATCTTTTGAAGCTCACGAATCATCTGGTGTGTCATGTTCCTAGTTAGCCTCTGGTCCCTACCAAACTCCCTTCAAACATTCCCAAGTTTAAGGGGAAGAGTGGTCAGGATCCAAGTGTTCACGTCACGACCTTTCACCTTTGGTGCTCATCCAACTCATTGAATCATGATTATGTTCGTTTGAGACTATTTCAACACACCCTCACGGGGGAAGCCGCGAAGTGGTATGTCGAGTTTCCTGGGATCACCTATAGGGGTTTCAATGAGATAGCTTTGGTTTTCTTTGATCATTTCCAGTTTCCAGTTCTTTATGATACTGGTACTGAAATTTTGTCTACCTTCCGCCAGAATAAGGCCACACATATTTCTGACCACGTTCAAGAGTGGCGTCGACGGAAGAGGTTAGTGAAAGCCAACATTCCACCAGAGTTTCAGTTGGAATGGTTTCTCAAGTCTTTACTTTCATATATTTCTAAGGATGTTTCAATGTACGACATTGTGACTGAGGAACAAGCCATTTTAAAAGTCCAGCAGTTAGATTTATTATATCCTTAGTCTGGCATTTTGTATGAGATCATTCCTGACCCACCACGAACACGACATGAGCCCAAGTCAGTTCCTTGACTGCATGCTGATGGCTTTGTGGGATCCGCAAGCACTCGACCCGTAGATTTGGTTTCTAATCAAATGCAAAATTTGTTGCTTAACCAGTCTACGCCCGGATAGGTTCACACCTTGTCCACTTCCACCCCATCGTTTGATGTACACATTGTGCAATCGATGAACCCATTGGGTAATTAGCAGCCTGGTGGTAAGAAGAAGGGGAGAAACAAATGTAATGGTGGAAACAATGGGAACAATAATAGTAATCACAATACTCCTCGAAAAGAGAATGCCAACCCTCCTTGGGAAGGCAGAAATGCTGGTCGAGACCGTAAACCTAGGCGTAAGGTGAAATTCCCTTGCGAGCTTTGTACGGAAGATCATCTTACTCAGTTGTGTCCTCGAATCGAAGAAGCATTGAAGCATCTTGCACAGAGCCCAGCTATGTTGAAAGATCCCCTTCCTCATCATCAGAACATGGCTTCTCATGCTCCCGCTAGTGGTAATGGACCTAATGAGACTACAACATCTTCTTCTAATACTAGTGGCTATGGATGTGTGAATATGGTCCAATCAGAGGTTGGTATTGCTACTTGTCAACGCGATTATGGTGCACCACAACCGAATATGGGGAATGAGCCTCCTCCTCCTCCTCTTGATACTTCCTTGCATATAGAGAATCCCTCTACTATGCCGTGGATACCGAAAGGTGTTCTCAAGCACTCTACACATAATCCCAATGCTCGAGCCACCCAAAACTACTCTATTGTGGAATATTTGGGCCAAACTCTGTGTTCCATATCGGTTCTTCAAGTTTTACAGGCATGTCCTTCTCAAAGGCATGCCCTTTTGAGTGCTTTAGGAGTTGAGGATGGGGGGGAGTCCCAACATTATCAAGTTTGATACTATTGACGTTCAACGTCGCTTACCTTATCACGTGGATTTTCAAATCCATGTGGAGTGCCTTCAGAATTTTGTCAAGAGAATGGTTGTTAACGAAGGAGCTTCTGCATCAGTAATGTCTTTGTCTTGTTGGAAATCTCTCAACTCTCCTCCCTTATCCATGTCTGGGACCATGATCACTGCATTTGACGGTCGGTCATTTAAGCAACATGGGATTCTTCCTTCCCTTGTTGTCCGCTTGGGTGGGAAATCTGTGCCTATTGAAGTCGAGGTGGTTGATGTGCCCATCGACTACAACCTTCTCCTTGGTAGGAATTGGATGTATGCTATGAAAGCGGTCGCATCTACTGTGTTCATGAGAGTTATTTTCATTCCACACGAAGGAAAGATTGTGACAGTTGACCAACTGGATTTCATTAGTCCTTATTCCATAGCATCCATGGGATCAGTAGTCCCATAGGATACAGATTCTCATCTGGAAACTGGGATCATGGGTGTCGGATTGTACCCTTCGTTGATGGGATATTATGATTTCCCTTCACCCATTAATTTTATTGGAACCATTTCCGACAATGCATCTCCTCCATTACATAATGTTCTATTCCGGACTTCGTATTTTGATGATCCATGGGCCTTACTATCCATGAGTTCTACGTCTGGAGACATTGCGCACGTCGAGATGTCTATGCCACTGTCTACTGCTGAGCTTGCTTATCAGGATATTCAACAAACCACAATAGAGCCGGATCTCTTCTCTTCATGGACAGAAGAGGAAGATCCCGTTATGCTACCGGTCTAGGTAGCCAACTCGTCTTGTTCGCATGATTGCCTTGATGGTACTTTACCTTCGGATGAAGCTATTATCGAGGCCATGTGTGGTAGTGAGAGACCTTGGGAGGACATGCATCATCGCTCTTATTTTCTTCCCAACCTCGATCTCACCGAGCAAGAAGAGTTCAGGACGACTCTAGCCGAGATGGTTAGTCACCCTGTGGCTCCTCTAGTTTCACATGGGATTTACGTGGAGGGGAACATGGATAATGTTTCCCCGACTATACGAATCAACATATCTCACACTCCCGGAAAGATTGAGAACGTTTACATCGGTGATGATTTCTCTTCTGAGGAGGTTTCCATTTACACCAAGTTGTTTACAGAACTTTGGGAATATTTCTCCTAATCATATGAGGAGATGCCAGGAATAGACCCCAGTATTGTTGAACATGAGATTAGAACATATCCTCATGCTAAACCGGTTTGACAACGTCTTCGTGTTGTTAACCCTAGGAAGGCAACCGCTATTAAGGCAGAGGTGGAAAAACTACTCAAAGCTGGTTTTATCTACCTCGTTTGCCTTACCGAATGGGTGTCAAACCCCATCCCTGTGGATAAGAAGCAGGGAACGATCCGTGTATACACTGATTTTAGAGACCTGAATCGTGCATGTCCGAAGGACAATTTCCCCGCTCCATTCATTGATCAGATCTTCGATGCTTGTGTGGGAAGTGAAATTTTTTCGTTCATGGATGGTTTTTCTGGGTATAACCAGACTCAAATCAAACCCAAGGACCAACATAAGACTACTTTCATTTGTCCTTGGGGTACATTTGCATATCATAAAATGCCCTTCGGCCTTAAAAATGCTGAAGCTACATTTCAGCGTGCCATGACCTATGCCTTTCATGACCTTAAAAGTATAATGGAAGTTTTCTTGGATGATCTTGCTGGCCATTCTTGCAAGAGAGGGGACCACCCCCAGCACCTCCGTTTGATTCTTGAATGATGTATATGCTACAAAATTCGATTGAATCCCAATAAATGCATCTTTACTGTGAGGACAGGTCACCTTCTAGGATTCATAGTTTCGAAAGAGGGTATTAGAGTCGATCCTCTTAAAGTTGAGGAAATACTTTGGTTTCCTCCTCCACGCAACATGTTACAACTTCAGAGCCTCCAAGGAAGAGCTACTTTTCTACGTCACTCTGTAGTCAATTATGCTAGTCTTACCAAAGGTTTCGCGTGCTTGTTGAAGAAAGACACACTGTTTATCTAGGATGAATGAACCTAGCAGTCTTTTGATGCTCTTAAGAAAGATTTAGTATCAACCCCTTTGCTTAGTCCACCCGACTTTGTGAGAGATTTTATACTTTATGTGGCTGCATCTCAAGAGACGATTGGCATGGTCTTAGTTCAGGTTGATGATGTGCTCATGGAGCATGCGATCTATTACCTTAGTCGAAATCTAGTAGACGTTGAGCTGAGATATACTCACGTGGAAAAGTTGGCACTTGCCACTGTGCATGCAGTAGAATTGTTATGGCACTATATCATGCTTGGGAAGACCACAGTCATAGCGCATATCAATCCATTTTAGTTCGTTCTATCACAACGTCTTATAGGGGGGAAGTATAATAAATGGATTGCGATTCTTCAGGAGTTTGATCTCAATTTTTCTTTGGCAAAGTCGGTGAAATCCTTGGTTTCTATTGAGCTTATGTCGGACCTTCCACAACTTGATGAGGATGTTTTCCATGAAGATTCCTTTATGGATGAACACTTATTTCTTATCTCGTCAGAGGACCCTTGGTATGGGGATATCATCATATATCTCCAAACTTTGAAGTTTCCTTCGCAGTATTCACAGTACAAGCAACAATGTGTGAAACACCATGCTAAAGATTATACTTTTGTCGGCGACACTTTGTATCGTCAAGGAAAGGATTCTATTCTCCATCGTTGCTTGAATCACGAAGAAGCGGAGCATGTGCTTAATGATTTCCATGCTGGGGCATGTGGTGGTCACTTATCCGGGATTGCTACAGCCCAACGTATTATGTGAGCTGGTTACTTTTGGCCTTCGATCTTTAAAGATTGTGTGAATGTTGTGAAGATATGTCACCCTTGCCAGGTTTTTTCTCAGAATATACACTTGCATCCAGGGCCCCTTCATCCGATCATCACCGTCGGTCCCTTCACCAAGTGGGGGGTGGATTTCCTCGATTGCAAACCAACTTTGGATGGGGGGCATCACCATTTCAGAGTGGTCATGGACTACTTTTCCAAATGGGCTGAGGCCATGCCTACCCTAAAAGCCGATGGTGCTACAAAATACCATTTCGTATTCAATCAGATCATTACTCAGTTCAGTATTCCGAAATAGATTGTCACTGACCATGGCAGTCACCTTCAGAACAAAATGATGGTGGATTTGTCACTCAAGCTTGGGTTTCGTCAGGAACACTCATCTTCTTACTACCCCCAAATGAATGGTCAGGTTGAAGTAGTCAATAAGTCTTTAAAGACCATTCTCCAACATACCATCCAACATGTTGATGTATTTGTAACTTCGGAATTTATTTCACATATATGTATATTGTATTCCTATAGAGATGTTATTATTCCTCTATACGGAAGTGTTGTCATTTATATTGTAAGTGTCGTAACTTATACTTGATGGGTTATTAGACCACCTTGTTGGGGTCGGCCCTGTATAAGTCATGTGGGTCAAAGGGTTATTAGACCACCCTAGTGGGGGTCGGCCTAGTCAGCATTATGTTAAGTGGTTAAGTTGAGACCGACCTAGTTAAGTAAAGGTCAAGTCAAGTTAGTGTATAAATAGAGAGTGTGTCTCTCTCATTTACACATTCTATTATCTCACTCACATTGTGGAGAGTGGTGCACTTGTGGAGGAGGAGGCTCTGCTGCTAGGAAAAGACTATCTCTTGTATTCTGGTTGTATCATTGCTCTATCTATCTCTCAGGAAGTTATTGGGCTTTTTCACCTTTACGGTTTTCCCCAAGTAAACTCTGTGTCTCTTGTGTGCTTGCATTATTGTGTCCATGATTGATATGTTGTAGATTTACTGTACATGTTGTTCTCTGAGTTAAGATCCTAGATCATATTGAAGTAAATTCTGAAAATTTAACATGGTATCAGAGCTAGTCTGAAACAAGGCATGATATGGCATGTATGACACTTGTTGCACTTACGATGCTAGGGCTTGATATAGAAAAAACCCGTTATCGTAGCACTTTCACTATAAATCCATTTTGGCAAAGTTTTCAGATCTGAAACGTTTACAAGTCGAATATCAGATCCCCATGTACCTTGTGTCCAAAGGAGAACCTCTAATTCGTTGTACTTTGTGATTTATGATCTGTACAATATAGGGTTTCTGCCTCTTCTAGATCTGAGTCAAAATTAGGTGACCTTGGGAAAAAGGTCATAACTTGGGCTAGGAAGCTCCAAATGAAATTTAGTAAAATGTGACAGGTACTCCACAAACTGTAATATCTCAGGAAAATTTTTCAGAGGCCTAAATTGAACCAGTGACACGTGGCACGCCGTACACGTTTTCTATCCCGTATTATCCCATAAACAGGTCACGTTGCGACACTTGGCATAACTCTCTCTCAAGGAATCCAATTGAGGTCATACCTATCGATATGGAAATATAACAGGTCAGGATATCTCCCAAAACATTTTCAGAGGCTGAAGTTGAACCAGTGACACGTGGCATGCCGTACAAGTTCATTCTCTTGTATTATCCCATAAACAGGTCACGTTGTGACACTTAGCATAACTCTCTCTCAGAGAATCCAATTGAGGTTAGACCTGTTGGTATGGAAAGAAAACAGGTCGTGATATCTAAAGAAAAATTTTCAGACCTTGTGGATCGAAATATTTGGAGTTACACCAGAAACAATCAGGTACATATTTCTGTCAAAACAGAATTATTTTTTAGTACCTTCATTCATGGCTTCTGGAATTTAGGGCTTCGGAGAAAGTTGGAATTTTTGTAATCAGAGACCACGGATGGATGCTACTCATCAAAATCAAAATTTAGAGACCAATATCATATTTTTTGGTTGGGCAAAAGGCTGGGCTTGATCAAACCCCAGTTCGGGACTTTGATCGGAAAGATGGAAAATTAGGGCTTCTGCAAAAATTGTAATTTTGGAAATCTGTGACCACGGCTGGAAGCTCCTCAGAAAAATTGAAGCTTAGAGATTTGAATCAATCTTTTGGTTGGGAGAAGCTCCGGGAAACTCAAACCCTAATTCAGGGTCTTCCCAGTGAATCCAGAAATCTAAAAGGCAATTTCGAGGGGTGAAACTTTGCAGTTTTCAAATTCTGAATATACCAACTTGATCAGCTCATCAAGGTGCACATTTCTATCCTTTTAGAAGTTTGAAATTCAAATTTTGAATTTTTGGGGTTTCTTTGACAAACCTAATCTAGCTCTCGGTCCAGTTCTTGCAAATCAAGTGGATTGGGTTAATCCTAGAAGAAGATGGATTGGTCACCTGCATAAGTGAAGAAGTTCCTGTCTCAGAGGGAGATGAGGCTAAGGCCTTCCATAAGAAGATTTCAAGCAATATCGACAGGTATGACTCACCAGGCATGTTTCGAGATTTGTTCATGATTAAGTTTATGATATGTTTGTCTTCATGTTATTATGGTTAAAACAATATTGACTTTAGACTTGTCGTATCACCTTAACAAAATTATGAATGCATTCATTAGGGTGTTGACACTTATGATTGTACTAATGCATTAGGGTGTTGTATGAGGTTTATGTTGTCCGCTAAGATGAAAGGTACACCAAGAAAGATAAATCATGTTCTAGTTCAAGATCATGATGACATGAAGACAAAGATTCATCCATTGTCATGGATCACATAGAAGATCCATTTACGAGGTATGTATAACTTGGTTTTATAATGGTTAACCTATGAGATATGCAGGTTGCTAGCACAAGTCATTGAAGAGAACAAGAAGACATCATGTGAGTATGTTAGACATACCTAGCTAACATACTAATCCAGGTATGTTTTTCCTATATCAAGTTAGAATCCTACCTTGCGATAGGATCTCTTATATAAGTATACATCGCATGATTGATAATGATTATTCATGGGTTTGATTAATCAAGGGTGTATGTATATTATGTTTATTACCTTAATTGATGATATGACTAACCAGAAGAGTCATGAAAGTATAGGTTTGAATAATCACGGGTTTTATGCATATTATATCTCTTATCTTGATTGATGATTCAACTAACCAGAAGAGTCCTATGATCAAATAAGAATATGTATGAGTAAAAGAAGACTTCCCTGAAACCTTGAATACTAATGTTTATTATCTGTGAATGATCATGAATATACATGTTTAAGATTATTGTGTTTTGATAGTATTAATATTATACTAATAAATGTGTGATTATGTATGAGACCTCAAGGATAACACAATGATGATACTAATAAGCATGCATAATGATTAAGAATGGATGTAAGTTCAAGGACAGGTAATCCAAGAAGCAAAGATCAAGAGGGAGCACACTCCAGTTGTTCCTACAAGAAAGCAAAGGAGCACACTTTAGTAGTTTCTGCAAGGATGCAGATATTCAGAGAGAGTTGACCACTTCTCACAATCCACATAAGAATGGAGTTGCAGAAAAGAAGCAAAGACTGAGAGGAAGTCAACCCAACAAACAAACAAAGATAAGTATTTGAATTGTCATTACTTGCATATTTTATTGTTTAAATAATACTGTTCAATAATGTATATACTGATGTTCCTAGAATTAGGTTGTGTATTATGCATATTAGAATAGTTGCATTGATGAACATTATACTACTAATATGCATGGGTAAGTGGCCTATGGCACTGTACAACATTCCATTGCTACTTATCTAGAATGAAACCTCTTTGCTGACATGTTGGGAGTTGTGCACACTCTTAACAATGTTCTGGTAGAGATTGGAAGGCATCTAGAAAGTTATGGGATATGGATAAATGTTGTGTTGAAGCATTGGCTAAGATAGTTGCATGACTGTATGACATATTTCTTTATGTGTAAGAATTTGTTCTGAAAACTATGAGATGTTTTCTAATCATGCAATTTAACTAGTTGTGTAGGAAAGATCGTATGCCATCACATACAAAAGAAGAACTACAACATTTGTTCAAGCAACAAAATTATCTATTGAAGATATTGAAGTTCCTAGGACACGGAAAGAATGATTTGATCTGTCGATCATGAAGAACGATGTTTGGGATGCGATCCCAATAGCTGAAGGGAAGTCTGTTGTGACTTCCAAATGGAACTATCAGATCAAGCATGCTGTAGATGGCAGCATAGAGAAATATAAAAGTGATGAAATAGAAGATACACTAGATGGATTTCAAGACAGCCTTCTTGAATGGTGTAGTTGAAGAAGAAGTGTATGTGGAGAAGCCACTTGGTTCTGAGACACATGACAAGGAGTCATATATGTGCAAAACTTGGTATGGTAGGATAGACAGCTTTCTATCCAGTTTGGGCTTTACCGAGAGTAAAGAGGATTCCAACCCTTACTACAAGGTTGAGGAAGGGAATCTTGTGATTCTACTCATGTATGTGGATGACTTATTTCTAACAGGAGATGACAGATTGATTGCCAACACATAGCAGAAGCTTGCTGCTGAGTTCGATATGAAAGCTTTGGGAATGATGCATTATTTCCTAGGTATGGAGGTGTGGCAGAGTGCAGGTGGGATCTTCCTTGGTCAAGGTAAGTACACAGTAGATATCCTGAAGAGGTTTGGGATGATGGATTGCAAGGCCATGGCCACACCCATGGCATCAAACCTGAAGCTTCTGTGTGATGCTTCATCTGAGCCGGTTGATGTCTCTATGTATCATCAGATGATTGGGTCCTTGATGTACCTGACAAACACGAGACCAAATATTTTCTTTGCGGTGAACACATTGAGCCAATTCCCGACGGATCCAAGGAGTGCTCACTTGGTTGATGTAAAGCATATTCTGAGGTACTTGAAGGGTACAGTTGATTATGGGCTCAGGTATGAAGCGAATCAAAAGTTTAACCTATAGGCTTATGTTGATTCAGATTGGGCTGGCAGTGCTGCAGATAGGAAGAGCTCATCTGGATGTTGCTTCAGTATGGGATCAGGTGTGATCTCTTGGTTCAGCAGGAAGCAGCCCTGCATAGCACTGAGTACACCTGAGGCAGAGTATGTTGCAGCCTGTTCAGTTAGTTGTGAGGCAGTATGGTTTCGGAAGCTACTGTCTGAGTTATTTGATCTCCCGTTGGATGCTACTGGAGTTGTGTGAAGCTGTCCGAGAACCCAATGTTTCATGATAGGTCGAAACACATAGAGATCAAATATCACTATATTAGGGATATTGTGCAGAGAGGAGCTGTGAAGCTCCTATACATCGCGACGGACGAGCAGATTGCAGATGTGCTGACGAAGCCACTAGCCAGGGTGAAGTTCAAGTACTTCAGGGAGAGGCTTGGTGTTCTTTAGATTGATGACACTTCGAGGAAGAAGTGATGGACACATTTGCAGAAGCCATTCCAAGTATGTTGGAAGGAGGATCCTTCACATGGCTGTGGATGTAAGCACTGGATGATGAGCATCAGGACGATGCTCCAGTTACTGCTCTATATATGCATCAGGAGGATGATGGATATGATCAGTTGGATCATTTATATGTATATACGCATCATGTTGGATGCTGGATATGATCAGTTGGATCATTTATATGTACATGTATGTATGCATCATGTTGGATGCTAGATATGATTAGTAGTATCATTTGTATATGTTTTGTATATGCATCATGTTGGATGCTTGGACCATGTATCTGTATATGTATCAGGTGGATACTGTATATGATCAGGTAGATCATGTATGTTGATATGTATCAGGTATGATCAGGTGGATCAAGTATGATGATATGTATCAGGTAGATACTTGGTATGCATCAGGTAGATGCATTATATGATCGAGATGATCATGGATGATGAGCTTTAGGATGTTGCTCCAGATGACATGTAGCAGGATGTTGTAGTGATGATGATCAGGACGATCATGTGTACATCAGGATGATGTATGGTGAGTATCAAGTTGATACTCTGTGGCCGTGGAACAGGTTGTGCAGATAAGCATGTAATTTGTGCCCTGGGAGATTTGTAGATAGTCTTTCGAGGTTTTGCCTATGGCATGTAATTTGTACCCTGGGATATCTGGAAAATGCTCTTTCGAGGTTTTGCTTGGGAGGACATATAATTTGTGCCCTGGGAGATCTGCAGATAGTCTTTAGAGGTTTTTCCAATGGTATGTAATTTGTGCCTTGGGATATCTGGCAAATGCTCTTTCGAGTTTTTGTCCCATGGCATGTAATTTGTGCCTTGGGAGATCCGATAGGTTGAGCTATGTGCTCGTAATCAGTCCTGGGATGCTCTTTCGAGGTTTTTCCATGACCACATGTAATTTGTGCCCTAGGAGATCTGATAGGTTGAGCCTTGTGCTCGTAATCAGTACTGGAATGCTCTTTCAAGGTTTTGTGGTGACCACATGTAATTTGTGCCCTGGGAGATCTGATAGGTTGAGCCTTGTGCTCGTAATTAGTCCTGGGATTCTCTTTCAAGGTTTTGTGGTGGGGTCACATGTAATAAGTCCTGGAGATCTGGAAAGGATGAAAAAGGCCTCAGATGCTCTTTAGGGTTCTTGCTAGTCAAGAGACACTTTTAAGGTTTTGTGACTCACGTAATAAGTCCTGAGGATTCCACAGTATGGCCAGTGATGACGAAGACCTGCAGGTGGTGGGCCTACATCCAGTATGGAAAAGGACTGGCACTGTAGAACTTCCTATGACGAGTAGATTTAGAGATTGATTGAGATAGCAGCAGCAGTGACGATGATGATGACTCGATGACGATTATCCAGTGACGATGATCCATAGAAGAAGACTTGTGCTAGAAGACCTGTGTCGAGAAATACCTTCCTAGTTATGAGGGAGTGTTGATGTATATGTAACTTCAGAATGTATTTCACATATATGGATATTGTATTCCTATAGAGATGTTATTATTCCTCTATACGGAAGTGTCGTCATTTATATTGTAAGTGTCGTAACTTATACTTGATGGGTTATTAGACCACCCTATTGGGGGTCAACCATGTGGGTCAAAGGGTTATTAGACCACCCTAGTGGGGGTCGGCCCAGTCAGCATTATGTTAAGTGGTTAAGTTGAGGCCAACCTAGTTGAGTAAAGGTCAAGTCAAGTTAGTGTATAAATAGAGAGTGTGTCTCTCTCATTTTACACATTCTATTCTCTCACTCACACTATGGAG
The DNA here is from genome assembly GCA_027924585.1 of Larix kaempferi. NCBI lineage: Eukaryota > Viridiplantae > Streptophyta > Pinopsida > Pinales > Pinaceae > Larix > Larix kaempferi. Next base: position 46,709,312 of record BSBM01000073.1, read on the forward strand.
AGTGGCGCACTTGTGGAGGAGGAGGCTCTGCTGCTAGGAGAAGACTATCTCTTATATTCTGGTTGTATCATTGCTCTATCTATCTCTGAGGAAGTTATTGGGTTTTTTCACCTTTATGGTTTTCCCCAAGTAAACTCTGTGTCTCTTGTGTGCTTGCATTATTGTGTCCATGATTGATATGCTGTAGATTTGCTGTACATGTTTTTCTCTCAGTTAGGATCCTAGATCATATTGAAGTAAATTCTGAAAATTTAACACAACAAAGCAAGACCAAATGGCATATTATGTTATATCCTGCTTTGTGGGTGTATCGAACCGCAGTGAAGACTGCCACTGGCTTCTCACCGTTTCAGCTAGTACACGGTGTGGAGTCTATTTTAATGATTGAATGCAAAATCCCTTCGCTAAACCTGGCCATAGAGCTCCTCCCTAACACGTCGGGTATTGAGAAACATTTAATCCACCTTGAGTAGCTTGAAAAGAAGCATCGACATGCCACCATGGCTATAGATGCCAATAAACGTCGTATCAAGGTTCAGTACGATAGGTCTGTCCGTCCCTGGCAATATGCTGAAGGTGACTTGGTCCTCTTATATGACCAAGCTAAAAAACCCCTAGAGGCAGGCAAGTTTAACCCCATGTGGCACGGTCCTTACATCGTGAGGCGTGTCCTAGAAAAAGGAGCCTATGAATAAGAATATTATGAGGGGAATGTCTTGAAGGAGCCTAGAAATGGGCTCTACCTCAAGCGGTGTTACGCTTGAACTTTTTGTTCGAGCTAATACTTTTTGTATACTATTGTATAGTTGCTTCTGTACATAGTTTATATTTCTTTAGGTATTCGGGTCTGCTGATTCGCTTCCATTTGATTGACAAGTGTCAGCGAAATCTCCTACATTCTTAGGATTTGCGGATGGTGCTAGCCGTCATACATAGCAGCTTGCTTCTACTGCCTGGGTTATATATACACCTGACCACCTAGTTGTGTCCTCAAGAGTTGCTTTTTTTGGTCCTACATCTAACAATGTGGCTGAGTATAGTGCCGTGATTGAGCTACTTCGGGATGCTATTTCGCATGGCATCCAATTTTTAGAAGTTCGCCTGGACTCACAACTAGTTGTGTCTAAGTTGAATGGTCAGTACCATGTGAGGGATCCTATGTTACTATGAAAATTCTTAAGGGTAAGACTCTTGGAATGACATTTTATTTCCATTACATACATTCATGTTCCGAGAAGTTTTAATCATATATCTGATGCATATGCTAACTATGTCCTAGATTGGCATTTGTCACATTCATAATGAAGCACACACAAATAAACATACATTCATACATTTGTACATACACACATATAGTAGAACCAGAGAACCATAGTTTTGTATAAATAACATGTCCAAAATGGTAGTGTCATAATACAAAACTGGAGCCCGTAGCCCTCAAAAATATACATATCGATACAAAAATGGGACTTTAAGATGTCTAAGCCCTACGAGGAGGCCTTGCTACTGCCTCGGCAGAATGCGTCTCATAGTAATAAAGTACTGCGTTAGCTATACGCTGCAGTAGTTGCACCCAGTTGCTCGGTACCCCCACCACATGGCGCTGCATATCCTCCGGAAGCTACGCTATATCTATGCCTGGTACCTTGTTGGTCATTCGTGAGAGGTTGACCCACATAGACCCTAGTGTGCACATTGTTGCAACACCCACTACTTCATCATCCTTGCCCCGTCAATGATGTCTCTGGAAGCCTTCTAGTCTTATTGGACCCTTGTCTACGAGCAAACAGTGAAATATTAATATGTGATACTACCCCCAAAAATATTTTTGCATTCACATTTATAATAAAAAAATCCCTAAAAATGTAATACACAAAAAACCTAAAAAAAAAGAGTAACTCACCGATGTCTCCAAACGCTGCTCCTGGTGGAAGCGGCATGTCACAATCCTGACGGAAGTCTATCCCTGCATAAGGGTAGTCATCTATGGCTATGACTTGTCGGTCCCACAAGTGAAAGAACTCAGCTATGTATGGTGATGCTTGTTGGCCACCACCCTATCACGTGAATACCTTTGGCCACCGAGTCAGGGCTAGGTCTCGGAGACAATGAGGAGGTACTTCAACCCTCAGACTGAGGTTTGGAACTCGCTCAAAGAAGAAACTGCATAAGATACTGCCGTATCCAAAAAAAATATCCTTCCCTTGCTTTCACTCTGTTAACTGGGTCTTCATGGACCCTAGTAACGTTGTGCACCAGTCATATACCATGGGCCACATGCACTGTGAGGCATAGAAAATCACTGGCCTTGAAGCCTGGTGAAGCGCTGCCAAACCTGTAATCCGCACAAAAGTAGCCACTATAACCTTCATGCTCAGATCCACTATGGATCTGATGGGCACCTGACTCCCCACTTTCCGAGTATTGGGAAGACAATACCGCTCAATGTAGTCGGGAATAGTGATCCCACCACCCACAGAATGAGATCGAAGGCTTGCCACTTCACCTCGACGGGACAAACCAGTAATGAAATAGATATCATCGACCTCCAAGGAAAGTATTTTCCCGTCCAAGTTGAATTTTTGTGTATCTATGTCCTAGTAGTCTATCAAACGGCGGAGCAATAGGTTTTGGGCCCTCAAACCCCCTATGTTCCAAAATTTGTAAATCCCACATGCCTTTAAAGCTTGTTGTATAGGAAAATCATTGTGGACAGCCTCCTCCATGAGGTCATGCTCTCTTTCTCTCCATTCTAGAACCATCCTAGAGGAAGAGAAACCAGTAGTTTAGTCAATTTTATTTAAAAAACAAACTCCATGGCCATACCCGTGGGCTAATTATCTCACAGAGGCGAGTACCTGAGTACCTAGCGCTACTCGCTACCCGTATGATAGTAGCCTGCGGGTACCGTCGTGACCAAATAGGGCTTGGCCATTTAAAAAATTGGACCACTGAAAATTCAAATAAAAACAATCAAATGAAAGGTATGGATGAGACTACTAACCTTCTCTAGATGGCTCGATGAACGGATGCCCATAGCTCCCAAAATCAGCGATTGAACTTCAACATGAAAATTAACCAAAAAATTCAAATTGGGTGAATAGTGAAAATGAATTGTAAATTGTAATTTTTTATTACTATTTATAAATTTGAAAACCCACTTGTCTATAATTTTCACCGTTTTAAGTTGTTTTGGACTAATATGATGTCTTGGAGTAGCATTTTTTGACCATATTTCTTTAGCGAGAGTTGTTTTTATCGTTTCGCGCCTACAGAAAGTATATTTCACACCTGGCATATATGTTAGATGTCATTTTCACATGCATTATGCATTTGACGTTTTGACCATTTACATAAACCCTAGGTGCGACCCTGCTTTGTAATCGACACAAAACCTTCACATTGTTATAGAAGTGTCGTTATATGATAGTAGGGCCTTTCCGAACATGGGTACCCTAGTTAGAACCTATTTTTGCATTTTGGTGCCCATGGCGTTGTTTGTCCTTAAGATCGGGAGTTCTTTGTAGTTACGCCATGACTTTGCAATAAAGACTCATACTCTACTTTGTCTTATGTTGGCCATCTCCCATAAGGAATCCCCTATTTATATCAAGTTGTGATTGCATTGCATCATCCTGCTTGCCGCTTAAGCCTTGTGCCGGCTCTCTCTTACTCAATTGTTAGCCTGGTGCCTGAGCACTTGCCCTGTCGAGCTCTGCAGAGCTTCCATTTCCCTTCGCAATATGATGACCTTTTGACCCTAAGGGAACACTCCCCCGAGTGTCCACATCCTGCACATGCCTCCTTGCATTGATCAAAGGTATGTTCTACTGCTTGGGACTAGTCTGCTAGCCATTTGACACTCATTCCCTCAATTGTTGTACTATAAGCAATTTTATCCTTTTCAAGCTTTTCCAAATGTGAAAAAGACCAAAAAAATCAAATATTCCAAAAAGCCGGACAGGATTATGGTTATTACTTCTAGTTGGAAGCTGTTGTGTCGCCTTTGAACAGAGCATTCATTCCACTCCATACATTATGAGTCGGGACTATAGTAGGATCTTAGGAGCTGTACTCGTTTCTCAGTTTTACTCCACCGATTGGTTAAGCTTCCAGTCACTATGGAGGCCTTTGTTGATGCCTCCTACATCGCACAATCTATATCGATTCTATGCTGCCTGAGTCTATCCATCTGCTCATGCTCTTGTTCAAAGTAAGTCTTGAAACCAGAGTCGGCCACTCCTGAGATCTCTTGACTATTGCATGTCGTCCATCCTTATTGAGTCGGTCCATTTCACCTGAGTTCTTCCAAATATTTCAGCGTAGCTGTTACCTCATGCTGGTTGATGGGGGATGCCTTAATGCCCCCCTTCTAGCGAGTTTCATTACGTCAACATCAACCCATTTATTCCAGAATTTGAGACTTAGAGTTCGGTTGAGTACCTTGAGGCTTGTAGTCATTAGTGGTAGGTTCTCTCATCATCGACAACTTTGGAAATACATCAATGTTCCCTGATCGATGGATTCATCTTAGTGTTCGACTTCAACACATTTATTCACACTCTGATGATTGTATTTTGTGCCTTGATACCCATTTTCATTATTGATGGGTTATATCACGTCTATTAATGGTATACATCATTGACCGGTAATCAAACGATGTCACATCAAGTTTGAACTCAATACCTTTATTCACCTGATGGGACTTGCACCATAGATGATTTGTGTAGAAGACCCTAGGAGATAGCGGCATTCAGTATGCTACTCATGATCGTGACTTTGAATCTAAGACATCACCTTTCAGATATGAGCATTTTATACCTCTAGTTTGCACCAGTTGTTTCCTTTTCAACAGGGAACCATATCTTACTGTAGAGGGATCATGGATATGATCACTTATGATAGATATTCACTATGTACTGCCTATTCATAGCCATTGTATCGGATTTTTGTACTATACCGACATGTATTCAGAGATATTATTGTATTGTGATGACTGAGTTGCTCCTTCCACTTGTGTCTCCATCACTCCACTTCTGAGATTTATAATGTATTTTGGCCATCGTAGAATCAGTCTCTGACCTCACACATTAAGAGGAATCTGTTACAACATATTTTTCCACCTTGTGAGCATCAACACTCTTTGGCCTACAGGATCCATTTCACTGACTCAAATGCACTTAATATCCTTCAGATACACCTTTTTCCCTATTTTTCTTCCTATACACTAGTTGTTCCACTTTAGCCAGTGTACCCGCGAGCTGCACCACTATAGCTCGAGGGTGACATGTAAAATGATAAAGGTCAGTAGTAAATTACTTTTTACTCCCAAAAGGTTTTCTTAGGGTGACCTTTGGCCCTCCATTTTCCCTGAAACGTCTTGATGTGTCCTTTCACTTACCTTTGGAAGGACTATATATTGAGCACATATGGCATATGGAAGGGAGGAGAAAGAGAGAGCAAGATAACTCTAGTGGATTTTTGCTGTATCTTGAGTCTACACTCATTGATACTTGTTGTTGTGAACCTTTTATGTTCACCTTCCAAACTCCTTTCATAGTTTGAGTTTTCCATTCCATGGAGGATAGAAGTGGTGGAGGCACAAGTGGAGAGACCCAGTTCTCGATTCAGATTGGTTGCCGGCAAGAGGTCGTATCACATTGTACTTCTTGTTATTTATCAATAGAAAGTATCATATTCTCATCCATTAATGTTGTGAATGTTGTTTATAATACATTGGGTTTCATTTACTTATGATATCATGGACCATTGCTATTGATGATGTTACTACCTTTCATATATTATATGCTCTTGTTGTGTATTGGCTGTCAAGACTAATTTGCAGGTTCAAGTGCATATATTGAAAGCTTCAACGGGGATCTACATCAAATGTCCAGATCGAGGTTGGTTATATTCTCCATTATCTTAGCATTGTCATTTATATAGCATTGCATTGGGAATTAAGTCACTTTCTTGTAGTCAGCTGTCTGTTGTGGTCTGCCCCAAGCCATAGGAAGTTTTCTCCGTAACACGTCCCCCAGAGACAGTCGTTGAATGTGTGAAAGATATTCTCTATGCTTGGAATTGGCACTATCAGTTGCATAAATGGATTGTGGAATCTTAGTAATAGAAATGGGTTGTAATATCCATTATGGAGGATGAAAGGGAAATATCTCACCCTAAACTATTTATGTTTGTAACATAATAATTGTATGCTTGGAAAGTATCAAGAATGAATGTTATACACGTGCATACATATATTGAAATTCTAATTGGTGAGAAGATCATAGCTAATAATTGCTTGTGTTCATGGTAGAGATCCCATGAAATTAGATCAACTATGATGTGGAAGAGGAAATTCCACGCTACAATGAGGAATTGGAAAGGGAGAATTATTTAACCCCTCTCTTGCTATTGTATTTATATTTCCTGATCTTATATACTGAAAATTATGGCATAGGGATGTTGGAAATGCAAGAGAGTAGCAGATTAAATGCATATGAACTAGTGGGCATGATTAAAGAGTCATTGCATAGTGCATGTGAGTTGCTTATGCATGAGCATGAAGTTGCATATGGATAACGGTAGTGAAGTTACACATGCAATATCCCATTAATGGTATTGCCTATGGTTGATGACAATTAATGTTGTTGATAATGGTTGTACGAATCAAACCATAAAAGCATGATTGATATGAAAGAGATTAGATAGATGAAATGAATATGCACCAGATGGCATACTAATAGACATTGCACAATACAAGTGAAAATGTTTGTGCATATATATATATGGTATTGCATATTGGTAAAATAGTGAGGTTTTACATATGCAATAAGTCACTTAAGATCATTATGGTGGTTGTTGATAATTAGTTCTGTGCGCATTGGTTGTAGGACAAAAGAAAACTGAAGCATGGCTAAGGATGTGGATGATGTTGTTTCCTATGACCAACAACCTTATGAGGAAAGGATGGTGCAACAAATCTGTGATCATGAGGTTGGAAAAAGGACTATGAAGCCTTGATAAGAGGCCAACTGATCAGTTAACATCAAGTGATGTTAATGACAGCCATGCAGGTAATGGTTATTTGTGCTTAATTGCATGAATGTTGAAAGAGGATTTGGTGAGATCCCTTCAACTATGTTTAACTATGTTGATTGATTTGCGTGTGGTATTGAGTGCCTGAATGTGAATGTCAACCTAGCAAGTATGGTGAGGTGTGGGTAAGTGAAATCAAGGAGACTTACACCCTATAGTTTCTTAGAAACCTCAAATGTATTCATATGAAATTATATCATGCCATTTGTGAATATTGGTTGTGAGTTTAACAACCAAAAAAAGTGAGGACTTATGAACCTGCCTTGGTAGTGAATACTGTGTGTGGTAATTATGGTTAGGCCATAGTGTGTTTGAATGCATAGTATTCGTGAAGTAATGCAAGGTTGCATTGAAGAGATGTGCATTGAAATATTCTATAAACGTTGTGAATGTGCACGCATATGTGTGGGTGCACATGTTAAGATGCATTGTGTGAATGCATGGTTGTGATATAATATGTTTAATGCAATTAGATCATCGATGAAATGGTGAACTATTGTTAATCATGAGACCATTTCATGAGATGTTGTGAATGCAGGAGAATGATTACATGAACAAGGTAGACATGTTGATGGGCTACCAGAGTGCTCTGTTGAAGGGACAGAGTTGCATAAAAGGAATATGGATGTAAAGTAATGAGTATTTATAGTTTACTTAAATTGCAAGAACAGTGTACCTGTGCCTTACAATTTTATTATGATAATGATACATACATATATATATATATATATATATATATATATATATATATATATATATATATATATATATATATATATATATATATATCATTGCATTTCAAATATTAACAACTAAAGGTGTTTGAATTATTGAGTGTTATAATTTTGAGATCACTTCAGTGACTGTTGTAGCAATGAAAGGATTATATGCATAAATACTCACAACATGTTGGCTCATTGAAGTTTCAAATTTTAGGTAGAAAATTCTTGCGTATGGCCATGAGGGTAAGTCCATAGTAAATACCTGGATATACCATGTATAGAAGCCAAAGGTTATGAGAAGGTTCTCATGGTTGTGGAATTTAACTAATGCATGAAACAGATTTGTGAATTTCAGATTTGAAACTTTGCTAGTAATTGCTAATGATTGTTTGGCTTATATAAAATTGTGTGAGGAGGACATGTTGTAGGTGGATGTTCATGTATGGTAGCAAGGGGGAAACCATAATGGATAGGGTGATACCACTTATGAGAGCCAAACAATATGAGGAATAGCCTCATTGCTAAGCAAATCAATTTCTATAGTAGACAGAATTGCAAATTCATATTGAATTTAATTATTAATGGCATTGATTGGTTATGGAACAATCAGATTTGAGGTTTATTGTTAAATGCTGCTGACTATTTGGCTATTTGATAAGTGTTCCAGGATGACACATTGCGGGAAGACCATGTGTGATGGCCTGTCGAATCCAAGCTAGATGGGGAGGATCCCATGCTCTAGAAATGGGTATCGAGTGAAATGCCATTGTAAATGTTGATAATGTCCCAGCTGCACTGCATGTTGGGAATCCATGTGAGTGAGATGCTGAAATTATGCCAAGAAGGAATGTGTGGGTTATGGAACGTGAAAAGATTGGGGTGGAAAATCGAAGGACTGTTGACTTAGAGAAGGGATCCCCCATTCTTAGCAAATGAAGAAAAGATACATCTGTAAACGGATGAGTATTCTGTAACCCTAACTAAGGATATACATGTCTGGTTATTAGATTTAAAATGAAGAGCATGTTTAATTATTATTCCAGATTGCTTGAGTGTGACTAAGGCCTACATGACTCACATAAGAAAGGGATGCATACCTTTTGGGTGCTGGGTTATGTTAGGGGTGTCAATATTGACTACACCCTAAGGGAATGGATGCATTCCTGGTGTTTCAATACTTGATAGTGAATGTTATGAAATATGGTTACAATTTTAGAGAAGTAATACCGATGAGCCTACTTATCCTCCTTGTGCTATTAGCTTACATAGATGCAATTTGGTGTTGCACGTTAAGAGGCAAAGTTAAGCAAGGGTGCTCAAGAGGACTGTATGGGAAGTAGTAACCTTTCTGCGCTCACACTAAAGGACACTAGAAGGGATGGATAGGACCGCGGAGGTGTGTTGCAGAAAAGGGGTATCATCCTTGTGTAGTGTGAGGGGGTATTGTGGGGCCATGCTAGCTTGTAGTCAAGAAAGTCACCTATAGAGTTCCTAAAGGGAACCATTGTTTTGCATAGGAGAAGGAGTGCCATCCTTGTTTGGATGAAGAAATGTTATATGCTTGATAAACCTAGTCAACGTACTGGCTTGGCATGTTGTTAAATGGGATGCCTGACAAACCCAATCGGTGTACTGGCTTGGCATGTTGTTAAATTGGATGCCTGATAAACCCAGTTGGCATACTGGCTTGGGATGTTGTTAAATTGGATGTCGGATAAACCCAGTCAGTGTACTGGTTTGGCATGTTGGTAAATTGGATTCCTAATAAACCCAGTCGGTTTACTTTCTTGGCATTGGTTATTCAGATGATGTTCTGGAGAAGCATGTGTGCTGGCCAAGCATCCACCCCACAGGTGATCGAAGGCTCGTAAAGTAGAGAAGGAAACCTGTGGAGTAGAGAGGAAATGCACAATACAGATAAGTATTCAATTTCATTTATTTCTTGTTTAGAATAATGAAGATTTCAGGTATAAGTCTTCTAACAGCTAAGTTGATACACTATTGTTTCTTGGTTGGAAACCCTGGTCATTGCAGGAAGCAAGGACCCTGAAAGAACTTTAAATTCTTGGTAAATCTAGAGAGTAACTGTTTGGAGCTATACATTCTTGGTAAAACCAGAGAGTAACTGGTTGTGCGCTTTAAATTCTTGGTAAATCCAGAGAGTAACTTGTTGGAGCGTTAAATTATTGGTAAATCCAGAGAGTAACTGGCTAGAGCTATAAATTCTTGGTAAACCCATAGAGTAACTGGTTGGGCATTAACTACATGATGTAGTGGAGTAGCCTGTGTGCTGGCCCAACATTCATTATTGTATCCATGGGAAATCCAAGGCTTATAAAGCGAAGAAGGAGGCTGTGGAATAAAGGGAAGACATCCAATACAAATAAGTATTTGGTTGTCTTGCAGCTTCTTGCTTATGAATATACATGTGTATATGATTTAGTTATGTTTTCTCAAACTCTTGTTTAGAGATACACCCTATGAAAATAAATTGAACATGTGAACTGATTCAATGTTTGAGTGTAGGTATTGTTGAAAGGAAGGACTATGAAAGCATCTAGAGGATGCATGTAAACATGTGACCATACTAAAGAGCTCAGTATGAACAGTAATGAAAGATGGTGCTAGTGGACATGTGTGGGTCCTAGCAGCCAAAGATTCTATAGGAAACAATGGGGAAGGGTTCCCTAGTTGAAAGGCCTTAGACCGACCTTAGACACTAGGTGTCATAGCCAAGAAAGGGCAAGTCAAGCATTCTCATTGAAATGAAAGAGGCTAAGGAGCATGAAACCACAGTGATGGTGTGGCTCCGGATTGGAACAAGACTAAGAGGGGGAAACTCTTACTCGTCTCTTTCCTTTTTGACTGATGCATCTTAGAAACAAAATATTGTTGAGTGCATGTCATAGATGAAAATAGATTGTGTTTAATTTCTTGAAATGAATTGCGAATGCTGAAATAATTAACTCCCTGTGAAAGGATGAACAAGAATGAGTTCATGTGTATGTTGGGAAAGCATGAAAAGTGTGGAAGTCTTGTGAGTAAAGGATGGACTTTCCATGTCAATTGGGAAAATAATTGACTAATTTTAATATTTTATTATGCTTGTCCTAACAGGAATTGCCATGATGACTCTCACAGGTGAGAAATTGAAAGCCATTGTTTGCAGCTGTTACAAGCCAAGTGTTGCTAGTGAGTAAAGTGAGAGCCAGTGGTGTACATTTTCCATAGCAGCAGACCAAAGGCTATGGGTTTTGGCTAGAAATATTCCGCAATTAGTTTCCAGGACGGCAAGAAAGATGATAGCCATGAAATTCCAGACTTATAGATCAGCTGAAAGGGTAATAAAAGGAAGGGATTTCTCTGAGAAATGCCCACCTGTAGAGCTAGAATATCAAAGCCAGCAAGAACATCTTGAGGAATCCAAAGGACTTGATCCTAAAAGTTCAAATTCAAGAGATGAAACGTAGGACAAACCTGCCACATTTTGTAAATTTTGGACATGTGTAAAGTGGGTATTTATTCCTAATTATTGGAACAACGAGGACAATGTTATTCCAAGGGGGAGGGTATGTCACGTCCCCATATTGACCCTATTGCATTAAATTGTAAATGATGTAATATTGTTATAAAATCATGGTGAGGAGCTCAAGGCCAAGGTCCCTCCATCGATTTATTGATGCATATGGTTCACGTGCTAGCGAAGCACATTGGAATTTGAAACATCATGTAAATATGCATTTTAATAAAACACTCCAAACTAGCTATGCAATGCAACAAGAGATGGGGGCATGATTTTACAAGGAATTGGGAGGGAAAACATTCAAACCCTTGATCCAATCAAGTCAAGTCAAGTGTCAATGAGATAACCCATCAAACCCTCAACTACCCATGTTGACTTTTGTACCCAATCATTCATTTCTCCCAAGAGTTGGTTGAGGTAGTTCATGCCTTGGGGAATGGGAGTTATGGCTTTCCAAATTCAAGTATGGGAAAGCCACCCTTCATGGAAAATCGTGTTTTGCTCCTTGGGAAATAAAAGAGCCATGAATTGCTCCCCAAGCCATTAACCATCAACCAGTTTCTCCCCTTCACGAGTTTGGAGCTACTTGGGTGTTTTCTAGCCATGTTTTTCTGGTTTTTCTTTGTTCTCTAGCGGAGAAGAGGGCATTTTTGTGCTGAAGAGTTGGTAGAAGAAGAGGGAGTTCGATTTGGGGTTTCAATGAGGTCGTTTTGGAAATTTGAAATGCTCATAACCTCTGGGAGAAATCAGGTTTCCTCCCTGTGGTCAAATTCCCCTTTCCATAGTCTGTTTTGGTGTGCCCACGATTTGGGGAAAACCCATGGCTATCCTGCTTGTAAATCCCATTGTTAAAATATGCCTCCATGCCCAATGAATGTGCTTTCTTTGTGAGAAACAGGTATGTTGGGATGTGGATTATGGGTATCTATTTTCTTTGGTTGTGAATGAGCTTGAATGTCCCCTTTTCCTTGTAAGAATCATGCCCAGCTCGGGGGTGGAAGTTGTGTTGAGAGATTGATAAACACAACTGGCGTATGGTTGGGTGGAACATTGCAGCGACATAGCTAGTTGCTTGGGATAATTGCACAATCAGGATAAGTATTCTCTATGTGTATTTTACTTCTGCAATGTTTTAATTTGATGATTATTATTGATATGTTGAATGCATATGAAAGATGTTTGTGGATGATGTTCTTATTCCCATGTGCATGTTTAATTGATTTGCATATGCATACATTTATTTTATGGCTGTGAATCTAATGAATGGATTGAGTTTATGTAAAATCCCCAAAGATTGACATCATGTTCCCTTCCTGGAATTGGGTCCACAGGAGGAAACGTGACAATCTCTGTGGAAGATCTCCTTACAACACAGCACATTTGCAGAGTTAAAGAATTAATATATTGTCGGTAGTAAAAGAAACTAATTTATCTTGTAAAAATAAATTACCGTGCATAAAATCAAATGATATAAATAAATAAACACACACCATTAAATCACACTTGATAGATAATAAATCGTACTTATGAAAATAAACTAGAAGACAATATAAACAAAATAATACTATCTGGCATAATGCTCTCATCTCATGGAGCGATCTCTTTCTCCCAAGAAGAGAGTAACAGGATAAGATCTATAACATCATAAAATAAACTAATTATACTAAATAGAAAATAAAAGAATTACAATCTACATCAGCACAAGATCTTGAGAAAGAGAATCTATTCCATCATGAATTGAATAATTGCTCTAAGAGTCCCTCCTTGGAAAGGAGAAGGAGATCTTATTTATACATGAGTTCTTCATAATAAATAATAAATGAAGATCCAAAATATCCTCAAGAATATCCACAATATCTTGATGAAGATCCAAAATATCGTCAACGAATTGCTAATAATTTGGATCTCAAAACTAATTCAAAGCCAATTCCAATATTTGCTAACTCTCATGATATTTAGGATACCTTTGAAGTCAAATTCGAATTTGGGAATAGAGGCTATAATAAAATAGTCTAAACTCATCCCAAATGTTTCCTAATAGCTCTTGATTTCTTATATCCATCATATATTTGATGGAAATATTCAAATCTTTGTGGATAAGACAAATATGCACTCATATCCACCACCATTTGCCACCTTTAATTTAAAAGCCTAATTTGGAAAAATGAGAAACATGTAGAATAATGAATATAATAATTCATCATTTACAAATTAACCCATAGTTCTTCTTTGACGTATTTTCCAAGGTGACTTCATAGTTAGTGGTCGACCTCCGCATCTGCAAAACATGGATCTAAAACAATTTCCACATTAAGTCATTATTCATAAGTAAGCACAAAATATGCCAGTTCTTCCAAATGTTAATCAAAATTCAATGAAATACTAAGAAATGTAATGGAAACCACTTTAAACCAAAATCTCACAAATAGGCATTAAAAATGATTAAATATAAGTTCATTGATAAGCAGAAAGGGTCTAAAAGTGAGGGAAAATGATATCAAAATATGTCAATTCCATGACCCAATATCTCCCCCAAACTGAATATGTTGCATTCCCACATGCAACCTTGAACCAACCAATTTGATTGAATGATACTTCCATTTTCCAATGCACATTTAAACAAGACCATTGTTAATACCTCTCTTTATAAAAAAACGATCAATTTCATTCCAAATAGAAATCCCTTCAAATGATGGCTAATCCATTTCTTCAAAGTTTGCAATCCTCATTAATGAGTCTCCTCTTTATGAATGCAAAAGTTGATTCTCCCTAAAACAAATTATAGTTGATCCATTAATTAATTTTCCTCAAAAACATTGGCACAACTACTTAAAGCATTTTTATAGGTATTTTGTTCTATTTACATAGCCAACATACCTTCCTCAAGTATCTTTTGGTAATTTTGGAGGATCTGCATCTAATGGATTGGCGATCTGCAACCACAAAATGCGAAAATATTGTAAGTGTCGTGCAACCTCCAAGAAAAACAAATTATCCAAAAATACCAGTTGGGTTTTGACCAAAATTTGTATGGGTGTTAAGAATACACTTATGCTTATCCTGACCAAAAAATGGAGAAACCCACATCAATGTTTTCGAGAAAAAGAGAAAATAGTTGTAGGTGACTATGCTTGATTTCTTGAAAACCGTGCATTGGATTGAGTTGAAACTTACTAGATTTTTTCTTCCTTTTGTAATGCTCGTGATTACAAATTTTCACAGATATCCAATTCACCATTTAAAATATATGACCAAATAGTTTTTACACTTTTATAGTAGACTGTGAACTTCTTAAACTGTGGCAACAACCAAAATGAATATTTTACCCGTCCTAATGTAAATGAAGAGAATCACAAGTTGGACTAAATCAACTTTAGATCTAAGCTCTTACACATACATGACACCATAAGGCTAAATAATTCTCTTATCTTAGCATAACCTTATAACCCAAAACATTGCTCCATTGGTTGCTTGCCACAAGATTGTTGTATAGGTTTACCATGTCCCCCAAATGGAGTGCTGAAAGTAAACATTTTGATTGTCATCATAACAAAAAGTAAGCATTCTAAGACCAATTTGAAAATTTGTTGCACAAATAATTATATGATACCAGGTGGGCATGAAAAAATGGGCATTGGAGGTGTTGTTCAATCATCAAAGCATAAACACATTGGATAATAAATCTTTGTTTCCACTGTTGTCTTAACATTTCTCCAAATTGCATAATGATTCCATAAAACATGCCCGAATGTTTCCACATGCATGATACAAACCTGCTGCTAATTGTTGTTTCTTTCCTACAACCACTACAAGAGCGTTGATTGGGGAGGTACCAAGGGCTTCCATAATTGAAATCAAATTAAAAAGGATTTCCAATTGGTCATTGGAGAGCATTGCTTATTGTTAGCACTTTTCATAGATTTGAAAGAAAAGAATATTGAAAATAAAATTTGGATCTGCTTCCATCATTCATAAATCGCTGGAGTAGCAACAATTATTATCATCATTCCAAGCAATGTAGCCTTCAACATGATAGATGCAATTATATATCATGAAAATGTCTTGGATGAATTTAAAGACTTGGCTCAACCATAGAAAAATATATAGAAATTGGATTTCCCTTTTTTCCTTTCTCATCATACGCAACACATTAAGAATTGGTCTACCATCCACACGATATTGCAACCTGTCATTACTGAGGTGAAACTCCAAGGGGAATTGAACACATCCTTCATTACTGCTACCAAAATTTGATCAAATCCAACCAATGCAATAGGACTATTATCAAAACTTTATTGACTGTTGAAAATGATGATTCTTCTTACTGCTGTATATTGGTAGGACTTCTTCCAAAATGATTTTAGCCAAAAATTCCGATTGATTAGGAAAGCATCCAAAAGGACCGAAATACTAAAAATACCATGGATTTTGTGAATAATTTAAGTCACATCAGTAAACCAACCCTTTTAAAGCACGTAGAACCAATCATGTACCAGCATTGAAGTTCTTTGTAATTCACAATGGCTTGAAGAGTTGAACCAATATGAACCATTGAAATGAATTAAAAGAGTCATACCTTTTTCTTTCCACCTTTTGTAGGATAACAATGTGGTTATAAGGAAATTGATTCTATAGAAAATTCTTTTGCTATAGGTTCTTGTGGGGCCACCCCATTCCTTTCTTAAATTGGCCATGGAAGTTGCTACTTCTCTTCATTGTTGGTTTTTGTGTGACAACAATAGACTTACTGCTAGTTCTTGTGTGGCAGTAGTAGGAACTCCTATTGTTGGTTCTTGTGTGGCAATAATAGGGTACTCTTTATCATGCTTATATGTCACGGGATGCTGGAGTCACTTGAATATGGAAGTAGAGATGAGGTCATGGTTCAAAAGAAGATATGAAGGATTTGGATTAAGCAAGGATAGTAAAGAATGGGAAAGAATGATGATGTGTAATGTAAGGATTATAATGGGTAATGGTGTGATCATTTTGAAAGATGATGGTGTTCTCCTTCCCCCAAGCTGAAATATTTCACTACCCTTGGAAATGAGGAGGACGAAGGGAAAAAGGATCAAGTGATTTTTCAAACACAAATCTATATCATTTAATGAGCTTGATTAATAATAAGGAAAAATAAGCATACTTTCAACTACCCAAGAATGTCATGAAATTTGCAACAACATCATTTGAAGCACGAGATATGATATGGTCCACAATGAAGAAAAATTTGCAAGAACAAGTAGTGTGGAACATGAACACGATAAACTATAAACTGAAATATAGAGCTGAGAGCATGTAGCTTGAGGAGATCCATAATAGGGTTCTGATGTATAAATGAATCTTGGAAATATTATTTAGATATTTACTTGGAAATGTTTATTCAAAAGAGAAACTTGGATGGAATGATTTATTTCTCATGTTATTTGCAAGCCTTGTCTGCCAACAAGCTGGTTTTCAAATCATTCCAAGGTATGATGGCACTTGAGACAATTTTTCATCATCACATTTTATTTGGGAATGGGGTAGGGTGGTGAGGGAGCTTGGCATTGTAAGTGAGCCAAGCTGACTTTATTGTGTGGGTTAGGGATGGATGGAGTAGAAAGTCATGGAAGTGATAGAATGGTGGAGGTTGAAGTTGATCTAATGACAGTGGTGACATAAATGATGTTCATGAGAAAAGGTTATCAACCACATAAGAAAATGAAATCTTTAGGGAGCTCGCACGAAGATGATACCAAATATCGTTATAATGTCAGCACGCGAGTGGTAAAAATCAAAAGCGCACACGTGCTCCCAAGATCGTTCACGTGATTTTAGTCTGGAAATTACCAAACCTCCAATAAGGCATCCATGTTGGCAAAAAAGCATGCATGCGCTAGTAACATGCACACATTATTAACGCACGCGCGTTAAAAATGTGTGTGCACTCGAAGAACGTGTGTGCTTCCAATAATGAATGGGATTCTAATAATGTGCATGTGCTTCTACTAACATGTGCACGCTTCTAATAAGGGCATGCACTTTTAAAAATGTGTGCGCGCTCTTATTACATAAATGAATAAAATATGTATTTTGTCCATAACGTTTGATCCTAAACTCGGATGTTTATGCTACTTATACCGTTGGAATGGTTTTTTCGAGGCCTTCAAATTTGTAGCTATACGTTTTCCATGATTATGCATTGTTTGTTTCTTATTTAAAAAAAAACAATCTATGACACCTTTTTCATTTTCCTATCTTAGGCATAGTCAAGGGAGGGAGGGATATTGAGAGAGAGAGAGAGAATCATGGATGGTAGGATGGAGAGGGATGAATGGATAGGAAGAGGGAAAGAGATATGGTTAGAGAGTGGGGTATAAAGGGATGGAGAGAGAGAGGTGAAGGGAGGGATGGTGAGAGAGAGTGGAGGATGGTGGAATATAGCGATATAGAGAGAGAAACATATAGAGAGGGAGGGGAGAAGTGAGGTAGTGAAGAAGGGAGGGTGACAAACAAAGTGAAGGAGGGGATGAGATGGAAGGACTGAGGCTTGGGGAGAGAGAGAGAGAGAGAGAGAGAGAGCGAGGGGGAGGGGGGGGTTAGGAAGTGAGAGAGAGTAAATGATGTGTGTGAGAGTTTGAGAGAGAAAGAGAGAGGTAAAGAAGGACCAAGGTGGGGGTTAGGAAGCATTTGATGCAAGAAGGGAGGTAGGGAGAAAGGGAGGATGAGGGAGATAGAAATCAAGTGAGAGAGGGGGGAGAAGAGTGAGGGAGGGAAGGAGGAAGTGCGTGTGGGAGACATAGTGAGGTAGGGAGGGAGTTAGAGGGATGAAGAGAGAGAGAGGGGGGGGAATAAGGTAGGATTAAGAGAGATATCAATGTAATGAGAGAGAGAAAAGGGGGAAGGGAGGGTGGAATAGTGATTGAGGTAGAGAGGGAGTTAAAGGGATAGGGAATGAGATAAATAGAGATCAGGGGGGTTGTAGTGAGGCAAGGCAAAAATTGATGGAGGGAGAGAGTCAAGGGGCGAGAGTGAGGGAGAGAGGGTGAGAGGGAGGGATTCAAGGGGAGGGGGGGAGGGAGGGAGGGACATATAGAGAAAGGGATGGATGGAAGGAGCATGAGAATGTGTGTGTGTGTTAGAGAGAGAAAGAGAGTCGAGAGCAGGAGGAGGAAGGGTGTGTGTGGGTGAGAGAGAGGGGGGGGGAAGGATGAAAGGTTGGTGAGTTTGAGAGAAAGAGAGGGAGGAAGAGAGAGGGAGTGTGAGATGAGGTGGAATAAATACACACACACATAGATATTGGAGGTTAGGGGTTTAAAAAGAGAGAGAGAGAGAGATAAAGAGATAATGGGGGTTAGGGGCTGAGAGAGAGAGAGAGAGAGAGAGAGAGAGAGATTGGGGGTTAGGGGTTTAGAGAGAGAAATTGGGGGTTAAGGGTTTAGATAGAGAGGGAGATATATTGGGGGTTAGGGGTTGAGAGAGAGAGAGATTAGGGATTTAAATATACACACACACACACATAGAGATGGGAGGTTAGGGGTTTAGAGAGAGTGAGAGAGAGATTGGGGTTAGGGGTTTATATAGAGAGAGAGAGATTGGAGGTTAAGGGTTTAGATAGAAATAGATATTGGGAGCTAGGGGTTTAAAGAGAGAGATTGGAGGTTAGAGGTTTAGATAGAGAGATATATTAGAGTTTAAGTGTTTAGAGAGAGAGATTGGGAGTTACGAGTTTAGAGAGATGGAGAGATTGGAGGTTAGGGGTTTACAGAGAGAGAGAGATAAATTAGGGGTCAGGGGTTTAGAGAGATATTGGGGGTTATAGGTTTAGAGAGAGAGAGAGAGAGATTAGGGGTTACATATTTAGAGAGAGAGATTGGCAATTAGTGGTTTAGAGAGAGAGAGAGAGATATTAGAGGTTATGGGTTTAGATAGATATAGAGAGAGAGAGATATTGGGGATTAGGTGTTTAGAGAGAGAGAGAGACAGAGACAGAGAGAGATTGGAGGTTATCAGTTTAGAGAGAGAGAGATCCGAGGTTAGAAGTTTAGAGAGATAGAGAAATATTGGGGTTTAGGGGTTTAGAGAGAGAGCTATTAGAGGTTAGGGATTTATATATAGAGAGAGATTGGGGGTTAGGGGTTTAGAGAGAGAGCGCGATAGAGGGAAGCTGGAGGTTAGGGGTTTAGAGAGAGAGAGAGAGAAAGAGAGATTGAGGGCCAGGGGTTTAGAGAAAGAGATTGGAGGTTAGGTGTTTACAAAGAGGGATATTGGGGGTTAGGGGTTTAGAGAGAGATTGGTGGTTAGGGATTTAGCGAGCGAGAGAGAGAGACATTGGGGAGGGAGGGATATTTTAAGTTTGGGTCTAAGAGAGAGAGAGAGAGATTGGAGGTTAGGTGTTTACAAAGAGAGAGATGGAGATAGAAAGAGAGAGATTGGTGGTTAGGGGTTGAGAGAGAGAGGGAGGGAGGGAGTGATATTGGTCGTTAGGGTTTGAGAGAGAGAGAGAGATATTAGGGGTTAGGGGTTTAGAGATAGAGAGAGATAGTGGATGTTAGGGATTTAGAGAGAGATATATATATATATATATATATTTGTGTTGGGGGTAGAGAGAGAGAGAGAGAGAGAGCGAGAACAAGGGTTATATATATATATGTAGAGAGAGAGAGAGAGGGGGGGGTTAGAGTTTTAGATAGATATATATGGAGAGAGAGGGGGTGGATGAAAGGTGGGTGAGTTTGAGAGAAGGGGAGGGAGGGAGAGAGAGGGAGTGTGACACATGGAGGGAGGGAGATGAAGGAATGGTGAGAGAGAGAGGGAGGGATAGAGAGAAAATGATGGGAATAGAAAGAGAGGGAGGGAAGGAGGGAGATAGAGAGGCAATGATAGAGGGATGGATGGAGGGAAGGTTTGAGGTAGGGAACGAGATGGATTTATGCAGAGAGAGAGAGAGAGAGAGAGATCTAAGAATACCTTTCCACCTATATAAGGAGAATCAAATATTATTTCCCAATAAAAGTTTATGGAAAAAACATTGAAGGCATGTTCTTATGTAAGAAAAATGTGGATTCATTTTATTCTATTGGTCAAAATATTCATAATATTATTTTAAACATAACATATAAAAGGTAATGAATCATAGAAAACCTAAAACAAAAAAGTTGTAGATATAAGAAATAATTTTCCAATGTTATAAGGAGCGTCAAAATATGAGTTTTGGATCAAACATTATGGTAAAAGCAATAAAGGCATATTTACATGTAATAAAAGCATGCACGCATTTTGATAGCACGTGCACGTTATTAATGCGCACACGTTTTGATAATGTGTACACGTTATTAATGTGTATGCATTTTGATAGCATGTGCGCACTACTAATGGATGTGCGTTCCTACAAATTAAAAGAAAAAGGCAAGACAACATCTCTTCATCTACGTGGTGGATGAGTTGGTTGCTTCGGTTTTAGGTTCGGATTGACAAACCTCTTGGTTTGGACTACATAAACCAAAAAACCACCATTTCTTCATATCCATGTTTTTCAACATTGATTCTACATATGCACTAATTGTTCATTTCAAATGAAATAGCACAGACTTATAGAGCTCTATGTGTAGATTCTATATATATATATTTTTTTATAAATACAATATTTTTTTCTATTTTTTATTTATTTTTATTTGCACACATTTCAAAATTTTTAAAAACATAGGTCTTTTATTTTTGCTATACCTTTTAATTGGATCAACTATTTTGAAAATGGGAAAGAACCCGCACAAGTACAAACAAAAACCTACACACTAAAAAAAGATAGTTGATTGAGTAGGTTAAGACCCTCATAGAGGGACCTAACGCTTGACCTTGTCATTTTAGGGTTTTGTTGAATTCATTAATTTTAAAAAAATATAAACTTAACTTTAAATTTTTTGGAAAAATAGTGTTGCACAAGAACCGCATGTGATCTACAACTCTACATAAATGTTTTTACAAATTTGGACTATTTACATACCAACCCCAGGGCCTAATGCAAACATATGCATTATGTTTTAGAAAAAAATAACATATCAATCTTAGAAGAACTCCATTTTTGGGGAGTTATACTTATTTTCCATAAATAAAATATATATATTCTGGAAGGTGATTCGATTGTCTACGTTTCATATTTTTACACCACAATCTAAAAATTTGTGTAGGTACCTCCAAAAAATCATTTTAATGATCAGATTTATGTTTTTTAGGAATTCCATTACAACTAATGCATCATAAGTGGGTATCATTACCTTGCATCATCCCTTTATTAAATTTGGCATGCATGTATATTATGGGAAGAATGAAATACATAAGTAGCCATGGTGCTAGTGAATGAGTGTGATGAACCCTAGGTATTCTAAAAGGATTATTTTGTAGCAATGGGGAATGTGGAAATGACACTTGACCTTTGCAACAATGGTCTTCAAATTCTTCAAATCAATTCTTCATGATGTTAGGATAATTAATACAAACTTTTCCACCTTAGCATTATTAGTTTCTTCTAGTATTGGATGATTTCATTTACCCCCTAATGGTGTGCAGATTTCATCTAGGCCTCATTATCCACTTGATGTGCCCTGCATGCATTCTTTTAGGACATCCAAAGTTAGTTCCCTACATTTTAGGATCTAACTCAGTGATCTGGTTCAGTCCACCTAAGTTCCTGACTCTAGTGGGGGGTTTTCACTATAATTCTTCCTCCTTGCTAATCCTATTATTGTGAGGTATTGTAGGGCTCAATTATATGTTGTGTTCTAGAATTTCACATGGTATTAGAGCCCATCAAGGTTGGTTTATCTTCAATTTGAGAGTTTTTGTGGGATTTTGAGAAGTTTTCAGTGCAACAATTTCAGTTTGTATTCGCTCCAGCAGTTACACATGGAGAATTTGAATGCTCCCTTGACTCCAAGAATCTTGACACCCTTCAATTATCTTGATTGGAGGGAAGATATGTTGATTGCGTTGCGCAACAAGATTATGTACATGGTAACAATGGGAAAGGAGGTCGAACCTCAGACAACTATTGAGAAAACAAAGTACCTAAACAAGTTAGATGAGGCTTTTGGTTTTATGTGTATTCACATCTCCAGTGATTTTCTCTTTTATCTTGATGGATTGAAAACACCAAGGGAGGTTTGGAAGAAGCTTGAAACTCTCTTTGGTAAGAAAGATGAGATGAAAGGCCATGTTTTGGAGAATGTATTAATTTCTCTTCAACCTAGGATTTTCGAAACCATACAAAAGTTCTTTTCAAATTTCAAGTACTTGGTTATGCAGTGCAAACAATGTGGAATTGGAGAGAAGGATGAGCAGTTGGTGCTATCCATCCTAATAAAGCTTGGCCTTGAATTTTTAGTATTTGTGTCTACCTTCCACTCTGGGAGATTGTCAATCCCCAATTGGAAAATTTATTTTTGAAATGCATTCACGGAATCCCTGATCCAAGAACAAGACAAACTGATTCAAATGGGAACCTTGAAAGCCTCCAAGAATCAGGCCCTTATTGTTGGGGAGACAAAAACTGCGAATGCTAAAGGGAGGAAGAAAGGAAAAGACAAGAAGCAATTTGAATCCAAGTTAAAGGAGAAGACTAATCCATCAGAAGAAGCCTCCAACTCCAAGAAGGATAAGAAAAATAGGTTTGAGAAGACCAAGTGTACCTATTGCAAGAAAGGAAACCATCCAGGGAGTTCATGCATGAAGAATAAGATAGATCAAATGGCCAAATTTCTTGAAAAACACAACATTAAATTCTCTCCCAGAAGGCGCAAGTTTGATTAATTTTGGAAGTGAGATAGATGATCATGAGAAATTCCATGCAGTGAAGGATAGATTCTCACAATCACAAGCATTTCTCATTGATTTTGGATCCTACAACCACATGGTTTCCTCCAAAGAATCATTTCTACTCTAGATCTCACTAATGGTACTAGTATTCACATGGGAGATTATTCATGGATCTCTGTTGAAGGGAACGGAACAATACAAGTAGAGCAGGGAAGCTTCAATAATATTTTATATGTTCCTTCTCTGGAAGCAAACTTGTTATCTGTTTATCATATGACACACACAGGTTCACCGAAGAAATTAGTTTTTGGACCTGACATAGTTGAGATTACATAGATCTCATATGGGAAGCTAATAGCAAAAGGTGTTGCAAACCATGCCTTAAAGGAATATGATTTCTCCCTTTTTTTTCCATATTCACATCAAAGTGATCTCTTGACTCATGAAATGGGAGCAGCTGACTCTGGCATGAGAGATTCAAACATCTAAATTTCAAGTACTTGCAATAGTTGCACAAGGAAGAGATGGTTGAAGGATTTCTCGACATAAAATTCTCTCAAGGGATTTGCAAAGATTGTTTGATAGGGAAGCATCCAAAGACAAATTTTGGTGTTGGGAAGGTAAAGAGAGATTCGTCCACACTTGATTTGATACAAAGTGATGTTTCAGGACCAATTCCCATAACTTCTATGAACAGATCTAGATACCTCCTGACCTTCATAAATGACTTCTCTAGGTTTTGTTGGATCTTTTTTCTTAAGCAGAAGTTTGAGGTATTCGAAACTTTCAAATTCTTCAAGGCCTTGCTTAAGAACACTACTAGACAAAATATCAAAGCACTTAGATTAAAAAATGGAGGGGACTATATAAAGAAGTATTCACAACAGTTTTGTGCATATGAAGGAATTCAAATGCAACATTTTGTCCCATACACACCACAACAAAATGGTGTAGCTGAGAGGAAGAATAGGTCATTGAAAGAGATTGCTACCTATCTACTTGAAGCAAGGGATCTTCCATCATATCTATGGGCATAATCACTGAACTGTGCAACATACATTCATAATAGGTACCCGACAAATATGTGGATGGGATCACTCCATTAGAAGCACTAAAGGGACATAAACCTAATGTCTCTCACCTAAGGGTTTTTGGATTCAAGGAATGGGCCAGAATCCCATCTAACAAAATAAATGATCTTCAACCCCAAAGTAGCGACTGCATTCTACTGGGATATGCAGAAGATGCAAAACCATATAAGCTGATGGATATTTCAACCTAAATATGCTTCATTGAAAGAAGTGTCAAGTTCAATGAAGATCCATTGCAATATCTACATCCGGATGAAGAACAAGGTAGATATGATATTCCTACTCCATTTGCACAAGATGAAGATCCGAATCATATCCCTTATGAATCATGAGGACCAATTTGAATCATATTTTGATGTTGAGAATGAAGTTCAAGCAGATCCAGATCGAGAACCAGCACATGCTCCCAATCCATGGCCAAGGCCAAAATGGGCTCACAAAATCCCCGAAGCTACTGGGAACATAGTTGGAGATCCATCTAACCATAAAAGAACCAGATATCAGTACCAAGATGCAAACCTTGCACTATGTTATATAGATCCACTTCTCCTAGTGAGGTGCTACATGATGGTGGGGTTTGATCCACAATCCTTCAAAGAGGTTTGACATGATCCAAGATGGAAGACTAAGTTTCACATGCACTACATCAGGGAACTAGTGCACAATAGGATCAACACACTGCATTGTTGTCCTATAGAGGAGCACACTGCAGAAATATTTACAAAGTATTTGCACATGTGAAGGTTGTTTGAGTTTCTTGTTGTTCATTTTTTAGGGGGGGTAATTTTTCCATGAGGTTTTCCCCCATTTCCTTAGTTTCATGAACAATTATTTTATTATTATTTGATTGTACATGGGCGACCTTTGCTCTCAGTAACCAGGGACCGAGATTGTCTAGGTTTGGATTAAGGGGGGGTGTTAGGATAATTAATACTCCAACCTTGTACACCTTAGGATTATTAGTCTTTTTCTAGTATTGGATGATTTCATTTCCCCCCTAGTGGTGTGCAGATGTCATATAGGACTCATTATCCACTTGATGCGCCTTGCATGCATGATTTGAGAACATCCAAATTCTGTTCCCTACATTTTACGAGCTAACTCAATGATCTGGTTCCGTTCACCTGAGTTCCTGAATCTAGTGGGGGGGTTTTGCTTTTATTTCTATTGGTTATGATCTAATGCCCCTTCTCTAGCTTGTTTGCATGATATTTTGCATGAAAAACTCACTTATGCACCCTTCTTCATCAGTTAACTGATAGTAGCTTCAGTTCACTGACAATCAATTGAGTTTGGTTGAGTTTGGATCTTCCGTAGCACTGTAGTGCTGATATTCCTAAGCTAGTCTCACATCGATTCAAAATATCTCTTGGTATTAGAATTCTTTCTATTGTACCATATTTGTTGACTATACTAATTAATGGAATATGACATACTTTTATGTGCACATTTGTGTTTCAATGCATGTTTAATTTTACTACGCAATTCACTGTAATTCTTACTCCTTGATAATCCTATCAATGTGAGGTATTCTTAGGCTCAATGTCTGTTGTGTTCCAGAATTTCATACATATGTTTCATTCTAGATCCATCTGCAACCTTTGATAAAATGTCTTCTTATTGTTGTCTTCAGATGAGGCACTGTTGGATTGGGATTATAGGAACTTAATCTTCAAGCGCATATCTCAAGCTATTGAATCTTCATTATTGGTTGTATGGAGAACATGCCCATCTGCATAAAATTTGGTCTTCACGAATCACTAGTACATGGATTGACCTATAACTCATTCCGAGACCTGCAAAAAATACTAGCACTTACCTGCAATAAAACATGAGATCATACAAGAAGAGAGGTGTACAAGATCTCTTCATCTAGGATGTATGTAAAAAATGACTAGTGTTTATAAAAATAATCCAAGGAAGATAAATGAATAACAATGCATTTTTACATGTTGAGGAATGACGACCGTCTTAGACAACCTGACAATGTTTCATTAATAACTTTGTCGTCTCTTGTAATATTTGAGTGATTCCAAATCCAAATGAAAATAGATTCATAGGAATACTTCTAGTGTAAAAAAGTTATTAAAATCCATTAATATGATATGCCAAATCTGATAGGAAACAACTTTCATGACAGAGGTGTTTGCAAATTCCATCCTAGACAATCAATCACTAATTTGAGCATATATATATATATATATATATATATATATATATATATATATATATATATATATATATATATATATATATATATATATATATATATATATATATATATATATATATATATATATATATATATATATATATATATATATATATATATATATATATATTATGAGGGATTGAAATTATTCCAATTGGATATGAAATTATATTACCATATTCACCTCCAATAGAAACATGTTTTGAGTCTAAGAAGAATTGATAGGTCAAATATGCCAATGAACAACCTAGGAGACAAAGTTTTAAGAGTGCTGATTTAGGAGAGGCAGCTAGTATTTTGGGAATACTTTTCTCATACGATATTGAATTTGAGTGATTCAAATTGTGTTGTAAACTATATTCATAGGAGAACATTTCTTATAAATAGGTTTGAAAAATTCATCCATTTAGGCACCCAAAAAGTGACTATCCCAACTCTGTTCTTGAGTTGCCTACTCTACACCGAGTTAGTATTTTGACCATATCTTTTTCGTTTGATACCCAAATTGGAAAATTCAAATTGGATTAGAAACTGGATTTCAAGGGATACTTTTAATAGAAACATGTTTTAAAAATGTACCCATATGGTCCCTCAAAACATGATTGTCCAAATTGTGTTCTTGGTAAGTCCAACAAGCCAAAATGCCACAAAACTCAATAAACACAATATAGCTCCCAAGTAGTGATCCGAATAGGTGTGAATGTTTGTAGGGGTGTAATTTTAATGTAAATCATCCACATAACAAAAACTTTTAAGCACTCATGTAATGTACCCCACCCCGAAACCAAGGTCATGGAAACATCCAAACCCAAAGGAAGGTTGAATAAAGGTATAACATAGCGGAATAAGGTTAACCAAAGGCTATGATGACATACCATCAACCCAATTAAATCAAACATACAAACTTTAAATTAATTTTGATACTTTTAAAACAATTATAAAACTCCCCAAAATCTCATGGAAATGCAACATCGTGCAAGCATGATAATGCAACCATATTTACAAAATTTAATAAACTTGGCCTTTAGCTTTATTGAAAAATTAAAGGTGAGCATAATCAACCCAATAATTATAACTAATTAGATTTACAAAATTGTATGAAAACAATTACAAACTAGATCTTTCCACCCTAGAACTAGGCATTCACTATACATCCGTAAATCCAATTTAAGAAAATTTCATTAACAGATTTGGATCAACTCGTTGGGTCAGATATGAAACTAACATCTACATCCATTAATGTAAAATTAAAAATATATAGCTATCATATACAACCATTAATTCATACAAATATAAGATCTACTATTGCTATAAAAATCATTATCGGATCATCCGATAAGCATCCAAATACCTACAAAACCAACTGTGAGTCCAAAATAAAAGGAATACAAGCTATATTGGGAACTCTATAGCCACCAAGGGCACACTAGAGAATTCACATACATCCATACAACATCAGATATTCAATTCTCCAGAGAAACTATCAATTCAATCTAGTTTTTTAGCAGAAACATCCACTTTCTAGCAATCAAAACTCGATATTTTCATCTGTGGATCATATAACATATATAATAACACATGGAAAGCGAAATTTTAGAGTATTCTATGATAAATAATACATTCAAAAACATATACAAAGCTTCCATTAAAATCACATCTCAAAACAAGGAGAAAACTCTAATTTCCAAGTAGGATTCCTTAACTAGTGTTCCAAAAACCAAGCCATTTCAATTGGGAATTTATCTATTGATCTAATCAGCCATAGAGGGAGAATTTGTAGAGTAAGATACATAAAATAAGACACAAATAAAAATATTTCAATATTCCATCAACATCAGATCTAAAAATCAAAGAGAAACACCAATTTCCAAGCAAATAAACCATCAAATCTATATCCAACCATTGATATCTCTACCAATATTTTCAATACTAAACAATTTAGCTATGGATATAATGGAAACATCATGTAAACATATGAATTTACATAAAAAATTAAACCAGTTATCCTATTAATGTGCAACTAGCATCAACTGAACCACATTCCACCCAGCCAAAGGCACTGCTAGGCCAGATCTCACT
Organism: Larix kaempferi; assembly: GCA_027924585.1. Lineage (NCBI taxonomy): Eukaryota > Viridiplantae > Streptophyta > Pinopsida > Pinales > Pinaceae > Larix > Larix kaempferi. Next base: position 46,737,827 of record BSBM01000073.1, read on the forward strand.
TTGACAGGCCACCCTCGAGCCGAGGCCATAGATCCACAATAGAGGTGCACTCAAGGATAGCTCAAGTATCAATTTGAGAATCCACAACTCAATTTATCACCATCTACTTTCCCCTCCACCCCACTACTAGGTGCAATGGTAATCCCTTCACGCCCCTAGGTTCCTTAAGACATTGCCATTCACCATTAGGATTTGTCTATAGGTCCAGGATAGAGAAAAGTAGTGGACATGAAGGAACTATACAATATTTGTATAGGCTTTCCAAAAAAACCATACAAGATGAAATTTCTTCAAGAACAAGGTCCATTCACATAGGAGAGCGTGCATGGCTTCCCAAGCTCACAAGCTTACCAATCTCTCAACATTAATGCATCAACAACCAAAATCAACCAACAATCATCAACAACAATCAAGAACCCAAACCAATGAGGTCAACCATGGATTTATAGACCAAAGAAGGTAATTACAACCCAAGAGGGTAAAATCAAACCAAGGTAAGCCAACTTGAGTCAGAATAAGGGGGTTAACTCAACCACAAGAGGCTAACTCTAATCCAAACCAAGCAATTTGAATTTCAAGGTGAGTGGTTCCATGTCACTCTACCCAACTCAAATTCATGTGTGGAAACATCATCCATGGAGAGGAATCAAAATTAGTGAGGTGAGGAGTTACACAAACCAAGGCATATTCCACGGATCTTCCCAAAATAACGAAGGAGGGGTTACATAAGGAGTGTAAAATTAGTCACAGCAGATCTATTGAACAAGAATATCAATCACAATGATGTAAAACAAATTGGAGTAAAAATTGTGCAAGAGAGATGCATCAGTGCTCTATAATCCAGAATGGTAGAATTACAATACAATACTCTCACAATGAGTGAGCAATTTGAATTAGCCAAGGAGGTCATTTGAATATACTGCATGGCATAGCTTGGCTCCAACTAGGAGTCCTCATCATCAATCAATGGTGGTCATCAATGCACAAGTAACTGTCATCCAGGTGTCAAACTGAGTCTAACTGAGCGTAATAAGTGTAATTGATTGTAATGGAACTAATGTAGGGTAGGAGGCTCAGTGGAGGGTGCATGAGGATTTAATTGAATTCAGAATAGGTAGTCAAGTCTCGTCACAGATCTATCAAAGTGATAACAGTAGTTCGGCATCAGTCTAGCCTCAAATCAAGGAAAGACAACTAGCTAACTAAAGTGAACTGGAGTGGTAGGTGAGAAAAGGTGCCCCTTTCAGGTTGTAGGTGCATGTTGGGTGCACTAAGCACTAGGAGGGCTAAAACTAAGTGGAAGGAAGCTCTCGGGTGCTGGCAGACTCGGGACTAGGTGCTGGAGGCATCAAACTAGTGACTAGGCAGCATGTGGATGCATGCATGCATGCAAAGTACATATTGACTGATGAGATATCCTAACACCCCCCCTCAAGCTATACTATGATGTAAAAAATAAAATGTAGGGCCCTGGTTCCTAAGACCAAAGGTCACCCGAATACAATAATCCAAAAATGCTGAAAATAAGCTAAGTGAGGAAAGAGGGAAAACCCAGTGGGAAGAAAGCCCCCCCTCAAGCTAAACATAAAATGGATCTAATCTATCTCCACCATGATGGAACTCACCCCCAACAGCGAATGGAGGTAAGAGAACTTCTTCTCAGTGAAGCTCTTGGTGAAGATGTCTACAATTTGCTCATCAGTAGGGCAATATTGTAGAATGATGGTGCGATCATGCACCAACTCTTGGATGTAGTGCATATGAATCCCAATGTGCTTGGCCCTCTATTGCTGAACTAGATTTGTGGAGATCTTAATAGACCTTTTATTGCCACAAAATATGACAGTCGAAGTAGTGCTACCAAAATCAAACTCAGAAAGATTACCCTACAACCAAACTACCTGAATGCAGGAATTGATTGCCCCTCAATACTTTGCCTCTGCTGAAGAAAGTGCAATGGATTCCTGCTTTTTGCTTGACTAGCAAATAGGGCCATGGCCAATCATGAAAACATATCCGGAAGTGGACTTCTAATCAATGCTATCACCCGCCCAATCTGAATCAGTAAAACCAATGAAATCTAGCTTAGAATCTGCAGCATAATGTATGCCAAAATGTCTCATACCTTGCACATACTACAAAATGCGATTGGATGCCCGCCAATGAAGCTCATGGGGTTGCTGCATATACCTTGATACAGTACTCATGGAATAAGAAATATCAGGACTTGAGTGTGTCAAGTAGAGTAGTGAACCAATCAACTGTCGATACATAGTGCAATCTGCAAGCGGTGTAGAATTTCCCTACCTCAAGACTAATTCTTGAGAGGAATGGAAACGGAGCAGCCTTACATTTTTCCATATTAAACTTTAATAGTAGGTATGAAGCATACTTTTTCTGAGATAATGTGATCCCATCAAAAATTTTAGCTATATCCCAGCCCAAAAATTGCTTTAGTAAGCCCAACTCGCTCATGTCAAAATCTAGATTTAAGGCATTTTTTAGCTTGTTGATTGTAAGGAGAGTGCTACCAATAATGAGAAGATCATCAACATAAAGAATAAAAATCAGAAAATTACCTTTAAATTTCTGTAGATACACATTCAGATCAGATTTTCATCATTTGAAATTCTAAGAAAGAAGAAAGGAGTCCATCTTTGCGTACCAAGCTCTTGGGGCCTATTTCAATCCATACAGAGATTTCTTCAATCTACAAACTAATGATGGATCTGATATGTATCCTTATGGCTGCTTCATATATACTTCTTCGTCAAGATCTCCATGTAGGAAATCATTCTTCACATCCATATGGTGCACTTCCCAGTGCTTGGATGCAGAAATAGCAAAAACTAGGCGGATGGAATCCATCTTTGCAACCGGTGCAAAAGTCTCAGTGTAGTCAACTCCTTGGACTTGGGAGAAACCTTTTGCCTCCAGAATAGATTTCTATTTTCTGATAGATCCATCAACAGAAACCTTCGTGTGGTAGACCCACTTACATTGAACTAATTTTCTTCCAGGTGGAAGAGAAACTAGCTCCCATGTATTGTTCTTTTGAAGAGAACTGTACTCTTCATCCATGGTGGTTTGCCATCTTGGGTATCAGTGGGCATGATAGTATGATTTGGGATCTGAAGAAATAATCAAATAACATTTCTCAGATAATAATGGATCAGAAAATGAAAGAGCCATACCTTTTCTTTGAAAGTCTGCTCTTGTTCTCCTTGGATCAGCAGGCTTTCCAATGTTTGGAGTAGTAGATTGTAGAGTGTTTTGGGCCCACTTTGGTAACTGAGGAGGATCATTATGGTAGGATTCCGAACCTGATATGTCATGGACATCAAATTATGATAAAATATCAAAGATATCAGATCCAATGCTTTCTTCATTTTCTCTTGAATCTTCTTCTTGTGGAGGCTGCGAATCGACAGTGTTTTCCTTGACTAGTTTCAGATCTTGAAGCGGTTCTTCAAACTTCACACTTCAATCTATGATTATCTTTTTGGATCTCATGATTTTATATTCTTTTTATTATTATCCATATCCTATTAGGATGCATTCAGTACTTTGTGGATCCAAATCTTTTCTCTTTTCAGAAGGAGTTCTAGCCCATGCAGTGGAGCCAAAAACCCTCAAATTGGACACATCCGGTTTGTGACCAGTGAATGCTTCGAAAGGAATTTTACCTTTCACGGATGAATGTGGAACTTAGTTCTGAATGTATGCAGCAACATTCATGGATTCAGCCCAAATATTTGCAGCCAAACCTTTGGACTCAAGCATATAGGTAGCCATCTCTTTCAGTGACCGATTCTTCCTTTCCGCTACACCGTTCTATTGGGGTGTGTAGGGAACTATATGCTGGATCCGAATTCCACTTTTGGCACAAAGTTGCAGAAAATCAGTCTTGATATATTCTCTGCCATTATCATATCTAAGATCTTTGATCTTTCTCTCAGTGGCGGTCTCAACAGAAACCTTAAAATCCTTGAATTTTCCAAGCACTTCTGACTTGTTTTTGAGAAAAAAGACCCAAGTAAAGCAGGAGAAGTCATCAATGAATGTCAAAACATACCTTGAACCATTCATGGGAATATTTGGTATTTGACCACTGATATCAAAATGTATGAGCCCCAAAATAGTAGAAGCTCTGCTAGCTTTGTCGCGATCGAATTTGTGCTCGGGGTGCTTCCCAATGATGCAACCTGGGAAAATTCCCTTCGAGGAACAGAGGTGCAGAAGACCATCAACCATGGATTTGTTTTTGTAATAGCAGAAAATAATTGTAATTAAGGTGTCCAAACCTTTCATGCCAAATCCTACTAACCTCATTGCCATGAGTGAGAAGAGCAGTGTGCTTTTCAAGTGGCACAAAGCGTGAAAACCCATAGTATTTTGCAGTATGATTTTCCTTTTCGACTGCAATAAGTCTTCCACTTTCAATATCAAAAATTTAAACTTTGTTAGGGCTAAATTTAACATGCTTGGTGCACCAGTGTGTGTCATTTGATACACAGAAAGTAGATTCGAATCCAAGGAAGGCACATAAAGAACATTATGAAAACTTCCATGCTCTGAATGGATGAGCCCTTTGAGTCATCTCCCAAATGGATGGGGATGGAGCTATTTGGATCAAATGAAGAAAATGAGTCAATATTTTCAGCCATATGATTCGAGGCACTGGAATCTATCAGTAGAGTGGTGGGTTTCGAAACAGTTTCCATGAGTGCTTGACCTCTTTCATGATCATCATTTCTATCCTTCTTCTGTGCACCGTCGGGAATATTTATGTTATTCTTTTCCAAAAGGAGGGCCATTTGATCTATTGTTTTCTTCATGCATGAACTTTTAGGATGAAATCCATGGTTGCAATAAGAACATTTAGATTTTTCTTTACCCTCTTTACCCTTTTGCTTATTCCTTGAACCGGATGGTGCATTCGATGGTTTGCTTTTCTCTCTTTGCTTGGTAGGTTCGAATTTGGGATTCTCTTTCTTTTGCTTTCCTTTTCCATTCGAATTATTGGATCCTCCAACAAAGAGGGTTGAATCTTTGGAGCTTATGGACCCCATTTGAATTAGCTTATCATTCTCTTTGGTAATGGACTCAATGAAGGCATTCAAGGTAGGCATCTTCCAATTCGAATAGTTAGCCGATCGGAATTGAAAGTAGAGACAAATACCGAGAAATTTTTACCAAGCTTTGAAAGAATGGAGACGATCAATTGTTTATCCTCTTTGAAAACTCCATTGTTTTGCAATTGAAAATCCAAGTGCTTGAATCTTGTGAAAAACTCATTGATGGTCTCGAAATTCTCGGGACTAAGAGCAATCAATTCATTTTCCAATTGAAAGGCTCTAAGCTCGTCCTGCTTGCCAAATTTTTTTTCAAGTTGCTCCCATACTGCTTTTGGAGAGTTCAATCCACTGAGATGGAAATGAAGATCCTTGGAAATGGAGAGGCAAAGAAGACCATAAGCTTCATCAAGCTTATTGAAGTGTTTTGTTTTCTCAAGCAATGTGTTTGGCTCCAATTTGAGGCCTATGGTGACTCTATAGAACCCTTTTGAGTGCAATACAATCTCCATTTCTTCTTTCCAATCAAAATAATTGAAAGGAGTTAGCATAGGCTTTGAAGAAGAGTATTCCATCACTGATGACGAGTGCAATTGATGGAGAAAAACCTGCAAATCACAAGATAGCGAATGCACTTGATGGAGATGATAAACGTGCAAATCACAATCAAAACACGAACTGTAAGGTCGAACAATCCACCCTTTTAGAGTTGCATCACACCTGGGATTGGAGATCAAGCAACCTTGAAGATCCAATGTATCAATTCCAAGAATTCTGTGGAAAACTCAAGCTTCTGGAATGGTATTGGAGAGATATTTCAGCTTTGCATGCACATGAGAGAATGCACATGAGATTTTGCATACCAAAACTTCAGTATTTTTGAGCAAATTCACTAAAATCTTCATGTAGAACACCTATAGAAGAGACATCTTGTCCCTGCCATGGCTCTGATACCATATAAAATTAGTCACATCAGATCTATTGAACAAGAATATCAATCACAATGATGTAAAACAAATTCGAGTAAAAACTGTGCAAGAGAGATGCATCAGTGCTCTATAATCCAGAATGGTAGAATTATAATACAATACTGTCACAATGAGTGAGATATTTGAATTAGCCAAGGATTTAATTTGAATATACTGCATGGTATAGCTTTGCTCCAACTAGGTGTCCTCATCATCAATTAGTGGTGGTCATCAATGCACAAGTAACTGTCAGCCAGGTGTCAAACTGAGTCTAACTGAGTGTAATGAGTGTAATTGATGGTAATGGCACTAATGTAGAGAAGGAGGCTCAGTGGAGGGTACAAGAGGAGTTAACTAAACTTAGAATAGGTATTCAAGTCTCATCAGAGGTCCATCAGAGTGATAACAGCAGTTAGGAGTCACTCTAGCCTCAAATCAAGGAAAGACAACTAGCTAACTGAAGTGAATTGGAGTGGTAGGTGAGAAAAGGAGCCCCTCTCAAGTGGTAGGTGCATGCTGGGCGCACTAAGCACTAGGAGGGATAAAACTAAGTGGAATGAAGCTCTTATGTGCTGGCAGACTAGGGACTAGGTGCTGGAGGCATCAAACTGGTGACTGGGCAGCATGCTGATGCATGCATGCATGCAAAGTACATACTGAATGATGAGATATCCTAACAAGGAGTTATCCAACGTTTGAGGTGTCCAAGCTAAAAATTATCCAGTTAGGGAAATTTTTTGCAAATGGGGGTTACAAAACCAAGTGTAACCTTAAAAAAGGAGTTACGAAACACCCAAAGGGGCCTAATCAACAAATGAAATCCACCCAAGCACCCACTAAATCATGATTTAGGATCACTAGTACCAACATAGGCTAATTATCAAAAGTTGGATCCGTTGTACAATGTGTTGGTCACCCTATATGCTAATCAATTATAGCTAACACATAGGATGCTCAATATCAATTGTTTACCCAGGTAGGTCTTTTTATTTCAAAAGTAATTAGCACAATCTATGCATAAACATTCAAGTAGATGATTGAATAAATGGAGATAAACTATCCTAACTATCTGCTCAGTCAAACTCATCTCATGGCTAAAACTAATCTAATTTATCCATCTAAGAATTCAAAGTACATTTAGATTCCTACAAGCATCACTCCAACAATTACTGATCTAAGAAGAATTAAGCTAGAATTACTTTTGCAAGACGTTAAATCCTAAAGATATCAGACTACAATGCATTAACCATAACCTGTCTAAAATTATCTAATCTACAAATCATAAATGACAGTAAGAAATCAAAACCAACTGCAATCAGAATCTGACTAATTCAATAAACTTCAAGAAAGATGAATGACATAAATAAACTAGAGTTGAGCTTGACTGTAATAGTTAACTAGCACACTTGCATAAAAGGAACTAACCTACACAGTCGACTATCACACCACGTAGTTACAACTATTTAGAATGCAACCATTAGCTGCCAAAGGAAAATGCAATTATAAATTTCTACTGTTGCAGCTTCTCTGTAAAACGTATCTATTGTAACTCCACACCACACAATAGAATTAAACTAAAGTACGTACTTAACTCGACAATCTCTGTGAGAAGGAGGGCCCTTTCCTTCTAACAGAGATGCAATGAACTACTACAAATTAAAACACAAAGATATGAAGAAATCCACTTCTTGTATTAAAAATGGTAAGTCACAGTACTCTGTTATAGCTTGTACAATTGATAATCAACCAACCCCAGGCTCTGAAAACCTTCCCATATTTATATATGCAAAATACAATCCTGGTTTACTAAATTTGTGCAGCCATGAAGATCTCTGATCTTCAGGCTGCTAAGTCACAATAGAACAATTATAGCCGTGAATAGACTTGAATGAATCCGTTGGATGTGAAGGGTGTCGTTACTCTAGTTTTCAATGGATCAACGGACTAACTGGCTGGGAAGTGCTTTGTCTATTGCAGTGATGTTCTGTTGCAACGAAGTCTTGTTACAACTACCATGTGGAGAGATGATCAGGTTGTTTCTATTATTGTGTGGAATCAAAATCATGGAGTAACAGCTGGCACCAATCGTACCTTCCTTCCATATGCTTAGTGGGATGCTACACCCGTGTCTCTCAATGCATTGAGATTGTCTTAATAAAATCAACACAAGTTAGCATAAATCAAAAGATAGAAGTCATAACCATAACAATCTTAGGAATTAATAAAGTAGGAAATAATAAATCATACCTGTCAAGATTCATGCTCAATATTGATGAAAGACATATATTTGGTAATAGGTGTGGTAAAAAAGAGGTAATAGGTGTGGTAAAAAAGGGACAATTCTAGGACCCAACATCTCCCCCTAACTATTCGATTGCATGTCCTCATGCAACAACTTCTACTAATTTGAATCTGAATCTGGATCATACTCTGTCTGTGGAGATTGGTGATGTTGAAGGAAAATTCAAGTGCTCCTCCCAAATTTACAAATCCATTACAGGAAGTCCACTTTTTCCAACACTGTTCCTCCTCCTTCTTAGTCAAAACATAACTACTTCTGTATGGGCTCACAGGTAGCCATATTAGAGGAAATCTAAATCTCAGTTATAGCCACAGTAGTCCACATGCTTCCATGCATTTACTGTACCCAGGCACTCTAAGAAGAGCTTGTTTAAAATTCTCCAAACAATATGAATCCTTTTCCTTTAAATCTGGGGAAGAATCCTGCCACTTGTGCATGCTACCTTCTAGGGTGTACTGCTGCTATTTAGAAATTGTTTGGACACAGGTAGTGATGACTGTCCTTTGCAGATCCATCAAATGCTGAGTCTTCATAGGAGATTTTAGAGACCTTGCATGCTTTGCAATGAGAATTCTTGGAAGTCGAGGTTCATTTCTGATCCACAAAGTAGAATTATCCTCATTCCTATTGATAGCGTCAGAGGAATTCCACCATTTCACGTGATCGGTGACAAAAGGAGTGAATGCTCTCAGCTGAACATCCCCCAAATAGGGCACATGATTCGAATGGAAGTCAGTACATCCTACTCTATCATGCAAATATAATTCACACAACAAATTTTGATCCCCAAAATCACTTTCCATGAAAGTCTCTACGAACTGGAGGGAAGTGATCAGCTTACATGGTATTCCTTCTTTCAATGCTTTCAACTTAAATAAAGTTGTTTGTTCATAAAGAAATACAGGGTAATAAGGATATGGATCCCTACAACTCAACAATCCTTGAGAGAGAATATACATTTGAACTTTTTCTTGTTGCATGGACTTGAATTTCCTTAATTATTCCAATTCTTCTTGAACATTGTCCCACTGATATTTCTGGAAAACCAATTCCTCGGCCCATTTCTCTCTCAATTCCCTCATAGTCTGTCTATATTCATAGAGAGGGACCATCCCTTCTTTGCACTGATAAATATGTTTTTTCCATTTATCTAACTCAAGTTTTAACAAACAAAGATTTTTTTGAAACATTGAATCCTTCTATCCTCTACATCTTTCTCATCATCAGATTCAATTTCAATAATCTCTTGAACTTCCACCTCTTTTGTTTCAGGCATCATTGGAAAAACTTGACTTGGGACCATCTGATCCTATGTCTCAGCAGGCTTGTCTTGAGTCAACAGATTGGCAACTTCTTCTTCATCAATCACAGCAGCTTCCACTTGTGTGGCTACATCAACAAACCAAATTGGAAATGATGGTTCTTGTGTAACAACATCCTTTGTTTCAATTACCTCATTTTGTGTTGCAGCTTCCATAACCAAGTCAAGAGGTATTGGTTCTTGTGTAAGAGCACCTTCTTCCTGTGTTCCAATCTCATTCTCCTCTGTTTGAGTTGCAGCCTCAACAAATAATTTTAAAGATGTTGGTTCTTATGTAACACCATCCAAATTCTGAGAATTGCTTGGGGTGCCTATTGTTTAAGTTGTTGCCTTAGTAACAAGCTCTTGGAGTGCTGGTTCTTGTGTAGTAGCCTCCTGTTTTGAGATGATTTCAATGCTTTTAGGTTGCTGAGATTCTCCTTGGGTTACTTCAAAATCTTCTGAAATATGAGAATGACCTAGGAGTGGTTCAGTGTCCCCCGACAACTGAGATTTCATATCTTCATCTTCTCCTAGCTCTAGGTAAGGGATTATGTCTATTTCTGGCTCGTTTCCTTCTATTGGGTCCACTATAGGAACATTCTCCATTTATTTCCTTGATTTTTTCATATTTTTGTGCTGCTAAGTCCAGCATTGTGACTTTATGCCCTTACAATTTGAATATATCTCCACATTCTGGGCATACCAATTCTTCATGTCCTTCATTCCTCAAAACAGGAGGTGAACTCTCCAACTGGTCTGCAGCCTCCACTAACGTGTTCAAACTCTTCTCTGCCTACTTCTTAAATGCTTCTTTTCATTTCTCCAGTTCACCCCGAAGCATTTGCACCTCCTCTTTTAGCAGCTCATTCTCAAGAAGAAGATTTTCAATTTGGGGCTCTTCTGCAGTAGGTTCTTGTGTAATAGCGGGTGATTTGGGGTTTAAAATGGGAATTTCAATTTCTTCCCCCATTGCACATGCCGCTTCTTCTATGGGAATTTCAGTACTTACCCCCATTGCACATGCCTGTTAGTTTTTTAGCATTTAATTCAATCTGATCTAGGATCTTAACTGAGAGAACAATGTGTACAACATATCAAACACAAGAGATGAAGGACACAATGCATTTCACTAGGGAAAACGAAGAAGGTGAAAAACCCTGCAACTTCCTTAGAGATAGAATGAGAACCAATGCAAAGAGCATCCCAGTACTTTTACGAGCACACAGCTCGATCCATCGGATCTTACAGGATCTTTTACATGTGACCACCACAAAACCTCGAAAGAGCATCCGAGCTCAAACTATCAGATTTCCCAGGATCTTTTACATGTGGTCAAGCAAAACCTTAAAAGAGTGTCCTGCAACCTACAAGATCTCTAAAGAGCATCCCAAGACTTTTACGAGCACACAACTCAACCTATCGGATCTCTAGGACTGATTACATGCCTCCTGTAGCAAAACCTCGAAGGAGTATCCGAACTCAAACTATTGGATCTCCCAGGAACTTTTCTATGCTACCTGTATAAAAACCTCGAAAGAGTATCTGAGCTAAGACTATCGGATCTCCCAGGATCTTTTCTAAGCTACCTGCACAATATATCCATGGCCAATCTGTAGAAAAACCTCGAAAGAGTATCCGAGCTCAAACTATCGGATCTCCCAAGATCTTTTCTATGCTACTTGTAGCAAAACCTCAAAAGAGTATCTGAGCTCAGACTATTGAATCTCCCAGGATCTTTTCTATGATACCTGCACAATCTTTCCACGGCCATGAAGTATCGACCTGATACTCATGATCAACCTCATCATCCTCGCATGGATCATCCTTCTGATGCTCATGATCGTACGGATCATCATCATACAATACATCATCCTGATGTACAACATCTGGAGCATTGACCTAATGCTCATCACATATGATCATCCCGATCATCATCATACAATACATCATCCTGATGTACAACATCTTGAGCATCGACCTAATGCTCACCACACATGATCATCTTGATCATCATCATAGCATCATCCTGATACATATCATCACATGATCATCCTGATCATCATCATAACATCGTCCTGATGCATATCATATAGAGCATCATCTTGATGCTCATCACACATGATCGTCCTCTTCAAATCATCTCATCATCAACGGAGCACAACCCAGATGCACATCATACAACACTTACACTACCAAAATGGGAGAACACATCTACCACCATTCGGGGAAGGTTCCAGCCCTTACTTTTTCACCATGGGAGAACACATCTACCACCATGTGAAAAATGGCTTTAGCCCTTACATCTACACCATGGGAGAAGACGTATGCCACCATGTGAGAATGGCTCCTGCCCTTATCTAGCGTTCGTTTTTCAACAGAGCCCTAACTAATTTTCTATGTTACTTTTATATGTATTAATCTTATTTTGACCTAGTTCAGTAAATTTTTAATAAAATTTTATGCTTTCAAGTGAAATTTAGTATATTGTTTGGTCTTTCACAATCAAACATACATATGTAAAATAAACTAACATATCAAGATTTTCCTTCAATTTGTTTCAGCATAAAAGAATGTGTTTCAGCATAATAATAAAGTAAATAACAAGGTATATGTATGTTTCAGAGTACGTTTCAGCATAATAATCAAATAAAATAAATAACAAGGAAATTACTTGATGTTGATGCTAGTAGATCCCTTAGCTAGCCAAGATGATGTGTCCACCCTACTGACCAGCTATTATCTTGTTGGCCCTTGGAAATCCTTGCTGGCCCTTGCAAATCAAAGGATTTCCAAGCCCCCGAGCTCACAAACAAATAATCCCGAGAGCAGTACTTCCCGTGATCTCCCTCCTTTCTTCACTTAGATCTCTTTTCTTTTTCTGCTACCTTCAAATTTCCTCCCAATATCATCTCCCAAATATCCAACCCCCTTTCACCCTTCCACTATTCTCTATATAGATTTCCTTGCTCAAGAAGACTTTGGGCCTACTCCACCGCCCCCCAATTCCTTCTCTCAAGCCCCTCAAGCATTTAATACCCTCACTTAGTTCATTCATACAAGTTACATTATTAAAATATATTTTCACACTCAATGTACTGAACAATTAAATATACTCATGGTAAATTTATTAGACTTCAACTGTTGATTGTAAGCATTTTTTATGGCAAGAATTATAACGTAAGGATTCTTTATTCGAGGCATGGTTTAATAACTATTTAGTCTATTCACCACCTTTGTATTTAGTGTTGCTAGGATAAAGTAATAAAATAATATATATACTTGTTGACCTTTTTAATTTGGTCAAGGTTTGTCTTAATGATTTACCAATCTGACAAGATAGCTTATCTTGTAAGTTAAACTCTAAGACTCATTTTGAAAAATAATAATATTTTAAACCCGTTCAATCACATCACATCCATTTAGGATTTATCATCCTATTATGTCTAATATTTGAAATGGAAATAATCACACACTTAATAATTTATGAATCAATATTTTAAATTATATTGTAATCGTTACGGCAGGAATATTAATATTACTAGAATAACATTAATTAAGTAATGATATTAATTAAATCTCCATGAAGCAATAATAAATGGTGAATTAATAACAATGTTTTTAAATCATTTTTTTATCACAGGAGTACCCTAACATCAACATAGTATCCTTGTTCTTATAAACAAAGCACCCTTAAGGGCTTAAACAATTTTACTAATTAATTAGACAGTACCATTACCTTATTCACAACATTTCTCATATGATAATGCTAACTGACGACACTTGTCTCAATTGTTTATTACAATGTTTAACAATAATTAATACATAGCTTAATTGACTTTTTTTACACATATTAAATAACTTTATATTTTTTATCTGAATTCGATCAATGCATGATTAACATATTTACTTATGACAACTTATACACTTATTCAATATGTTAAGTGTTTGTATATCGATACTAGTGTACATGAGCAAAGTGTGCATGTGTGGCCAGCGTATGCATAGGTCGGATATTTACTATAAACAAACCCCATCTTTCCTATGCATACCTTCTAACTAATAATAGTATTTACCCCCATGCAGAAGAGCAAGCATAATATATAGTACAATTACTTTTAACATCCTCAGTTATTTAGCAGTTAACCCTTTACGATTTCACATCATTATTTTTATGTTTACATTATTTTAATCAATCATGTGCAAGGAAGGGTACCTACTACCACTAACTTAGAATCAAGGAACACCCAACCCTCAATAATACTAACTAACATATCCTCCCATCATAACCTACGTCCTGCATCCTCCCTTTCCTTCCTCTACTAGTACAAAAGTGGATGTGGGACTCATTGACCTGACCACATAGAACCTGAGAGTGATAGCGTCAGCTAAACAACGGACCTATCCTCTCCTAGCAAGAATCCGACCATTGTCATCACAACAACATGGGGTGTGTGTCTCAGCATGACCCTCCCAGGACCTCGGGTATCATGGAAGCATAGGGTGGGAAACACATCCATCCCTCTCAACATACTGGGCCTACGCCCTTATCAGTTCATATTTCACTACTATCGAGATTACCAGTTTGTGTCATCGTATCATCATTTTGGATGCTAAGTTTTATTGTATGAACAAGTTCTTATCGCATATATGATATCAAGTAACTATCTATCCCATAGCCTTTGTGTCCTGTAGGTTAGTATTTCACAAAATACTCATTTTATGGAAAGTATTTCCCATCGATCACCAATTGATCCATATTATCAACATCATTTTATTTCTTGTAACAATTTTAGTTCATCATAGATGCGTATGACATATAACACTTCAATAACTCATATCATAAGATGGTATCCACGTACCGCATCATATATTTCACATCTTATTAATGAAAGCATCTAAACATATACTGTAATCGTAAGATAAAGAAATCATACGATAGTCATGAAATCATAACCGCATAACATAGTAACATCATAATCATAGTGAAATCATAAAACACAGTAACATCATATAATCAAGTCCATCATGTTGTAATATAGTTTACTTAGTCGAGCCGAGTTCAACATAATATAAGAAAATAAAGTATAGTGTGTCTAACTGATAAATACGCCTAGTAAAAATATGGGGCGTTACACCTTACATCTGCACCATGGGAGAACACATATACCACCATGTGAGAATGGCTCAGCAATTACATTACGACCATGGGAGAACACATCTACAACCATGTCAGAAAATCCCATGTGCATCTGCGTCTTCCGGACTCATCACTTCCCCTTGGAAGGAACCTTGATCTGAAGTACACCAAGCCTCTTTCTGAAGTACTCGAACTTCACTCTGTCTAGTGGTTTGTTCAACACATCTACAATTTGCTCATCCATCGCAACATACAAGAGCTTCACTACTCCTCTCTACACCATATCCCTGATATAGTGATATTTGATCTCGATATGCTTTGACTTGTCATGGAACATTGGGTTCTCTGACAACTTCACATAACTCTGGTTGTCACAATAGATACAAGTAGCATCCAACTGGAGATCAAATAAATCAAACAGTAGCTTCCTTATCCATACTTCCTCACAACTAGCCGAACAAGCTGCAACATACTCTAGTTCAGCTTTACTGAGTGCTATGCAGGATTTCTTCCTGCTAAACCAAGAGATCACACCTAATCCCATACTGAAGCAGTACCCCGAAGTGCTCTTCCTATCTACAGTAATTCCTGCCCAATCTGAATCAACATAACCCTTCATGTTAACCTTTTGATTCGCATCATACTTGATCCTATAATCAACCATATCCTTCAGGAACCTCAAACTATGCTTTACAGCAATCAGGTGAACATGTCTAGGATCCGTCAGGAACTGGCTCAAGGTGTTCACCGCAAAGAAAATATCTGGTCTCATGTTTTTTAGGTGTATCAAGGACCCAATCATCTAACGATACATCGTGCCATCAACTGACTCTAATAAAGAATCACTCAATAGATTCAGGTTTGATTCCATAGGTGTGGCCATGGCCTTGCATTCCATCATCCCTAACTGCTTCAGGATCTCTACTTCATACTTCCCTTGTCCAAGGATGATTCTATCTGCACTCTGCCACATCTCCATACCTAAGAAGTAATGCATAATACCCAAGTCCTTGATCTCAAACTCGGCAACAAGATTCCTCTTTGTGTCAGAAATCAATCTATCCTCACTTGTCACAAATAGGTCATCCACATACAGAGTATCACTGGATTTCCTTCCTCAACCTTGTAGTAAAGGTTGGAATCCATTTTGCTTTTGGTAAATCCCAAACTGGACAGGAAGCTTTCTATCCTGACGTACCATGTCTTGGGTGCTTGATTTAAGCCATACAAGGCTTTCTTTAACTTGCACACATATGAATCCCTGTCATGTGTCTCAAAACCTAGTGGTTGCTCCACATACACTTCCTCTTCGATTACACCATTCAAGAAAGTTGTCTTGACATCCAGCTGGTGTATCTTCCACTTCATTACTGCATCCAGAGAAATTACTATTATGAAGGAAGTGTATCTAGCTATAGGTGCAAACTTTTCTTCATAATCTATCCCTTCTTTCTGGGAGAAGCCATGAGCCACAAACCTTGCCTTGTATTTCTCTATGTTTCCATCTGCATCATGCTTGATCTTGTAGATCCACTTGGAAGTCACAAAAGACTTACCTTCTGGTCTTGGGACCACATCCCAAACATCATTCTTCATGATCGAATGGTACTCCTCGATCATGGAATCCTTCCATTTCTGCATCCCAGATCTTGGGAACTTCATATTCTTCAATATCTTCAATAGGTATTTTTCTTGAACTTCGCTACTGGAATAAATGTCGTTGTCCTTCTTTTGTAGGTAATTATACACGATCTTTCCTACAAGTCAAATTCAATTGCATGATTAGAAACTTCTCATAGTTTTCATAACAAAATCTTAAACATATAAACATATGTCATATAGTCATGCAATTATCTTAGCCAATGCCTCAATACAACATTTATCCATATCTTGTAACTTTCTAGATGCCTTCCATCTATACTAGAACATTGTTAAGGGTGTGCACATCTCCCAACATGTCAGCAAAGAGGTTTCATTCTAGATAAGTAGCAATGGAATGTTGTACAGTACCATAGGCCACTTACCCATTACTATATTAGTAGTATCTTGTTCATTAACACAACTTTTCTAAAATGCATAATATGCATCCTAAATCTAGGAACATAAATATGTACATGAATGAACAACATCATTTAAGTAATAAGAAATGACAATTCAAATAATTATCATTTTTTTCTTGTTGAGTGAACTCCCTCTCAATCTTTACTTCCTTGCAAGAACTACTGGAGTGAAATCCCTCTCGATCTTTGCTTCCTTGCAGGAACTACTGAAGTGAGATCCCTCTTGATCTTTGCTTCCTGATTATCTGTCTTTGAACTTATATCCATCCTAGACCACTATGCATGCTTAAGTGTGCACTAGTTTCATCCTAGATTATCATGCTTGTCTAACATACCCAAACAGTGTCTTCTTTGTTCTCTTAGAGACCTTGTGCTAGCAACCTGCATATCTCATAAGTTAATAATTGTAGAACCAAGTTATACATACCTCATAAGTAGAGCTTCTATGCGATCAATGGATATGGATGATTCTTGTCTTCATGTCTCCATGGTCATATGTTCTTGATCTAGAACTTGATTTGTCTTTCTTGATGTACCTTTCATGTTAGCAGACAACATCATCCTCATACAACACCACAATGCATTAGTACAATCATAAGTGTCATAACCCTAATCAATGAATGTCTTATATCATTCACATCCATTCATACTTTTATGAAGGTGATCAGTCAATCTAAAATTAATAAAGATTGTACTAACCTCAATAATATGAAGACAAACATATCATGAACTTAATCATGAATGGATTTCAAAACATACTTGTATCTTCTCAAGTCATACCTGTCGGGATTACTTGTAGTCTTCTTTTGTAAGGCCTTATCCTCATCTCCCTTTGGAACTGGAACTTCTTTACTTATGTAGGTGTCCAATTCATTCTCTTCTAGGATTAACCTAATCCACTTTGACTTGTTGAGAATGGATCTGGAGCTGGCTAGGGTTTGACAGAGAAACCCTAAAAGTCGAAGCTTGGAATTTCAAACTCCTATCTGGACAGGGATATGTAGATGACTAAGGCGCGCAAGTTGGTGTACTCAGATTTTGAAAACTCCAAAAAATGACCCCTCAAAATTGACCTACGAATTTCGGATCTCTAGCTTCTGTCAAATTCTGGTTTTCTGGTTTTCTAGTCAAAATCCCGAACTAGGATTTGATAGAGCCCAGGGTTCTACCCAACCAAAAAATTCAATCTTGGTCTCTAAATTTTGATTTTGATGAAGATCATCTAGCCGTGGTCTCCGATTCCAAAAATTCCAACTTTTTCAGAAACCCTAATTTCCCGCAACAGTGACAAACCAAAAATGAAAGTACTCAGAATCCAATTATGTTTGGACTGAAATATATTCTAGATTGTTTATGATGTATCTCTGAAATTTCGGATCGTCAGGGTCTGCACATTCAGCTGGTGGTATACTGACCCATCATTTTTCCAACCCCATAGATCTGATCTCAAATGGATTCTCTGAGAGAGATATATTCCAAGTGTCGCAACATGACCTGTTTATGGTATGAAATAGTATAGCGAACTTGTACGGGGTTCCACGTGTGACTGTTTCAACTTCGGCCTTTAAAGCCAGGACCTGTGAAACTACAATCTATGCCCTAAATGTTACATTTTACAGAATTCCATTTGGAGCTTCCTAGCCCTAGATATGACATGTTTTCCTAGGTCACCTGTTTAGGACTCCATTCTGGAAGAGGCAGAAACCCTAACTTGTACGGATCATATCTCACAAAGTACAACGAATCTGAAGCTTTCCTTTGGAAAAAAGGTATATGGACATTTCATATTCTACCTATAGAAGTTTCATATCCGGAACCTTTTCCAAAACTAAGTTATAGCGAAAGTGACACGATGACTAGTTTTTACTATACCAAGCCCTAGCTTCCAATTTCTCGCAAGTGAAACAAGTGTCATAAATGCCATACCATGCCTTCCTTCAGGATAGATCTGATTCCTTGTTAGTTTTTCAGAATTTAATTCAATTTGATCTAGGATCTTAACTGAGAGAACAACATGTAGAGCATATCAAAAACAAGAGATGAGAGACACAAAGCATTTCACCGGGAAAAACCAAGAAGGTCAAAAACCCTGCAACTTCCTTAGAGATAGAATGAGCACCAATACAAATATCACAAAGATCAAACCCCAAAACAAGAGGTATTCTCCTGGCGGCTGCTCCTCCTCCACTTGTGTGCACTCCTCCTCTCTCTCACTAATGCGAAGTGAGTGAGTGTGTGAATGAATGAATGAGAGAGTCACACTCTCTATTTATACTTTACTTCACTTGACTTTTAACTCCAACTAGGTCGGCCCCAACTTAAGCACTTAACATAATGCTGATTGGGACAACCCCACTAGGGGACTTAAACACCTCATCACAACTGACTCTAGGCTGACCTCCCTTAGGAGAGTCTAATAATCCACTACCACTTGACACTGGGTCGACCCCACTAGGGTGGTCTAATAACCCTTTGACCCACTGAACTCATACAGGACCGACCCCACCAAGGTGGTCTAATAACCCATCAAATATAAGTTGCGACACTTACAATAATACTTGCGACACTTGAAAATACAAATGATGACACTTCCAATCAGAGGAATAATACATCTCCGTTAGGGATACAATAAAGTACAAATGTAATACATACAATATACAAGTGAATATCTTCCGAAGTTACAAATACATCAACAATGCGGCTTCTGTTGCTATAACAGATCTAGTTCTTCTTTTCTTTACAACCCCAGATGGATGCCCTTCACTGCGTACTGCTTCTGCTGTAGTAACAGCTCTGGTTCTTTGCTTTTTCATTGTAGTGGATGTCTGGCCCTTATTCTCTAACCTCTTCTTTATTTTATGTGACACAGGGGTCTTGATATTTTCATCAATAGGGATGAATTACTCCTCTTGAATTATAGTTCCCCTTATTTCAGGGGAGGATTCAACATCCATAACCTCCATGTATCCTCCTTCCACTGCCTCTGTTTGATGTTCTTCCCCTTCCATTGCAACTTCCGCAGCTACAGCTTCCACTGTCGCAGCTTCTACAACTTCTTCAGTTTCAACTTCCTCTACTATAGCTGCTAATAACGCCATCTCTACTGCTTTAGCTACCACCCTAACTTCTATTTCTATTGGTTCTGTTTCTTCTTCTATACGGTCTGCTGCTGTTGCAGCTTCTAATACCACAACCTCATTTTCCATAGCTTCTATCATGTCCTCTTCTGCAATAGGGTTTGTTGCTATTGCAGCTTCCCCCATAGCTACCTCCTATTCATCCTCCAATTGGCCTTCTGATACTCTATCCCTCCCCCCACCTGAATCTGAGGAACTCTGGTCCTCTTCCTCTACTTCAATACCTCCTACCTCTAGTGCAGGTTCCCGAATTATCCCGGCCCCAGCAAGAAATTATGCCCAAGTCTAATTTTGTTGTGCTAGTGACCTTAAGATTAATAGTTTAATTAAGCCATGATTGGTGATAGAAGAAACTAGATGCCAAGTTGTTCTCACATAACCAGACATGTGATGTATGGCTTTTAAAAGATAAAATTGCATGTTCACTAGATTTCCATGGCGTAAATGGGATAATAAGGGAAATTCAGAGAGATAGAAAATTTTGTACCTAACCTCGCAGAAGATGTATTTCTTTAGGAAGATTGCAACTTGATCCCAAGGCTGGGGTAATGATTCCAACGCTATTCCACGGCCTCCTGGATGAACATTCTCACCAACTGCAAGAAAATCCCTCACTGCAGTCGCATTCTGTGCCTTTCGTCCAAAACATCTTCTCCCAACTTGAGGCAAACTAGTAACTTCTACCACAATTGCTTCCATGACATCGATGCGCAATCCGCTAACCTGAGAATGAGTATCAGTCAGGTCAAGAGAAAACTGTAATGTTGTCTCTGTGTGAAAACCATTTAAACGTTGAAAATACACAGTCCACCTAGCCGCTTCAAAGATGGAAAAAACCTTTGCGTTTGCACGTAGGGCCTCTTTGTTCTCAGGTTCATCCTAGATTGGATTACTCATGTAACCTTTCCCTCGTAATTCTAATGGCGAATACAAAGATTACCAATTCGGATGTGAAAGTTGCAGCATACGGACATTCATCGAAAAACTGAAGTTGGAATTGGGTATTTTAGGAAATATGACACAGTTATCAACCCACAGAAAGATGATACAGTTATGGAAAATGGAATAACTAGCATGTTTAGTACAGATTGGGTAAAGGTGACGGTCGTGTAATGGATACGAGTGTTAATTCCAATAGGTCCCTTGACGGTTAAGTGGGTATGGGTTGCTGACGAGGACTAAAGACAAAGCATAATCATCATTTCCACATTAATTTTTATGACTAATCATGTATATGGTAAGAATTCATACCTTTGCAATATGAGCTAAGCCGTAACTTTCCACAATGATCCGACTTTGTCATCACATCCATTAATAAAAACATAATTGTGCATGTTCTGTGATGATTTGGCCACCGCCAACCGAGATGGAAAGTACATCCATGCTGATAGAAACCCATGGCATTCTAATAATTTTTCATTATCGGGGGACTCGGATTGGAGCTATGAAATGAGTGCTAAATTGGAGCCCAGTTGAGTCGTTAAGGGTGATATTGTTCAATAAATGGACAATCTTGTGGAGTTGCAACTGATAAATAAGAGGAATCTAATGCAATTATGGCTGGGAAATCAGAAAAATAAGCCAAGTCCAGTGGAGTCGCAGTTGGGTATAGGACAAATGTGGAGGAGTAACAGCTACGAAGATAGGAAAAATAGGCCAAGTCTAGTAGAGTCACAGCTGCTAGAAGACAAATTTGGGGAAGTTGCAGTTGCACAGATAGGGAAAATGGGCAGAATTTGGTGGAGTCGTAGCTGCGCAAAGAGGGGAAATGGGAAAAATTTGGTGGAGTCGCAGCTGCACTAATAGGGAAAATAAGAAAAATTTGGCAGATTCGCAACTGCGAAAAATGGGAAAATAGGCAAAATATGGCGGAGTCGCAGCTGCAAAAAATGGCAAGATAGGCAAAATATGGTGGAGTCCCAGCTGTAAAAAATGGGAAATAGGAAAATCCTTGGCTGACTGGTTAATGCTGCCGAATTTTAGTTTCTTCAAGGAGCTATTCATAACCGAAAAATAAGCTAGGGTTCCTGCAATCGTCTGGCCCAATCACGACTGCGGCTCCTCAATTTGATTCCTGTACACAGTTCTTAAAAAAAAAACAGATCAAAGCATAAAAGAAAATTAAAAACAATATTTTATTTATGTACAAGTTTATGTATGGAAATTGCAGTTTAAAAATTCACAGGGGCCGAAAAATATTCTTTCCCTTGCGTTAACTGATAATCTGGATCAGCTGTAACATGTGAAATGAATGCATTCTTCAAAATCAGCTTATGATACAGTCCCAACCGATGACCATTAGCGAATAATGGTGTCTGGTTCTTATCAGTTGTGGTCAAACATATTGTTCCATTGTCAAACACCTTGTCGATTTGGTAGGGTCCTAGCCATCTTGTACGCAGTTTGCCTTTGAAATCCCTCTTAAACCATGAATCATACAGTAAATCCCAATCTCCTTAACAGAAGACTTTATTCTTTATGAACCTGTCGTGCCATTTAGAATGTTGGTGTTGAATTAAAGTTGTATGATGCACAATAGTTGTGCGCTTCTCGTCAAGTTCATTTAATTGATTCAATTGATTCCTCTGTGCCTCTGTCAAATCCAGGTTTGCTTCTATGGCTATCTTTAGAGTTTTAATTTCAAATTCAATGGGAAAGACAATGTACTTACTGTACACCAATTTGTATGGGGAGAAACCTGTAATGTTGCGCCATGTGCTACGGTATTCCCATAATGCCTATAAAATTATTTCATCCCAATTCTTACGGTGAATCTTCACCGTTTTTTTCAGAATAGCCTCAATTACCTTATTAGTGCTCTCCACTTGACCATTGGCCTGTGGATGATATGGCGAGGTTATCTTATGCTGAATGTGATATTTTTGCAACAGGGATTCCAATTTATGAGACACAAATTGTGGTCCTCCATCTGTAACGATCTCCATGGGTACTCCAAAATGGGTGAAGATCTCTTCATACAAGAAATCCATTACAGCTTAATCATTAGCTTTGAACAAAGCTACAGCCTCCAGCCATTTGGCCATCTAATCTGTGCAAACCAGGATATAAACTCTATACTTCAAGGGAGGGTTGATAGGCCCTACAAAATCCAGAGCCCATCTATATTCAAAAGGTTCAACCACAAACCGTGGCTGAAGAGGCATTTCATCTAATCTATTCAGTTGGCCCATCCTCTGGCATCTGTCACAATCCTGAACATTATTTTTTGTGTCCTTAAACAATGTCAGCAAAATGTTCCCCACAGGGCTCATCGTGGCAAGCTTTCAAGATACTATACGTTTCATCCTCCCTTACACATCTTTTGATTTCCAAATCGAGACCTATGTAGAAAAGATGCCCATCTATCCAACAGTATCTAGCACTCTGTTGTATAATCATTTTTCTCTCTCTCCTAGATAGGTGTCCTGGAAGCTTTCCTACAGCCAAATAGTTAGCAACATCTGTGTACCATGGGGAATGAACTGAAACTGCAAACAAATGTTCATCAAGGAAGGAATCTTCATCTGGTAAACTGTCATCATTGTTTGTAAGTCAAGATAAAAAGTTAGCAACAACGTTTTCCTTCCTTGGTCTATCAATAATCATAATGTCAAATTCTTGTAACAGTAACAGCCATCTAGTTACTCTATCATTAGTGATAGGTTTATTCATTAAGTACTTAATGGTTGAATGATTAGTGTGCACAATAGTGGAATATACAGTAATGTAATGTCTAAATTTATTGATGGCATAAACAATGGCAAGGAACTCTTTCTCTATAATAATGTAATTCAGTTCAACAGGGCCCAGGTTCTTACTGATGTAATAAATTGCATATGGAGCGTGACCTTCCCATTGTCCTAATACTGCTCCAATGGCAATATTTCAAGCATCTGAGGAGATATGAAAAGGAAGATCCCAATTGGGCCCTCGTAAGATAGGTGTTGTAGACATCATTTTCTTAATTTCAATAAACGTTATTTGGAATGCATCATTCCAATCAAATTGTACATCCTTCATCAACAGAGTGAATAAAGGAGAAGCTAGTTTCGAAAAAAATTCTATAAATCTTCTGTAATAACTAGCATTCCCTAGGAAGCTACGTACCTCTTTTTGTGTTCCAGGAGTGGGTATGTTTTCAATTACCCTATGTTTGGATGGATCTACCTGGATACCATCAGCAGAGATGAAGTGCCCTAGAACTACACCCTCGCTCATCATCATTGTTAACACCCAAAAAGTGCTCACTACCTCATCTACCACATTATATGGCTCATTTGTCCATTTTCCTACCATATTTTCCTTAAAATCCTAAAAAATCCCATTAAAAAGCCTCCAAAAGGCCCAAAATGCCTCCAAAAGGCCACAAAACCCTCAAAATAGCCTAAAAAAGGCTAAAAAAACCCCCTTTTTCTCCAAAAATAGCAAAAATCCCCTAAAAAGGGAATAAAAAATATAAAATAATGAGGAAAAGGAGGAAAAAACCCTATACAGCTGCCCAAAACCATGTGTTTCCTAAAACCATGGGTCAGCACTCCACCACCAAAAAACTATAAATAGGTGATGGAGATCCATTATTCCATATCCACAATCACAAGCACCCTTACTCTGCCAAAATCTCTCTCGAAACCCTAGTTCACCATTGAACTACTTTCACCTTGAGAGCCACTTTTGGCCCATTCCCACCATTGGAGAAGGAGAAGGAGCATATTGAAGCTTGGAGCATCCTCTTGGACACTACAAAGGGCTTCATCAAACCTTTACATTGAAGGTAACATCAATACAAAAAGTCATTCTTTAAATTTGATGTTTATGTTTCATGCTTGTGTTAGAAGTAATTTAATTTTTGTTCTAGCTTAATTAGTTTAATTTACTGAACTGCTACTAAGGAGTCCATTCTCCTTAGTAGGTGCTCATTCGCACAAGCTAGGGGTAAAACCCTAGCTACAATCATATAACACTTTTCAATGCTTAAAGATAGTTGGGTTTGTGCACAGCGCTCTAAAACCTTTTCTAAATTTTTCAATGCTTCCTCAAAGCTACTACCATATGGAGTAAAATCGTCCATAGAAATTTCCATGCAATCGTTTACCATCTCCAAAAAGATCCCAATCACAGCTCTCTGAAATGTGTTACGTGCATTACACAACCCAAAAGGAAGTACCCTGTATGCAAAGGTGCCTCAGGTACAGGTGAAGGTGGTTTTGTCTTGGTCTTTAGGAGAAATTTGGAATTGGTTATAACCACTGAATCCATCCAGAAAGGAAAAATACTTCTTCCCAGACAAAGTGTCAAGAACCTGATCAATAAAAGGTAGGGGAAAGTGGTCTTTCTACGTTGCTTTATTCAATTCTCTGTAATCTACGCAGACTCTCCATTTCCCATTCTTTTTTGGTACGATCACGAGTGGAGAAACCCACTCGCTGTCTAAAATTGGGTATATTATTTAACTTGTGCTTAATACTAATTTTATATAAAAGGGTTGAAAAAGGAAATACTGATCCCCCCCACCTCTCAGTATTGTTGGATAAACCAACACCTACCACATAGCGCCCTCATCGTCTCCTAAGGTCCTATGTAGTTTATGCTCTAGTGCCTCTGCTTAATATTTTAAGTAGTTGGGCCTATTGGCATAAGTTTGTAGGCCCCCTGAGGTAAGCTTACTTCCCTTATACTTTTTAAGCCTCCTTTGGACTCCAAAGCTCATGAACTATTTACCCGATCTTTTTAGGTACTTGGGACAAAAATAATGCTAAGAATGGGGTCCCTTTGTGCAAAAATTTTGTACCTTGTCCCACCTGATGAAAACCTTCCAAATTTATCTTTCACATGATCATGTATTCCATGCAAGACGATATCCATTTCCATTGCATTATTATTTGTTAGCTCCTTCATGGATGCAGTTTTTTGTAGTATTTTTAGAGAGATGTAAGAATTTAGAACAGATTTCTAGATATCAAAACCTTGTGCATTTAAGTGGATTCTCATTCTTATAATCCAATCAGATCAGAATTTGATCCATAGAACAGTTGAACCCCATATGTGGAGTAGAGACTTTCATGTTCGTCCATGTTCTCTAGAGATGTTCGGTCCAACTATCAGACTCTCTCAAAGGAATTGAATCCCTAATTTAACTGCACTAACTAGAAGGAGGCGCCAACACCCTAATTTATAGGCTCCAAAATTAAGAAAACTCCAACTCCTCGGTTTACTAGCTCCATCTAGAACAAGGCTACAACCCCTTGGTTTTTATAATTTCCAACCTATAGATAGGAATCCTGTCCTCAGTAAAGTCCAACTCAATAGTTTTACTAGCACCAACTGGATGGAATCCCCAACTCATTGAGATCACAAGCACCAACCGAAAGGAGACTTCAATCTCCTATGCTTGCTCGATCCTGCCACCCTGATATGAATAAGAAGAACAATATTCCACTGCCATTGTATCATGGTTTCCATCAACCTATACAGGTATCTATGTCCTTGTACCTGTATCATTGTATTAATGTCACTATCACAATCCATGTTCGTCACAAGGACACAATCATTGTCTCTATCACAAGGCCACAAAAATATCATTGTCACAATGTCAAATGGTACATGCCCCTATTAGGATATCTCATCATTCATTTATGTACTTTTCATGCACTTTGCATGCATCCCAGTCACCAGTTTGATGCCTCCAGCACCTAGTCCCTTGTTTTCCAGCACCTGGGAGGTTCCTTCCACTTAGTTTTATCCCTCCTAGTTCTTAGTGCACCTAGAATGCACCTACCACTTCAGAGGGGCACCTTTTCTCACCTACCACTCCAGTTCACTTCATTTAGCTAGTTGTCTTTCCTTGATTTGAGGCTAGACTGACTCCTAATTGCTGTTATCACTCCGATGGACCTCTAGTGAGACTAGAATTCCTATTCTGACTCCAGTAAGCTCCTCATGCTCCCTCCACTAAGCCTCCTTCCCTACATTAGTGCCATATCCATCAGTTACACTTATTACACTCAGTTAGGCTCAGTTTGACACTTGGCTGACAGTTACTTATGCATTGATGAGCACCACTGATTGATGATGAGGACTCCTAGTTGGAGCCAAGCTATTCCATGTAGTATATTTGAATTACCTCCTTGTCTAATTCGAATTGCTCACTCATTGTGACAGTATTGTATTGTAATTCTACTATTCTGAGTTATAGAGCATTGATGCATCTCTCTTGAACAGTTTTTACTCCAATTTGTTTTCCATCATTGTGATTGATTTTCTTGTTCAATAGATATGATGTGACTAATTTTGCATGGTATCAGAGCCATGCCAGGGACAAGATCTCTCTTCTACAGGTGTTCTACATGAAGATTTGAGTGAATTCGCTCAAAAATACTGCAGTTCTGGCAAGCAAAACTCCTCTTGCATTCGCTAATGTTGAAATTTTCTCTCCAATACCACTCCAAAAGCTTGATTTTTCCACAGAATTCCTGGATTTGATACATTGGATCTTCAATATTGCTTGATCTCCAATCCCAGGTGTGATGCAACTCTAAAAGGGTGGATTGTTCGACCTTACAGTTCTTGTTTTGATTGTGATTTGAAGGTTAATCTTCTCAATCAATTGCATTTTCTATATTGTGATTTGCAAGTTCTTCTTCATCAATTGCACTCGCTATTAGTGATGGATTACTCTTCTTCAAAGCCTATGCTAACTCCTTTCAATTATTTTGATTGGAAAGATGACATGGAGATTATATTTCGCACAAAAGGGTTCTATAGAGTCACCATGGGCCTCAAATTGGAGCCAAACACATTACTTGAGAAAACAAAACACTTCAATAAGCTTGATGAAGCTTATGGTCTTCTTTTCCTCTCTATTTCCAAGGATCTCAATTTCCATCTCAGTGTATTGAACTCTCCAAAATCACTATGGGAGCAACTTGACAAATGTTTTGGCAAGCAGGACGAGCTTAGAGCCTTTCAATTAGAAAATGAATTAATTGCTCTTAGTCCTGAGAATTTCGAGACTATCAATGCGTTTTTCACAATATTCAAGCATTTGGATTTGCAATTGAAGAACAATGGAGTTGTAAAAGAGGATAAACAATTGATCCTCTCCTTTCTTTCAAGCTTGGTAAATATTTCTCGGTATTTGTCTCTACTTTCAATTCTGGTCGGCTAACTACCCTGAATTGGAAGATGCCTTCATTGAGTCCATTACCAAAGAGCATGATAAGCTAATTCAAATGGGGTCCATAAGCTCCAAAGATTCAGATCTCATTGTTGGAGGATCCAAGAATTCGAATGGAAAAGGGAAGCAAAAGAAAGAGAAGCCTAAATTCAAACCTTCCAAGCAAAGAGAGAAAAGCAAACCATCGGATGCACCATCCAGTTCAGGGAACAAGCAAAAGGGTAAAGAGGGTAAAGAAAAATCTGAATGTTCTTATTGGAACCATGGCTTTCATCCTAAAATTTCATGCGTGAAGAAAATAATAGATCAAATGGTCCTCCTTTTGGAAAAGAATAACATAACTCTTCCCGACGGTGCACGGAAGAAGGATAGAAATGATGATCATGAAAGAGGTCAAGCACTCATGGCAACTGTTTCGAAACCCACCACTCTACTGATAGATTCTGGTGCCTCGAATCATATGGCTAAAAATATTGACTCTTTTTCTTCATTTGATCCAAACAGATCTATCCCCATCCATTTGGGAGATGACTCAAAAATTTCACCAAAGGGTAAAGGTACCATCCATTTAGAGCATGGCAGTTTTCATAATGTTCTTTATGTGCCTTCCTTGGCTTCGAATCTTATTTCTATGTATCAAATGACACACACTGGTGCACCAAAACAAGTTCTTTTCATCCCTAACAAATTTGAAATTTCTAATATTGAAGGTGGAAAACTTATTGTAGTCGGAAAGGGAAATCATACTGCAAAATACTATGAGTTTTCACACTTTGTGCCGCTTGAAAAGCCCACTGCTCTTCTCACTCATGGAAATGAGGTTAGTAGGATTTGGCATGAAATGTTTGGACACCTTAATTACAATTATTTACTTCTGTTACAAAACAAATCCATGGTTGATGGTCTTCCACACCTCCGTTCCTCGAAGGGAATCTGCCCAGGTTGCATCATTGGGAAGCACCCTGAGCTCAAGTTCGACCGCGGAAAGCTAGCAAAGCTTCTACTATTTTGGGTCTCATACATTCTGATATCAGTGGTCCACTTCCAAATATGTCCATGAATGGTTCAAGGTATGTTTTGACATTCATTGATGACTTCTCCCGCTTTACTTGGGTCTTCTTTCTCAAACACAAATCAAAAGTTCTTGGAAAATTCAAGGATTTTAAGGATTCTGTTGAGACTTCCACTAAAAACAAGATCAAAGATCTTAGATATGATAATGGTAGAGAATATGTCTAGAATTAGTTGCTTCAACTTTGTGCCGAAAGAGGAATTCAAATCCAATATACAGTTCCCTACACACCCCAGCAGAATGGTGTAGCGGAAAGGAAGAATCGGTCACTGAAAGAGATGGCTACTTGTATGCTTGAGTCAAAAGGTTTGGATGCAAATATTTGGGATGAAGCCATGAATGTTTCTGCATATATTCAGAACTGAGTTCCACATTCATCTGTGAAAGGTAAAACTCCTTTCAAGGCATTCACTGGTCACAAACCGGATGTGTCAAATTTGAGCATTTTTGGCTCCACTGCATGGGCTAGAATTCCTTCTGAAAAGGGAAAAGCTTTGGATCCACAAAGTAATGAATGCATCCTAATAGGATATGGATAAGAATCAAAGGCATATAAAATCATGAATATCATATCCAAAAATATATTCATAGAGTGAAGTGTGAAGTTTGAAGAACCGCTTCCAGATCTGAAACTAGTCGAGGAAAACACTGCCGATCTGTAGTCTCTACAAGAAGAAGATTCAAGAGAAGATGAAGAAAGAATTGGATCTGGTTTCTCTAATATTTTATCAAACTTTGATGGACATGACATATCAGGTTCAGAATCTGACCATAATGATCCTCCTCATTTACCAAAGTGGGCCCAAACCACTCTGCAATCTGCTGCTCCAAACATTGGAAATCCTGTTGATCCAAGGAGAACAAGAGCAGACTTTCAAAGAGAAGGTATGGATGTTTCATTTTATGATCCATTATTATCTGAGAAATGTTATTTGATGATTGGTTCATATCCCAAATCATACTATCATGCCCACGAAGACCCAAGATAGCAAACCGCCATGGATGAAGAGTACAATTCTCTTCAAAAGAACAATACATTGGAGCTAGTTTCTCTTCCACCTGGAAGAAAATTAGTCCAATGTAAGTGGGTCTACCACACAAAGGTTGCTTCTGATGGATCTATAAACAAATACAATGATAGGCTGGTGGAAAAAGGTTTCTCCCAAGTCCAAGGAGTGGACTACACTGATACTTTTGCATCGGTTGCAAAGATGGATTCCATCTACCTAGTTTTGGTTATTTCCGCATCCAAGCACTGGGAAGTGCACCATATGGATGTGAAGAGTGATTTTATACATGGAGATCTCGATGAAGAAGTATATATGAAGCATCCAGAAGGATACATATCAGATCCATCATTATTTTGTATATTGAAGAAATCTTTGTATGGATTGAAACAAGCCCCAAGAGCTTGGTATGCAAACATGGACTCCTTCCTTCTTTCTCAGAATTTCAAAAGATGCAAATCTGATCCGAATGTGTATCTACAGAAATTTAAAGGTAATTTTCTAATTTTTGTTCTTTATTTTGATGATCTTGTCATTACTGGTACCACTCTCCTTACAATCAACAAGCTAAAAAATGCCTTAAATCTAGCTTTTGACATGAGCAATTTGGGTTTGCTGAAGCAATTTTTGGGCTTGGAGATAGCTCAAAAATTTGATGGGATCACATTATCTAAGAAAAAGTATGCTTTAGACATCCTATTAAATTTTAATATGGAATAATGCAAGGCAGCTCCATTTCCATTCCTCTCAAGAATCAGTCTCGAGGAGAGAAATTCTACACCACTTGCAGATTGCACTATGTATCGACAGTTGATTGGTTCACTACTATACTTGACACACTCAAGGTCTGATATTTATTATGAAGTGAGTGTTGTATAAAGCTATATGCATCAGCCCCATGAGTTTCATTGGTGGGCATCCAAAAGGATCTTGCAATATGTGCAAGGTACGAGACATTTTGGCATACACTATGCTGCAAATTCTGAGCTAGATTTCATTGGTTTCACTGATTTAGATTGGGCGGGTGATGGAATTGATAGGAAGTCCACTTCCAGATATTTTTTCATGATTTTCCATGGCCCCATTTCCTAGTCAAGCAAAAAGCAAGCAGCCATTGCACTTTCTTCAGTAGAGGCAGAGTATCGAGGGGCAGTCAATGCCTGCATTCAGGCAGTTTGGTTGGAGGGTATTCTTTCCGAGTTTGATTTTGGTAGCACTACTTCAACTGTCATATTTTGTGACAATCAAAGTGCTATTAATATCTCCACATATCTAGTTCAACAAAAGAGGACCAAATACATTGAGATTCACATGCACTACATCCGAGAGCTTGTGCATGATCGCACTATCATTCTGCCATATCGCCCTACTGATGATCAAATTGCAGACATCTTCACCGAGAGTTTCACTGAGAAGAATTTCTCTTACCTCTGTTCACTATTGGGGGTGAGTTCAATCATGGTGGAGACAGATTATATCCACTTTATGTTTATCATGTTTCCCAGTCACGAGTTTGATGCCTTTAACACCTAGTCCCTAGTCTGACAACACCCAGGAGCTTCCTTCCACTCAGTTTAGCCCTCCTAGTGCTTAGTGCGCCCAACATGCACCTACCACTTGAGAGGGGTACCTTTTCTCACCTACTACTCCAATTCACTTCAGCTAGCTAGTTTCCTTTCCTTGATTTGAGGATAGACTGACTCCTAACTGCTGCTATCACTCCGATGGACCTCCAGTGAGACTAGACTTCCTATTCTAACTCCAGTTAGCTCCTCATGCACCCTCCATTTAGCCTCCTTCCCTACATTAGTGTCATATCCCTCAGTTACATTTATTACACGCAGCTAGACTTAGTTTGACACCCAGATGACAGTTACTTGTGCATTAATGACCACCATTGATTGATGATGAGGACTCCTAGTTGGAGCCAAGCTATTCCATGCAGTATATTCAGATGAACTCCTTGGCTAATTCGAATTGCTCACTCATTGTGATAGTATTGTATTGTAATTATACTATTTTGAGTTATAGAGCACTCATGCATCTCTCTTGCACAGTTTTTACTCCAATTTTTTTTACATCATTGTGATTGATTTTCTTGTTCAATAGATCTGCTGTGACTAATTTTACAGCCCCAAATCTATCGTCGAAGAATGGCAACAACTTCTTCCAAGATATACTTAAGATGTATAGCAAGACCATAAATATGCCTCCAAAGAGTGTAATCAAATCCCAAAAATAATCACCAAAAGACTTCATCTATTTTCACCTTCAAACCCTTACATCATAGACCGCATAGTACATTCCAAAAGCTTAGAGGGATCTCATGCCAATATCATTACCATGGAATATTCCAATATAATCACCAATAATATCTATGCCATTGGAGAGTGGTTTTTGATCATTTCTCATTTTGCATATTAGAGAGCATAGCTTGTCCATGTTTGTAGAGTGTTTACTCTACTTGCCTTAGTACCAATTTTGAGGGTGAAAGATTCCCATCATAATTGGGAATTGGAGAGGTCATTCTGCATTGGACCATGAGGACACATATTAAGAGGTTGTGGGACCCATTTGTGGCAAGATTCCCAACTACACTTGGCATGATTCTCTCACCAATTCGAATTCAAGATGAAGGGTAACATACCTGGGGTAGTTTAAGAGGTATTATTCATGGAAGGAGTCATGTAAGATCGAATTGGAGTGGAAGAAAAGTCCCGTGGAAGAGGAAGAGGCATCTTAGAAGAATTGTGACACTTGGGGTAGATTCCCTAGCCTCTAGTATGACTACAATGATGAATATACTATGACACCTATGATAGGAATTAGACTGGAATGCTGACATCTGAAATATATGACATGTTACGAAAAAAAATAGCCTCCAAGAAGGTGCACAAGGGAGTTAGGGCAGCCAAAGAGACACCCATTCGAAATGAGGGAAGATGGAGACTAGGAATTGTTGGACAAGTGGCACACATTGGAATCTCTTCCCAAATTGAGTTGGAATGAATCCTTTGGAAGCAATTCGACCCATGGAGGACTTGAGAAGTTTATAAAAGAAAAGAACAAAGAAGGAGAGTATATTTTGATCATTTTTATTTGCATCTTTGCAATTTGGAGAGCTTGTACTTTATCCATGCTAGTGGAGTGCTTACTCTACTTGCCTTAGTACCAATTTCGAGGGTGAAAGATTCCCATCCTAATTGGAAATTGAAGAGGCCATTCAGACCTTTCATTTGGAGCTACAATGGATTTATTAGTTGTAGGATGAAGCTACAGTGCAGCTCGTGGTTTTTTCTTCTACAACTTGCTCTAATCCCTCTCTCACATTTGCTTGCATATTTTGGCTCAAAAGCACTTTCCAAAGCTGTCTAAAGGCTCACGAATTGGCTATGGATTTAGCTTTGGTTAATGTTACCTTTGCACTTTGTCATCCACTTTCAAGTTGCCAAAGGGCTTTAAAGGAGTGGAGTTTGTTAATGAAGTGATTCAAGATAATAGTTTTTGTATTCATGAACATATTTTTTAGATTCACTCCCTCTTTTGTGTTTATCAATCTCTGTATTCATTGGACATTGCATAGATTGTGATTCATTTGCATCCAACCTTGGTTTTTCTATTATAAGTTTGATTACTTGTCAATTCAACCTCAACGGTTATGAATATTTTTCAAATGTTTTTTTCAAATTGTTAGGTATTTTTTATGTTTCTAAAATTTCCTCTATATGGGTTCTTGGTTTATCTCGGTTAGACATTGCTTATTAAAATTTTAAGAGAGGAACGATGCAACTTTTGTCGCTTTTTATGTCTTAATACCTTTCAAACACCTTCAGACCCAAATCAGAAGTATTTTGAGCCATTTGGAAGCATTCGAGTCATTAATAGTCTAAGGGTAAAATTGGCCAAAAATTGCAACTTTCCAATTTTAACAAATTTATTAAAAAGGTACACTACATGAACAATAGCATTATGCAGCTAATATGAAATGGGTTGTGTAAAAAAATAACACCAACCTTAGATGTTATTGCTACAACATGTGATCTCTCCTTCTTTTCCTAATTTAATGTTTCATCTCAGTGCCATCTTGGAAGATTGATCTTGTTGTTTAGACTTCTCTTATCTCTTATGGTCATCTCTCCCTCTTCTTCATCGACTTCTTCCCATGTTACACTAGATGTTCTACAAACCCATCTACAAACAATGTCTAGAATTGGTATAATTCATCAAACAAGTGATTTCTTCATATTGTTAGGATTTTTGTCTTTATGTTTTTTAAATTTATTCTATATGGATTCTTGGGTTATTTAAAATTAATATAACATTGCTTATTAATGTTTATAGAGAGGAACAATGCAAATATTGTCACTATATTAAGGTCTCTACATAATGTCTCTCACTCGTAATGTCACCATATCATGGTGTTTTGGTTGTCTGTTATCCTACGCGTGAACTTCATGCATGTTAAACTAGCGAAATGCGTGTGATCCGTTGGATTTGATTCCTCTGAGATCGGCGGTGTTCTTTGCAGGTCAACTCCATGGCCTTCATGATTCTGCGCAGGGTCTTCTAATGCATGGAGGGGCTTCAAATGACCAAGGGAGGAGATGGAAAAGGCGCTAAAAAAATTGGACGACTCACACCAAAAGTTACAAACGTGTAAAAACGTGGCAGAATAATGATGCTGACTCACCTAGAAGCAAATCGACAATGGAAATGGGTTTTCGCGCTAGAAAGTGCATGGTGGTTAAACTTGGAAAAGGTGGAGTGGAAATTAAACCTCTTACCATGTGGCAAGCGTTGGTGGAGTCCGCTATGAAAAACGGTTAAATTTAAACCACTCATCAAAAGTTCCGAAACCACCTAAGCATATGTTATATAAAGTTTGTTCGAAGTTTTAAAAAAAAATTGTTGCTTATTGCTTGGAGGAAAAGAACCCACGGGAAACACGTCGTTGTCTTCATCAGCTGGAATATCACCCAACAAGCTCACTTCACAGGTAGCTCGAAACCCTCAGTGTTTAGATTTTTTTTCCCAAATGGAGAAAACCCAATACCTTCTTCCCTTCAATGAAAGTTCAGATGAAAACGAGAAGCTTGTAGTTGACAAGGAAAGGGATATGTTCGACCCTGTTTTGTCTGTGTGTAGTATTTCGCAGTCTAAGGAGAAATTAATGGAGTTTAATTCGCAGGGGAAGGATGTATTTAATGTTTTTGCTTTTTTTCTGTATTATTTTTTAGTCGAACAAACCCTACACTTCCCCGATTTTGTTTGTTGGTGTGCAGCAAATTATTCGCAGGGCGAAAGGGTAATCATTAATGTAAATACGACCAAAATTCTATGCCAAGTGAATGCGCATACTCTCTGTGATGTTCTACGTTTACCTGAAACATTTCCGAAAAGCCATGAGTCATTTAACGAAGAAAATTTGGAAACATTTTATAGAAACTGCATTCACTAGTATATTTGAACCCAAAATCTGACGACCTCCGACGAAATGGACTGTGTCGTCGGATTTTTATTTCAAATTTACTTTTTTTTTTTTTAAATAAATTTTGAAAGGCCCCCATCGGATATCCGACATAATTTTGAATATCCGACGAAGCTCGTAGCATATCCTACGGCTCTACGAATATCCAACGCCTGTTCGAGTATCCGACGGTTTGGATGTCGAATAACCAACGGAATTTTCGAACCCGAGGAAGTTAGATATACGACGGATTTTTCCCAACGGTAACTAGATTATTGTCGTCGGATATCCGATGTAGGTTTGACTTTTTTACTTTTAAAATTTATAAATATCTAACCATTCCGAGATGTTTGCTATACCAGTGACGGTTTGCGGATGTGTTTTTTTGTTTGGCGAACTGTTTTTTGTTGTTTTTGTTATTCAAGTGAGCAAAGTATTATGGAGCTTCATTTTCTAAGATCAGTAATCTTCATTTAAGCTCTTTATGAGAAAATGTCAACTACGAATATTCCTGATCTAGACGAATAAAATTGACAATTGCTTGCTAGATTGTGGGAAGGAGTTGAAAGAAGGGGTGATGGTAAATGCTATTGTCCATTTAATCAATGCAGGGGCTTTAAGAGGAGAAGAATTTTGATCACAACAGCCACAAAACATTGTAGGGAGCATGGGCATGCCGAGGTGGGACATGAATACCATCCATTTGTAAGTTTTGCACTATATTTTTTTTTATTTTGATTGCTTTTGTAAATTTATGTATTATTATAATATTTCTTATTTTTGACAAACAGTACAATTGGTCGTTGTTCTTTTCATCCCAACAGCACAAAATTTGTTAAATTTTTAAATTTTGCATTTGAAATGTTTACATTTTGCGTTTGAATTTCTTAAATTAACTTTTATCTATTGCTTGTTTCATGTATTTATAAAGGAAAGACATCCTACGGCATATCGTTCAGATCAGCAAGTGCTTCCAGAACAAGTACCAGAGGAACATGGAGCTATGAATATTAATGGAGAACAAGTTAATGATCACATTGAAGAAGATGATGATACTGATAACATACTTGAAGATGATGTTACAAATACTTTGATCCATGATTCATTTAATGTTGGAATGGATAATGATGATGATCATGAAAATGATGAACATTTTGATGATATTCATGATACACCTCTTCTTGACAAGGCATACGAACCCCTTTATGATGGCTCCAAGACAAATCTTCTCTCTGCTATATTGTTGGTAATGAACTTGAAGGTTATGAATGGTCTTTCAAACATATCAGTCACACGGATGTTAAGGTATGTAATATATTCCATCACAAAATATATATGATTGTCATGTATTTTATTGTTAATTCATATATAAGTCAAATTACTACGGATGAAATTTGTTTCATTGATGAGCTACTGAAGTTATGGAATGGCATCAGTATGTATGACTTTTCTAGACCAATACGACAAAGGCAATTCCAATTCCATGCAATGCTTGTATGGACAATACATGATGCCCCAGGGTTAACCCATTTCTATGGTATGTAATTATAAGTTCCACTTTAGTTGCATTTAATTTTACAAACTACTAGTTAATATAATACGCATGCATATTTTTGTAAATAAATATTCCGTCATTTTTATATAATTATTATAGACAATATTGATATTCCATCTTTTTATTTAGGTCTTCAGACAAAAGGGAAATTTGCATGTCCAGTTTGTGGTCCTAAGATCAAATCTCGTCGTTCAAAAAGCTTAGAAAAGGAGGTGTTTGATGAGTATACGCACTTCCTCTCCAAGAATCACAGGTATCGAACTATCGAAAAACATCTTTTCAATGGCAAGCAAGAGACTGCATTAAAACCAAAGAGAATGGCACCTCAGCTATGGAAGTTGCAATATAATAGAAATCGTCAAGGTACGTATAATCAATCATTGTATATATATGATGATATTGTATTTTATTATATTGTGTGTTGTTTACTGTAATTGACATTGATTTAATATTTAATTTCATCATTGTTGTTCATGTGATCATCATGAAGGCATTAATGGGCTTCCACGAGGAATGAAAAGTTATCCTAGACAATTTAGTAGGTTGCCCTACTATGAGCACCTACAAATTGCTCATCTATTTGATACAATGCATATCGAAAAGAATGTGACTGAAACATTATGGCTAATATTGGATGGAAGGAGTGACAAAAAAAAAAATTGTCAAAATTTGCAAAGACATTCAAGATAACAACCATGCAATGAAAGACATCATTCAATTTCATAGCAACAGAGAGCAAATTAATATAAACTCACTTCCATGGATGTTAACGGACCAGCAAAGTAATGTTGTAAAAGAAGTCATTCAAAAAATTAAATTTCCCACCGGATTTTGTGCAAACATGAAGAATATCATAACAAACAAAGGTGATTTTGCAGGGGTGAAAACGCATGATTGGCATGTCTTCATGAAGATAATAATTAATATGGTATGCATTTAATAAAAAAAAAATTCTTTTTCTAGTACTCCTATTCAATATACTAAAACTATTTGTATGTTATTGTTACAGTATGTTCTACCTCTCTCTATCCTAGACAACTTCGACAACAATGTCAAGCAAATAATATATAGTCTCGGGAAATACATGAGGTAAGTGGTGATTTTTCCATGTGCTTACTGTTTGTTTAATTCAACATATAAATTATTATTAATTTGATTTTCATTATCTACTTCATGTTACGTAATATAATGAATTTTTTTCTTTAATCTCTTGATTGGGTTGTCATGTCACTTGTAGATGGTTGTCATCTAAAGAATTCCATAAAGAAGACATAAAGTATTGGAGGAGAGAAATTCCTCGTCTCATGTGTGAAATGCAAAAGCATCTACCTTCAGCATTTATGGATGGTTGAGAGGCACTTGAAATTTATGAAGGGCTTGGTCAGACAACGAGCATATGCTGAGGGTTCTATGATGGAAGGATATATGGTATACCAAAACATGATGTACATTAGTGAATATCTTCCTATATTGGTGTCAAAGCTCAATTTATGTTGCATTTGTGATCCATACTCAAAAAAATATTTCGAAGGGGAGTACTCGAAGGGGAAAGGCAGATCAAGGAAGGTGAAAGGTAATATAACACATTTCACTGGTGATTTTTATGTTTATATATCATACATATATATTCAATTTTTTTATTTAGTATTTTGCATCATTTTATACTGTAATTATATACTTTTTTAAGTGACTAATATACATTTTCATTGAATTTTAATTTTATTGTCATCAAACAGTTGGTCGAGAGTGGGATGCGATTCATTTATACATCGCAAACAATCTTGACTGGATGAAGGTATGGATCGAAAAATGTGAACAATCTGGTCATGGAATATCATGGGAAGGTGTGGCTTCATTGGTTAAACCTGCACATCGCAATGGAGACACCAATCTAACACAAAGGGAAATCGATTTAGCAAGAGGTTTAAAAGATAAGCAGGTAAGCATATTAATCAACGACACTATTTTTTTTTTTTTATAAATATTTTCGTTGTACATCACGCTTGTTATTTTCCTTTTATGGCATTATAATAAACATGCACTACTTTATCATAAATATGGTGTCATTATGTAATCTTTTCCTGTATGGCTTGTTGTACTAGGTAAAACACCATAAGGTTATGTGGTGCAATGGATGTAGATATCGCATCAAAAATTTGGATGAAACAAAGAAAACATTTGATTGTGGGATATCTGCAGTCTTTGAGGTGACCAATGTTTCTTCTAGAAGTGATAGACATCCAGAACTATCTGAAAATCGATACTATGGGTATCTGGAAGACATTCTTCAGTGTGACTTTAACTCCTTCAAGGTATTTCTGTTCGTTTTCAAATGGTACAGGTGTCAATTGAATCAACGTGATCCCGATAGAACAATTATTGAACATGATAATGGTTTTACCATGGTAAATACAAGGTTGTTTGAGCCAGGAACAGAGCCCTATGTTCTTCCAACCTAATGTGAACAGGTATCTTACTCTAAGGTTCCAGGTAGAGCAGGTTGGTCATTTGTTGTGAGACACGATCCAAGGGGAAGGCCAGTAAGTATAACGTAGATGAAGGCCGTAATGAAGATGTTCTCGAAGAAGAAGATGCCGTTGAAGATGATCATGATCAACATGAGTACTTAGGTGATATTCTTGTTCTAGAAGAAGATGTCAAAGATCTTCTTGAATCAGATCATGACGTATATTCAAACAATGTCCATGAAGATGATATCGCCGATGACATGATGATCGACGTAACTGACATCGACGACGATGATGATATAGCCAATCCTTACAATGTTGAATCTGGATCATCGGATTATAGTATAGACGATCAATACTTAGATGAAGAAGATGATGAAGACCATTGAAGTCTATGATCAGGTATGCATTACTAATAATAAATTATTAACTATTTCTTAGCTAATTTCCATTTTCCTGTATGTTAAAATTAGAAACCTTTCTTGAGGTCCCATGAATGAACTTGAACACTTGTTGGATGCATTTAATTTGAAAGAGTAGTTATAGTTTGAAAGAACTCTCTCCTTACCTTAGCTAGCATTCATTGAAAGGAAAGGCTTATTTTATTCATATGCATTTGCATGGTTTGAGTCAGTCATCACACCATGAGTTTCACTTCCATCA
Organism: Larix kaempferi; assembly: GCA_027924585.1. NCBI lineage: Eukaryota > Viridiplantae > Streptophyta > Pinopsida > Pinales > Pinaceae > Larix > Larix kaempferi. The sequence goes on from BSBM01000073.1 coordinate 46,778,214, forward strand.
CCCGACTGAGTAATACAACCATTAAAATTTAACTCATTAACTCAACACACTTTAACCTCACTTGAGGATAAAAAGAATTTGTTAGTTAGGTAGGACACTGGGTATAGGCATCCAAATAATTCCCCCTTGTCATTTTTCATCTGAGACATAGTCATTGTCTTTAGGGAACTAAAATCCTCTAGTATTTATTGACACGGTCACGACTAGTTTGTGGAGGGGCCTCCTGTTGTTTCATGGGTTAAACTGCCGCGAGATCGAGAACCAGACGGACTCTGTGGAATGCCACACTCCACTTAGCCCTAAGGAAACATCGATCATTGTCTTCCTTGTATTCTCTGGCCACCATACCGGTGATACAAGGGTGATAAGGCAGAAGTGTCGAAAACCTTTTCTGACGTGTCATGAATGAGGTAGCTTAGTGACTTTTCTACTAGGGATCTTTTACCCAGGATCCCTTTTGGTAGAGGGATATCCTTCAAATTCAATCTCTCACTTCGTATTGTTCTACTTGGATTTCATAACCTTGCGAAGGATATGATTTGTCGAGGTCTCCATCTCCTAGTTAGGAAGCTTGCTTGCATTATCACCTTTTTAGAGGGTCTTTTTCTTTTTAGTGTTACTTGTTGGCATTCTAGCCACTTTTATTTCAGCTCGCTTACTGTGACATCGGTCCTAGTATAGTTTTTTGAGCCTGCTTTTGTGGCCTGCGAGCCTTGTCTTTTCATAGCTCCCCTTCTGCACGCTTGGTTGCTTTAGGGTTTTTGATTTCATACATGGTATTTGAAGAGGCGCTATGCCTTGCGGTCGAATCTGAACTTTTTTCCAATGGTGCAGGTAGAACCAAACAGGCATTTGTTTGATCTGTCTTCCTCGAGCCAGGGGATTTTAGGAAGGCTAGAGGAAAGTGAGAAATCTAGTAGGTCTAGAAGAATTGTATCAACTAGATGTCAAAAAACCAAAAGAAGATTCCATAGACGCAATGAATTTTTTCACGATCAAGGGGGGGCATGTTCCTATGGTGATGAGACAAAAGACGACGAAGAGGTGCCCTTGAGGTACAAACATTTAGTGAAACAATGGGTACCAAAGGATCTTCCTCCACCGAACACTGATTTTTGTGTGAACGAGAGGAGATATCGAATTGTACCGTCGTCGATACATGGTTTCGGGTTGTTTTCCATGGATTGCATCTTGGTCGGTTACGGGACATGTACATAATTGATGGAGTATGTTGGACCCATATACAACTACAATGATTGGATGCGCCTTGTCCGATATACAAAAAGTATGTGTAGCTATGGATTGTCAACAAACTATTTACAATTGAAAGACAAAAATAAAAATAAAGGAGGAACGTTGTACATGGACGGAAGGCCAAAGGCCACAGGGAATATTTCGGGGTTTATAAATAGTACACAACCAGGGTCTACAATTAAGCAACCAAACTGCAAATTTGAGGGGCATGAAGGAAACCGTGTTTTTGTAGTTGCTATTAAAACAATATCTGCAGGGGACGAGTTGCTTATTAATTACCCTGTCAACCGAGTAGATACAAACAAGGTTACTATATAACATTTTACCCAACCTTTTAGTAATAAATTAAACATCATAAGGATTGTTTGTTAGTTTATTTCGTTTAAATTTCCCATATTTACTTCACATGCCAGTGATCGGGATAAATCCCTGCCAACAAATGGTCGGAGGAGAACTTCTTCCTCAATGGAGCAGGTATACATCTTTCTAATAGTACAAATATAATAAGAGAAAAGAGTTTTTATTTGCTTTGTTTTTCCATTATTAATAACTTGGTTTGTTTTATGTAATGAAATTTAAATTTGATGCAGAACGTTGATCAGTAAATACACCCGTCGAATCTTGATCAGACGACAACACCCTCGTGGCAACAGGTAGACCTGATTTGAATTATACAATTAAAATATGTCAAAATATTTTAGCATTATATTAATGTTTCAATGAATATTTTGGTTTCGTTTACGTAATTTTTTAGTCTATGTTTTTTATGCAGGCTGGTTCCATAAGGTCGGCCACACCAGGGTCCATGCAACGGGTATACATCTTTGTAATATTAAAAATATAATATGAATAATAATTTTTTTGATGTGTTTTCTCATGAATACTTTGGAATCGTTTAGGTGATTTTCACTATGTTTTTTTATTAGGGTGTTGTTAGGGGCAGCTCCCAGATATTAGCAGATCGGGGCAAGTCACCTATGACCATTGATCCAATGAGTGGATCGCGATCCTCGAGGTCGCAAATATAATTCATTTCAATTGTACCAATATAATACGTAGCATAATGTTAATTTTGTTATGTATTTTTCGTGTGATATACTGGTTTCATTGTGATAATGTAAACCGTGTTGTAATTGTACAAATCTATCATGATAGATGTGTTATATGCGTTAATATAAAATTTGGAATCTATCAGTAGAGAACTCATTAGTGCTTTATATATGTTTGTTGCAGCCCAGTAGTGAATCGCAGTATGAATTAGCATCGCAAGATTTTTTGTTAGACCCTGAAGTGGCAGAGGTGCTTCACGATTGCGAAAAAATTGGTGAAGCCGCACACCCACTAAAGATGGCAGAGAAATTGTTGAATATATATGCTGCAGAAATCCTTTCTCTAGTAATCTAGGCTCCGTGGACAAGCGCAATTAAAGAAAAGATTGCATTGTTGGAACATAGATCTAATGACTTGCGAGTAAGTTGAGGAATCTTGAATCATAGAATAATTCGTTTAAATCTTTATAATGTTCTCTTTTATATGATAGCATTGAATGTATAAGACATGGTGTGTATTTACAGAAATTATCAGGGACCACACAATATTGGTGAAGGTGGTGTTGGCCCCAGCGAGGCTTGTGGAGAGACTTCGCATCATGACCAAACGACTCCACGTAGTTCGAATCCTTCACCATTGTTTTCGACTGAACAGTCGGCAACACATTCTGAAACACCACGGACCCCCACTGTGAGCGCAACAGTCGCTACTAACCAACACACAATGGATCCTCCATAAGAAGGGGTCGACACCGAGTCCCCTATCAATTTTGATGTCGAACAAGCTACATTTCCAGGATCTTCCCGTGTCAAAAGCACGGGAACACTGGAGACAACATTTTTGGTGGATGAAGATCTCGTCCCAATAAAGATACCAACGATCCTAGGTAATTAATCATAGTTGATCAGGTTAATTAGTGTTTATAATTCCATTGTAATATACCGATAAAATGTTTTTTATCAACTATTTATGATCATGGCATGATCGTTGTGTAGGAAACAATGTTTTCTATAAACATATGAATGACTTTTGCTTGGAGATCTTCGGTCCAACCATCTGATCAAGGTGGGATAGACAACCGAAACATTTAAAAGATGAACTCACTAATCAGTTGGTTGGCCTGTTCGGGGAGAAAACCTTCAACCATGCCAATGTCTTGAAAAAGGCTTGTCAACATGTGAAGGTTGTCCGAGACCAATATAGGACACACCTCGAAAGAAACCATAGGTATGAGCTCCCACCAATGATTCCAGCAATGGAGTGGAGAGCTCTAGTGGAAGATGAAAAGGAGAAGGCTCTGAGAAGAGAAGGCAAGCTAACACCAGGCACAGGGAGGTATGCAATACTTTCTGCAATGTAATTCCAAACCTTATTATCCTTGATTTCGAACTTGGAACATCTAACGTATTTCAACACTTGCATAGGCTACTAGACACATCAAAGGCCAAAAAGGCAAGACTAGAAAAAGTAGGTCAGCACAAGCTTGGCCCTAGTGGTTATTCGAATTTGGCGGCACGGTTTGTAAGTTTCGAGAAACCAACAACGAATACAAATAATAAATTGAAACTTATTTTTCGTTTTATTGCACCGTAAAATGTTAATTAACGACGATAAGCAAATATGCAGGTCGATCGATTCAATGAAGTACCCACAGAGGAAGACATGAAGCTTGGTTTCCAGGAAGGATTTGGATCTGTTGTTGAACGTAGAAGAAGCTTATCTGAGCAGACACAGTCATGTGGTACCAATCCATCCGGTGCACAGGTATATAGAATCTATATAGTTTAATGAAGATTTGTCGCTTGTGGAATATTTTCGTTCCAAATACTTGATGGAAAATATTGACTATGTTTTTAACAGGAAAGTAATGATCCCATTAGTGTCGAGGAGGGACAACAACAAATCGATCATCAAGCTTCAAATCCCGGTAATGAATTTATTCATATGCTACAATTTTATGTATAACATTGCAAATGGTGACCATTAATTGTAGTTCACCGTATTTCAACTGCAAAGCATGTAGAGGGTGAAACTGTATAGGTTGAGACTAGACAAGAACATCAACAACATGATTTGGTCACACCTGGTAAAAAAACACCTTCGTAATGAATTGTTTTAAATGAAAAACTTGTCATTACAATAGCAAAATATAACAATGTAACATTTTCACATTGTTACAGCAAATCCGAACCCCTTGCAGCAAAATCTAGGTCTAGATCAACAACAATCAGCTAGGATATTGCAAACATCACCAATCGTGCCTGCTAAAGAACCAAGAACTAGAAGAAAAAGTCTAGATGATGTAGATGGTCCTCTCATAGATTATATACCACTGAAGAAGAAAAACTTATAAAAAGAAGGATGAGAAAAACAATGACTAAATATTTTCGATAACAATATATCATCCACTATTTTTGGTCTAATGAATGAATGAATGGTTTAATGAATGTTCTAATGTTTTAATGATTCAGTGTAGTAAACTGTTACCTTCATTGAATTTCAACTTTTATTCAATGAATGTGTTGACTGAATGATCAATGAATGGTGTATTGAATGTTATATTTTATTGAATGAATGTGTTGATTGACTGAAACGATGGTTTAGTGAATGTTAGCATTTATTGAATGAATAATGGATGAAAGTTCATGATGAAATATGGATGAATTTGCACATATTTGTTTTTTTCAAGTACATGCATTGGGTATGGGGAATTGAGAGTGATGTGAGGGGGGGGGCGGGGGAATAAGAGCTTCCACCTTCACGTGGTTGGCCCTGTTCAATAGAGGATATGAAATTATTCTCGAAACAGAGAGGAGCTCAATGAATATTCTAACAACGGTGACGATTCATTCTATATTTACGTTTCCCTTAAGCTTCAATATGGAAAACTCATAGTTCACTATCAATATTTCTTTGACCGTCACCTTTTTCAGACAAACCTTAATAGTGAACTATAAGTTTGTCATTTGCAGTTGAAGGGAAACGTAATACTATGAATCGTCAACCGTTGCTAGGCTGAAACTGAAGACCGTGGAAACTCATTGGATGGCGGAAATTCATTGAATGGTTTAATGAATTTTCTAATGTTTTAATGATTCGGTGTAATAAACTATTACCTTTATTGAATTTCAGCTTTTATTGAATGAATGTGTTGACTGAATGATTAATGAATAGTTTATTAAATGTTATCTTTTATTGAATGAATGTGTGTATCGATAGAAACGATGGTTTAGTGAATGTTAGCATTTATTGAATGAATAATGGATGAAAGTTCATGATAAAATATGGATGAATTTGCATGTATTTGTTTTTTTCGAGTGCATGCATTGGGTATGGGGAATTGAGAGTGATGTGAGGGGGGGGGGGCATAAGAGCTTCCACCTTCACGTGGTTCGCCCTGTTCAGTAGAGAATATGAAATTATTCTCGAAACAAAGAGGAGCTCAATGAATATTTTGACAACGGTGACAATTCATTGTATATTCACGTTTCCCTTAAGCTGAAATATGGCAAACTCATAGTTCACTATCAAGATTTCTTTGACCGTCATCTTTGTCAGACAAACCTTAATAGTGAACTATAAGTTTGTCATTTGCAGTCGAAGGGAAATGTAATACCATGAATCATCAACCATTGCCAGCCTGAAACTGAAGACTATGGAAACTCATTGGATGGCGGAATCATTGAATGGTTTAATGAATTTTCTAATGTTTTAATGATTCAGTGTAGTAAACTATTACCTTTATTGAATTTAAGATTTCATTGCATGAATGTGTTCACTGAATGATTAATGAATGGTTTATTAAATGTTATCTTTTATTGAATGAATGTGTGTATTGACAGAAACAATGGTTTAGTGAATGTTAGCATTTATTGAATGAATAATGGATGAAAGTTCATGATAAAATATGGATGAATTTGCACATATTTGTTTTTTTCGAGTGCATGCATTGGGTATGGGGAATTGAGAGTGATGTGAGGGGCGGGGGGGCATAAGAGCTTCCACCTTCACATGGTTGGCCCTGTTCAGTAGAGAATATGAAATTATTCTCGAAACAGAGAGGAGCTCAATGAATATTCTGAGAACGGTGACGATTCATTCTATATTTACATTTCCCTTAAGCTGCAATATGGCAAACTCATAATTCACTATCAAGATTTCTTTGACCGTCAACTTTGTCAGACAAACCTTAATAGTGAACTATGAGTTTGTCATTTGCAGTCGAAGGGAAACGTAATACCATGAATCGTCAACCATTGCCAGGCTGAAACTGAAGACCGTGGAAACTCATTAGATGGCGGAGATTCATTGACTGTTTTAATGAATTTTCTAATGTTTTAATGATTCAGTGTAGTAAACTATTACCTTTATTGAATTTTAGCTTTTATTGAATGAATGTGTTGACTGAATGATCATTAATGAATGGTTTATTGAATTTCATCTTTTATTGAATGAATGTGTGTATGGACATAAACAATGGTTTAGTGAATGTTAGCATTTATTGAATGAATAATGGATGAAAGTTCATGATAAAATATGGATGAATTTGCACATATTTGTTTTTTTCGAGTTCATGCATTGGGTATGGGGAATTGAGAGTGATGTGAGGGGGGGGGGAGGGACCATATGAGCTTCCACCTTCATGTGGTTGGCCCTGTTCAGTAGAGAATATGAAATTATTCTCAAAATAGAGAGTAGCTAAATGAATGGCTACGATGTTGGCTTTCTACAACCCAAAACCCTAACTACATGCAATCTCAAAATTAATGACTACCAACCACCTACTGGTTCTTATTTAATAGAAATGAATCTCTTACATTAAGTAACTACCCATTAACTATCTAATGAGCCTTATTCAAAGAATATGTTCTCATACATGAATATACAAACTCCTCAGTATACCAAATTAGAGAAGTTAGGTAAGAGTACCTTGAAAGAATGGAAGCACACTACCATATCTTTGTGATGAATATGCCACAATGTTACATAACTTCCTAGTCCTTTTATTCTGCTACGTGGAAAGCCTGTAGTCCATAAAGTAAGTTCCATAGACACTAGCACTTGAGAATTGGAGTACAGTCTTTTGTGCCACCTTAATAGGCACCCACTAGCCTGTAGGTCCACTTGAATAATGATTAACTCTGCCGCTTAATACAATGACTCTAATACAATGGCTTTATTACAACGGCTCTATTCCCTTAGGCTACTCCGTTGCTAATACAATGGGAAGAGCACCACTGCTAATACAATGGGAAGAGCATAATGGGGTTCTTAGTTATATATATATGTAATTATTCTACATATTTCCACAATAGAGATAGAATATATTGATTTCCTGCAGTATGAAAAATTTTATTTGAAAAATTTTATTTAAAAAAAAAAATGTAATGGGTGGTCGCTTAACCGATGCCCTAAACCAACGAAGGTATGGTAATAACTGACGGTTTTGCAATACGACCAAAGGCTCTGAATGTCGGATTCGATTTTTTTTGTATGGCATACATGTTGCTTAACCGACGCCCCAATCCGACGACCGTATGGTAATAGCCGACGGTTTTGCAATATGACCGATAGCTCAGAACGTTGGATTCCATTTTTTTTGTATGAATACCCGTCGTTTAACCAACGACACAATCCGACATTTTTATGGCAAATACGTCGCTTAACCAATGAATAAACCGACGCAATATCGATGGCAAAAGATGGTTATCCGACTACCTGTGAAGCTGGAGGAAGTCGGTTAACCAACATGTTTTCTAGTCGAATATCCGACGTCGTGAACTACGTCGGATTTTAGCCAATATCCCACCGACGATAAAAAAAGACTGAAATTGTCGGATAGTCGACCATAGGTTGTAGCAAATTCGACTTTTTAGCCATCGGATTTTGGGTCAAAAAAACTTAGTGATTAATCCTGCAGAAAAAGACAAGTTTTTATTACAAGTCTTGAAATATGGTCAGTCACATTAAAACCTATCGTTCCCTTTGAATATTGATATCTTTCAGCGAGATACCTAGTTATTTTTGTCCTTGTTGAGTCAAATTTTAGGTCTAGATAGTGATAAGTCAATCACGGAAGTTATGTTAGTTTTCCTTCTCCAAGTAATTTCACCAGAGTCATAGTCGAGTCTGGTGTGTTGTTTCAATTTTGATGAATTCATTGCTGAAGCGATTCATGTCCAGTTGGTGAATTTAAACGAGTTGAATCATTTCAAACATCAGCCATATCTCATGAACGTGTTCTTGTGTTTAAACATTTCAGAATCCAAGTTTCTTGGTGCCATCTTTTCTCATGACCTTCCTAAACAGGTCAACATGTTTAAGTTCACCCATAAAATCATGGCAAAAGTTTACAGAATTATTTTTAATGCTGAAATGCCCCGAGTGTTAAAAGAAATTAAAGAAACTTTGCATCCTACACCAGAAGGACAAACAGGTGATTGGTTCTTGTATAAAGAACATACTATAATTAGGGTATACGGTTTTACTGGAGCACCATATCTGTTTCCATCCTTTTTAATGTTAAGTTTAAACCAAATAGACTAGCAAGATCACTGAAAGAAGCATAATCACAAGATAGACACAATATTTACCCTGGGAAACCCTCATGGGGTAGAAAACCTAGCAAAGCTTTCCTCAATAAGATGATCAACCAAAATACAAGATGTGCTCCCTCCTTCTTCTCCTCCTTAGCAGATCTCCCAGACTAGTGCACTAATTTTCTCAAGTGAGCAAGTGTGTCTAATGAGGAGTTCACCTCCTCTATTTATACTGACTCCTCATTGACTAAATTACCTAATGGGGCCGACCTCTCCTGGAGAAGTCTAATAACCCCTAAAATATAACTACAGGGCCGACCCCCACATGGTGGGTCTAATAACCCTAGTTAACACAAACCCCTGGAGGAATAAACATCTCCAGATACATGATAGGGTTACCTTGGAGGAATGAAACATCTCCGGAATAATAAAGTACAAATATAATATTCTTTGAAGTTACAATATTCAACACTCCCCCTTAACGAGAAGGATATTATAACAACATCTGCAGGAGCAAGGAGTCATCATACATGATACATCTATAAATCATTGGAAGCTTTCTTCAATTCATCTTCATCAGTAACTCAATCAGTTACTGGTACATCAATGTCAACATCAACATCGTCATCACGATCATCGGCATCGTCATCACACGATCATCAGCATCGTTATCATACGATCATCAACATCGTCATCGAACAATCATCAGCATCGTCATCACACGATCATCAACATCATCATCGTCATCACACGATCATCAGCATCGTCATCACACGGTCATCATCATCACACTATCATCAGCATCGTCGTCACACGATCATCAGCATCGTCATCACACGATCATCAACATTGTCATCACACGATCATCAACATCATCGTCACACGATCATCAGCATCATCATCACACGATCATCAACATCGTCATCACATGATCATCAGCATCGTCATCACACGATCATCAGCATCGTCATCACACGATCATCAGCATCGTCATCACACGATTATGTTCCAGGATGATCAATCCTGCTCACTTTAGGACATAGGTCCATGGATGATACAATCCGATCTTTATTTCTCGGTGACATCAGTCTACAAATCAATTATGGGACCTCAGTCCGGGGACGATGCAATCCCCTTCCTGTTCATTCAGGACTTCATTTATCGGAGACCCAATCTACGGCTCTATTCTGGGACCTCAGTCCGGGGACGATGCAATCCCCTGCCTGTTCATTTAGGACTTCATTATCGGAGATCCAGTCTATGGCTCTATTCTGGGACCTCAGTCCGGGGATGATGCAATCCCCTACCTGTTCATTCAGGACTTCATTATCGGAGACCCAGTCTACAACTCTATTCTGGGACCTCAATCTGAGGACGATGCAATCCCCTGCCTGTTCATTCAGGACTTCATTATCAGAGACCCTGTCTACGGCTCTATTCTGGGACCTCAATCCGGGGACGATGCAATCCCCTACCTGTTCATTTAGGATTTCATTATCGGAGACATCATGTCTACGGCTCTATTCTGGGACCTCAGTCCGGGGACGATGCAATCCCCTACCTGTTCATTCAAGATTTCATTATCGGATACTTCATGTCTACGGCTCTATTCTGGAACCTCAGTCCAGGGACGATGCAATCCCCTACCTGTTCATTCAAGATTTCATTATCGAAGACATACATCTACGGCTCTCTTTAGAACAAATGTTCAAGGATGATACAATCCCTTTTCTTTCTCGGAGACCCCTGTCTACGGCTCACTTTAGAACAATTGTTCAAGGATGATACAATCCCTCTTCTTTCTTGGAGACCCTTGTCTATGGCTCACTTTAGAACAAGTGTTCAAGGATGATACAATCCACACATGTATTCTCATCAATACAAGTACAAGTATCCTCATCCATACAAGTACATTTAATCAATACATGTATCATCATTTAGCATCAACAACATGTATACATCATACATCAAAAGCGTGTATTCTCACTAATACATCTAACATCAAGAGCATGTATACATCTATCATCAAAAGCATGTATTCTCACTAATACATCTAACATCAAGAGCATGTATACATCTATCATCAAAAGCATGTATTCTCGCTAATACATCTAACATCAAGAGCATGTATACATCTATCATCAAAAGCATGTATTCTCGCTAATGCATCTAACATCAAGAGCATGTATACATCTATCATCAAAAGCATGTATTCTCGCTAATGCATCTAACATCAAGAGCATGTATACATCTATCATCAAAAGCATGTATTCTCGCTAATGCATCTAACATCAAGAGCATGTATACATCTATCATCAAAAGCATGTATTCTCGCTAATGCATCTAACATCAAGAGCATGTATACATCTATCATCAAAAGCATGTATACATCTATCATCAAAAGTATGTATTCTCACTAATACATCTAACATCAAAAACATGTATACATCTAGCATGTATTCTTACTAATACATCTAATATCACTGTTTATCGAAAAAGCATATATAAGTAAAACTAAGTATTATAAATATAGTAGTCCTAAATCTAACCATTTCTAAGTAACTAGGTGAAGCCTCATTAATGATGAGACAAGATTGTCATTAGGGATCATACTATTCCTCCTTTCTAGGAGGGTCCTTTTTGAACTACACCAAGCTTGTCTCGAAAGTATTCAAATTTCACACGAGACAGAGGTTTGGTCAGGATATCAGCAATTTGATCTTCAGTGCTCACATACTCGAGCTTGATAGCTCCTCTCTGCACCATATCTCGAATATAGAAGTATCGGATCTCTATGTGTTTTGACTTGTCATGGAACACAGGATTCTCTGTCATCTTGATGCAGCTTTGATTATCACACATAATTACAGTGGGATCCATTTCTAATCCAAACACTCCAGATAACAGTTTCCGAAGCCATACTGCTTCACAGCTGGCAGAGCAGGCAGCTATATATTCTGCCTCAGCAGAGCTGAGGGCCACACTAGATTGTTTCTTGTTGAACCATGAGATCATGGCAGATCCAAGACCATAACATCCACCTGAAGTACTCTTTCTATCTGAGACACTTCCTGCCCAGTCAGAGTCTGAGTAACCATGTAACTTGAGTTCATGACTTCCATGATAAAGTAGACCAAAATCTAATGTACCTTTTAGGTACCTCATTACATGCTTTGCAGCTATTAGATGAACCTTTCTAGGTTCTACTAGATACTGACTTAGGGTATTTACAGCAAAGCATATATCTGGCCTAGTATTTGTTAAATACATTAGTGACCCAATGATTTGTCTATATAGGGTTAGGTCCACTAATTCTGATGAGTCATTAACTAATATCTTCAAGTTGGAGTCCATGGGAGTGGCCATGGGTTTACACTCCAACATGTCAAATCTTTTCAGAATCTCCACAGCATATTTACCTTGATTTAGAAAGATTCCTCTTGGTTCTTGCCATACTTCTAAGCCTAAGAAGTAGTGCATTAATCCGAGATCTTTCATCTCAAATTCTGAAGAAAGCTTCTTCTTGCTTTCAATAATTTGTTTCAATAGTATAACTGGTTCATCATCCATCACTTTGAGATAAAGGTTTGGGTCAGCTTTACTCTTGGTAAAGCCCATGCTAGTTAAGAAATTTTCAATCCTTCGGTACCAAGCCCTGGGAGCTTGTTTCAACCCATATAATGCCTTTTTCAGTTTGCATACATGAGTCCTTCCGTCTTTAACCTCAAACCATTGTGGTTTCTCTATGTATACTTCTTCTTCAATTACACCATTCAGAAAAGCTGTCTTAACATCCATTTGGTGTAATTTCCACTTCATCATGGATGCAAGTGCCATGATAGTTCTAATTGAAGTATACCTAGCAACTGGTGCAAATGTTTCTTCATAGTCAATTCCCTCCTTCTGAGAGAATCCTCTGGCTACAAATCTTGCCCTGTATTTTTCAATGCTTCCGTTTGCAGCATGTTTTATTTTGAAGATCCATTTGGAAGAAACCACACTTTTATCTTTTGGTTTGGGAACTATATCCCAAACATCATTTTTCATTATTGACTGATATTCTTCTGTCATTGCTTCTACCCATTCTTTCTTCTAAGCTGCCTCTTCATAGCTAGTAGGTAGTTGATCCACAAGATCACACATCAAGGCCATATAGTTGGACACTAGTTTTGGTTTCTTTCTTTCTCTAGTGGAGCCCTCAGGAGCTCCATATCTTTCAGCTCCTTGAATAATATCTCTAGCCCATGCTGGTCTTCTTTTCCTAGATAAGTTTGTAACAGGTGGTTCTTGTGGTTCCAGCATGTCATGATCCTCTGGTGCATCCTCTTCAGGGATGTGCACAGTCTTTGAGATTCTGGGAGATGAATCTTCTTCATAAACTTCTTCAAGTTGACATTTTCTGGATTTCTTGAGAGCTACTTCCTCATCAAAGGTTACATCTCTACTTATTTCTATATGATGAAAACATGGTATGTAGATTCTGAAGGCTTTAGAAGTTTCACAATAACCAACAAACATTCCCTTCTTACCAGAGGGATCCAACTTGGTTCTCTTTTCTTTTGGAATGTGGATGTACACAGGACACCCAAATATTTTAAGATGACTTACCTCAGGCTTCTTTCCTGTAAAGACTTCCTCTGGAGTTTTGAAATCAAGAGCACTATGAGATAGTCTATTTTGTACATATACCACTGTATTGGCTGCTTCATCCCATAGATACATGGGAAGATCTTGGTCATGTATCATAGTCTTTACAGCCTCCATGATAGTTCTATTTTTCCTCTCAGCTACCCCATTTTGTTGGGGATTGTAGGGAGTGGTTAGTTCCCTCTTAATTCCAGATTCTTTACAAAAGTCTTCAAATTCCTTTGAAGTATATTCTCTGCCATTATCTGTTCTAAGAATCTTGATTCTCTTATCTGAGAGATTTTCTAATAGAGCCTTGAACTCTTTGAATTTTCCAAAGACTTCATTCTTACCTTTTAGGAAGTATATCCAAGTTTTCCTTGAATAGTCATCAATGAATGAGAGATAGTATTCAAATCCACTTAGAGAAGTGGTAGGCATAGGACCACATACATCTGAGTGTATAAGCTCTAGAGAGTTCTTAGTCTTTGTTTCACTTTTCGGAAAGGGATTCTTGCATTCTTCCCTTTCTTACATCCTTTACATGAGCCATCATGATCAGCCTTCAAATCTGGTAATCCTATAACCACCTTGCTTACATAGGGTAAGGCTTTATAGTTGATGTGAGCTAATCTTCTATGCCATAGCTCACTGGGACTAGAAACTTCATGAGCAAGGGAAGCTTCTGGATGACCCTTGAGTTTATAAAGTCCTCCTTCTTCTTCACCAATGACAATTGCATATTTGATTTATTTTCCTTTGGACCACATGAGTACTTGTCCATCTATGAAGGCTACTCTAAAACCTTTCTTGTCTAGTGCTGAGATAGAGAGTAGATTCTTCTTTAAACCTGGGACATATAGAATTTCTTTCATTTTCAAGGGTGTTCCTGAATCAAGCTTGTAGCTTGCTTCACCAATTCCCTTGATGGGATATTGATAATCATCTCCTAGAGATACCTTTTGGGGTGAAGACTTTTCTTCGATCCTAAAGAGAGTTTCCTTATGACCTATCATGTGCTTTGAAGCACCACTGTCAATGATCCATGTGCCTTCACCAGGAGACACAAATCCAGAGAGAGCAAAAAATAGTACATATTCTTCTAGATCTTCTTTCTTCACTTTAGATCTTTTCCTTTGATGCCTTTCCTCTACTTCTTCTTCTTCTTCTTCTTCTTCTTCTTCACTATCATCTTCTGCCATATGTGCATGATGTCTTTTATGGACAAACCTTTTCTTCTTCCTTTCTGGTAGGGTATAGTCTCTAGCATAGTGTCCTAGCTTAAGACAATTGAAACATTGGACTGTGGAGGTGTCTCCTCCTTTCCTTTTGAATCTATGAGAGGGTTGAGACCTTTTGTAGTTTTCTTTCTTGAAGTAGCCTCTCTTTCCTCTTCTGGTGTGGGTGGCAAAAGCTTGGTCATCCTCTTTGAGAAGAGCTTCTCTGTTGGCTACCCTAGCCTCTTCTTGAACACAATCCTCCCATACTACATCAAACTTCATGCTTTCTTTTCTGGCACACAAGGTTTGTATGAAAGATTCCCAAGTTCTGGTGAGACCATTTAGGGCAGTCATCACAAGTTCATCTTCATCAAGAGTATCACTGATGGCATCTAATTGCTCCTTGATTAGAGAGATCCTTGAGAAGTAGTCTTGAATGGATTCTCCTTTGTGCATCTTGGTACTTTTCAACTGAGTCCTTAGGTTCATCTTCCTATTGATGTTCTTTCCTTCATACATTCTTCCTAGGGCATCATACATTTCCTTTGGAGTCTTCTTGGAGGCCACTTGGGGAATCAAGTGGTCTTTAATAGAATCAGCTATGATTCTCCCTAATCAAATCCTTCCTGTGCTTTTCTTTGGCTTCATCTCCTTCTGGTTCTGCAACTTCTTCCTTGATATAATGAGCAAGATCATTCTCTTCAAGAATGAGACCAATTCTGTATTTCCAAGCCCAGAAATTCTCTATACCTTCTAGCTTGTCCTCAAGCTTAGTGTTTGGAGCCATCTTCTCTTGGAGGAATCCAAGAGATAGAGAGACTTACCTGGAAATGTTACTTTTCACTTTTCTGGAATTTGGGACAGAATTTTATCGCACTTTTGGTAGAATTAGGGTTTGACTTTCCCAGAGTTCTACTCAACCAAAAAGTTTGATCTAGGGATCAAAAGAATAGTCTTGAGAAGGGCTATCCAGCCAAGTAATCAGAATTCAAAAATGCCAACTTTTTTCTGAAACCAAATTATGACTTATCACACTTTTGGTAGAATTAGGGTTTGGATTTCCTGGAGTTCTACCCAACCAAAAAGTTCGATCTAGGGCTTAAAAGAATGGTATTGAAAGGGGCTATCCAGCCATGTAACCAGAATTCAATAATACCAACTTTTTGTTGAAACCCTAACTTTCACCGGAGAGAGAGAGAGAGGTATTCTTACCTTGTGAAAGATGTTCTATTCAGTCTAGCTCTGATACCATGTTAAGTTTAAACCAAATAGACTAGCAAGATCACTGAAAGAAGCATAATCACAAGATAGACACAATATTTACCCTGGGAAACCCTCATGGGGTAGAAAACCCAGCAAAGCTTTCCTCAATAAGATGATCAACCAAAATACAAGATGTGCTCCCTCCTTCTTCTCCTCCATAGCAGATCTCCCAGACTAGTGCGCTACTTTTCTCAAGTGAGCAAGTGTGTCTAATGAGGAGTTCACCTCCTCTATTTATACTGACTCCTCACTGACTAAAATACCTAATGGGGCCGACCTCTCCTGGAGAAGTCTAATAACCCCTAAAATATAACTACAGGTCCGAACCCCACATGGTGGGTCTAATAACCCTAGTTAACACAAACCCATGGAGGAATAAACATCTCCAGATACATGATAGGTTTACCTCGGAGGAATGAAACATCTCCGGAATAATAAAGTACAAATATAATATTCTTTGAAGTTACAATATTCAACATTTAACACCAAGGGTTTTTTCCTTGGAATTTATTAGACAAAGGTTGAATTCAGAAGAAGAACATTTCAGTGCTTTCAAAAAAGCATCGGATGTGAAATTCCCTCTTAAAGTTGGTCCATTCATCATTAATACTAAGGCATCCCTATCTATAGTAGAAAAATTACTGAATATTATGGATTTCCAAGAGGCTGAAAGGATTAATTATGATCCTCATCAAATTATATCGCAAAGGAGACATCAAAATGGAAACAAGGATTTGATCATCAAACAGTAGAAGGATTAAAAGAAATGGCAAATTTATTCAAATTTGAACAAAATAATAAAGATGCGAATATGGAACAAACAGGCAATTTGGTAATGCTGGTTCAGACATAAGCTAAATCTGATATCACCAGTAAGAGAAGTATTTCAGAAGTTGATAGTATGGAAGTCGATGAAGAAGTTTGAAGGAAGAAATCAAAAGTGGAATGATAGAAGGAAATTATTAGTATGGAGGAACGAGATTTATTTGTTCCAGAAAAAAACTAGTTTGATTTCGCAGCCACCTGCAAATATTATGCAGCAATATTATTTTTTAGAAATAGAGGAATCTGGAAGTAACTCTCAGTATAAGTTTATATTTGATGTCCTTTCACAATATGCAGCAAAGAAGAAGCAGTCTTCTGAAGAAACTCAAAAATTGTACCCTCAAGTGAGAATGTTGGCAGAACAAAAAGTTTCCCTTCTTATAGCTACAGATCCAGGAAAAACACTATAAGGTTTGCAATAGTGAACGATGATAAAGTTTCTGAAATAGAATTTAAGCTTGATGTGATTAATATACCAGATAAGATTCAATTGCATAAACAAATAGGAGATGTCCTGTATTCTGGTTTATTGCAATTCACTTAAAAATTTTCTAAATTGCAGTATGTGATAGCAAAGATGGAGAGTCAATTGAGGCAAGAGAAGGAAGAAAACAAAGCAAATTCGATCCATATGAAAAGACTACAAATGGAACTTGTGACAGTGGGAGCCGAGCCAGGGAACAACCAGTTTACCAAAAGGCTCATTGATGAAAAACAAAATACCATTCAAATGCTCAAGAAAAAATTGAAGGTGCCAAATCATCAACATGTGCAATCTCCATAGTTGACAGCATTACAACAAGAAAAGGAATCCATATATCAAGAAATGATGGATCGCAAAGGTAAAATGTTAAGTTACAAGATGAAAAGCATGCTTGGGAAACACAAAGGATTGAATTGTTGTCACAAATTTCATTGTTGTACCAATCAGATTGAAACTGTGCAAGTGCTAGAGAAGCGAGGGGATCAATCTCTATGTACATATTAAGGACAAATGGAAAAATCTCCACTGATAAAATGACCAGTTCTATGTCACAAATTAGTCTAAAAGATGTAGAGATAGAAGAGTTGAAAGCAGAAATCCAGAAGTCTAAAGAGGAAGTAATTTGAAATTCTGGAGCAAAGATAAAGGCTTTGAGTGATAGAAATCAACTGTAAAAGAAAGTTGATGAATTAAAAGATAAATTGACAGTTCGGCTTCCATTACAAGGAGTTAAACACCTTATATGGGATGCGATATCAGTGGAAGTCACCAAATTCTGGTCTAATTTGAATTTTATAGCAGATAAAGATGCTATAGAAAACATAGCTCTCCAGAGGTGTAAAGTGGCAAATGAGACATTACGCAAAAGGCCTTCAGAAATAGCTCAAAATACAGTCAATTTGTTAAACACTCTAACCCAATTAGATATGCATAGTTTTGGAATCAAAGATAGACCATCAATCATCATTTGGGTAAGAAGAGTTATTGGCAAGCATGATCGTGTTAAAAAAGTAGAAGACATGTCGCAACAAATGGTCCTTGAAGTTCAAAATTTTAAGCAATTATTTATGGGGCTTTTTGAATGTGGTATACCTTCTTTTTGGAGTGCCGATGGAAAATTAATGACTACAGAAAATGATCACAGTTTGATAGTACAGGCTTGTATGGATCACTCAAAATTTGAAGGTTTGGTCAAAGGATTAACTGGAAATACAATAATTAATAAATTGACCGATGATTTTGAAATACTTGAACAATTTGTAATTATTAAGAAGGGTCTTCTAGATGTATGTTACACAAAATGCATAGAATTGGAGGTGATGGTGAAAGAAATGATGGATTATGAAATCCCAACTTAAGAGAAATGGAAAATTGTTGAAAGATTTGGGAAAACAAAACCCAAGTTATGTCAAGAATAAATATTTAGGTGTCTTAATTTTAAATGACGCTATGGTTCCTTTGTTAAATGTCTGAATGTTACATCAAACAGATTTCTTTGAAATTTATTTTTTTTAGCGAAGAATTCAAAGAATGTTTTGTATAAATTTTGATTTTACAAAGTAATAGGGGTTGGATCCGAGAGCAAAAAATCCAGTGACATAATATTTTTTGAAGACTTTAATGAAGAGCAAAAGCACAAGTATATCCGAAACAAAGATTCATATGTTGTTACTTTCTTCAGTCTTTTAATTTCTCTTTTGTGAATGTATTTTGTGTTACACCATGTTATCGCTTTGCCTCATATTTGACTGTAATATGTGAGTTAGAATTGATTTATATGCTCTGATCCACACATTTAAATATTGTCAATGTTCTTTCTTCAAAATTAATGCAAAATTCATCCTAGAATGGAGATTAGCTAAGTTATAACATATAAAAAATATTTATTCCGACTTCCGACCTCCGACAAGAAGGATTGGCCGCCCCTTCATTTATTATAAAATTGTGAACACCTATATCCAACCATTCACCTATATCAGAAATGGTGATCACAAGAAGGATCGATCGAGCCTTCTTGCAGTCTAGAACTATTTTGAATAGAATATTGGGCACAAGAAAGGTCGACCGACCCTTCATTTATGAGTGAATTTTAAAAATATTCAACCTGCCTAGCCCGGGACGACAATTCCAGACTTCCCACTTCAGCAATGAATAGTTGGGATCGTTACATCGGCTAAGTTATAACATATCAACAATATTTATCCCAACTTGTGATAAGAAGAATCATCTGCCCCTTCGTTTAGTAGAGAACCGTAGACACCTATATGTTACAATTCACCTGTATCCAAAATGGTGAACACAAGAAGGATCGACCGACCCTTCTTGCAGCGTAGAACTATTTTGAATAGATTACTCAGCACAAGAAAGGTTGGTCGACCCTTATTGCACTCCGCATGAGGATCGTGGAATCTGGAAAGCGTTTGATCAATCAAAAACAAATATTTTTCGTTTCGCATTCCGCAATGCGGATTGAGGAAAGAGGAAAGCAAAGTTAAAAATAAATATATTTCATCACCTTTTCTGAACACACAAATATATTGCAGATTGTAGATACCTAGATTTCTTAAAACGTTCCATCAATTCTGCTATCCCGCAACCTGCAATGCAGATTGTGGGATGGGACAACAATTATCGACTCATGACTTTCACAGTAAATAATGGGGAATGGAGATTGGCTAAGTTATAATATATAAACAATATTTATCTCGACTTCCAACCTCCGACAAGAAGGATTGACCGTCCCTTTGTTTAGTATAAAATTGTGAACACCTATATCCAGGAGTTCACCTGTATCCAGAATGTTGAACACAAGAAAGATTGTCCCACCCTTCTTGTATTCTAGAACTATTATGAAAACAATACTTGGTAGAAGAAGGATCGGTCGCCCCTTCATTGCATGGAATTTTTTAACAAAGGCAAGGTAGCCATTCAGTCACAGTCAAAATGATTTGGTCTGGTGGAAAAGAAGAGATGAGAAACAATCCATTAAAATGAGCATCTAATTCTTGGTAGAAGAAGGGTCGGCCACCCCTTCATTGCATGGAAATTTTTAACAAAGGCAAGGTAGCCATTCAATCACAGTTAAAATGCTTCGGTCTGGTGGAAAAGAAGAGATAAGAAACAATCCATTAACATGAGCATCTAACAGTGATGAATTCAATGTTAATTTTCGTAGAAAGGTTTAGTGAATATCTGAAATTTATAAACAGAGTGTATATATATGAATTATGTACTGTCTATAATGAATATAAAATAATGTATTAATTATAGTTTATTAGTTATTAAGTGAAAGGGTGTAACCCTTCACTACACATGCTCAAAGCCTATAAAAGGCGAGCTTCCTTGTCATTTAAAATCATCTATCATACATTCAATTTTACATTACTACTTAGCCATTTATGGTTTTCTTATGTTACTTGTACTGGCTATTCTATTATTAAGGAACCTTGTTCCTTCAGTGGTATCAGAGCCAACTCTGATCCGGCCAGTAGCCCTCACTTCAAAGTTTTTGAAGATTCCATTTTTTGACCGAAAAGGCCCTTGGCCACAATACTCCCCCCGCTTCCGCAATTCCGCTCCTTCCACCACCACCGCTCCTCTCCCTTCCATTTGCTTGCTACTCCCTACACCCTTCTCCACATCTTCCCACATCAACTTCCCTCCCCGCCCCCAATTTCCCAACCTCCGCACAGCTCCCATCCTTCTCCCTGCTACAAGCCCACCAGCCTCCCGCGGCACTCCCACCGAACACCTCTACTACTCCCCGCCCACACCACCTCCCACCTCATGTGCTGCGCCCTCCTCCCTATCCATAACTGCACTTCCCACTATTCCACGCTGCACTCCCCCTCTCTCTGTTGTGTTTTCCCTCCGTTGCAGCACTCCGTGCTCCGCCCCTGCTAGTCCACCTCCCTCCTCCCGTGCCCAACACATCCGCTCCATCCCCATCCGTCAACACTCCCACAACACTCCCCCACGCCATTCCACCACTGCTCTTCCCTTCATCCTCCCAGTCCCCACACACGCTGCCACTCCTGCCATCGCCCTTGTCCACACCCTCATGCAGCCCTCCCTCCCTCTGTCTTCCTCTACGTAACCCCCCTCCCTCCGCTCTTCGTCCTTCCCTCCCCACAGCCCCTACACGCACCTCCTCCTTCCTCACTTCCCACGTGGCCTCCGCCATCCCTCACCTCCACTCTCTGCAACCTCCCCTTCCTTCCTCACCTTGCCTCCATTTGCCCACGTACACCTGCATACAACCAAAAACCAAAAATTAAATATTATAAAATTATTGTTATAATATTTTTATTTTTTTAACCCCCTCATCACTTAATTCAATAACACTATTATTATAATTATTATTTTATTGTAAAAAAAAAAATTATATTAAACTATATATATAGTTTATATAACATTAATAATAATATTATTATTAATTAATTAAATTAATAATTATTATTATTATCGAACAAATATGGACTCTTATAGTGGAAATCAAGAAAGATTCCCTAAGACCTATTCAAAAGTATCCAATAGCATAATAAAACTTGAGGGAACTATTCAAGGAAAAGATATTAGTATGGCTATTTGTCCTATCATACTGGAAAATCACATTAGCAACAGTTTGGCAAATCAATTATTAATCCCATAATCAAGTATAATCGAAAAGACAGATAACTACGATGAGAAGCAATATGAAATTACGAACTTACAACTAACAATTAAGGATTACAAGTTCACATCCCAATTCAATGTTTCAAATATATATTCAAATGAAGTCAACATCATTCTAGGTTCACCCTGGATGGAAACATTGGGATCATTTATCTTAAATATGAAGAAAATGTTTTTAATGTTTTCATACAAGAAAAAACAAATCACACTGCAAGATGTATTGTTGCAGCAACATCCCCCCCAAATTTTGTACATATTGGGGCCCCTCCTTTGCATTTTACTAGAAAGACTGCCTAAATAAGTTAATTCTCCTTTTTATTTAGTTTTTGTTTCAACTGAGGAATCTGCTTTAAAAATTGAAGTTTTTTCTTCTAAGTCAAAATTCACGATTCTCTCCCAAAACTGCGGAAGAAACTTAAAATTCTCTCCCGAAACTGTGGAAGAAACTTAAAATTTTCTCCCGAAACTGCGGAAGGAACTTAAAATTCTCTCCCAAAACTGCGGAAGAAACTTAAAATTCTCTCTCGAAATTGGGGAAGAACTCAACGAGCTCTCCTGAAAATGCGGAAGAAACTTAAAATTCTCTCTCGAAACTGCGGAAGAAACTTAAATTTCTCTCTTGAAACTGCGGAAGGAACTTAAAGTTCTCTCCCGAAACTGCGGAAGAAACTTCAAATTCTCTCCCAAAACCGCGGAAAAAACTTCAAATTCTCTCCCGAAACCGCGGAAAGACTTAAAGTTACTCACTGAAACAGCGAAAACACTTAGCGTTTTTTTTAAAGTTTCGGAAGAACTTAAAATTGCCTCTCGAAACTGCGGAAGAAGCTCAAATTTCTCTCTCGAAACTAGGGAAGAACTCAGCGAACTCACCCAAAACTGTGGAGGAACTTGGGATTATCTCCTGAAATTGTGGAAGCTTTCGCCAAATGTTGTCGTAGTAAGTTGTCCCCAGGTTACTCGACCATTTATATTCTGATAAAAAATTTGAACAAAGTTATTCGTGAATTGCAGAAGGACTTTCTGAGTCTTTCCGAAACTTCGGGACAACTCGGCAAAACTGGTCACGACAAGCTTCCGAGAGAGTGTATTTCGGAATAACTCACAAAGTGCTCCCAAAACGCCGAAACGACTCGCTATCTTTTTTCGCCACTATGGAGTGTTTTTTTTTGTCTCTTTTCCACAATAAAGTTTCCCGACTTTCAGGAGTAACTCCTGAGTTCTAGCCACAACTGCGGACGAAACTTGTGAGTCCACCCTGCAACCGACGGTCGCACTTAAATGCCAAGTCGGCATTAAAAGACTGCACTATACGAGCATTAAACCCAATTTTAAATCGCACCTACCCATTTAAATGCCCGCACGTGTCTAACTTTATATAAGGGCGGTAGGGCTTTGTTGGTCCCATTGTTAGTTTGTGATTCAAAGAATGTCGTTTGGAAGACCACGTCAGCTCACTCCAGCTCAGTGCATCCACCACCGTGTCCACCTCACTCCACCACTATCTCGTCTCCAGGTAGGTTTTTTAACCGTTATCTTTGTCTCATCTTCACGTCGAGTTACTTTTTGAGTTTTCCCGTTTCATAACGTGGCCGGTAGACATTGGTAGCGTAGTTCGTTCTTGTTTTTATGGCCGCCGTGGCCCCATAGGTCTCTCATTCCTACCAACTGAAAGTCGTAGCCATGACCATCTGAGTTTTTTAATTTTCACTGGCCACATTCTGATCGTTTTCCTACCCAGACTCAAACTTCATACCGACTGCAGACCATTTCACAAGTATTATCAATGACATTAGTGGTTGGTTGGGATACTCAACCACTCACCTATTCGGCTCAGTTAATGAATGTGGAAAATAGTTCCTTGTTTTCATTGTTTATTCATAGAATTTTTCCACTCCAGGCCAACCCACCATTGACCATTAGAAGTGCTACGATGAAGGGCATCTTGTCTCCAAGGACTAGGAAGGAAGTAGGTTTTTCCACATCGTATGCTTACCTTTTTGGAAGCATTCCAAAAGTTCCTGAATAGGCATTGTCTCCCTAGAATAATCAAGTCTGAAGACCATATTTCGTTTTCTGGAATGATCTATGTTTAGTTCGCTTCCCCAGCATGCAATTTTATAATTTTGCCTATATTTCTCATTAGCATGTTAAAATTATCCTACTCTATGTTACAGTGTCATAACGTGTTGCAAATTTTGTAATGATTCACATTTGGTTGCTGGCAGGGATAAGCCACAATGCCAAAAGGTGGTAGAAAGAAAACTAAAGTGATGGAACCAGAGCCAGTGCAACTAAGAACTGAAACTATTTTTCAAGACACTAAGTGTACCATCGACGTTCCTCCCGAGGTCCGTTGGGGAGATGTTTACTAGATGATCAGGGACCAGGATATCCCAGATGTATTATTGGAAGAAGAACAAATCTACCTCAACATCAGAACTTCCGGCATAGCTAGGGCTTCTACTCGCCCTGAATTGTTCCCATGCTCTGAAGTGATCGAATGGATACTGGAACATGCCAACCTAGAGACAAGAGTGTTGTATGACAGCAAGGGAGAGCCTTTCGCCTCATTCCATCTAGCGTATATTGCAGCAGCCTACAAATTCTCACGTCCCCAAAAAGCTCTAAGTGATGAATGGTTGGGTAAGATTAATAATACTGAGATGGCCAAAGAATTATTGGTCACAGGAAAATAGCCGAGGAAGAGAGATAATGATGAATATGATGTTCAGAACCTAAGACCTCCTTTTAGGTTAATCGCCCTAATGTTATGTAGAATTTTTGGCATGCCCGATGGCACTGTATATAGGTTACAGTGGTCTACCATCATCCACTTCATAGCATTCAAAGGAACTGTGTTTGATTGGGCTACTATCCTTTCGGACAGTTTGGCATCCACAGTGGCCGCTGCAAGAGAAGGTCTGGCCTTAAAAAAGTTAAAATTTTACATGTCTTCCTATCTCATTGACTGCATTTTGGCCAAGCTCTCTTTCCCCAGGCTAGGTTTCACATGGGATAAAGCCAACACCCCGGTCTACACTGCTTATAAAATAATGTGGGCTCAAAATTACAGAGCAAACTATAAGCTCATCTGCGAAGAGTTCATCATTCCTCTATATGAGCAGATGTTCAAGGAAGAGCCCAATTGTCTATCAGAAAATGCCATGGAGGTCCTGGAAAACTATGGTGATTTTTATTTCTCAGAGTAGGGCACCTACATCAGGATGTTTGAAGGTACCAAAGCGCCATATATTTTGCCAAAATATGCTACTAATTATGTAGTCCTCAAGGAAGCAGTCAGGCAAATTTTCCTTGATGAAATAGGAGGGGTGCTTAACAAGCAACATAAGGCTTCTTTCCCTCCTCTACCCTTTTGCGTAGGAGCTTACAAATTCTCAGGGGTTACAATAGCTAAAGAATACGTTCAAGAACTGAAAGCTTTCCACTTCGATGAAATGATCTTCCATAGAAATGATAGGCATAGCAAGGTTGCCGAACATTGCAAGGAAGTATATGCTCATTTTGAATATGCTCATTACTATGATGCAGAGAAAGAAGTGTTCAGAGGCATTAGCAACATGACTGAGTTGTAGATTTCTCGTCAAGGTAGTGGAGCAAGCTCTAGCTTTGCCCCAGCCCGGAAAGCCAGTCTGCAGAAAGAGAGAGAAGCAGCCGAGGCCCTAGCCCGTGAAGAACAAAGATTGAAAGAGAAAGCAAGGTTGCAGAGAGAAGCTAAGGAAGTAAGACTGCAACAAGAAGTAGAAGAAGCAAGGTTGCAGAGATAAGATGAGGAAGCAATACTGTAGAAGGAAGCATAAGATGCAAGGTTGCAAAAAGAAGTTGAAGAAGCAAGGTTGCAGAAGGAAGCAGAAGATCGAGAGTAGAGGGAGGAAAGTGAAAATCAGCAGCAAACTGAAGAAGAAGAAAGAAGGCGTAAAACTGAAGAGGAACAAAAGGCGGAGGAAGAACTTAATATCAATGAAGATGCCCAGGCAGGTGGCTCCGACACCCAAGATATGGAAATAGACACATCTCAAGCAGGTGTCTTCAGCACCCAAAATGTGGAAATAGACACATCTCAAGTAGTACAGACCCCACCCATAGAGACAGAAGTACATGTAATAGACCTCCCAATCATCCCTTACACCCCATCAGAAGATCATACTGTGTCCCGATGGGATGAATTTGTGTATAATAAGAAGAGGAAGGCGGTAGTCTTGAAATCGGAAGAGAGGATAAAGAGACTCTTCCAAGAAGATATTGTTACCCGGCGGGAGACCACAGTGATGCAAAATACAAATAAAGCTCCCAGAGCCATGGCATCCACCACTGTGTCAGTAGAAAAAGAAACAAAGGACAATGTGGTCGATATGGTTAGAGAATTTGAGTCAACAAAGAGGAGAGCTCGCATGTTGCAACATACTGTGGCTAATGAGCAAGCTTACAGGGATCTTGTAGTGAATAAATATAATCGCCTGTCTGTTGATCACAAGGAATTGTCAGATAAGTATCGCCATTTAGAAGAAGAAAAGGAGCACCTAGCAATCCAGATGACGGTTCTAGAAGTAGAAAAGAATGATTTTGAAGCTAGAGTTTCTCATCTGCAAGCAGATAAGCAAGCAATGGTTGATCAATTAGAGCAGGTAGAAAGCATAGCAATAGATATGTCTCCCTTTCATGAGCTGTCCTGTGACATTCTGAGACAAATGCACGCCACACAGGAGCTGATTACTGAGGAAGTGTGCAGGCTCAAATCCATGATGGCTAGATTGAAAGAAGTCAATGCAGAGGCCAATAGGCTTAAGGGAAAATATACTCGGGTTAAAGAAAACATCCTGAGCCAGATGGAATGGAGAGAAGGGAAGGTTGATTTCCCCAAGCATCTCCCATTCAAGTCGGTAGATGATTTTAAAGAAGATGTAGCCCTTATGGAATTCTGCAAGAACTGTGGCCTTAAGCTAATGGCTAAGATCCAGGGAACAATGGATAAAAGTAACAACCTGTATCAAAAGATCCATGAAGTACATGATAAGTGCAAGATGATTTTTCCTCAGTCCCTCGATGAGTTTCCAAGCAAAGAGAAACATTTATCAGATTTGAAGGAAGAGATAGGCATTCAAATAGAATATGTAAAGAAGATTGATTTCCTAGCCACTGATTATCTCCATCACTATATTGGGCTGTCATCAATATATAGTCATTTGCTTAAAGAAATCCACCAAACAGCAGTTACAGAAATTCATGGTGTTGAAGCAGAACTTGGTAAACATGTGACTTCCCAGAAGATCTTGCTCCCTTCCCCAGCAAATGTGGTTATCAGAGACACTGGTATCTGGTTTAGTTACATAGTAGAGGAGGAAAAGAATGCAGTAGCAGCAGTAGTAGCCAGTCCAAGCACCTCTCTCCCAGCAGGAGCGCCTTCCCAAGGGTGAACACGTTGATCCTAAGGCGTTGTTCCTATTTTTCATTTGGTCTCCCTATGTTTAAAGTGTAGAATCACTAGACAGCTGTCCTTTTCTATTTTTGAGAAATTTTCTGTTTTAAGAAAAGGGCCACGATTTGTTTATTAAGAGGAAAAGTCTGAAGAGGACATGTGTAAAGAGCCAGGTGGCAGTCCAAGAGGCATTTTGTAAATATATAAATAGAAGCTTAGGGAATAGTGTAAGGGGGACTTTTGACAGGGAAAAGAATTTTCTTAACTTTTACGAGCTATCTTGCACTTGCTCCAAGAAAATGGAATTTGCCTAATAAGAGCTTGGAGAGGACGTCTTTTGCATGGAAATGGATGTTGGATGCATGCTGGATTATTCTTGTGACTTTCATATTCTACAGTGAGATCTTTCTTTGCTGTCTTGAATTATTTCTCTGTATTGAATGATCTTAATGTTTCTTGTGCAAATGATTTTTCTCCTACATGAGTAATGGAATGCGTTATATGTGAATTGGAAGCTATCTTCTAATATATTTTGCCTTCTTGCTATAGATATATATTTATGATTTAATGGCTGTCTGTTGATCTTTAGATACTTCTTCCAACACATTACTCATACTTATAATTTTGCTCCTTGCAGGGATAGTTTAGGTTTATTTCGGTTTTAAATACAGATTTGTTCGAGTTCTGCATTTAGATTAAGTTATCTTAGGCACTTGCATATCATTTTAAACCATAAAATCAAAAAGAACGGCAGATTGGGCCATAACCGATGTAATTGAAGCAAATCTTCAAACCTAACGGTTTTCGGAACCGCTAACCGAACGGATTCCCCATACCAAACAGTGGACAATCTAATTGGGATAGTCTACCGGGGAGAATCCCTTTCTGCTTGATGCTGCGATCTTCGGGGCATCAACAAGAAGTTTCAATGAAATTAGATTCAAAGGATGTGTCATCTGAAGATTTCAAAGACATTTCGAAGATGATTTCACAAGAAGATCAAAAATCAAGACAAAAGATGTAGAAAGAATTAGACAAAGTCATCAGGGACAAAGAAGAAGAGATATCACATTTAAGAGATCATAATCAAAAGTTGCTCTTTCATGTCAAGAAAGCAAAATATAGGGCACAAGACCATCAAAATATAGAGGAGGAAAATCAAGATCTCTGGAAGAAACTATTAGAGCTTAAAGACGATGCAAAATCGCAAGAAGAAACGATCAGGAACCTTAAGAATGATAAAGATTCACTTGAAAACAAGTTGGTGAACATTCAGAAGAGGACATCAAAACCTTTGGGCTCAAAAAAACAAGTTGAGGAAAAAGAAGCAAATACAAATCCAGTCATCAATACAGATAAAAAAGAAGTCAGTCCAGCAGAAGAACAAACAACAAAAACTCCTTATCGACACCCCCAATTATAAACGTCATTTTGACCAACGAAAGGGTCAAAATGAACAAACATGGAGGAGATATGATGTCAGACAAGCAAGAACATGAAATCAAAATACAAAATAACAAACAAGAAGACTCATAGCACAAGGCCACCAAATAGCTTTGATAAAATTAGATTTGGGATGGAACACATCAGAGATGATGCCACAATTCTTCTGGGGAATTCGTAACTCGTATCGCCTTGTTTCATCAAATGTCGCAAAGACTAAAGATCAATAAATAACATTACAAGCAAAAAAATCAGACATAATCATTGTCGTCAAAAAAGCTTTGAGGACAAAGCTTCCCTTAAGGGGAAGGCAATGTAACAAATATAAAATAATTTATTAATTATAGTTTATTAGTTATTAAGTGAAAGGGTATAACCCTTCACTACACATGCTCAAAGCCTATAAAAGGCGAGCTTCGTTGTAATTTAAAATCATCTATCATACATTCAATTTTACATTACTACTTAGCCATTTATGGTTTTCTTATGTTACTTGTACTGGCTATTCTATTATTAAGGAACCTTGTTCCTTCACTGTCAAACACTTATTTCAGACATGCAAGAAAACACCATGGACATATTAAACAAAATACATGCAAGAAAACACAAGACATCAGGTTTTAAACAAATCTTGAATAAATCTCGTCTCCTTTCAACTACATACTCTCTAAAGTATTGGATTGTGGATTCTTCATTATAATCTTTGGACTCTCGGTTGAACTCGTCAAGAAGTGAGAGGGATTTTCTAATAACGATAGGGCTAACTGGACACAAGATTTTTGAATTAGATGCAACCATAATTACCCTATCAGAGGAGGAATAATTAGTGGCACACCAGTCGACAAACTCCGGGAAATTTAGGGTTTGGTTTGTTGAAAAATACTAAAAATATGACTTGTAAACATTGTGAATGTCTGTACCTTGGTCCCTAAGAAGTTTAATCTTGTTCTTCACTGCTTCAATAGGTCCATTTAGAAAAATAGTATCAAATATTTCAGAGTCTTTGTCCTCTAACAGTTCTTCTATCTTCTGAAACTCTAAGTTATGGGCTTCTACCTCTTCAAATTTATCCATTTAAATACTTTTCGATGAGGAAAAAATCCTACCTGGTATGTTGATAAGTGGTCCAATGTTTCTGTCTGAGCAGGTCGCTTTCCACATAGTATTTAGCTTTCGTTTTCCAATGCATAGGATAAACAATTAACTCAATCTTCCATTCAAAGCATTTTTATATTATTTTTCTCCTTATATCACCCTTGCACATTTAATCTGCAAAAATCCTACCAACCGTAGATCTGAATTCTATTATCATCTCAACCATCCAAAGGTGCAGTCCCCACCGTACTTCGTCGATTTGGAAACTTTGTTTGTCCACGCATGTTTAATCAGCGAAATAAACCACCATCGTAGATTCATTTTGCGCCCAGATCTTAGCTATTGAAAGATGTGGAGTCTACCCACTTTTTCCTGATTTGGAAAATTCTTTTATCTGCGCATGTTTAATCAGCAAAAAATTTAATAGTCATTGATTTGTTTCCACCTTTTTATCTAAGGGCGACTAGCCTACAGGTTAACACCATTGCACTGTTAATTTTTCAGCATTAATTCAATATACTCTAGGATATTTACTGAGAAAATAACATGTACATTATATCAAGCATATCAATCACAACAAGCAATCACATGCGACAATAGACACACAGAGTTTCACTGGGGAAAACCATAAAGGTGAAAAAACCCACAACTTCCTCAGAGATAGAAAGAGAAATGATACAACCCAAGTACAAGAGATAGTCCTCCTAGAAGCTACTCCTCCTTCCTCACTTGTTTGCCACATTTTGGAGAGTGTAGAAGTGAATAATGAAGTGATCAAATAGAGTGCCTCCCACACTCCATTTATACATGACCTGATCTTCCTAATAAACTAGCAGGGTCGACTTGTCTAACTCAGTCTAATAACCCATGGTAATACTAATGAGGGCCAACCCCACACTTGGTGGTCTAATAACCCATCACATGCAAGTTGCGACACTTGTGACACTTGTCAATACAAATGACGACACTTCCGTATTGAGGAATAATAACATCTCTATAGGAGTACAATATACATAGGTGAAATACATTACGAAGTTACAATTACATCAACACTCCCTCTTAACTAGGAAGGTATTTCTCGACACATGTTTGCTAGCAGAAGTCTTCTTCTCTGGATCATTGTCATTGGATCATTGTCATCGAATCATCGTTATCATCATGGATGTTTCTATCTCCATCAATATCTGAACTACTCATCATAGAAAGTTCTACAGAGCCAACCCTTTTCATGCTGGATGTAGGTCCACCACCTGTAGGTCTTCATCATCAATGGAAATACTGTGGAACCTAGGACTGATTACGTGCATCAACAAAACCTAGCTCAGACTATAGAATATTTTACATGTTGACCTTCACAAAACCTACTCATAGCATCCCAAGATGTTACGAGCACACTGCTCTACCTATCCGAATCTCGGTAGAGAATCCCAGGCTATTACAAGCACACTGCTCTACCTGTACGGATTTTAAAGGATCTTTTCTATGTTAACTTTTGCTAAACCTACTCAAAGCATCCCAGGATGTTACAAGCACACTGCTCTACCTATCCGGATCTCAATAGAGCATCCCAGGCTGTTACAAGCACATCACTCTACCTGTTCGGATTTTAAAGGATCTTTTCTATACAAAATTGTAGCAAAACCTACTCAGAGCATCCCAGGATGTTATGAGCACACTACTCTACCTGTCCGGATATCGATAGAGCATCCCAAGTTGTTATGAGAACACTGCTATACCTGTTCATATTTTAAAGGATCTTTTCTATGCGAAACTGTAGCAAAACCTATCCATGGCCATAGAGTATCAACCTGATACTCACCATACATCATCCTGATGTACATCATCACATGATCAATCTGATCATCATCATAGCATCATCCTGATGCATATCATCTGGAACAACATCCTGAAGCTCGTCATCTGTGATCATCCTAATCATCATCATAGCATCATCCTGATGTATATCATCTGGAGCAACATCCTGAAGCTCATCGTCTGTGATCATCCTGATCATCATCATAGCATCATCCTGATGCATATCATCTGTAGGCAACATCCTCAAGCTCATAATTCATGATCATCCTGATCAAACAATATATCCACCTGATGCATACAAAGTATATACCTGATACATATCATCATACATGATCCACCTGATCATACAATGCATCCACCTGATACATACATAAGTACATGATCCACCTGATCATACATAAGTACATGATCCACCTGATCATATAATGCATCCACCTGATACATATATAAATACATGATCTAGTTGATCATATCAAGCATCCAACTTGATGCATATACTATTAGAAAAACAGGATCACAGAGAAATAACAATAAACAGAAATGCAAATATAATCACACAAACACATTACAAGAGAGACACAAATATATCATGGTTCACCCCAAAATGGGCTACGTCCACACTGAAGTTGCCAGTCCTTATTATTATTCCGTCCAGCAAAGTGAAGGGATACAACCTACAGCACAACCGCTACACTTCCTCTTCACTGTCTCACAGTATCTCTTCTTGATCTCAGGGATCTTTACAATGCATAATACCTAACACATCAACCCTAGCCATATTACAATGTCTTCCATTTATAAGGGAAATACAATGGGAAAATACCACGGGATACCCAAAACCATGGGCCCAAAAACTGGTGGCGAAAACAACCCCAAAAATTTTCCTCGGGGGCTACGTCCCTGAACCCCCATTTTCTCGGGATCATAACCAAACCTGGGGTATGGACATGACTGAATACTAATATCTCTAAATCTGGAGATCAAGCTCCACAACCAACAATCTCCCACTTGGAGACTGATCATAACAACTCCACCGCTATTGGACTTGGAGTTGGAAACTTTCTCCTCTTCACCTTCATGCTAGAAGGCCAACTGAAACTGAGCAGGAACTCAGTTTCTCTCTGGTCACTACCCTTGTGAACATGTATGCAGGATTTTGGCTAGTGTGTATATTTTCCAGCTTCAATAGTTCATCTTCCATAACAGAGTGTATGAAATGGTAATTGAGATGTATATGTTTAGTCTTGGAATAGAATGTTGAGTTCTTTGCAAGATGAATGGCACTCTAGATGTCACTATACAACTTGCTATCCTTCTGCTTCTTACCCACTTCCTTCATAAAACTCTGCAACCAAATCATCTCTTTACTAGCCTTTGTAACAGCAACATACTCTGCTTCTGTTGTTGAAAGTGCAACAACCTTTCGTAGTCTCGAAATCCAACTTACTATTGTTCCACCTATAGTAAACAGATACCCTATGGTGCTCCTCCTGCTATCCTTATCACCTGTCATATCTGCATCAACATATCCCTGTAGAATAGTGTCTGAACCTCCAAAACATAATGCCTGAGTGGTAGTACCTCTCAAATACCTGAGAATCCACTGTACTACTTTCCAATGTTCTTTACCTGGATTGTTCATATATCTGGTCACAACTCCCACTGCTTGTGTAATATCTAGTCTTGCACACACCATGGCATACATCAAGATGCCAGCTACTGATTGATAGGGAATCTTGGACATGTAATATGTCTCTTCCTGTGTCTTGGGACACATTTCCTTACTTAGACTAAAATGGATGGCCAAAGGTGTACTAACTAGTTTTACATTCTGCATTCTGAACCTCTCCAACACCTTTTGTATGTACTCACCCTGAGACAATGTCAATTTG
Organism: Larix kaempferi; assembly: GCA_027924585.1. Classification (NCBI taxonomy): domain Eukaryota; kingdom Viridiplantae; phylum Streptophyta; class Pinopsida; order Pinales; family Pinaceae; genus Larix; species Larix kaempferi. Next base: position 46,811,828 of record BSBM01000073.1, read on the forward strand.
CGATTTTTTCTATCTCTTGTTATTCTCATACCAAGGATTTGCTTTGCAGCACCCAAATCCTTCATCGCAAATGAATTAGCTAACTTCCTTTTGAGCACATTTATATGCTGCATGTTAGACCCCGCAACAAGCATGCCATCCACATACAATAACAACATAATATAACTTCCATTATCTAGCCTCTTGAAATAAACACAGTGGTCAGAATGACATCTACTATAACCTTGTTCTGTCATAAACCTGTCAAATTTTAAATACCACTGCCTTGGAGCTTGCTTCAAGCCATACAAACTCTTTTTCAACCTGCACACCAAATTCTCCTTACCTTTGACCCCATACCCTTGTGGCTGCTGCATATATATCTCTTCCTCCAAATCCCCATGGAGAAAGGTTGTTTTTACATCTAACTGTTCAAGATGCAAATCTTCTACCGCCACTAGACTTAAGATAGTCCTAATTGAATTCATCTTAACAACAGGAGAAAATTATTCATCAAAATCTATACCTTTCTTTTGTGCAAACCCCTTTACAACAAGTCTGGCCTTGTACCACTTCTTACCTCCTCCTTCTTCCTTCAACCTATAAATCCATTTGTTTTGCAACACTCTTTTACTAGCAGGTAACTGAACAAAATTCCAAGTCTGGTTTCCTACCAATGAGTCCATCTCCTCATTCATGCATTGTTCCCACTTCTTTCTAGTTTCCACCTGCATGGCTTCTTCATAACATTATGGTTCACCAGAATCAGTCATCAATAAATAATACATTGAAGGAGAGTATCATTCAGGGAGTCTACTTAACCTGGTAGATCTTCTTATAGTTGCAAGAGTTTTAGGCACTTGTTGTTGTTCTTGATTTTCTCGCACCTTTGGAACTTCATTTTCTTGAATTTCATCAAGTACTGTGTACTCTGTGTTTTCTTTTTCCTGTTTCTTTCCCTGCAACTGATCTTTATACATGACATTTTCATTGAATATTACATCTCTACTCCTGATGATTTTGTTATTTTCATAATCCCATAAGCGATAACCAAATTCATCAACCCCATATCCAATAAAGGTACATTTCTTGGATTTAGATTCAAGCTTTGTTCTATTATCTTTATCAGTATGGACAAATGCTTCACAACCAAACGTTCTCAGAAATGAGTAGTTTACCTTTTTATCTGTCCATGCCTCCTCTAGAATACCACCATCCAAAGCACTTGAAGATCCTCAGTTTATTAAATAAACAACAGTATTTACAGCATCCACCAAAACTATAAGGGCAACCCTACATGCAATCTCATACACCTTGCATGCTCCAGGATCGCTCTGTTCATCCTTTCTGACACACCATTTTCTTGTGGTGTTCATGGGACTGTATTATCTCTATGAATCCCATGGTATGAATAGTATTTATCAAACTCCTTGCCACAATACTCACCTCTATTATTAGATATGAGACACTTCAACCTTTTTCCTGTCTCATTCTCAACCAAAGCTTTCCACTTCTTAAAAGTAGCAAACACATCAGATTTCTGTCTAATGCAATAAACCCAAGTTTTCCTAGTTGCATCATCAACAAATGTAACATAATAATGAGAGCCACCAAGAGATTGTACCTGAGCCAGTCCCCATACATCTGTATGCACTAGCTCTAACTTTTAATTCTTCTTTTGTTTCCCAACCCTGAAAAATATGACTCTCTTCTGTTTTCCATAAACACAGTTCTCACAAAATTCCAAACTTATCTGCTTCAAATCTGGCAGCAACTTCGTTCAGTGGAGAATCTGCATCCCCTTCTCACTCATGTGGCCAAGCCTATGATGCCACAATGCTATATTTGTTCCTGTGGAAACTAAAGAGATAGAATGGTCAGTATTATGAGGACATAAATACAATGTACCTACCCTATCTCCTTTTGCTATCATCATTGATCCTTTGGTGATCTTCCACCACTTTTCTCCAAATGTAGATAGACAGCTGCCATATCCCAAATGCCCTGTTGAGATCAGATTTCTTTACATAGCAGGAATATGCCTTACATAATTCAACATCCAATCAGTTCCATTCTTAAATTTTATCCATACCTTACCCATTCCAACAATTTTACATGGCTCTTCATCACCCAATAAAAAATGTCCAAAATCGCCTAGAACATAATCATGAAAATATTTCCTATTGGGTGTAGCATGACATGAAGCCCCTGAATCTACTACCCAATAATCACTAGTATTATCTAATGCAAGAATCAAAGCATCTTGTAACACATCACCTGCTACATTTGCTTCATGGGTAGTTTCCTTCTATCCATCTCCTTTCTTCTTTAGAAATCTGTAGTCTTTCTTCAGATGTCCTTTCTTTCCATAGTTCTAGCACTCTATTTTTCCCATTCTGGACTTGGATCTACCCTTTTTAGAGTTGCTTCGATTACCTTGGCTCTTTCCTCTATTCTTTTGTCTTCCCCTAGTCTCCATGGTCAACGCATTTCCTGATGTCTCACATGTGCTTTTTCTTCACATTTCCTCGCTAAAAATAACACCAATAACATCATCAAATTTCAAGGTGTTTGAACCAGAGACAGAGTTACTTACAGCCATGACCAAGCTATTCCAACTTTCTGGCAATGAACACAAGATAAGAAGAGCCCTAACCTCATCATCAAAGTTCACACTTACAGAACTTAGTTGATTTGTAACTGTATTAAATGTTGATGTATATGTAACTTCGGAATGTATTTCACCCATATATTTCATATATGTATTTTGTAATCCTATAGAGATGGTATTATTCCTCTATACATAAGTGTTTGTATTCCTATAGAGATGTTATTATTCCTCTATACAGAAGTGTCGTCATTTATATTGTAAGTGTCGTAACTTATACTTGATGGGTTATTAGACCACCTTGTTTGGGTCGGCCCTGTATAAGTCATGTGGGTCGAAGGGTTATTAGACCACCCTATTGGGGGTCGACCATGTGGGTTAAAGGGTTATTAGACCACCAAGTGTGGGGGCATCCCGGATTAAGTTAACCATGGGTTAAGCTAGACATCTAGGCCCCATTATTTTACTGGGCAGGACAAAACAAGTATAAATAGAGATTGGGAATATCTATTTGATCATTCATTCACACACTTCTCTCATTCAGAAAGTGGTGCACTTATAAGGAGGAGGCTCTACTGCTAGGAGAAGACTATATCTTGTATTCTAGTTGTATCATTGCTCTATCTATCTCTAAGGAAGTTATTGGGGTTTTTCACCTTTATGGTTTTCCCCAAGTAAACTCTGTGTCTCTTGTGTGCTTGCATTATTGTGTCCATGATTGATATGTTGTAGATTTTCTATACATGTTATTCTCTCAGTTAAGATCCTATATTAGATTGAATTAAATTCTGAAAATTTAACATGGTATCAAAGCTAGCCTGAAAGAATGCATGATATGGCATGTATGACACTTGTTGCACTTACGATGCTAGGGTTTGATATAGCAAAAACTAGTCATTGTAGAACTTTCGCTATAAATCCATTTTTGTAAAGTTTTTGGATCTGAAACTTTTGCAGGTAAAGGATAAAATCCCGATGTACCTTGTGTCCAAAGGAAAACTTCTAATTCATTGTACTTTGTGATTTATGATCTGTACAATATAGGGTTTCTACCTCTTCCAGATCTCAGTCATAAAAAGGTGACCTTGGAAAAAAGGTCATAACTTGGGATAGGAAGCTCCAAATGAAATTTCATCAAAAGTGACAAGTAGTAAACAGACCGTACTATCCTAAAAAATGTTTTCAGAGGCCGAAGTTGAACCAGTGACACGTGGCACTCCGTACAAGTTCGCTCTCCTGTTTTATGCCATAAACAGGCCACATTGCGACACTTGGCATAAATCTCTCTCAGAGAATATAATTGAGGTCAGACCAGTTGGGATGGAAAGATGACAAGTCGGGCTATCTCAAGAAAAAGTTTCAGACCCTGTGGATCGAAACGTTAGGAATTACACTAGAAACAATCAGGTACATATTTATGTCATAACATAATTATTTTTGAGCACCTTCATTCATGGCTTCCAGAATTTAGGGTTTTGGAGAAAGTTGGAATTTTTGTAATCGAAGACTACGGCTGAATGCCACTCATCAAAATGGAAATTTAGAGACCAATATCAGAATTTTTGGTTGGATACAAGACCAGGCTTGATCAGACCCTAGTTCGGGACTTTGATTGGAAAAGTGAAAAATTAGGGCTTCTGCAAAAATGGGAATTTTTTAAATCTGTGACCACAGCTGGAAGCTCCTCAAAAAAATATAAGCTTAGAGCTTTGGATCAAATCTTTTGATTGGGAAGATGAGTGAGCTTCATCAAACCCTAGTTCGGGGTCACGTCTAGTGAATCCGAAAGTTTCAAAGGAAAAATTGAGGAGTGAAACTTTGCAGTTTTCAAATTCCTAATATACCAACTTGATCAGCTCTTCAAGGCATATATTTCTATCCTTTCGGAAGTTTGAAATTCAAAGTTTGAATTTTTAGGGTTTCTCTAACAAACCCTAATCTATCTCCAGGTCCAGTTCTTGCAAATCAAGTGGATTGGGTTAATCCTAGAAGAAGATGGATTGGTCACCTGCATAAGTGAAGAAGTTCTTGTCTCAGAGGGAGATGAGGCTAAGGCCTTCCATCAGAAGATTACAAGCAATCTTGATAGGTATGGCTTACAGGTATGTTTCGAATTCTGTTCATGGTTAAGTTTATGATATATTTGTCTTCATATCATTACAGTACAATCTTGATTAATTACTAGACTTGTCGTATCACCTTAATAGAAGATATACATTGATTAAGGTTTTGACACTTATGATTGTACTAATGCATTGTGATGTTGTATGAGGTTTATGTTGTTCGCTAACATAAAAGGTACACCAATAAATTCAAATCATGTTCTACTTCAAGAACATATGATCATGGTGACATGAAGACAAAGATTCATCCATGGTCATGGATCACATAGAAGATCTACTTGCGAGGTATGTATAACTTGGTTCTACAATGGTTAACTTATGAGACACGCAGGTTACTAGCACAAGTCACTGAAGAGAACCAGAAGTGTTGGCTTGGTTTTGCAACCAAGCTTTGTGCAATGGACACCTATCAACAATGTGATAGCAGTTTCAATATTGAAAGCAAAAACAATTATAAATTAAATCTAAATCTAAACTAGCATGTGCATATAACAAATAATTTTTTTTTAAATGATTCAAAAACAAGAAGTAAAAGAAAAGGTGTTTTGTATTATGATACCTCAAATGGTGAGGATTTGTGTTGAGCAACTCCCAAGGTGAGTAGCTCCAAGCTCCAAAGGTCTCTTCTCCAAGATGCTGAAAATGACCAAAAGTCTCATGAGAGATTTTGACAGCGTGAGGATAGGATGATGGATGGATGGAAAGTGAGGAGCCCCTACCACCTTTTTATAGTTTTTAGTGGTGAGGAATACCATTATGGTTTTGAGGAAACCAATGGTATTGACCAACATGGTTTAGGTACCTTTTTCCTCCTTTTTTCTTTTTTGAATATTTTGAATATTTTTATTCCTTTTTAATATTTTTGGGAATTCTGGACCCTTTTTAAGGGTTTTTTTTATGATTTTTGAGGAAAAATATTAATTTTGAGGGGAAAAAGGAGGTGTATTATGGTATTTTGGTGACCTTTTGATGGCTTTAGAGGCTCAAATGGTGAAAAAGTGGACAAATGGGTCATGTGAATAAGGAAATGAGCTAGTGAGCACTTTTTGGGTGTTAACAGATTGCCCCCTGATGTGTGAGGGCAGGAGCTCATCGTATGGTTGATAGACATCATAGTTCTTTTGTCTTTTTCCTGGGGTTTGGGGAAGAGAAGAGACCGATTGGAGACTAGATCCACGGCCCTTGGAAGCTGCAAAAAAAGAAAAAATATTACATGGACTCAATATGAATGAGGAATAATCTCTGATAATGGACGAAGCAGGCATACCCATGCTCATATCAAGACATATACATAACAATTAGTCCCAAGAAGGGGGACCTGAATAATACATAAAGAATATGCTGGTACATCATAATGGTCCAAAGGGGACACTATTTTGGGATGTACTTATGATCATAACATGATTGATCTCAATAACTGATACACTGGAATAAAGTGACAACCATTCTGAACAAGGTTTCAGAAGGGTTGATGAACTACTGAATCTGAAGGTGTCCAACATCTGTAGGGACTCAATGACTCTGAGTCAACTCTAAGGAGTATATGTAACTGTATACTCGAGGGAGTATAAAATTGGGGTACATCTGAATACTGTCGCCATGCGCAATCCAGATATCTATAGGAAAATGTAATTGGTTGTTTCCATAAGTAGACTTTCAAATGTGGAAGAGTCAGGTGGTATCTGGGGTCTTCAACAAATAACTGAAAGGACCAATACCCTGTGCGAGTCTCAATGATGTGATCAAGGTGTTGAAGCCGAGCATGTGAGAAACAACCATTTTGAGAGGCACTGAGGAATCTTCTCGAAATGATTCGTAGGTACTCATCATAAATGGTGATGAGTCCAAGACACAGGGACCTCTAGGTCTATCCTCTGGAATAAATTTGGTTGTCGTTGACAGAGGGAGACCAATAATTGACAAGGAAATGATGTTTCCTTGATAGGAGCATGAGGTGTATAACTGAAGTGTGGTAGTACTGATGGTAGGACTGACATACTTGTGGGGATGGGAAGTAACTGGGGTCATAGAGTGGGTAGACTCAAACTTCCTTTATTCAAAGCATGATGACATGGTTGACCTGGCAGCATAGGGAACATATTTGTAGGTGTGGGGATCATAGTTTTTGGGGACTGAAGGGTATGTATTGACTCTACGGGGTCAAGCTGATGGGTGTTGTTGAGGGATTCTTAGGGAGACATACTGCAAAATACTCTGAACAAAGGCGACCAAAATGGGGAAGCTTCCATATGAGTATACGTGATCTGTTGTGGCACCGAGAAGCACCATTGGGTCCTTCTTCATAGTTTTAATGAGCTCCAAGAAGGGATAAAAGTGTGCTCTGAAATGGTACTGTCTTGTGGATTTTGTGAGCCCAGGACTGTTCGTGCTCATGGGTGCTTTCATTTTTAAGGAGTCTGAAAACGATAAGAAGACTCTGCAGTGGTTGTGAGTACTGTCTTGTGGGTTTTTACGATCCCAGGATGGTGATTGCTCATGGTCACTTTCATGTTTAGAGAGTCTGAAAGCGGTAAGTGGACTCCATTGGTGTTCTTTTTCATAAGTTAGTCTCCAAGGCCCGAAAAAGCATAAAATGATGCAAATGGAGAACTCTTCTAGCCGATGTGACTAGAGTATTCCTTTTTCGTAATTAGTCTATAAGGTCCATAAAATGGGTAAACTTATACCAGGTAGATGCCCTTTTAGATACATTTAGTGAGCATGAAAGGAAGCAAGGTTGCTCAATGATCTTTTAGTTGTTTTAGGAGTCAGAAAAGAGCTTAACAGAAACTCCCTAAGTGCCTTTTTCGTAAAAGGGATTGCTTGGCCCAAAAAAGGGGTAAAACTATACCGAACAAAGAGGGATTGATGAGAGCGAGAAAAGGTCTCAAGCATCATCATGAGTGTGGAATACTGAATCCGGTGACATAAAGATTGTCAAAAGGGGCAACGTCCAATGTGGCACGCAAACTGAGGTGATGAGTGGCATTTTTAAAAAATGCCCAATAAGTATGGGGTGAGAGCGAGAAATGATCTCAAGCATCATCACGAGCGTGGAAAACTGAATTCGGCGATATCAAACTTGTCCAAAACAGACGACGGCTTATGTGGCACGCAAACCGAGTCAACGAGGGGGCATGGGAAAAATGCCCAAAAAATCTGGAGGTGAGAGCGAGAAATGATCTCAAGCATCATCATGAGTGTGGAAAACTAAATCTGGTGATATAAGACTTGTCAAAAATGGAGAACGGCCGATGTAGCACGCAAACAGAGGCGATAAGTGGCATTTTGAAAAAATGCCCAAAAATGATGGGTGTGAGAGCGAGAAATGGTCTCAAGCATCATCACCGACATGGAAATATGAATCCTGCGGTGCAAATGGTGCAAAAAACAGAGGTCATAAGGACTCCGGAATGGTCAAAGAAAATAACTAAGAAAATAACTAGGTTAAAAAATGGCTACAAATGAAGGTGACCCCACCAAGCCAAGGATGTAGTGGTGGGGAGAAATGATGACCCGCGGGGGCGAAATACTATGTGTATCAAATCAACTCAAATATACAAGTGACACGTGATCTCAAAAATGGTTGAGATCATGAATGTGAAAAAGTGAGCAGGGTTAATGACCTGCCCCCATATGATGTGCATGGGGTTTGTGATTGTGGATCACATATGTGTTGGTTTGAACAATGGGGTCATTGAAATAATGAGATAGATGTGATGGGGAAGGTTCAAAATGATTGATCATGCCCCCTATCCCAAGGTTGAGGTAATATATTATGCCCCCTAACTCAGAGGTGTGAATGTGGTGCAGATGTTGTATGAGAGAGGGATCAACAGGGAATTGACCAACTACTAGAGGGGGGGTGTACCATGAGGATGTGGGCCATGGTGGCATGTCGAAGTGATGATATGATGATGGAGTTTTCCCCATGCGGGGTGGATGCCCCCAGTATCATCGACGAGAATGATAATGATGATGAGTAGGCAAGGTATCGGGCCTGCACCCATGTTGTGGACATGTGGTTTCCTCTTTGATTTGAAAAGGTTGAATATGTGGGTCAAAGGGATCAATGGAAGGGGTCTACCGGACAGAGGGGTATCTAGTGGAAATCGTGTAAATGGTGTTAATTTCTTTCGAGGAGGAAGATGGTGGGGGATGAATTTCCTCAATGAGAAGAGGGGATATCTCTAGGTCGACGTTATTCAACTCGTACAGTGCTACTCTGTAATCTGAGAGATCGGGGCAGTGATGTGAATAATGGTCGTAGATTCCGCATATTGCACAAGGATGGTTTGTGCGCAATGATTTATCATGAGGTTGAGGGGGGAGTTCCAGTTTGACTACTGGAACGTTGGTGTCGTCATCCAACATATTCATGTGTTCTTGAAGTGTTGGTAATTGTGGACATTGATGGGTGGCATGGCCTATGTCGTCGCACAACGAGCACTTGGCGGGTATGCGGTTTGTTGGGGGATTCTTCGCCAACTTGGGGGTCATTGGGGGGGTGCGAGTTGTGGGTCTAGTGGTGTAGGTTTGTGGACCTCTGCCCTCAGTGTTTCGAAGTGGTGGGGGAGTATAATTGGATGTTGATGCGGTGGTCGATGTTGGAGGTGGTCGATTCTGGATGTTTGCTACACCAGGGGGTGGATGGTTAGAAGTATTGATGGGTTGCACCGGTTGTAAAATGACATTCGGTGTCGGAGGAGAGGTTGGGGCAGGTAGGTACCACATAGTTAGTCCTAATGTTAATCCTGGGAGATTAAGTGTAGCCATGACTAGTGTGTTGATGGTGCCTAAAGGGGGAAATAAGAATGGGATAGTATGAATTGGTGTGGCTCCTACATGAGTTGGCACTGAGGGTGGTTGCGGGAGTAAAGGGGGTTGTTGGTTTGGTACCTGTGTGTTCTGCGAGATGGTGCACAAATCAGATATCTCGATTATATTCAAAGGGGGTGGGATGGATTGGAATGTGGAAGTCATAGGTGATTCTGAGTATAATCCGGGTCTAACTGTGGAGACAAACGATGTAGGTGCATTCTGAACTGGTTGTTTAATCATAGTGAGAAGTTTTTTAGGTGCAGTGGAGGCGTATTGGTTTCGACGCATTTGGAGATTCATGTCGGATGATGACATCATAAGGAGATGATGACTACATGAATCCATCGGTTGATTTGTGTGTGCAGCATATGTGATTTGTTGTTGTGGTGTTGTGGTTCCTTGAGGAGGATCCAACGGACGAGTGTTCGCCACTCCTTGTGTGGGAAAAGGATTCTGCAGCACCATGGGTTGTGGTTGAGGAGGTGGCACTGGTTGTGCCGCGTGCCCTTGGCGTTGGGCGTCATCAGACCACAATTGGAGTGCTCACCCCAAATGGGGGCAAGTGTGTGTATAATGGTCGTATACCCCGCATATGGAACATGGGTGGTTTGTTCGTAAATTGGGGTTCTTACCCTGTTTCAGTGGTCGATCAGGGTTTTGGTTGGTTGGGGTACCGTTGTTTTTGTTTGGAGGATAAGTCTGAGCGATTGGAGGTTGTGGTACAGCAAGGACTACCTGTGGTGGGAAATAAGCCGTTGGGGCTTGTGAGTGAATAGGAGCATGTGTGGCCTACTGATGGTAATACGTAGGGGGTGCAACCAAAGGTGGATAGGCTGAAGGTACATGACCATAACACTGTGGTGGACATGGGGGTCCATGAGTATGGTGGGGGTGGGCCATGGGAGCATACGAAGTTGTAGCTCTGGAGTGAGATGTGGCCCACGAAAGATCGGGGCCGTTATTATTGCGCATAATGGAAAATGGTTGGTTGTGGGATGCAACTTGTCCAATGATGCCGTCGGCGGCGTGGGATGCCCCCGGCGCCTCAGTCCGGGAGGAATCACCGCGGGGAGTGTCAGGTAAAATGGTATATAGGTAGCCACACTGGGCGTAGATCAAATCAAACTGCTGGTCTTTTAGAATGGCTTCTTCTTTCGACTGGGGTCGTTCAGAAGCTACATCCTTGGCAATGAGGGGTAGGAGTGATTTGAGAAACCAATCCAAAAATATATGGTCATCCAGTTTTATCTTACAGAGGCTACGGCGCTTGTGCCACTCATGGATATGGTCGGTGATGTGGGTAGCTGTGTTTTGTCTACAAGACAACAGTATTTCAACTCCTACATCATAGCGTACAGGTAACTGCAAAAATTGAAAGAAAGTGGAGGCGAGGGACGTAAATGTATGGTGGGTCCCATGTGGTTGTTCAATGAACCACTTGGCTGTAGAGCCAATGAATGTTTGTTGCAACAGTCTTAGTCTAATGGAGTCATCCACTATGGATTTAGATGAACACCATAGGTGAAATGACATTATGTGGTTTTGGGGATCTTCCCCAGGTTTTCCTTCAAACTTCAGGATGTCCGAGGGAAGCTTTGTGGACATGGGGGGAAAGTGGGGTCATGTCTAATAGGATCATTAGTTAGTCTTGCCAAGTCTGGCAAATTCAATCTTGCCAGAAATGGTAGACTGGTCGAGGGGTGTGATGTAGTGGCTGGGACATAACTGCTAATAGTAGCATTATGTAGTGGTCCAGTGGCGCCTAAGGGTATGCATGGTATGGAAGGTATGTGTGCTCCAACCGATGTGGTGTGGGAAAGGCCAGTGCTCCCAACTGCAACATGGGTTGCAGAGGGGTTAGGAATAGTGCCAGGAATTCCTGGGATCTGGGTTGTTGTAATCAGAGGGGGTGTGACCTCTATGTTGGGCATACCCATAACAGGTGGTGGTCCTGTGTTGGGCATACCTAAAGAGGGAATGGCCCCTATATTAGGCATGCCTAATGGGGTTGTTGTTACCATGGGTGGAACATTAGTAGTAGGGTTTGTCGATGTATCTCCAATAGTACTGGTGAAAAGGGGATCGTATGGTGATCCAGCCACGGGGTTGGTTAGTGATATTTCAATAGGGTTTTCAAATTCAGCCTCAGAATCAGATGTGAAGTGAGGCATGTCAGAATCGGATGACTGTGTGTTTGGTCGATGACGTGTCGAGTCAAGGGATAAGGCTCTACATCTATGACGTGTAGAGCCAAGTGTACCGAATTGAGGGGGTTGACCCTGAAGACGACAAGATCATCTTAAATTCTCAATGGTGATAAATATTTAAAAATTTCAGTGTAAGGTGGTGATGTAAAAAACTCGAAACCCTAATGCAACAATGAGTGCAAGAGGGTAGTGAAAAAATAAAGGCTCTCAGGCCAACAACCAACCTCAAAAAGTACTTATTATAGCAGTTGTGCTATAATAAGTGGAGGGATGCAGCAAAATTGGTCAAAATACCAAAAGTCAAATAGTTCCTAGAAAAAAGTGGTGTTACTAGACCAAAGGTGGGTATTGTATCATGCAAACACCTAACTAGAACTATTGTGAGTAAACAAATGATATTCTCTGCAAGGTGATGAAATCCAATTCAGACAATATAGAGTGTTGAATCAATGGCTAGATATCCCCCTACCGGGAGGGACACTGGGTAGACAATCCTAAAGAGTGGCAACTAGGATACCTCGTTCATGACACGTTCGGTTGGGTGAATCTACAGTTTGGTTCTATCGTCGTTGTACACCCTCTTGGGTGTACACCAAGAACTTCGAAATGTATCCTTCGGTTACTGAATGGATTGCGGTATTCCACTCGGACTTCTGGAACCAGTCTGGCTACTTCAACCCTCCTAAGGGAGAGGCCTTCCCGATAAATTGGTTGATAACCATGTCAAAATTATAAGGGATTTTTGGACCCTAAAGACAACCACTATGTCTCAAATGTAAATAATTGAGAGGTGTTATTGGTACACCTTTCCTCTCAGTTCTACCTAGATACAAGATTCTTTTAAGTGCTCCCCAAGTGGGGTTAAAAGTTTGTTGAGTTAAGGTAAATTTTAAGGCTCAGTTTAAATTATGTGGTGTTGATGTATATGTAACTTCGGAATGTATTTCGCATATATGTATATTGTATTCCTATAGAGATGGTTTTATTCCTCTATAAGGAAGTGTCATCATTTATATTGTAAGTGTCGTAACTTATACTTGATGGGTTATTAGACCACCTTGTTGGGGTCGGCCCTGTATAAGTCATGTGGGTCAAAGGGTTATTAGACCACCCTATTGGGGGTCGGCCATGTGGGTCAAAGGGTTATTAGACCACCCTATTGGGGGTCAGCCCAGTCAGCATTATATTATGTGGTTAAGTTCGAGCCTACATGAGTTAGGTAAAAAGGCAAGTCAAGTCAAGTATAAATAGAGTGCGGGAGGCACTCTATTTACTCACTCACTTCTCACACATGCACTCAAGGAGGAGTGGCGCACTTATGGAGGAGGAGGATCTGCTTCTAGGTTGTGTCTATCTCTTATGGTTGGTTGTATCATTGCTCTATCTATCTCTGAGGAAGTTATTGGGGTTTTTCACCTTTATGGTTTTCCCGAAGTAAATCTTTGTGTCTCTTGTGTGCTTGCATTATTGTCTCCATGATTGATATGCTGTAGATATGCTGTACATGATGTTCTCTCAGTTAAGATCCTAGATCATATTGAAGTAAATTTCAGAAGATTAACTTGGTATCAGAGCTAGCCTGAAAGAAGGCATGATATGGCATGTATGACACTTGTTGCACTTACGATGCTAGGGCTTGATATATCAAAAACCAGTCATCGTAGTACTTTCGTTATAAATCCGTTTTGGCAAAGTTTTCGGATATGAAATTGTTACAGGACGAAGATTAAATCTCCAGGTACCGTGTGTCCAAAGGAAAACCTCTAATTCGTTGTAATTTGTGATTTATGATCTGTGCAATATAGGGTTTCTGCCTCTTCCAGATCTGAGTCAAAATCAGGTGACCTTGGGAAAAAGGTCACAACTTGGGCTAGGAATCTCCAAATGAAATTTAGTAACAAGTGACAGGTAGTACACAGACTGTACTATCTCAGAAAACTTTTTCAGAGGCCGAAGGTGAACCAGTGACACGTGGCACGCCGTACAAGTTCGCTCTCCTGTATTATCCCATAAACAGGTCACATTGCGACACTTGGCATAACTCTCTCTCAGAGAATCCAATTGAGGTCAGACCTATCGGGATGGAAAGATAACAGGCCGAGCTATCTCAAGAAATATTTTCATAGGTCGAAGTTGAAACAGTGACACGTGGCACGCCGTACAAGTTCGCTCTCCTGTATTATCCCAAAACAGGTCACGTTGCGACATTTGGCATAACTCTCTCTCAGAAAATCCAATTGAGGTCAGACCTGTCAGGATGGAAAGCTAACAGGTCAGGCTATCTCAGGAAACTTTTTCAGACCCTGTGGATCAAAAGTTTCATAGTTACACCAGAAACAATCAGGTACATATTTCTGTCAAAACAGAATTATTTTTTGGTACCTTCATTCATGGCTTCCGGAATTTAGGGCTTTGGAGAAAGTTTGAATTTTTGTAATCGGAGACCACGGCTAGATGCTACTCATCAAAATAGAAATTTAGAGACCAAGATCATAATTTTTGGTTGGGCAAAAGGCCGGGCTTGATTAGACCCTAGTTCGGGACTTTGATCAGAAAAGTGGAAAATTAGGGCTTCTGTAAAAATGGGAATTTTTTAAATCTGTGACCATGGCTGGAAGCTCCTCAGAAAAATAGAAGCTTAGAGCTTTGGATCAAACCTTTTGATGGGGCAAAAGAGTGGACTTCATCAAACCCCAGTTTAGGGTCACGTCCAGTGAATCCGAAAGTTTCAAAGGCAAAATTGAGGAGTGAAACTTTGCAGTTTTCAAATTCTGAATATACCAGTTTGATCAGCTCATTAAGGCGCATATTTCTATCCTTTCGGAAGTTTGAAATTCAAAGTTTGACTTTTTGGGGTTCCTCTGACAAACCCATATCCAGCTCCAGGTCCAGTTCTTGCAAATCAAGTGGATTGGGTTAATCCTAGAATAAGATGGATTGGTCACTTACATAAGTGAAGAAGTTCATGTTTCAGAGGGAGATGAGGCTAAGGCCTTACATAAGAAGATTACAAGCGATCTCGACAGGTATGACTCATCGAGGTATGTTTCGATATTTGTCCATGATTAATTTTATGGTATGTTTGTCTTCATGTTATTACGGTTAGTACAATCTTGATTTTAGGTTTGTTGTATCACCTTAATAAAACTATGAATGCACGATAGAAAATATTCATTGATTAGGGTATTGACACTTATGATTGTACTAATGCATTATGGTGTTGTATGAGGTTTATGTTGACTACTAAAATGAAAGGTACACCAAGAAAGACAAATCATGTTCTGGTCCAAGAACATATGGTCATGATAACATGAGGACAAAGATTCATCCATTGTCATGGATCTCATAGAAGATCCATTTACGAGGTATGTATAACTTGGTTTTGTAATGGTTAACATATGAGACATGCAGGTTACTAGCACAAGTCACTAAAGAGAACCAAAAGACATTATGTGGGTATGTTAGACATAAACTAGCTAGCATGCTAATCCAGGTATGTTTTTCCTATATCAAGCTAGAATCCTACCTTGGTTTAGGATCTTATACTGTTGTGTTGTTGATAATGATTATTCATGAAGTCATAAGTTTGAATAATCATGGTTGTATGCATATTATGTTTCTTACCATAATTGATGATATGACTAACCAAAAGAATCATGAAGGTATAGGTTTGAGTAATCACAGGTTTTATGCATATTATATCTCTTATATTGATTGATGATTCAACTAACCTGAAGAGTCATAGGTTTGAGTAATTACAGGTTTAGACATGTTATGCTTCTTATAATTTGACTAACCATAAGAATCCCACATAAACCTTGAATGCTAATGCTTATTATTCTGTTTGAAATGATCATGACTATACATGCTTGAAATTATTGTGTTTTAATAGTATACTAATGAATGTATGATTTTATATGAAATCACAAGGATAACACAATCATGATACTAATAAGCATGCATAGGGACCAAGGATGAATATGAGTTCAAGAATAGGTAATCCAGGAAGCAAAGATCAAGAGGGAGCACACTCCAGTTGTTCCTGCAAGAAAGCAAAGGAACACACTTCAGTAGTTTCTGCGAGGATGCAGATATTCAGAGGGAGTTGACCATCTTTCCACAACAGAAAGGTGTAGAAGAAGCTACTTCAGATTAGGACTCCAGCAGCTCCTGTAAGGAAGCAAAGACTCAGAGGGAGTCCACTCAACGAACAAACAAAGATAAGTATTTTAATTTCTTGCATTTTTGTTTGTTTAAATAAAATTGTTCAATGATGTATATGCTCATGTTCCTAGACTTAGGATATGTATTGTGCATATTAGAATAGTTGCATTGATGAACAGTATACTACTAATATACATGGGTAAGTGGCCTATGGCACTGTACAACATTCCATTGCTACTTATCTAGAATGAAACCTCTTTGCTGACATGTTGGGAGTTGTGCACACTCTTAACAATGTTCTGGTAGAGATTGGAAGGCATCTAGAAAGTTACGGGATATGGATAAATGTTGTATTGAAGCATTGGCTAAGATAATTGCATGACTGTATGACATATTTCTTTATGTGTAAGAATTTGTTCTGAAAACTATGAGATGTTTCTAATCATGCAATTTAACCTGTTTTGTAGGAAAGACCGCATATCTTCACCTACAAAAGGACTACAACATTTGTTCCAGCAACAAAGATATTTATTGAAGATATTGAAGTTCCCAGGATCTAGGATGAAGAAATAGAATGCCATGATCCGTCGATCATGAAGAATGATGTTTGGGATGTAGTCCCAAGACATAAAGGGAAGTTTGTTATGACTTCCAAAAGGGAACTATCAGATCAAGCATGTTGCAGATGGCAGCATTGAGATGAAATAGAAGATGCACCAGATGGATTTCAAGACAGCATGGTGTAGTCATTTATGTGTGCAGAACTTGGTATGGTAGGATAGACAGCTTTCTATCCAGTTTGGGCTTTACCAAGAGTAAAGCGGATTCCAACCCTTACTACAAGGTTGAGGAAGGAAATCTAGTGATACTACTTTTGTATGCAGATAACCTGTTTGTTACAGGTGAAAATAGATTGATTGCCGACACGCAGCGGAAGCTTACTACCGAGTTCGAGATGAAGAACTTGGGAATGATGCACTATTTGTTTTTGGCATGGAGGTGTGGCAGAGTGATGGAATCTTCCTTAGACAAGGGAAGTATGCAGTAGAGATCCTGAAGAGGTTCGGGATGATGGACTGTAAGGCTATGGCCACACCTATGGCATCGAATATGAAGCTTCTATGTGATGCTTCATCTGAGCTGGTTGATGTCTCCATGTATCATCAGATGATTGGGTCCTTGATGTACCTGATGAACACGAGACCAGATATTTGCTTTGCTGTGAACACATTGAGCCAGTTCCTGATGGATCCGAGGAGTGTTCACCTGGTTGCTGTAAAGCATGTTCTGAGGTACCTGAAGGGTACAGTGGATTATGGGCTCAAGTATGAGGTGAATCAAAAGTTTAACTTGCAGGGTTATGTTGATTCAGATTGGGCAGGCAGTGCTGCAGATAGGAAGAGCACATCTGGGTGCTGCTTCAGTATGGGATCAGGTATGATCTCTTGGTTTAGCAGGAAGCAGTCCTGCGTAGCACTGAGTACAGCTGAGGCAGAGTATGTTGCAGCCTACTCAGTTAGTTGTGAGGCAGTATGGCTACGGAAGCTACTGTCTGAGCTATTTGATCTCCCGTTGGAGGCTACTGGTATCTTCTGTGATAACCAGAGTTGTGTGAAGCTGTCCGAGAACCCAGTGTTTCATGACAGATCGAAACACATAGAGATCAAATATCACTATATCAGGGATATGGTGCAGAGAGGAGCCGTGAAGCTCCTGTATGTTGCGACGGATGAGCAAATTGCAGATGTGCTGACGAAGCCACTAGCCAGGGTGAAGTTCGAGTACTTCAGAGAGAGGCTTGGCGTTCTTCAGATCGAGGACACTTCGAGGAAGAAGTGATGGACACATTTGCTGAAGCCATTCCAAGCATGTTGGAAGGAGGATCCTTCACATGGCTGTGGATGTAAGCACTGGATGATGAGCATCAGGATGATGCTCTGGTTTCTGCTTGGATATGATCAGTTGGATCATTTTTATGTATGTATGTACGCATCATGTTGGATGCTGGATATGATCAGTTGGATCATGTGTATGTATTTGGTATATGCATCATGTTGGATGCTTGGACCATGTATCTGTATATGTATCAGGTGGATACATTGTATGATCAGGTGGATCATGTATGGTGATATGTATCATGTATTTGTATTTGTATCAGGTGGATACATTGATGATCAGGAGGATCATGTATGATGATATGTATCAGGTAGATACTTGGTATGCATCAGGTAGATGCATTGATGATCAGGTGGATCAGGTATGATGACATGCAGTAGGACGTTGTAGTGATGATCAGGATGATCATAGATAACGAGCTTCAGGATGTTGCTCCAGATGACATGCAGCAGGACGTTGCAGTGATGATCAGGATGATCATGGATACATCAGGATGATGTATGGTGAGTATCAGGTTGATACTCTGTGGCCGTGGATCAGGTTGTGCAGATGAGCATGTCTGGGAGATCCTATAGGTCGGAGTTGTGTACCCGTAACATCCTGGGATGCTCTTTCGAGACATTGCTCTGGGAGGACATGTAATTTGTGCCCTGGGAGATCTCAGGTCGGAGCAGTGTACCCGTAACATCCTGAGATGCTCTTGCGAGGTTTTGTCCTATGGCATGTAATTTGGGTCCTGGGAGATTTCAGGTCGGAGTTGTGTACCCGTAACATCCTGAGATTCTCTTTCGAGGTTTTGCCATGACCACATGTAATAGCGCCCTGGGAGATTTCAGGTCGGAGTTGTGTACCCGTAACATCCTGAGATGCTCTTGCGAGGTTTTGTGGTGGACCACATGTAATTTGTGCCCTGGGAGATTTCAGGTCGGAGTTGTGTACCCGTAACATCCTGAGATGCTCTTTCGAGGTTTTGTGGTGGGGTCACATGTAATAGCGCCCTGGGAGATCCTACATGTCGGAGTTGTGTACCCGTAACATCCTAGGATGCTCTTTCGAGGTTCTGTGACGCACGTAATAAGTCCTGAGGATTCCACAGTATGGCCAGTGATGATGAAGACCTGCAGGTGGTGGGCCTGCATCCAGTATGAAAAAGGACTGGCTCTGTAGAACTTCCTATGACAAGTAGATTCAGAGATTGATTGAGATAGCAGTAGCAGTGACGATGATGATGACTCGATGACGATTATCCAGTGACGATGATCCAGAGAAGATGACTTGTGCTAGAAGAACTGTGCTGAGAAATACCTTCCTAGTTAAGAGGGAGTGTTGATGTATATGTAACTTCGGAATGTATTTCACATATATGTATATTGTATTCCTATAGAGATGGTTTTATTCCTCTATAAGGAAGTGTCGTCATTTATATTGTAAGTGTCGTAACTTATACTTGATGGGTTATTAGACCACCTTGTTGGGGTCGGCCCTGTATAAGTCATGTGGGTCAAAGGGTTATTAGACCACCCTATTGGGGGTCGGCCCAGTCAACATTATATTATGTGGTTAAGTTCGAGCCTACATGAGTTAGGTAAAAAGGCAAGTCAAGTCAAGTATAAATAGAGTGCGGGAGGCACTCTATTTACTCACTCACTTCTCACACATGCACTCAAGGAGGAGTGGCGCACTTATGGAGGAGGAGGATCTGTTGCTAGGTTGTGTCTATCTCTTATGGTTGGTTGTATCATTGCTCTATCTATCTCTGAGGAAGTTATTGGGGTTTTTCACCTTTATGGTTTTCCCCAAGTAAATCTTTGTGTCTCTTGTGTGCTTGCATTATTGTCTCCATGATTGATATGCTGTAGATATGCTGTACATGTTGTTCTCTCAGTTAAGATCCTAGATCATATTGAAGTAAATTTCAGAAAATTAACATGTGGCAGAGTGGGTGCAAGTGTGGTATTTAAACTGAAACTAATTTGCCTCGCTTGGGCGATTGATTACAAATGAAAGAAAAGACGCTTCCAGTTTTGCAAAAAATAAAGGCGTTTTTGAAATGTAAATGCTGGAAAAAACTATTCAAAAATAATGGATCTTTAAAATAATTTGAAGGAAAGCAAATAACATAAATATTTCAAGAAATAAATGGATCTCTTAAAAATTGCTTGGGCAAAGTATTGAGCAAATAAACAGTAAAACCTTGATCTAAATAAAATGTGGAAAATCTTTCTTTCAATTGCTAAAAATTTTTAAAAAGACTTTTAATGGAGCATATATAAATAGTAAAAGATTTAGTATGGCTGTAAAAATGCAGAAAAATTAATGCTATAAAATATGCTAAATGGGCAAAACATACAACAAAAGATATTTTCAAAAAATTGGCCAAATTCAAAAAAATTGCATTGTGGGTTTTGGGAAAACAACTGCGATGTGCAGTGCGGGTTTCGGCCGCGCAGTCGCGATGTGCAGCGCAGGTTTCGGTCGCACAGTCGCGATGTGCAGCTCGGGATTTGGCCGCTAAGCCGCGATGTGCAGCGCGGGTTTTGGTCACACAGTCGCGATGTGCAACATGGCAAATGGCCACTGTTAACACCCAAAAAGTGCTCACTAGCTCATTTACCACATTATATGGCTCATTTGTCCATTTTCCTACCATATTTCCATTAAAATCCCAAAAAATCCCATTAAAAAGCCTCCAAAAGGCCACAAAACCATCAAAATAGCCTAAAAAAGGCTAAAAAACCCCCTTTTCCTCCAAAAATAGCAAAAATCCCCTAAAAAGGGAATAAAAAATATAAAATAATGAGGAAAAGGAGGAAAAAACCCTATACAGCTGCACAAAACCATGTGTTTCCTAAAACCATGGGTCAGCACTCCACCACCAAAAAACTATAAATAGGTGATGGAGATCCCTTATTCCATATCCACAATCACAAGCACCCTTACTCTGCCAAAATCTCTCTCGAAACCCTGGTTCACCTTTGAACTATTTTCACCTTGAGAGCCACCTTTGGCCCATCCCCAACATTGGAGAAGGAGAAAGGAGCATTCTGAAGCTTGGAGCATCCTCTTGGACACTGCAAAGGGCTTCATCAACCTTGACACTCAAGGTAACATTAATATAAAACCATTTTTTACATCTTTCATTTATGTCTCATGCAATGCTTAAAGTAGTTTGTTAATTGTTGTTTTAGCTTAATCATTTAATCATTATTGAACTGCTACTAAGGAGTCCATTCTCCTTAGTAGGTGCTCATTGGCACAAGCTAGGGGTAAAACCCTAGCTACAGTTTTGGCGACTCCCCTAGTTTTCGAATTTCTGGTTTCCGTTTTGAATTTTTTACTTTCGGCTGTCCCTTTCGGCCGCCACATACCGCGTCTTTTCCATCTGCAGTCGCGTCCCGACCGCGCCTTTCAGGCCTTTACCTACGATCCGACCGCGGCTCTCAGACTGCTTCCGATGCCCTGCCGGCGGATTCAAGTCTGTTACCTGCGATCCGACCGTGGCTAATCAGCCTGTTTGCCGCGATCTGACTGCGCCTGTCGGCCTTTTTCCGGCGTCCCGACTGCGGCTTTCTGCCTCTTTCGTGCGTCCCGACTGCGCCTGTTAGCCCTTTTTACCGCGACCCGACTGCGTCTTGTTCCCTATTTCCTGCGTCCCGACTGCCTCTGTTGGCCCGATAGCCGCGACCTGACCGCCGCTGTTTCCCTTAAACCCGCGGTCGGCCTGTTCCAACTCGCCACAGACCCGCGGTCTGATTTCTGCTCTTTTCCTGTTTTGAGCCCAGCCCCTTTTGCTGCAATATTTTCTGCATCTGAACAGCCCCCTGTCTTACCTGCAGTTCACTACCTTTCAGCCTTTCTGCAACATAATTTCTGTTCCTTTTACAGATTTCATTTTACAAATTTCAGTATTTTTAATTCAGAAAATTTTGCAAGTTAAACTTTCAATTTCAGTATTGTTGATAGATTGGAAGTTGCCCTCCCTTGTGGCACTTCTATTTTTGGGATCATTACCTCACGAGCACACACTCTGTCACATAAAATCAAGTGAGCCTTAAAAAGTACCTAACTAAACCAACATTCTAACCCCACTTGGGGAACACAAAAGAATCATTGTAGTTAGGTAGGATCAGGGGGATAGGCTTCCAATAACACCCCTTGGTTATTTCACTTGAGACATAGTTGTTGTCCAAATAGGGAACCAAAATCCCCTAGTACTTTTTGGCACGGTCACGACCAGTTTATCAGAGGGCCTCTCCCTTAGGAGGGTTGAAGTCGGGAGACTGGTTCCGGAGGCCTGAGTGGAATACCGCACTCCATTCAGTAACCGAAGGGCTACCTTTCGCGGTTCGCGGGATATCCCTGTATAGGGGTATTGCGGTCAACGAACTAAACGGCAGATTCACCTTTCTGGACGTGTCATGAACGGGGTATCTTAGTTGCCATTCTTCTAGGATTGACTACCCGGTGTCCCTCCCGGTAGGGGGATATCATAGCCACTTGGCTTTCCTACTCATATTGTCTGACTTGGATTTCATCACCTTGCAGAGGATATGTTTAGTTGAGTCAGAATACTTGTAGTTAGGTGTTTGCATGCTCCTTTACCTCCCTTTGGTCTAGTGAGTCCACCATTTTTCTTTTTTAGGAAACCTGCTGCTTGTTGGTATTCTGACCATCTTTGTTGTTACTCCACCTATTGTAGCACAGCTGTTGGAGTGGGTGTTTTGAGTTGGTTGTTGGCCTGAGTGCCTTGCTTTTTAGCTCTCCTTCTGCACACTCGGTTGCATTAGGCCCTTTTTGAGCTGTTTTTACTCACCTCAACCCACAGAGACTAGACACCATCTGTCACCATTGAGTCCCCGAGACATTCTCGGTGCCTCAGGGGCGAGCCCCCATAGCACGGTTCTCTCGACACCACTCGTCATAGATTCCGATCATTGTCCGTTGATACCACTCATCACAGATCTAGAGCCTTGTCACTTGACTCCACTCGTTAGCGACGTAGGCCTCCGTCACCAGATAGTGACGCACCTTACTTTACCTCTGATTCTGACGAAGAGTCTGAGAACCCTATTTATACTGCCCCTACTAGCCCCATGGCTGGCACGACTTCCAGTCCATTTGTCATAGGGACCATTGGTGGCACATCCACCACTACACCAGTTACTACACCTATTTTGGGTATGCCCTCTATGGGGCAACCATCTACCGTTCCCCTCACGGTACCTATTCCCACAGCGGGAATACCTATCCCCACTACATCAGTGGCTCACACTACCAATGGTGGTGCTGGACCATCCATCACTACCTCAGTTCCCCCACTTGGGGGCACCACCTCACATCTTGTCCCTCCACTTGGGGGCACTGGCCCCAACTTGGTCCACAGCACTACTGTGTCACAGCCTTCTTCCAGTTTGCCGTTCATGGCTAGCCTCAACCTACCTGACCTGGCCAGATTGACCAACGATCCTATTCGACACGACCCTACATGGCCTCATATGCCTACCAAGCTCCCCTCGGACATCCCTAAGTTCGAGGGCAAGGCTGGTGAGGACCCACAAAACCATATCATGTCTTTCCACCTATGGTGTTCCTCTAACTCCATCGTGGATGACTCTGTTCGCCTCCGTCTCTTACAGCGCACCTTTACTGGCTCTGCAGCCAAATGGTATATTGAGCAACCACATGGGACCCACGCCACCTTTGCCTCCCTTGCCTCTACCTTCCTGCAGTTCTTCCAGTTGCCTGTCCGCTATGACGCGGGCGTTGAGATCCTTCTATCTTGTAGACAAAACACGGCTACCCATATCACGGACCATATCCATGAGTGGCGTCGACGCCGTAGCTTATGCAAGATCAAACTAGACGACCGTATCTTCCTAGATTGGTTCCTCAAATCCCTTCTCCCGGTTATCGCTAAGGATGTGGCCTCAGAAAGACCCCATTCTGAAGAAGAAGCCATCCTTAAGGCTCAACAGTTCGACCTCATTTACGCCCAATCGGGTTACCTTTATACCATTATACCTGACGCCCCTCGCGGCGAGTCCTCCCAGCATGATGCACCGGGGGCATCCCACGCTGCAGATGGTATCATTGGCCGTGTTTCTTCGCATCCCCAACCGTTTTCTATAGCACATCCTACCCCTGGCCCCGACCTGTCGAGGGCTACGTCCCAGTCTGGAGCAACCAACTCATATGCTCCCATGACACATCACCATTCCCATGGACCCTCATGTCCACCTCAGTGCTTCGGGTATGCGACTCCTTCTTATGCTCCTCCAGTCGCCCCTCAGCCTTACTACCATCAGCAGGCTGCCTCAGCTCCTGCGCCTTCACCAGCCCCACCAGCATATTATCCGCCACAGGCAGCCCCTGCGGCACATCCACAACCTGCTCCGCAGTCCTATCAGCAACCCCCTCAAGTTGCTGCACCTGCTCAGCCGCAACCTACATATCATCCTCCGCAGCCTGCTCCTGCACCTGCGCAACCTCAAAATCCACCTGCTGCCCAAGGGCAAGTTTACGCCCAACAAAACCCGCAGCAAAACCAGAATAACCAACGTAACCAGGGCCAACAGAACCGCGGCAAGGGCCGTAATAGGGGAAACAACCAACCTGCAGACCAAGCTGGTCAACCGGCTAATCCCCCTGACAACAACAATGCGGCCCCCGCTAATCAAAACCCTGATCGCCCGCCCAAGCAGGCCAAAAACCCCAATCTGCGAACAAACCACCCTTGTTCTATTTGTGGAGTCTATGGACATTACACCCATGCTTTCCCACACTTGGAGCGAGCTCGGCAGCTTTGGGTTGACGAGGCCCATCGCCAAGGGCATGCGGCTCCCCAAGCACCGCCCAACCCCCCCAACCTCAGCAACCCCCTTTGGTGCTGCAAAACCCCTTACCGACCCAAGGCGTAGTGAACACTCAGCCGTTGGCCCCTCAAGCTAACGTGCAACCCCAACAACAACAGATCACTTACGCTGCCCCTGATCAACCCATGTTTGACTCAGGTACCCACCACTTGCTGATGATGTCATCTGCTGACCTCAACCTACAGACCCGTCGGAACCAATATGGCTCCACCTCTGAAGCCACTCCCACGGATAAACCTACTAACGCCCATCCCACCGATCAGGCGTTACGTATACCTCCGCCTCCCATAGACGGCGCTGCGAAAGCACCTCGTTTCCCACTTCGTCGAATCAACAATAACCCTAACGCGTGCGCTGCGTCAAACTACAACATCGTAGACGACCTAGCCCAATCTCCCGCAGCCATGTCTGCGTTAGAAGTCTTGAAGAACTGCCCTTCCCAGCGCAAGACTTTACTTTCCGCCATTGGGGGGATTGACCCAACCGATTCACATTTGATGGCGTTTGATCTAGACCAGTCTGAACCACGCCTACCTTCCAGCTTAGCATTCCAAGTTACAGTCTCCGTTAGGAACCTTGTTATCCATCGGTGCATCATCGATGAGGGTGCCTCCACATGCGTTATGTCTACATTTGTATGGCAGAAGCTAGGATCCCCTCCTCTCCAGCAGTCCACCACTGCGTTACGTGCCTACGACGGCCGTTCGGCCCAGCCCCAAGGCCTTCTACCCAACATTCCAGTCCAGTTAGGTGGTAAAACAATTCTTATTGACATAGAGGTAATCAATGCCCAATTGGATTACAACCTTCTACTTGGCCGCAGCTACATGTATGCCATGCGGGCAGTTGCCTCTTCTGTCTTTCACACCATGATGTTCCCCCACGAGGGACGCGTGGTTAAGATTGACCAGCTCACATACTATGATCCCAGTGCTCCCGCGGCCCCTGAAAATGTTCTCCCCATGGTTGAACAACCTGTTTCTCCTGCCACCACCTCGTTTGTTTCCTCTACGGGGCCTGGAGTCTACTCAGACGCGTCGATGACCTCCACCTTTCAATCCATTCCTTCGCCGTCATCTACGCCCGAAATGTCTGACTTATGTACCTTGTCCCACGACAACTTACCACCTAACGCTCAACCACCCTTGTTGCCAAAACCACCACTGGTTCCTAGCCACATTGGTGTTACACCGATCCATACGATCCCTTTCCTAGTACCTCCATCGGGAGTAGTAAGCGCCCCGGTCATGGCTACCCTTAGCCTTCCTGGGTTAACATTGGGATTACCTATATGGTATCTTTCGCCTCCCGTTCGCCCGCCGACACCAGATGTCGTCCTCCAGCCGGTGCAACCCATGGCTACTACCACTCAGCCACCTCCCGGTGTCTCTACCCCTTCGTCCTCCACGACACCTCCTCCTACTCCCAAACCCACTGGGGGCAGAGGTCCACAACCTTACACTGCTGTCCCACCTCCAAAGACAGTAAAAAACCCTCCAGTCTTTCGTGCTCCTCCCAAATGCTCGCTGTGTGACGAGTTGGGCCATGCGGCCCACCAATGCCCACAGTTACCCGCATTACAGAAGCACATGCAAATGCTCGATGATGACCCCAACATCCCAACTGTCGAACTAAACCCCACTCCTAAGCCTAAAGATAAGTCCCTACGTACCAACCACTCCTGCGCCATCTGCGGTATTTACGGGCACTATTCACATCATTGCCCCAATCTCCCGGATTACAGAGCGGCTCTCTATGAAATGAACAATCTGGATCTTGAGACGGCACCACCCACCATTGAGGAGATTTACCCCCCGGTCTCTCCCCCTTCCGAAGAGGTTAATATCATCTATATGATCTCTTCCACCACTATTTCAACCACTACCCCCTCGTCAACCGACTTGACGACGCAAACTTTCCGTACTGATGAGGAGATTCTTGAGGCTCTTACTGCCCCCGATTATCCTTGGGATGATATGCACCACCGTTCCTATTTCATCCCAGAAGAATCCTCCTCTAGCACCGCTACCCAATACGCGGTTGAATCCAAAGACTTCCTCCCCACTAAGGTTGACTGGTTCAAGGACCCTATTCCTGCTCCTGATGCCTTCGAGGAGGGCAACATGGCCAACATCTCACCTGTCATCCAAGTTGATATTGCTGCTCCAGGTCGTGCCCCTGAACTCATTACTTTAGGAGCATTCTGCAGTAAACAAGAGATTGAGGACTACATAAACCTTTTCAAAGAATTCCGTGATGTCTTTGCCTGGTCCTATACCGAAATACCTGGTCTTCACCCTGCCATTATAGAGCACCACATTGACACATGGCCTGATGTAACCACCGTTCGTCAGAAACAACATCCTCTTCCTCCCTCAAAGTTCCCAGGATATGCCCCTGAACTCATCACTTTAGGAGCCTCCTGCAGCGAGCGGGAGATTGAGGATTATACACAACTTTTCCACGAGTATCGTGATGTCTTTGCTTGGCCCTCTCCCGGAATGCCTAGGTTCAATCCCGTCATTCTCGAACATCACATGGACACACGGCCAGAGGAACTCCATGTTCATACCGAAACCAACTCTGAAGGCCTCCCTTTACGCAACCCCCATGATGGGTTGCATCCTACGGAATCTCTATCCATAGAATAACTCGCGGCCCCATTTTGGTCCGCATTGTACAGTTTGCTCTCTTTTTGTTTTTCACTTTTTTACCATCATCTTACATCCATCCTTTCTGCATGATTACAGATGGACCATCTTCCACCTCGTTACACTGGCTTCGCTGACGGCGCAAGCCGCTGGTCTCCCAACCTGGCTTCTGCAGCATGGGTCTTGTACTCCCCTTCCAACGAGATGATTCACCTTGACGGGATATGTATAGGCGCTGCTACCAATAACCAGGCGGAGTATGATGCTGTGACCGGTCTCCTGACTGCCGCCCTCCAAATGGGCATAAGTCACCTTCATGTGTTCCTTGACTCCCAGCTACTTGTCTCCCAGCTCAACAACTGCTACCAGGTGCGTGATCCCTGCCTTTTTAGAAAATTCTTGCGCACAAAACAAATCAGTCGACAATTTGAATCCATCACATTCACACATGTCCCCAGAGCTCAAAATCGTGTCGCAGATCAAATGGCCAACAACATCCTAGACTGGCATATCAATCACACCATGTAACATCATGCATCATCATCCCATAACATCTCATAAAAAATATATATAAAAACCCAAAAAGATTGCATCACATCCACATTTGCATCCATGTACATAAACCACATGCATAACCATAGGGGCATCCACGTGCCTAAACATCTATATATCATGTCACATCACATCAAATACACAAGGGGCATCCATGTGCCTAACATCCTAACCTACTTGCATCCACGTGCAATGTAAACATATCATAACACATAAAGCACATCCACGTGCGTACAAATAAAACAACATCATACAGAAAGGTGCATCCACGTGCATATATATATATCAAAAAATATACATGTTCAGTGCTGTACATGTCCTGAGTACCCCTGTACCCAGCTATACAAAAAATGGCTATACATGCCTAAAGCCTCATCTACATACATGCCGTAGCTACAAAACTCGGGGGGGAGTACCCTGCATCCCCCTAATGGGAGTCGTATCCTGCATCACTGCCGGCATCGGCTGCCTCTGAATCCTCCCCTCGCTCCTCCTCCGGCAAATCCTCCTCTCCTCCGGCCTCCTGTGCCTGGGCCCGGTCCACCAAAATCGCCACCAGGATCGCGATGGATCTAAACTCACGGGGTGCCCCCATGCAATCCCGCACCACATCAGGATCGACATCTCGCCATCCCTCATCGGTCACCCCTATCAATAACCGATCTAGTAGCTCCCGTACAGACTCTAGGGTCACCTCTGGATCCCGGCGTCGCACCTCTTCTCGCCCAGGCAGAGCTGGCACAGCCACAATGCCCCGTCGGGCCACATGTCCTGGAGGTGGCCTCGGGCCCACATCTGCAAGATCAACCACATGTCAGTCACAGTATATCTATCTACTATCATATACATAACATTCGACATACATAACATGCAATAAAAACACATACGTACCGTCGGGACCCCATGCCTGTCCTGGTGCTCGTGGCGCCTCCGGATCTCCTGTGAAGTCCATATCCCGATATGGGAAGTCGTCCAGCGTCAGTGGTATCTGGAGCCACTGCAGGTACAACTCCTGCGTAAAGTACCTGCCCACGTCGCCACCACCACGGCGGCGCATCATCTCACCCCAACGGACCATCCTCGGCTCCCTCATCCCTCCTGCCCTAATCGGCACTCGTGGCCGCAGTGTGGGTACCCTCTCCATAAAGAAGGCACATAGGAAGGACCCAAAGCAAAATCCCTTGCCATCTTCCTTCGCTGCCGTCAGCTGTCGCTGAACGCAGGTCAGGAACATCTGCCCCCACGCGTAGTACACCCCATCAAGTACGCGCTCTACCATCTGCATCTGCCCCCCAGACACCTTCTCCGGTGACTGGGAACCCAATACCCGCACCACACACGCCGCCATGGCCCGCACTGCCGGCTCCTGTAGGTCCTTCACCAGGAGTGCATTCCTATGCACAACCGCGTCCGGACCGCAGTACCTCTCTAACATGTCCTCCATGTCAACATCTGCGGCCACCCGCGGCTGTGTATCTGCCACCCTGCCCAAGCAGGGCAACCCCGTCAGAAAGTAAACATCGGTCAGGGTGAGGTCCACCCTCTCACCCTGTACCCGGAAAGCCTGTATGTCTGGCTCCCAGAAGCTGATCAGACGGTTCAGCAACAATGTTGCTGTCCGTATCATAGGTATCTGTGCGAACTTCAAAAGTCCGCACATTCCCAGCACCGATCGCACATGGCGATTCCCTCGGATGAAACCCATGGTCTCATCAGGGATCTCCCGCTCTCTCCAGAGAACCTGGGGCATCCTGCCAATCACACAAAGTGAACTCATCAGACTCATGTCAACTTAAGAAAAGTACTTTTCCCTCTCCCAGAAGCCCTAATAGCTCGGCCCAAAACCGCGGCTTTCGGGCTTCCTGCCGCGGTTTCCAACCGCGGCTGTCAGGCATTTGGTCGTGGTTCCCAACCGCGCCTGTCAGCCCAAAACCCGCGGTTGGGAACCACGTGTTCCTCCTTGGAACTCGCGGTACTCGACCGCGGTTCCATCCAGGAATCACGCGGTCTCCAACCACGTGGTTCGGCCCGAAACTCGCGGTCTTCCACCGCGGTTTCGACCCCCTAACCCGCGGTCCACCCCACGTGGACCGTACAAATCAACCCTGGGACCCACTACCCAACCCCCAACCCGAAAAAATATGCAGGTATGAGTTTAATGAAATACCTGTATCTCACGGATCAGTAAACAGCCAGACGGATCGTCCAGAAATGCCACCTAAGCTCTGGTCCACTCAACTCACAAGTCATAGTCAACAAGTACAAATGACACATGTCATGTTGGACCCACCACTATTTATAGTCAGTTGACTTTTTCTTGTTTTGGTCATTCTGGCCCCATACGGCGTCCGTTTTCCGAACCGTTTCCACCATCGGAACCAGCACGATGCGATCGTCATGATGGTCACCTCGTTGCATTATTTTTACCCTGTCATTTTTTACCCATTTTTCAGACGCCACTAGTCGCCTCGGTTTGCGTGCCACATCGGCCGTTCTCCATTTTTTCACATGTTTTATATCATCGGATTCATTTTTCTGAGCTGGTGATGATGCTTCAGATCATTTCTCGCTCTCACCTTCAGTTTTTCTGGGCATTTTTCAAAATGCCCCGTCACCTCGGTTTACGTGCCACATCGGCCGTTACCCTATTTTTGACATCCTTTATATCGCCGGATTCATTTTTCCGAGCTCGTGATGATGCTTGAGATCATTTCTCGCTCTCACTTGGTACAATTTCAACATTGTGTCCCAACACCTTGCTGCCTCGGTTTGCGTGCCACATCGGCTGCCATCGGATTGTTCCACATTTTTACATGAGCCATTCACTCCTGTCATACTGCAAATGTTTCGTTATTTTGCCACCATTTCATCTACCCCGCAAGGAGGTCCATCAGTGTTCCCACCTACCCTCGTTCTTGGTCATCATTACTAAACCTTGATTGAACACTTCCTCCTTGCCTGGCCATTCCTTTTGTTCGGTATAATTTTATCCCTTTTTCGGGTCGGACAAGTCCTTTACGAAAAAGGCACTTAGGGAGTTTCCGTTAAGCTCTTTTCTGACTCCTAAAAGAATGAAAAGATCGCCGAGCAATCTTGCTTCCTTTCATGCTCGTTAAAGTACCTGAAAGGGCGTCTATCTGGTATAAGTTTACCCCTTTTCCGGACCTGGTAGACTAATTACGAAAAAGGAATACTCTAGTCACACCGGCTAGAAGAGTTCTTCATTGCATCCTTTTATGCTTCTTTGGGCCTTGGAGACTAAATCTACGAAAAAGCAACCCCCTGGAGTCTTCTTAATTGCTTTCAGACTCTCTAAAATTGAAAGCAACCACGAGCACGAACTGTCCTGGGCTCGTAAAATCCACACGACAGTACCATTCCAGCACTTCAGAGTCTTCTTATCGCTTTCAGACTCCTTAAAATTGAAAGCCACCACGAGCATGAACTGTCCTGGGCTCATAAAATCCACACGACAGTACCATTCCATTACTTCAGAGTCTTCTTATTTGCTTTCAGACTCCTTAAAATTGAAAGCAACCATGAGCATGAACTGTCCTGGGCTCGTAAAATCCACACGACAGTACCATTTTACACACACTTCTTCTAGTTCCTTAACCCATGAAGAATTTTTCCCCCGTGCCTCTTGGCACTTTGATCTATCATATCGGCAGCACCCCCAATCAGGTCGCCTTTGTTCAGAGTATTCTGCAGTCTCCTGCCATTGTACCCCAGCTTGAGTCTCCCTCAACCCAGTAACCTTCCCAGATCCCATACCGCTATGATCCCTCTCCCCTTAGTCAGTTTCATATGCTGCCAGATCATTCCCATTATCATACTCTGAACAAAGGAAGTTTGAGTCCACCCACTCTACTTGCCCAGTTGTCCCCCCACAGTTTATCAGTCCTGCCATCAGCACTATCACATTTCGGTCTTGTAACTCGCGCTCCTGTCAAGGAAACATCATTGCCTTGATAGTTGCAGGTCTCCCTCTGTCGACGACAGCTCCTCTATTCCAGAGGATAGGCCCAGAGGTCCCTACGCCTTGGACTTATCACCATCCGTGGTAAGTGCCTACGGATCATTCTGAGAGGAGTCATCATTGCCTCTCCGAGTGGTTGTTCCTCACATGCTCGACTTCAGCACCTTGATCACATCGTTGAGGATCACGTAGGATTATATCCCATCAGTCTTTCGTCGAAGACCCCGGATTTCCCCCGACTCTAGCCCATTGGTGAGTCACTTCGGAACGGCCAGTTATATGTTCCTGTGGATGTCCAGGCTGCGTTGGCGTTTGTATTCGGAAGCCATCCAGTTCCATGCTCCCTTGAGTACCCAGTTTCAGTTCCAGATCCATTCCAGTTCCGTGTACCATGGAGAGTTTGACCCCAGTCATTATGATCCAGCAGCTCATCAGTTCCTTTGGTACCACACTCAGTAGCACTGTTGATTGTTCCAGTGCACCAGTTCTGCAGTTCACACATGATCCGCTCAGCAGTATGTCCCAGATTTGTGTCCCCTCTGAACTCTTATGATGTACACAGTGGTCATGTATCTTACAGGTCCCCCTTTTCGGGCCTTACAGTTATGTTTATGTATCTTGATACGAGCATGGGTATGCCCGCCTCGTCCATATATTGAGATTATTCCTCAGTCAGTATTTGAGGTCATGTATATTTCAGGTCCCCATTTTTTGGACCCCATTGTTGTTATTATGTTATATCCTGATACGAGCATGGGAATGCCCGCCTCGTCCATATGATCAGATGATTCCTCATCCATTATTGAGGTTATGTACTTTCAGTCCTTGCAGTTGTTCGGGATCGTTGTTCCGGGCTCCAGTTTGTTTCTTCTCTTCTCTCCACTCCCAAGGAAAACCATTCATGACTTATGATGTCCATCGGCCATACGATGAGCTCCTGCCCTCGCACATCAGGGGGCAATCTGTTAACACCCAAAAAGTGCTCACTAGCTCATTTACCACATTATATGGCTCATTTGTCCATTTTCCTACCATATTTCCATTAAAATCCCAAAAAATCCCATTAAAAAGCCTCCAAAATGCCTAAAATGCCTCCAAAAGGCCACAAAACCATCAAAATAGCCTAAAAAAGGCTAAAAAACCCCCTTTTCCTCCAAAAATAGCAAAAATCCCCTAAAAAGGGAATAAAAAATATAAAATAATGAGGAAAAGGAGGAAAAAACCCTATACAGCTGCACAAAACCATGTGTTTCCTAAAACCATGGGTCAGCACTCCACCACCAAAAAACTATAAATAGGTGATGGAGATCCCTTATTCCATATCCACAATCACAAGCACCCTTACTCTGCCAAAATCTCTCTCGAAACCCTGGTTCACCTTTGAACTATTTTCACCATGAGAGCCACCTTTGGCCCATCCCCAACATTGGAGAAGGAGAAAGGAGCATTCTGAAGCTTGGAGCATCCTCTTGGACACTGCAAAGGGCTTCATCAACCTTGACACTCAAGGTAACATTAATATAAAACCATTTTTTACATCTTTCATTTATGTCTCATGCAATGCTTAAAGTAGTTTGTTAATTGTTGTTTTAGCTTAATCATTTAATCATTATTGAACTGCTACTAAGGAGTCCATTCTCCTTAGTAGGTGCTCATTGGCACAAGCTAGGGGTAAAACCCTAGCTACAGCCACGAAGCCGCGATGTGCAGTGCGTAAAATGGCCGCAAAGCCGTAGCGCACCGCGCGGAAAAAAGCCGCAAGGTCATGATGAGCCACGCGAGTGTCGGGAAAAAAGATGCGAGGCGAAAGCCTTAAAATAGATGCTGAAAAATGAACCCAAACATGTTAATTTCAAGTTGTTAATGGCAATAGAAAGGGCCAAGATCTAGAACAGCAATGGATCTGCTGTCTAGAATGGC
The DNA here is from genome assembly GCA_027924585.1 of Larix kaempferi. Classification (NCBI taxonomy): domain Eukaryota; kingdom Viridiplantae; phylum Streptophyta; class Pinopsida; order Pinales; family Pinaceae; genus Larix; species Larix kaempferi. Next base: position 46,845,600 of record BSBM01000073.1, read on the forward strand.
AGATCTATGAATTAAAATGATTAAAACTAACAAAAACTAAAATCTAAAGCAAAAAACTGAGATCTAAGAATTCAAAGCCAGCGGAGTCGCCAAAAACTGTTGGCTTGGTTTTGCAACCAAGCTTTGTGCAATGGGCACCTATCAACAATGTGATAGCAATTTCAATATTGAAAGAAAAAACAATTATAAATTAAATTTAAATCTAAACTAGCATGTGCATTTAACAAATAAATTTTTTGAGAACGATTCAAGAACAAGAAGTAAAAGAATAGGTATTTTGTATTAAGATAACTCAAATGGTGAGGATTTGTGTTGAGAAACTCCCAAGGTGAGTAGCTCCAAGCTCCAAAGGTCTCTTCTCTAGGATGCTGAAAATGGCCAAAAGTCTCATGAGAGATTTTGACCGCGTGAGGATAGGATGATGGATGGATGGAAAGTGAGGAGCCCCTACCACCTTTTTATAGTTTTTGATGGTGGGGAATACCATTATGGTTTTGAGGAAACCAATGGTATTGACCAACATGGTTTAGGTACCTTTTTCCTCCTTTTTCCTTTTTTGAATATTTTGAATATTTTTATTCTCTTTTTAATATTTTTGGGAATTCTGGACCCTTTTTGAGGGTTTTTTTTATGCTTTTTGAGGAAAAATATTCATTTTGACGGGGAAAAGGGGGTGCATTATGGTCTTCTGGTGACCTTTTGATGGCTTTAGAGGCTCAAATGGTGGAAAAGTGGACAAATGGGTCATGTGAATAAGGAAATGAGCTAGTGAGCACTTTTTGGGTGTTAACAAGAAGACATTATGCGGGTAAGTTAGACATAACTAGCTAGCATGCTAATCCAGGTATGTTTTTCCTATATCAAGCTAGAATCCTACCTTGTGTTAGGATCTAATACTGTTGTGTTGTTGATAATGATTATTCATGAAGTCATAGGTTTGAATAGTCATGGTTGTATGCATATTATGTTTCTTACCATAATTGATGATATGACTAACCAGAAGAATCATGAAGGTATAGGTTTGAGTAATCATGGGTTTATGCATTGATGATTTAACTAATCAGAAGAGTCCTATGATCAAATAAGGATATGCATGAGTAAAAGAAGACTTCCCTGAAACCTTGAATACTAATGTTTATTATCTGTGAATGATCATGGCTATACATGTTTAAGATTATTGTGTTTTGATAGTATTAAGATTATACTAATAAATGTGTGATTGTGTATGAGACCTCAAGGATAACACAATGATGATACTAATGAGCATGCATAGTGATTAAGGATGGATATAAGTACAAGGACAGGTAATCCAGGAAGCAAAGATCAAGAGGGAGCACACTCCAGTTGTTCCTGCAAGAAAGAAAAGGAGCACACTTCAGTAGTTTCTGCAACGATGCAGATATTCAGAGGGAGTTGACCACTTCTCACAATCCACATCAGAATGGAATTGCAAAGATTCAGAGGGAGTCCACCCAGCAACCAAACAAAGATAAGTATTTGAATTGTCATTTCTTACATAATGTTATTCAATGATATATATGCTTATGTTCCTAGAATTAGGTTGTGTATTATGCATATTAGAATAGTTGTATTGATGAACAATATACTACTAATATACATGGGTAAGTGGCCTATGGAACTGTACAATATTCCATTGCTACTTATCTAGAATGAAACCTCTTTGCTGACATATTAGGAGTTGTGCACACTCTTAACAATGTTCTAGTAGATATTGGAAGGCGTCTAGAAAGTTACGGAATATGGATAAATGTTGTATTGAAGCATTGGCTAAGATAATTGCATGAATGTATGACATATTTCTTTATGTGTAAGAATTTGTTCTGAAAACTATGAGATGTTTTCTAATAATGCAATTTAACTTTTTGTGTAGGAAAGATCGTATACCATCACCTACAAAAGAAGGACTACAACATTTGTTCAGCAACAAAGTTATCTATTGAAAATATTGAAGATCCCAGGATCTGGGAAGAATGCCATGATCGAGGAGTACCAGTCGATCATGAAGGTGTTTGGGATGCAGTCCCAAAGGGTAGTCTGTAGTGACTTCCAAGAGGATCTACAAGATCAATCATGCTGCAGGTGGTAGCATAGAGACTTTTGCTCCTGTAGCCAGATCCACTTCCATTAGATCAGTACTTTCTCTCGCTGCAGTGATGAAATGGAAGATACACCAGATGGATTTCAAGACAGCTTTCTTGAATGGTGTAGTTGAAGAAGAAGTGTATGTGGAGCAGCCACTTGGTTCTGAGACACATGACAGGGAGTCGTATATGTGCAAAACTTGGTATGGTAGGATAGACAGCTTTCTATCCAGTTTGGGATTTACCAAGAGAAAAGTGGATTCCAACCTTTACTACAAGGTTGAGGAACGCAATACAATGATACTACTTTATATGAGGATGACCTATTTATTACAGGTGAAGATAGATTGATTTCCGACATGCAGTGGAATCTTGCTGCCAATTTCGAGATGACAAAATTTGGGATGATGCACTACTTTCTAGGCATGGAGGTGTGGCAGAGTGCAGATGGAATCTTCCTTGGACAAGGGAAGTCTATAGTAGAGATCCTGAAGAGGTTCGGGATGATGGACTGCAAGGCCATGGCCACACCCATGGCATCGAACTTGAAGCTTTTGGGTGATGTTTCATCTAATCCGGTTGATGTCACTATGTATCGTCAGATGATTGGGTCCTTAATGTACCTGACGAACATGAGACCAAATATTTGCTTTACGGTGAACACATTGAGCTAGTTCCTAACAGATCCGAGAGATGTTCACCTGGTTGGTTGATGTAAAGCATATTCTAAGGTACCTGAAGGGTACAGTTGATTATGGGCTCAAGTATGATGCAAATCAAAAGTTTAACCTGTAGGGTTATGTTGATTCAGATTGGGCAGGAAGTGCTGTAGATAGGGATCAGGTGTGATCTCTTGGTTTAGCAGGAAGCAGTCCTGCGTAGCACTGAGTACAACCGAAGCAGAGTATGTTGCGACGGATGAGTAGGTTGCAAATGTATTAACCAATCCGTTGGCCAGAGTGCAGTTTGAGTACTTCTGAGAGAGGATTGGTGCACTTCAGATCGAGGTTCCTTCCAAAGGGAAGTGATGAGTCCAGAAGATGCAGATGCACATGAGCTTTTCTGACATGGTTGATGTGTTCTCCCTTGGTCGTGATGTAATTGCTAAGCCATTTTTCACATGGTCGTAGATGTATTCTCCCATGGTGAAAAAGTAAGGGCTGGAGCCTTCCCCGAATGGTGGTAGATGTGTTCTTCCATGTCCGTGGTGTAAGTGTTGGATGATGTGCATCTAGGATGTGCTTCGTGGACGATGAGATGATCTGAAGAAGATGATGCTATGATGATCAGAAGGATCATGGATGATGAGCATCAGGACGATACTCTAGTTACTACTCTATATGTATATGTACACATCATGTTGGATGTTGGATATGGTCAGTTGGATCATTTATATATATATGTATGTATGCATCATGTTCGATGCTGGATATGATTGGTTGGATCATTTGTATGTATTTTGTATATGCATCATGTTGGATGCTTGGACCATGTATCTGTATATGTATTAGGTGGATACATTGTATGATCAGGTAGATTAGGTATGTTGATATGTATCAGGTATGATCAGGTGGATCATATATTTGTATTTGTATCAGGTGGATACATTGTATGATCAGGTGGATCATGTATGATGATATGTATCAGGTAGATACTGTCAAAGTTTTCAGAATTTTCTTCAATCTGATCTAGGATCTTAACTGATAGAACAACATGTACAGCAAATCTACAGCATATTAATCATGGACACAATAATGCAAGCACACTAGAGACACAGAGTTCACTTGGGGAAAACCATAAAGGTGAAAAACCCCAATAACTTCCTCAGAGATAGATAGAGCAATGATACAACCAGAATACAAGAGATAGTCTTCTCCTAGCAGCAGAGCCTCCTCCTCATAAGTGTGCCACTTTCTGAATGAGAGAAGTGTGTGAATGAATGATCAAATAGAGATCTCCCGATCTCTATTTATACTTGTTCTGTCCTGCCCAATAAACTAATGGGGCCTACATGTCTAGCTTAACCCATGGTTAACTTAATCCGAGCCGACCCCACACTTGGTGGTCTAATAACCCTTTGACCCACATGGCCGACCCCTAATAGGGTGGTCTAATAACCCTTTGACCCACATGACTTATACAGGGCCGACGTCAACAAGTTGTTCTAATAACCCATCAAGTATAAGTTATGACACTTACAATATAAATGACGACACTTCCGTATAGAGGAATAATAACATCTCTATAGGAATATAATATACATATATGAAATACATTCTGAAGTTACATATACATCAACACTCCCTCTTAACTAGGAAGTTATTTCTTGACACAGGTCTGCTAGCACAAGTCTTCTTCTCTGGATCATCAACAGTGAATCATCATCATCGTCACTGCTGCTGCTATCTCAATCAATCTCTGAATCTACTCATCATAGGAAGCTCTACAGAGCCATTCCTTTTTCATACTGGATGTAGGCCCACCACCTGCAAGTCTTCATCCTCACTGGCCATACTATGGAAATCTCAAGACTTATTACGTGCTTCACAAATTCTCAAATGACCATCCCAAGATGTTACGGGTACACAACTCTGACCTGTAGGATCTCCCAGGGCCATATTATATGTGACCTCACCACAAAACCTCGCAAAAGCATCCCAGGCTGTTACAAGCACACAGCTCTACCTATAGGATCTCTCAGGGACAGATTATATGTGGTCACCACAAAACCTCGCAAGAGCATCCCAGGCTGTTACGAGCACACATCTCTACCTATAGGATCTCCCAGGGACAGATTATATGTGGTCATGGAAAACCTCGCAAGAGCATCCCAGGCTATTACGAGCACACAGCTCTACCTATCGGATCTCCCAAGGACAGATTATATGCCATAGGACAAAACCTCGAAAGAGGATCTGCCAGATATCCCAGGGCCAAATTATATGCCATAGGAAAAACCTCGAAAGACTATCTGCAGATCTCCCAGGACCAAATTATATGTCCTCCCAGAGCAAAACCTCAAAAGAGCATTTGCCAGATATCCTAGGGCCAAATTACATTCCATAGGAAAAACCTCGAAAGACTATTTGCAAATATCCTAGGGCCAAATTATATGCTCATCTGCACAACCTGATCCACGGCCATAGAGTATCATCCTGATACTCACCATATCCTAATGTATACATGATCATCCTGATCATCATCACTGCAACATCCTGCTACAAGTCATCTGGAGGAGCATCCTGAAGCTCGTCATCCACTATCATCCTGATCATATCATGCATCTACCTAATGCATACCAAGTATCTACCTGATACATATCATCATACATGATCCACCTGATCATACAATGTATCCACCTGATACAAATAAAAATACATGATCCACCCAATCATATAATGTATCCACCTGATACAAATACAAATACATGATCCAGCTGATCACACATGATACATATCAACATACATGATCTACCTAATCATACAATGTATCCACCTAATACATATACAGATACATGGTCCAAGCATCCAACATGATGAATATACAAAATACATACAAATGATCCAACCGATCATATCCAACATCCAACATGATGCATACATACATATACATATAAATGATCCAACTGATCATATCCAGCATCCTCCCGATGCATATACAGAGCAGTAACTGGAGCATCGTCCTGATGCTCATCATCCAGTGCTTGGAATGGCTTCTGCAAATGTGTCCATCACTTCTTCCTCGAAGTGTCATCAATCCGAAGAACACTAAGCCTCTCTCTGAAGTACTCGAACTTCACTGGGCTAGTGGTTTTGTCATCACATCTGCAATCTGCTCATCCGTCACAACATACAGGAGCTTCACTGCTCCTCTCTGCACCATATCCCTGATATAGTGATATTTGATCTCTATGTGTTTCGACCTATCGTGAAACATTGGGTTCTCAGACAGCTTCACACAACTCTAGTTATCACAGAAGATACTAGTAGCATCCTACGGGAGATCAAATAACTCAGACAGTAGATTCCAAAGCCATACTTCCTGACAACTAGCCGAACAGGATGCAACATACTCTGCCTCGCCTGTACTCAGTGCTACACAGGACTGCTTCCTGCTAAACCAAGAGATCACACCTGATTCCATACTGAAGCAACACCCAGATGTGCTCTTCCTATCTGCAGCACTGCCTACCCAATCTGAATCAACATAACCCTATAGGTTAAACTTTTGATTTGCTTCATACTTGAGACCATAATCAACTGTACCCTTTAGGTACCTCATAATATGCTTTACAGCAACCAAGTGAACACTCCCTAGATCCGTCAAGAACTGGCTCAATGTGTTCACCGCAAAGCAAATATCTGGTCTCGTGTTCATCAGGTACATCAAGGACCCAATCATCTGATGAAACACAATGACATCAACCAGCTCAGATGAAGCATCACATGGAAGCTTCAGGTTCGATTCCATAGGTGTGGCCATAGCCTTGCAGTCCATCATCCCTAACCTCTTCAGGATCTCTACTGCATACTTACATTGTCCAAGGAAGATTCCAACTGCAGTCTGCCACACCTCCATACCAAGAAAGTAGTGCATCATACCCAAGTTCTTCATCTCAAACTCAGCATCAAGCGTCTGCTGTGTGTCAGCAATCAATCTATCTTCACCTGTAATAAACAGGTCATCCATATACAAAAGTAATATCACTGGATTGCCTTCCTCAACCTTGTAGTAAAGGTTGGAATCCGCTTTACTCTTGGTAAAGCCCAAACTGGATAGAAAGTTGTCTATCCTACAATACCAAGTTCTGTACATATACGAATCCTTGTCATGTGTCTCATAACCAAGTGGCTGCTCCACATATACTTCCTTGACTACACCATTCAAGAAAGCTGTCTTGAAATCTATCTGGTGTATCTTCTACTTCATCACTCGCTTTGTATTTTTCTATGCTGCCATCTCCAACATGCTTGCTCTTGTAGATCCTCTTGGAAGTCACTATAGACTCCCCTTCAGGTCTTGGGACTACATCCCAAACATATTCATGATCGAATGGTACTCCTTGATCATGGCATTCTTCCCAGATCCTGGGAATTTCAATATCTTCAATATTTTCAATAGATAACTTTGTTGCTAAACAAATGTTGTAGTCCTTCTTTTGTAGGTGATGGTATACGATCTTTCCTACACAACAAGTTAAATTGCATGATTAGAAAACATCTCGTAGTTTTCAAAACAAATTCTTACGCATAACAAAATATGTCATACAGTCATGCAATTATCTTAGCCAATGCTTCAATACAACATTTATCCATATCCCGTAACTTTCTAGATGCCTTCCAATCTCTACTAGAACATTGTTAAGAGTGTGCACAACTCCCAACATGTTAGCAAAGAGGTTTCATTCTAGATAAGTAGCAATGGAATGTTGTACAGTGCCATAGGCCACTTACCCATGTATATTAGTAGTATATTGTTCATCAATGCCCCTATTCTAATATGCATAATACACAAGCTAATTCTAGGAACATCAGTATATACATTATTGAACAATATTATTTAAACAATAAAATATGCAAGTAATGACAATTCAAATACTTATCTTTGTTTGTTTGTTGGGTTGACTCCCTCTCATTCTTTGCTTCTTTTCTACAACTCCATTCTGATGTGGATTGTGAGAAGTGGTCAACTCCCTCTGAATATCTGCATCCTTGCAGAAACTACTGAAGTGTGCTCCTTCTTGATCTTTGCTTCCTTGCAGGAACAACTAGAGTGTTCTCCCTCTTGATCTTTGCTTCCTAGATTTCCTGTCCTTGAACTTATATCCATCCTTAATCACTATGCAGTCTTATTAGTATCATCATTGTGTTATCATTGAGGTCTCATACATAATCATACATTCATCAGTATATTCTTCATACTATCAAAACACAATAATCTTAAGCATGTATAGTCATGATCATTCACAGATAATAAACATTAGTATTCAAGGTTTCAGGGAAGTCTTCTTTTACTCATGCATATTCTTATTTGATCATAGGACTCTTATGATTAGTTAAATCATCAATGCATAAACCTGTGATTACTCAAACCTATAACTTCATGATTCTTCTAGTTAGTCATATCATCAATTATGGTAAGACACATAATATGCATACAACCATGACTATTCAAACCTATGACTTCATAAATAATCATTATCAACAACACAACAGTATAAGATCCTAACACAAGGTAGGATTCTAGCTTGATATAGGAAAAACATACCTGGATTAGCATGCTAGCTAGTTATGTCTAACATACCCACATAATGTCTTCTGGTTCTCTTCAGTGACTTGTGCTAGTAACTTGCATGTCTCATAAGTTATCCATTATAGAACCAAGTTATACATACCTCGTAAGTAGATCTTCTAAGTGATCCATGACAATGGATGAATCTTTGTCTTCATGTCATCATGATCATATGTTCTTGAACTAGAACATGATTTGTCTTTCTTGGTGTACCTTTCATGTTAGCGGACAACATAAACCTCATACAACACCATAATGCATTAGTACAATCATAAGTGTCAACACCCTAATGCATGCATTCATAATTTTGTTAAGGTGATACGACAAGTCTAAAACCAAGATTGTTCTAACCGTAATAACATGAAGACAAACATATCATAAACTTAATCATGAACAAATCTTGAGACATACCTGGATCAGTCATACCTATCGAGATTGCTTGTAATCTTCTTATGTAAGGCCTTAGCCTCATCTCCCTCTGAAATAGGAACTTCTTCACTTATGTAGGTGACCAATCCATCCTCTTCTAAGATTAAACCAATCCACTTGATTTGCAGGAACTGGATCTGGAGATATATTAGGGTTTGTCAGAGAAACCCCAAAAATTCAAACTTTGAATTTCAAACTTCTGAAAGGATAGAAATATGCGCCTTGATGAGCTGATCAAGCTGGTATATTCAGAATTTGAAAACTGCAAAGTTTCACTCCTCAATTTTGCCTTTAAAACTTCCGGATTCACTCGACATGACCTTGAACTGGGGTTTGATGAAGCCCACTCTTCTTCCCAATCAAAAGGTTTGATCCAAATCTCTAAGCTTCTATTTTTATGATGAGCCTCCAGCTGTGGTCACAGATTTCAAAAATTCTCATTTTTACAGAAGCCCTAATTTTCCACTTTTCTGATCAAAGTCCCGAACTAGGGTCTGATCAAGCCCGGCCTTCTTCCCAACCAAAAATTCTGATCTTGGTCTCTAAATTTCAATTTTGATGAGTCGCATTCATCTGTGGTCTCTGATTGCAAGAATTCCAACTTTCTCCAAAACCCTAAATTTCGGAAGCCATGAATGAAGGTGCTAAAAAATAATTATGTTTTAACAGAAATATGTACCTGATTGTTTCTAGTGTAACTCTGCACTTTTCAATCCACAAGGTCTGAAAAAAAATTTTGTGGTCACCTGACCTATCTTCTTTCCATCCCGATAGGTATGAACTCAATTGGATTTTCTGAGAGATAGTTATGCCAAGTGTCTCAATGTGACCTGTTTATGGGATAATACAGGAGAGCAAACTTGTATGGAGTGCCACATGTCCCTGGTTCACCTTCAGCCTCTGAAAATGTTTCCTAAGATAGTACAGTCTGTATAATACCTATCACTTTTTACTAAATTTCATTTGGAGCTTTCTAGCCCAAGTTATTACCTTTTTCCCAAGGTCACCTATTTTTGACTCAGATCTGGAAGAGGTAGAAACCCTATATTGTACAGATCATAAATCACAAAGTATAATGAATTAGAGGTTTTCCTTTGGACACAAGGTACATGGGGATCTTATATTTGATCTCTAAAAGTTTCATATCCAAAAACTTTTCCAAAATGGATTTATAGCGAAAGTTCTACGATGACTGGTTTTTTCTATATCAAGCCCTAGCATCGTAAGTGCAACAAGTGTCATACATGCCATATCATGCCTTCTTTCAGGCTATATCTGATGCCATGTTAAATTTTCAAAATTTAATTCAATCTGATCTAGGATCTTAACTGAGAGAACAACATGTACAACAAATCTACAGCATATCAATCATGGACACAATAATGCAAGCACACTAGAGACACAAAGTTTACTTGGGGAAAACCATAAAGGTGAAAAACTCCAATAACTTCCTCAGAGATAGATAGAGCAATGATACAACCAGAATACAAGAGATAGTCTTCTCCTAGTAGCAGAGCCTCCTAATCATAAGTGCGCCACTTTCCAAATGAGAGAAGTGTGTGAATGAATGATCAAATAGAGATATCTCGATCTCTATTTATACTTGTTCTGTCCTGCCCAATAAACTAATGGGGCCTACATGTCTAGCTTAACCCATGGTTAACTTAATATGGGCTGACCCCACACTTGGTGGTCTAATAACCCTTTGACCCACATGGACGACCCCCAATAGAGTGTTCTAATAACCCTTCAACCCACATGACTTATACAGGGCCGACCTCAACAGGGTGGTCTAATAACCCATCAAGTATAAGTTACAACACTTACAATATAAATGACGACACTTCCGTATAGAGGAATAATAACATATCTATAGGAATATAATATACATATATGAAATACATTTCGAAGTTACATATACATCAACAGATACTTGGTATGCATCAGGTAGATGCGGTGTATGATCAGGATGATCATAGATGACGAGCTTCAGGATGTTGCTCTAGATGACATGCAACAGGATGTTGCTCTAGATGACATGCAACACGATGTTGCAGTGATGATGATCAGGATGATCATGTGTACATCACGATGATGTATGATGAGTATCGGGATGATAGTTTGTGGTTGTGGATCAGCTTGTGCAGATGAGCATGTCTGGGAGATCCTATAGGTCAGAGCTGTGTACCCGTAACATCCTGGGATGCTCTTTTGAGACATTCCTCTGGGAGGACATGTAATTTGTGCCTTGGGAGATTTCAGGTCGGAGTTGTGTACCTGTAACATCCTGAGATGCTCTTGCGAGGTTTTGTCCTATGGCATGTAATTTGTGCCTTGGGAGATTTCAGGTCGAAGTTGTGTACCCGTAACATCCTGAGATGCTCTTTCGAGGTTTTTCCATGACCACATGTAATTTGTGCCCTGGGAGATTTCAGGTCAGAGTTGTGTACCCGTAACGTCTTGAGATGCCCCTCTAGGTTTTGTGGTGACCACATGTAATTTGTGCCCTAGGAGATCCTTTAGGTTGGAGTTGTCTACCCATAACATCCTGGGATTCTCTTTCGAGGTTTTTTGGTGGGATCACATGTAATAAGTCCTGGAGATCTGGATAGGCTGAAAAAGGCCTCAGATTCTCTTTAGGGTTCTTTCTAATCAAGAGACTCTTTTAAGGTTTTGTGACGCACATAATAAGTCCTGAGAATTCCACAGTGTGGCCAATGATGATGAAGAACTACAGGTGGTGGGCCTACATCCAGTATGAAAAAGGACTGGTTCTGTAGAACTTCCTATGACGAGTAGATTCAGAGATTGATTGAGATAGCAGCAGTAGTGACGATGATGATGATTCGAGGATGATGATTCGCTGATGATGATCCAAAGAAGAAGACTTGTGCTAGCAGATCAATGTCGAGAAATACCTTCCTAGTCAAGAGGGAGTGTTGATGTATATGTAACTTCGGAATGTATTTCACCCATGTATTTCATATATGTATTTTGTACTCCTATAGAGATGGTATTATTCCTCTATACGGAAGTGTTTGTATTCCTATAGAGATGTTATTATTCCTCTATACGGAAGTGTCGTCATTTATATTGTAAGTGTCGTAACTTATACTTGATGGGTTATTAGACCACCTTGTTGGGGTCGGCCCTGTATAAGTCATGTGGGTTAAAGGGTTATTAGACCACCCTATTGGGGGTCGGCCATGTGGGTCAAAGGGTTGTTAGACCACCAAGTGTGGGGTCGGCCTGGATTAACTTAACCATGGGTTAAGCTAGACATGTAGGCCCCATTAGTTTATTGGGCAGGACAGAACAAGTATAAATAGAGATCGGGAGATCTCTATTTGATCATTCATTCACACACTTCTCTCATTCAGAAAGTGGTGCAGTTATGAGGAGGAGTCTCTGCTACTAGGAGAAGACTATCTCTTGTATTCTGGTTGTATCATTGCTCTATCTATCTCTGAGGAAGTTATTGGGGTTTTTCACATTTATGGTTTTCCCCAAGTAAACTCTGTGTCTCTTGTGTGCTTGCATTATTGTGTCTATGATTGATATGCTATAGATTTGTTACATGTTGTTCTCTCAGTTAAGATCCTAGATCAGATTGAAGTAAATTCTGAAAATTTAACATTAAAATCACTCAAATGATCAGTAACAGATACACCTTTAGACATCTTCATATTAAATAAACGCTTCATTAGAAATACTTTGTTGGAGGCCGAGGGTTTTTCATACACCTTACCCAATGCGCTCATCAAACCCTTCATTGTCATTTCTTTAGATATATTGAAAGCCACCGACGAATCCAGGCTCAGCCGTATTGTTCCCAGAGCCTTTCTGTCAAGAACCTAGCATTCTTTGTCCTTCATGGCAGCCGGTTGCTTTGCTCTTCCTCCCAACGGTAGGAATAGATCCTTCTAGTATAAATAGTCCTCCATTTGCATCTTCCATAACTAGAAGTTTTGGCCATTAAACTTCTCGACCTTAAACTTTTCTTCTTCCTCCATTGCTCCCACTCGAACCAGAAACCCTAGCTTCCTGCGGGTTTATCTGCCAAATAGACCTTTGGCTCTGATACCAATTCATTAGAAAAACAGGATGGCAGAGCAATAACAATAAATAGAAATGAAAATATAATCACACAAACACATTACAAGAGAGACACAGATATATCTTGGTTCACCCCAAAATGGGCTATGTCCACACTGAAGTTGCCAGTCCTTATTATTATTCCGTCCAGCAAAGTGAAGGGATACAACCTCCAGCACAACCGCTGCACTTCCTCTTCACTATCTCACAGTCTCTCTTCTTGATCTCAGAGATCTTTACAATGCATAATACCTAATACATCAACCCTAGCCATATTACAATGTCTTTCTTTTATAAAGGAAATACAATGGGAAAATACCACGGGATACCCAAAACCATGGGCTCGAAAACTGGTGGCGAAAATCGCCCCAAACAATTTCCTCGAAGGATACACCCCCGAACCCCCATTTTCTCGAGATCATAAAAAACCCTGGGGTATGGACACGGCTGAATACTAATATCTTTGAATCTGGAGATTAGGCTCCACAACCAACATATACAAATACATTATCAAACTGATCAAAGCATCCAACATGATGCATATACAAAGCAGTAACTGGAGCATCGTCCTGATGCTCATCATCGAGCGCTTACATCCATAGCCATGGGAAGGATCCTCCTTTCACCATAGTTGGAATGGCTCTTGCAAATGTGTCCATCACTTCTTCCTTGAAGTGTCGTCAATTTGAAGAACACCAAGCCTCTCTCTGAAGTACTCAAACTTCACTCTTGCTAGTGGTTTCGTCAACACATCTGCAACCTTCTCATCCGTCGCAACATATAGGAGCTTCACTGCTCCTCTATGCACCATATCTCTGATATAGTGGTATTTGATCTCAATCTGATATAGTGATATACAAAGCTTTCTTCAACCTGCACACATATGACTCTCTGTCATGTGTCTCAAAACCAAGTGGCTGCTCCACATACACTTCCTCCTCGACTACACCATTCAAGAAAGTTGTCTTGACATCCATCTGGTGTTTCTTCCATTTCATCACTGCAGCCAAGGAAAGTACTGATCTAATGGAAGTGTACCTGGCTACAGGAGCAAAAGACTCTTCATAGTCTATCCCCTCTTCCTGGGAGAAGCCATGAGCTACAAATCTTGCTTTGTATTTTTCTATGCTTCCATTTGCAACATGCTTGATCTTGTAGATCCACTTGGAAGTCACAACAGACTTCCCTTCAGGTGTTGGGACTACATCCCAAACATCATACTTCATGATCGATTAGTATTCCTCGACCATGGAATCCTTCCATTCTTTCTTTTCCACTGCTTCTTCATAATTGGAAATTTCTTTGTTCATAATGTCATAGAGTAAGGCAACATAACCGGTATGTGATCTAGTCCTCTTCCTTTCTCTGTGTTCTTTTTCTGGAATGCCATATATTTATGCATCTTGAATGAGCTCTCTAGCCCATGCAGGTTTTCTTTTGTGAGAGTTCTTCTCACGGGGTGGATCTATAGGTTCTTACGGATCTTCAACTTCATGATCTGCTTCTGGAATTGATTCAGTCATGGTGGTGTCTTGGAATATGTTTTCCTTTGGTTCTTCATGATCTTCAACAGGTGGCTTCTTTGATTTGATGTAAGTTGAGTCCTCATCGAATGTTACATCCCTACTGACATCAATCTTCTTGAACCCTGGAAAGTATATTCTGTAAGCCTTCAAGCTTTCACTGTACTCCACAAAGATGCCCTTCTTTCGTGAAGGATCTAGCTTTGTCCTCTTTTTCTTTGGAACATGTGTATACACTAGACAACCAAATATTTTGAGATGGCTGACTTTAGGTTTCTTACCAGAGAAGACCACTTCTGGTGTCTTGTTGTCCAATATCTTGTGAGGTGTTTTGTTCTGCACATATACATCTATCCTAGCTGCTTCTACCCAAAGATGCATAGGCAGATCCTGGTCATGCAACATTGCCCATGTTGCTTCCATGATTGTTCTATTCTTCCTTTCTGCAACTCCATTCTGTTGTGGATTGTAGGGAGCAGTCAACTCCCTCTTAATCCCTGAATCACTGCATAGCTTCTTGAAATCACCTGAAGTGAATTCTCCACCATTGTCGGATCTGAAGGTCTTGATCTTCTTATCAGTTTGATTTTCCATCAAGAATTTGAATTCCTTGAACTTATCAAACACTTCATCTTTGTTCTTCAAGAAATAAACCCAATTCTTCCTAGAGAAATCATCAATGAAAGAGACATAAAATACATATCCACTTAGAGAACTGGATGACATCGGACCGCATACATCGAAGGGGATAGTTTCCAAGATTCCTTTAGCTTTGCTTTCACTGCTTGGAAATGCCTTCTTAATGTTCTTTCCTTCCTTTTGCACATCCTTTGCAAACACCTTCATGCTTTGTATTGATTTTAGGAAGACCCTCTACAACTTTACTTGCAATTGGTAGTGCTCTGTAGTGCACATGTTCCAGCCTTCTATGCCAAAGTTCACTTGGCTCCATGGATTCATGTACCATGGCATGTTCAAGTTGTCCCTTCAATTTGTACAATCCTCCCTCTTGCTCTCCAATCACCATTGCATCATCTATAGTTTTACCTTTAGGCCACATTAAGGCATGACCATCTACAAATGAGACCCTCATGTCTTTTGAATCCAATGAACATATGGACAGTAGGTTCTTCTTGAGTCTATGTACATATAGAACATCTTTCATCTTCAAAGACTTCCCAGAGTCTAGGTTGTAGGAGGCTTCATCACTTCCCTTAATAGGATATTGATAGTCATCCCCAAGTTTCACTCTATGGGGTGACTCATGTTCAGATAGATTTACAAAAGATTCTTTAAACCTAGTCATGTGTTTCGAAGCCCCACTATCAATAATCCAATCATTACATCCATGAGAGATAGTACATGTGAGAGTAGAGATTAGAACATATTCACCTGCACTTGATGAGTCATCACTTTCTGCTCTAGTCTTCTTCTTGGGAGGTTCATCATCCTCAGTAGCATGAGCATGAAATCTCTTCTTGTTGTACCTCTTCTTATTGTTGAATTTGTTGTTGTTTCCTTTCTTCTTCTTGGGACAATTTGAAGCAAAGTGCCCTATTTCATTACAATTGAAATATCGAACATGAGATAGATCTTTCTTCTTGTGATGAGGGTGAGAATGTTTCTTGTTATGAGATCTCTCCCTCTTAAACTTGCTTCCCTTAGTGTGTGTTGTGAGAGCTTGATCTTCATTCCCCATCTTTTCTTCTTGGGCCACAAGACTTGCTGCTTCTTGTGAGCATTCCTCCCATAGTCTACTGAATGAGATCAACTTCCTTCTTGCACAGATTCCTTGGATGAAGGAGTCCCATGACGTAGGTAGGCCATTCAATGTGGTCATGACAACTTCACCATTGTCCACTACTTCATCCACAGTTTCAAGTTGTTCCTTGATCTGAGAGACCTTAGAAAAATAAGATTGAATGGTCTCTCCATTCTGAAGCTTTACCCCTTTCAATTGGTTCTGCAGAGTCATCTTCTGATTTATGTTCTTCCCTTCAAATAGCTTGGTCAGGGAATCAAACATCTCCTTGGGTGTCTTTAGAGATGACACATGTGGTATGAGATGGTCTTTGATAGAATCAGCAATGATCCTCTTTGTCTTGACCAAGTTCTTCTTATGCAAGGCCTTAGCCTCTTCTCCCTCTGGGACAGGGACCTCTTCACTTATGTAAGTATCCAATTCATTTTCTTCCAGGATTAATGCAATCCTATACTTCCATGCTCAAAATTTATCAGCCCCTTCAATCTTATTCTCAATCTTGGTGTGGTGAGACATCTTAAAGAGTACTTCAAATGGAAATAGAAAATATTTAGGTCTTACTACTTGATTTACAGAAATCTGGATCTTGTGTTGGATTAGGGTTTGTCAGAGAAACCTTAAAAATTCAAAATGTGAATTTCAAACTTCTGAAAGGATAGAAAGATGCACCTTGATGAGCTGATCAGCCTGGTATATTCAGAATTTGAAATCTGCAAAGTCTCACCCTTCAGAAATACTTTTCAATATCCCGGATTCACTAGGGAGGACCCTGAATTAGGGTTTGAGTTTTCCAGAGCTTCACCCAACCAAAAAGTTTGATCCAATGGTCTCAACTTCGATTTTTCCAAGTAGTTTCCAGCTATAGTCTCATAATTCAGAAATTCCTATTTTTGAGGAAACCCTAAGTTTTGGGGCAAAAAATGAAAGTGCTCAGAATTGAATTCTGATTGGACAGAAAGATGCGCCTTGATGAGGAGAGTCAATCCACCCTACTGCCTTTCAATATATATGGAGAGAAACCCAATAAACAAGAACCCCTAGCTTCTGCAACTGTATAGTGTCTTCTTCTCAAGTTAGCTCTGATACCATGTTAATTTTTGAGCATTAATTCAATATACTATAGGATCTTTACTGAGAGAATAACATGTACAACATATCAAGCATATCAATCACAACAAGAAATCAAATGAGACAATAGACACACAGAGTTTCACTGGGGAAAACCATAAAGGTGAAAAACCCCACAACTTCCTCAGAGATAGAAATAGCAATGATACAACCCAAGTACAAGAGATAGTCCTCCTAGAAGCTACTCCTCCTTCCTCACTTGTGCGCCACTTTCTGGAGAGTGTAGAAGTGAATAATGAAGAGATGAAATAGAGTGCCTCCCGCACTCTATTTATACATGACCTTACCTGCCTAATAAACTAGCAGAGCCGACTTGTCTAACTCAGACTAATAAACCATGGTAATACTAATCAGGGCCGACCCCACACTTGGTGGTCTAATAACCCATCACATACAAGTTGCGAGCTTGCGACACTTGTCAATACAAATGATGACACTTCCATATAAAGGAATAATAATATCTCTATAGGAGTACAATATACATAAGTGAAATACATTTCGAAGCTACAATTACATCAACATGCGCCGATATCAAAAACTATTTAGCTCAAGCATCTCGCCTTTGTGAAATTTGTTCTCCGCCATTGATCTAGATTGGTACAATTCTTTTCTCTTCATTTCCATGAGCTTAAGCTCTTCCATCTACTTAGCCCAAAAATAGTTCCAACAATCTTCATGCATTAAATCATCAAAACCTGCGGTGTATCCTTCGCAAAAATAGTCAAAACATCTTATCGCGGATCCATACAAAAATTCTGATAAACCAAACTTTAAAAAAAAAATCATCGCCTTTTCTGAACCTGCAAAAATATTTTGTATTGGGGATATCTAAATTTCTTAAAATGTTCGAGCAATTCTGCTATCCCGCAACCCGCAATGTGGATTGCGGGAAGATCGAATTTACGAGCAAAATCTTTCATTGGGCCTTCCGACATCTCCCAATAAATAGGTTGAAATATCACTAGAAGCGAATATGGGTTAGATAATCAAGCTTCTATAACCATGGTGATCGAGACATTAGCTAAGTTACAACATATAAAAAAAATTATCCCGACTCCTGACATCTAGCAAGAAGGATCGGTCACCCCTTCCTTTAGTAGAGAATTGTGAATTCACCCATATCCAGAATGGGGAACAGAAGAAGGATCAACTGACCCTTCTTGTTGTATAGAACTATTATGAAAAGAATCATGGGCACAAGAAGTGTCATCCTACCCTTCATTTATGAGGGAATTGTAAAAATATTCAACCTCCGAACGCGAGGGTGTCAATTCATGCATATGAAGAATGGTGAATGTTAACACTCAAAAAGTGTTCACTACCTCATCTACCACATTATATGGCTCATTTGTCCATTTTCTTACCATATTTCCCTTAAAAACCCTGAAAATCCCACTAAAAAGCCTCCAAAAGGCCTAAATGCCTCCAAAAGGCCACAAAATAGCCTCAAAAAGGCTAAAAAACCCCTTTTTCCTCCAAAAATATTCAAAATTCCTCTAAAATAGCAAAAACCCCCTAAAAAGGGAATAAAAAATATAAAATAATGAGGAAAAGGAGGAAAAAACCCTATATAGCTTCCCTAAACCATATGGTTCCCAAAACCATGGGCCAGCACTCCACAACCCAAAAAATATAAATAGGTGATGGAGATCCCTTATTTCACATCCACAATCATAAGCACCCTTACTCTGCCAAAATCTCTCTTGAAACCCTAGCTCACCATTGAGCCACTTTCACCTTGAGAGCCCCTTTTGGCCCATTTCCACCATTGGAGAAAGAGAAGGAGCAAGTTGGAGCTTGGAGCAACCCTCTTGGACATCGCAAGAGCTTCACCAACCTTCACATTGGAGGTAATATTAATACAAAAACCATTATTTACATTTTGTTGTTTATGTTTCATGCACATGTTTTAGAGTAGTTTTACATTTCTGTTTTTAGCATAGGTGCTCATTTGCACAAGCTAGGGATGAAACCCTAGCTACAGTTTTGGCGACTTCACTAGATTTGAATTTCTAGTTTCGGTTTAAAAAAAATTTCCTTTCGGCTGTCCCTTTCGGCCGCTGTACACCACATCTTTTCCCTCTGCAGTCGCGTCCCGACCGCGTCTTTCAGGCCTTTACCTGCGACCCGACCACGGCTCTCAGACTGTTTCCGATGCCCTGTCGGCGGATTCAAGTCTGTTACCTGCGATCCGACCGTGGCTAATCAGTCTATTTGCTGCGATCTGACTGCGCCTGTCGGCCATTTTCCCGCGTACCGACTACGGCTTTCAGCCCCTTTCCGGCGTCCCGACTGCGTCTGTTATCCCTTTTTCCGCGACCCGACTACGTCTTTTTCCCCATTTCCTGCGTCTCGACTGCACCTGTCATCCCGATAGCCGTGATCTGACCGCGTCTGTTTCCATAAAACTCGCGGTCCGCCTGTTCTAATTCGCCACAGACCCGCAGTCTGATTTCTGCATTTTTTCCATAATTTGAGCCCAGCCCCTTTTGCTGCAATATTTTCTGCATCTGAATAGCCCTCTGTCCTATCTGCAGGCCCACTTCCCTACAGCCTTTCTGCAATATAATTTATGTTCCCTTTACAGAATCTTTTTAAAATTTCAGTATTTTTAATTCAGAAAATTTTGCAAGTTAAAGTTTCAATTTCAGTATTATTGATAGTTAGAAGCTGCCCCCCTTGTGGCACTTCTATTTTGGGTTCATCACCTCACGAGCACACACTCTGTCACATAATTTCAAGTGAGCCTTAAAAAGTACCTAAGTCAACCAATATTCTAACCCCACTTGGGGAACACCAAAGAATCTTTGTAGTTAGGTAGGATCGGGGGGATAGGCTTCCAATAACTCCCCTCGGTTACTTACACTTGAGACATAGTTGTTGTCCAAATAGGGAACCAAAATCCCCTAGTACTTTTTGGCACGGTCACGACCAGTTTATCAGAGGGCCTCTCCCTTAGGAGGGTTGAAGTCAGGAGACTGGTTCCGGAGGCCTGAGTGGAATACCGCACTCCATTCAGTAACCGAAGGGCTACCTTTCGCGGTTCTCGGGATATCCCTGTATAGGGGTATTGCGGTTAAAGGACTAAACGGCAGATTCACCTTTCTGGACATGTCATGAACGGGGTATCTTAGTTGCCATTCTTCTAGGATTGACTACCCGGTGTCCCTCCCGGTGGGGGGATATCATAGCCACTTGGCTTTCCTACTCATATTGTCTGACTTGGATTTCATCACCTTCAAGAGGATATGTTTAGTTGAGTCAGAATACTTTTAGTTAGGTGCTTGCATGCTCCCTTACCTCCCTTTGGTCTAGTGAGTCCACCATTTTGTATTTCTAGGAAACCTGCTACTTGTTGGTATTCTGACCATCTTTGTTGTTACTCCACTTATTGTAGCACAGCTGTTACAGTAGGTGTTTTGAGTTGGTTGTTGGCCTGAGTGCCTTGTTTTTGAGCTCTCCTTCTGCACACTCGGTTGCATTAGTATTTTTTGAGCTGTTTTTCTACTCACCTCAACCCACAGAGATTTGACACCATCTGTCACCATTGAGTCCCCAAGACATTCTCAGCGCCTCAGGGGCGAGCCCCCACAGCACAGTTCACTTGACACCACCCGTCATCGCCATAGATCATCATCACTTGATACCACTCATCACAGATCTAGAGCCTTGTCACTTGACTCCACTCGTCAGCGACATAGGACCCCGTCACCAGATATTGATGCCCCTTACTTTACCTCCGATTCTGACGAAGAGTCTGAGAACCCCATTTACACTGCCCCTACTAGCCCCATGGCTGGCACGACTTCCACTCCTTTTGTTATAGGGACCATTGGTGGTACATCCACCACTACCCCAGTTACTACACCTGTTTTGGGTATGCCCTCCATGGGGCCCCCATCTACCGTTCCACTCACGGCACCTATGCCCGCAGCGGGAATACCTATCCCCACTCCATCAGTGGCTCACACTATCCATGGTGGTGCATGCCCCTCCTATACTACCTCCGTTCCCCCACTTGGGGGAACCATCCCAAATCCTGTCCCTCCACTTGGGGGCATGGGCCCCAACCTGGCCCAACCCACTACCGTGTCACATCCTTCTTCCAGTTTTCCATTCATGGCTAGCCTCAACCTACCCGACCTAGCCAGATTGACCAACGACCCTATCCGACACGACCCTGCGTGGCCTCATATGCCTACCAAGCTTCCCTCTGACATCCCTAAGTTCGAGGGCAAGGCCGGTGAGGACCCACAAAACCATATCATGTCTTTCCACCTATGGTGTTCCTCTAACTCCATAGTGGACGACTCTGTTCGCCTCTGTCTCTTACAGCGCACCTTCACTGGCTTTGCAGCCAAGTGGTATATCGAGCAACCCCATGGGACCCATGCCACCTTTGCTTCCCTTGCCTCGACCTTCCTGCAGTTCTTCTAGTTGCTTGTCCACTATGACGCAGGAGTTGAGATCCTCCTATCTTGTAGACAAAACATGGCTACCCATATCATGGACCACATCCATGAGTGGCGTCGACGTCGTAACTTATGCAAGATCAAACTAGACGACCGTATCTTCCTAGATTGGTTCCTCAAGTCCCTTCTCCCTGTCATTGCTAAGGATGTGGCATCAGAAAGACCCCAGTCTAAAGAAGAGGCCTTCCTTAAGGCCCAACAGTTCAACCTCATTTACGCCCAGTCAGGATACCTTTATACCATTATACCTGAAGCCCCTCGCGGCGAGTCCTCCCAGCACGATGCTCCGGGGGCATCCCACGCTGCCGACGGCATCATTGGTTGTGTTTCTTTGCATCCCCAACCATTTTCCATAGCACATCCTACCCCTGGCCCCGACCTTTCGCGGGCTACCTCACAATCTGGAGCAACCAACTCGTATGCTCCCATGACACATCACCACCACCATGGACCCTCATGTCCTCCTCAGTGCTTCGGTCATGCAACTCCCGTTTATGCCCCCCCGGTCGCACCTCAGCCTTACTACCACTAGCAGGCTGCACCAGCTCCTGAGCCTTCACAAGCACAACCCGCTTATTACCCGCCACAGGCAGCCCCTGCGGAAAACCCACAACCCTCTCCGCAACCATATCAACAACCCCCTCAAGTTGCTGCACCTGCGTAGCCTCCACCTACATATCATCCCCCGCAGCCTGCTCCTGCACCTGCACAACCTCAGAATCCACTTGTTTCCCAAGAGCAAGTTTACGCCCAACAAAACCTGCAGCAAAACCAGAACAACCAATGCAACCAGGGCCAACAAAACCGCAGCAAGGGCCGTAATTGTGGGAACAACCAACCTGCAGACCAAGCTGGTCAACCAGCGAACCCCCCCGACAATAATAATGCGGCCCCTGCTAACCAAAACCCTGATCGCCCGCCCAAGCAGGCTAAAAACCCCAATTTGCGAACAAACCACCCTTGTTCTATTTGCGGGGTCTATGGCCACTACACACATGCTTTCCCACACTTGGAGCGAGCTCGACAACTTTGGGTTGATGATGCCCATCGCTAAGGGCATGCAGCTCCTCAGGCGCCACCTAACCCCCCTCAGCCTCAGCATCCTCCTTTGGTTCTGCAAAACCCCTTACCAACCCAAGGCGTAGTGAACACTCAGCCGTTGGCCCCCCCTCAAGCCAACGTGCAACCCCAACAGCAGATCACGTACGCTGCTCCCGATCAACCCATGTTTGACTCGGGAACCCACCACTTGTTGATGATGTCATCCACTGATGTCAACCTCTAGACTCGTCGGAACCAATATGGCTCCACTGCCGAAGCCCCTCCTGTTGAGAAAACCCCTAACGCTCATCCCACTGATCAAGCATTACACATACCCCCGCCTCCACTAGAGGGTGCTCCCAAAGCACCTCGTTTCCTACTTCGCTGTATCAACAACAACCCCAATGCACGGGCTGTGTCAAACTACAACATCGTCGATGACTTAGCCCAATCTCCTGCAGCCATGTCTGCATTAGAAGTCTTGAAAAACTGCCCTTCTCAGCGCAAGACTCTACTATCCGCCATTGGGGCAGTTGACCCACATGATTCAAATTTAATGGCATTTGATTTGGACCAATCCGAACCACGCCTGCCTTCCTCCTTAGCATTCCAAGTTTCTGTTTCCGTTCGGAATCTTGTCATCCATCGATGCATCATCGATGAAGGTGCCTCCACATGCGTTATGTCTACATTCGTATGGCAGAAATTGGGATCCCCTACTCTCCAGCAGTCCACCACTGCATTACGCGCCTACGACGATCGGTCGGCCCAGCCCCAAGGCCTCCTACCCAATGTCCCCGTCCAGTTAGGTGGTAAAACCGTCCTCATCGACATCGAGGTAATCAATGCCCAATTGGATTATAACCTTTTACTTGGCCGCAGCTACATGTATGCCATGCGGGCGGTTGCCTCTTCCATTTTCCGCACCATGATGTTCTCCCATGAGGGACACATGGTCAAGGTTGACCAGCTCACCTACTATGATCCCAGTGCTCCCACGGCACCTGAAAACATTCTCCCCATGGTTGAACAACTTGTTTCTCGCGCCTCCACCTCATTTGTTTCCTCTACGGGACGTGGAGTTTACTCAGACGCGCCGATGACCTCCACCTTCCAATCCATTCCTCCCCCATCATCTACGCCCGAAGTGTCTGACTTATGTACCTTGTCCCAGGATAACCAAACACCTAACAATCAACCACCCTTGTTGCCTAAACCACCATTGGTACCTATCCACATTGGTGTTACACCTATCCATACGATCCCCTTCCTAGTCCCTCCATCGGGAGTAGTAAGCGCCCCGGTCATGGCTACCCTTAGCCTCCCTGGGTTAACCTTGGGATTACCCGTCTGGTACCTTTCGCCTCCTGTTCCCCCACCAACAATAAGCGTTGTCCTCCAACCGGTGCAACCCATGGCTACTACCACTCAGCCACCCCCCGGTGTCTCTACCCCTTCATCCTCCACGACTCCCCCTCCTACTCCCAAACCCCCTGGGGGCAGAGGACCACAACCTTACACTGCTGTACCACCTCCCAAGATAGTCAAAAACCCTCCAGTGTTTCATGCTCCGCCCAAATGCTCATTGTGCGACGAGTTAGGCCATGCGAATCATCAGTGTCCACAGTTAGCAGCCTTACAGAAGCACATGTAGATGCTCGACGATGACCCCAACATCCCGGTTGCCGAACTAAACCCCACCCCCAAGCCTAAAGACAAATCCCTACATACCAACCACCCCTGTGCCATATGCGGTGTTTACGGGCATTATTCCCATCATTGTCCCGATCTCCCAGATTACAGAGCGGCTCTCTATGAGATGAACAATCTGGATCTTGAGACGGCACCACCCACCATTGAGGAGATCTACCCCCCGGTCTCTTCCCCTTCAGGAGAGGTTAATACCATTTATATGATCTCTTCAACCACTACCCCCTCGTCAACCGATTTGACGACACAAACTTTCCGTACTGATGAGGAGATTCTTGAGGCCCTCACTGCCCCGGATTATCCCTGGGATGATATGCACCACCGTTCCAACTTCATTCCCGATGAATCCTCCTCTAGCACAGCCACCCAATTCACGGTTGAGTCCAAAGACTTCCTCCCCACCAAGGTTGACTGGTTCAAGGACCCTAGTCCTGCTCCTGAAGCCTTCGAGGAGGGTAACGTGGCCAACATCTCACCCATCATCCACATAGATATCTCTGACCCCCCTAGCGTCAATGAATGCATTGCCTTAGGGGCCTCCTGCAGTGAACAAGATATTGAGGAGTACCGAAAACTCTTCTGAGAATTTCGTGATGTCTTTGCCTGGTCCTATACCGAAATGCCCAGTCTTGACCCTGCCATTATAGAGCACCACATTGACACATGGCCTGATGTACCCCCTGTTCATCAGAAACAGCGCCCCATTCATCCCTCAAAGCTCCCAGCTGTCAAAGCTCCCGATACCTCCCCACTCGAGCAACGTCTGCTATCCCTCGAACAAGCTGATGAAGACCGTCGTGCCACTCTCCAGAACATCGAAGCCGCCAAGAACCGCTCCAAAGCTGGTTATGACAAACATGTTCACCCCCGAACTTTCCATGAAGGGGACCTCGTCCTCGCCTATGACCAAGCCCACGATAAAACTGGAAAAGGGAAGTTTGAATCCATGTGGCAAGGCCCTTACATCGTGCAGACCTGCCTCGGCAAGGGGGCATACATCTTAGCTGACTCCGAAGGCCATCCTTTGCACAACCCCCGTAATGGGTTGTATCTTAAGCGCTTTTACCCGTAAATGAAACTGCGGCCTCATTGGTCTGCATTGTACAGTTTGCTCTCTTTTTGTTTTTTCACATATTTTATATCATCAGATTCATTTTTTCGAGCTGGTGATGATGCTTGAGATCATTTCTCGCTCTCACCCCCTGATTTTTTGAGTATTTTTCCAGAACACCCCCCGACACCTTCTCAGGTGACTGGGACCCCAATACCTGAACCACACATGCCGCCATGGCCTACACCGATGGCTCCTGTAGGTCCCTCACTAGGAGTGCAGTCCTACGCACCTGTCGCCTCGGTGTACGTGCCACATCGTTCGTTACCCATTTTTGACACTCTTTATATCGCTGGATTCATTTTTCCGAGCTCATGATGATGCTTGAGATCATTTCTCGCTCTCACTTGGTACAATTTCAACATTGTGTCCCGACACCTTGCTGCCTCGGTTTGCGCACCACATTGGCCGCCATCGGATTGTTCCACATTTTTACATGATCCCTCCACTCCTGTCATACTGCAAATGTTTTGTTATTTTTCCACCATTCCATTCACCCCGCAAGGAGGCCCACCAGTGTTCCCCCCTACCCTCGTTATTGGTCATCATTACCGATCCTTGATTGAACACTTCCTCCTTTCCTGGCCATTCCTTTTGTTCGGTATAATTTTATCCATTTTTCGGGCCGGACAAGTCCTTTATGAAAAAGGCACTTAGGGAGTTTCCGTTAAGCTCTTTTCTGACTCCTAAAACAATGAAAAGATTGCCGAGCAATATTGCTTCCTTTCATGCTCGTTAAAGTACCTAAAAGGGCGTCTATCTGGTATAAGTTTAACCCTTTTCCGGACCTGGTAGACTAATTACGAAAAAGGAATACTCTAGTCACACCGTCTAGAAGAGTTCTTCATTGCATCCTTTTATGCTTCTTTGGGCCTTGGAGACTAAATCTACGAAAAAGCAACCCCCTGGAGTCTTCTTATTTGCTTTCAGACTCTCTAAAATTGAAAGCAACCATGAGCATGAACTGTCCTGGGCTCATAAAATCCACACGACAGTACTATTCCATCATTACAGAGTCTTCTTATCGCTTTCAGACTCCTTAAAATTGAAAGCAACCACGAGCATAAACTGTCCTAGGCTCGTATAAATCCACACGACAGTATCATTTTACACACACTTCTTCTAGTCCCTTAACCCATGAAGAAGTACCCTCCCGTGCCTCCTGGCACTATGATCGATCATCTCGGCAGTACCCCCAATCAGGTCGCCTTTGTTCAGAGTATTCTGCAGTCTCCTGCCATTTTGTACCAGCTTGAGTCTCCCTCAGCCCAGTCACCCTCCCAGATCCATTATAGCTATGATCCCTTTCCCCTCAGTCAGTTTCATATGCTGCCAGATCATTCCCATTATCATACTCTGAACAAAGGAAGTTTGAGTCCACCCACTCTGCTTGCCCAGTTGTCCCCACCCCGTTTGGTCAGTCCTGCCATCAGTACTATCACATTTCGGTTATCCACCTCGTGCTTCTGTCAAGGAAACATCATTGCCTTGGTAGTTGTAGGTCTCCCTCTGTCGACGACAACCCCTTTATTCCAGAGGATAGGCCCAGAGGTCCCTACGCCTTGGACTCATCACCATCTATGGTAAGTTCCTACGGACCCTTCTGAGAGGAGTCATCATTGCCTCTCCGAGTGGTTGTTTCTCACATGCTCGACTTCATCACCTTGATCGCATCGTCGAGAATCGCGTAGGGTTACATCCTTTAAAGTTTCTAGTCGAAGACCCCGGATTTCCCCCGACTCTAGCACATTGGTGAGTCACTCCGGAACGACCAGTTATATGTTTCCGTGGATGTCCGGGATGCGTTGGTGATTGTATTCGGAAAACATCCAGTTATATGCTTCCTTGAGTACCCATTTCAGTTCCAACTCAGTGTACCATCGAGATTATTGCTCCCAATCATTATGATCCAGCAGCTCATCAGTTCCTCTGGTACCCCAGTCAGCAGCACTGTTGATGTTCCAGTGCACCAGTTCTTCAGTTCCCACATGGTCCACCCAGTAGTATGTCCCAGATTTGTGTCCCCTCTGGATACTTATGATGTACACAGTGGTTATCTATGTATTTACAGGTCCCCCTTTTTGGGCCTTACAGTTCTGTTTATGTATCTTGATACAAGCATGGGTATGCCCGCCTCGTCCATATATTGAGATTATTCCTCAGTCAGTATTTGAGGTCATGTCTATTTCAGGTCCCCATTTTCTGGACCCCATTGTTATTGTTATGTTATATCCTGATACGAGCATGGGTATGCCCGCCTCGTCCATATGATCTGATGATTCTTCATCCATTTTTGAGGTTATGTACTTTTATTTCTTGCAGTTGGTTCGGGATCGTTGTTCCGGGCTTCAGTTTGTTTCTTCTCTTCTCTCCACACCCCAGGATAACCTTCCATGACTTATGATGACCATCGGCCATACGATGAGCTCCTGCCCTCGCACATCAGGGGGCAATCTGTTAACACTCAAAAAGTGTTCACTACCTCATCTACCACATTATATGGCTCATTTGTCCATTTTCCTACCATATTTTCCTTAAAAACCCTGAAAATCCCACTAAAAGCCTCCCAAAGGCCTAAAATGCCTCCAAAAGGCCACAAAATAGCCTCAAAAAGGCTAAAAAACCCCTTTTTCCTCCAAAATATTCAAAATTCCTCTAAAATAGCAAAAACCCCCTAAAAAGGGAATAAAAAATATAAAATAATGAGGAAAAGGAGGAAAAAACCCTATACAGCTGCCCTAAACCATATGGTTCCAGCACTCCACCACCAAAAAACTATAAATAGGTGATGGAGATCCCTTATTTCACATTCACAATCATAAGCACCCTTACTCTGCCAAAATCTCTCTTGAAACCCTAGCTCACCATTGAGCCACTTTCACCTTGAGAGCCCCTTTTGGCCCATTTCCACCATTGGAGAAAGAGAAGGAGCAAGTTGGAGCTTGGATCAACCCTCTTGGACATTGCAAGAGCTTCACCAACCTTCACATTGGAGGTAATATTAATATAAAAACCATTATTTACATTTTGTTGTTCATGTTTCATGCACATGTTTTAGAGTAGTTTTACATTTCTGTTTTTAGCATAATAATTTCCATTTACTGAACTGCTACTAAGGAGTCCATTCTCCTTAGTAGGTGCTCATTAGCACAAGCTAGGGGTAAAACCCTAGCTACAGTGAACACTGAAAGAACACTGAGCTCAATAAGGATCGGCCGACCCTTCATTCACAAGATAAATGTATACACAACAAAACCCCTTTCACTGGCCCCTTGGGCAACACCTTGTAAACAGGTTGAAGTCTCACCCAAAGCGAATATGGGGGTTGCATAATCAAGATTCTTTTAACCATGGCAATGCACAGATGTGGTTACGATCTTCGCTTAATGTTCTATTTAACATGTAATGGGATATCGAACTTGGTAGCTATCGCAGTATACAAAACTATGTTGAATCTATAATGTATTCACCAGTTAGCTATGAATTCATCAAACTATGTGTTTCTTCTTCACAATCATGCACTTGTATTCCAATTAGTCAATGTGCGATTACCATTCACATACATATAAAGTAAATACAAAAACTCACATAAACTCGAATACAAAACATGTCATAAACCCATACACATAGACAAGAAGGATCAGTCGCCCATTCTATGATGATCGCTCATTCTATGATCGATCCTTATCTCAAACGACTCTATAAAATGTGCATTCGATATATCATGGATAATGCTAGAATATTTGTTCTTAATCAATCAATTGATTTTGAAAATTAGGGGTCATTCCTTAACCATCGATCATTAGCATAAAAATTTGCAAGTATACATCTAATATTAAAACACTAATTTATAATTAGAAACATTGTATGCATTCTTATATTGACTGCATAATATTTACTTTTTTGCAGATAAAGCATGTCTGCGTTGTTGAGCCTTAGTAAACACCAGGAAATCCTATTCTTTGAATTGTCAAAAGATCACTACCTTGATTCATTCACAAATGGATGGTATGTTGAGATGGATGGACCAAATAATTTGTACCCGGATTTAAATCTATTCTTCTTGGATGAGGATGGAGCTCAAACTAGAGATGGAATATTGACATATGCGGATCTCGTTTCTGATGAAGTGTTGCGACTTCAAGTTGAAGTGGTCAATAGAGAAATGCATTACCTTTTACAGCTTGATCTTATGGTTTGTAATTATCGACTAGATCTAATGAAAAGTGGTCCTGATCCAGATCCGGTTTCCTGTACAAAGCAAGGGTGGGTTTTCCCTCATACGATTTTTCTAATCGTTTCGGAATTGATACCGCATCATCTTTGAATAAAGGAATTTTGTCGGTATGGAAGAAAAGATTCTTAGCTGCAAAAAATTCCTTTGTATTGAATTACATGAATATTAATAAGAGGTTGATAAAGGTAAGCCATGAAAGGATTCTTATGTACCATAGAAGAGCATTTCTCCAATTTATTGTAAAAGATGTGGACAAATCTTCCTTCAAACAACTCAAATCAAGTCCTTCTAAAGAAATGATGTGGAAAGAGACTAAGAGCTTCGAAAGTTCAAAAGAAGTTCAACAAGAGCAAATCAAATTCTTTTTGTTCAATGAGAAAGTTGCGCCTCTGCACTTACAATATCGAAAGGTTGATGACGAGGTCATGCAAAAGATGGTTGTATCTCTTCTCCATACATTTACAACAACATTGAGAGATGTTATTCTATTGCCTTTCGATAAGGAGACCACATTGGCCTTTCTTCTTGGAAATGAAGAAGAAATTAATTTTCCATCAGTAAATTTTTATATATTGGATGGGTAGCATACTATTTCTGCGCAAAAAATAATCATTACAGATGATCAATATAAATAGCTCCATTCAAGGTATCAACATTGAACAGCTCGTCTTCTACATAGAGGTGTTCCTTAGCACATCATCAGCAAATTATGCAAACAACAAAATTTATCAAACAAGGAATTTGCAAACACTCCATTCATTTCTCAAGTTGTAAAAGCAAGGGAGAAATGGATATCCTGCGGTACTCCATCCCTCCTGGGAAAGGGAAATGTTTCCAGTGATGCTTGGCAGGTAGAGAATTTTTCTTCTTATCAATCAAAGTCTTAATATTGCTATCTGTGTTATGAAATTAGCAAATTAACTGGAATATTCAATTTTATATGTTTGCAGTCTTTCCAAGATGAATTTATGGATATATTTGTTGTTCAAACAAAGGACAACCTTAAAGACAATCTAACTCATGTTTTGACATTGGATCGACTGTGGAGAAAATGGATGTCTGTATTCGAGCTTTACAAAAGTAGTTACTTGCCATGCTCGCCCAAGAGCATCACTCAGGATGATTTTGTTCAAAATAAAATAAGGAATCATGGATCTAATTTTTTTAGACCATTGCATGATCTTGATGAAGATGAATTGACCGCAGTGGCGGAAAATATAATTAACGGGTCGATTTGGATGAGCAGATCAGTCGAGAAAAACGTTTGCGCAGAAACTTTATATCAATATTGCAAATGAATCAAGGACGAGAGGTCAACCAGGCATTCGATCATTGAATATTTCAAAGTTAATGATGATCAAACTGACCATAACGTCATTGAAATCTATAAAATTTCACCAAACCATCTCCAGCATCTGTGCAGTATTTTATGCTCCGAAAAGCAAGCAAAACCTCTAAGTAAAAAGAGAAAAAACGAATCTGAAGTGGATAATGGTACAAAAATGCCAAATAATGCTCATAAAATATTGAATCTATATATCAATAAAGAGAGGATGGGTATTTCCATTGACGACATCGAAAATAGTTCACAGTTTGCTTGTCAATGTTGTTATCCTACATTTTTGGTTAACACACTAAGGTCCATTTCATTTTTTGGTGCATTAGTCAGCTGTGAATTTGTTGTTGTGGATATGTGTAATTGCGATAGTCCATGGACAGAACAAGACATGCTTGCATTTTTGTACTACTTAGAAACAAATGAAGAGCCATGTACTTGTATTTTTTTAGCTGATATGGAAAACTCTTGTATGATCTCTAAAGCTTTCACAATTTTCAGCAAGAAATCAAAAAAACATGTTACCCGGAATCCTACAAAGGGAGTTTATAGGGAATTCTCCAAGGACTTGTTTATAGGATTCTTTATTATGTAGTGTTGGAGCATTGGAAGGAATAAGTATATTTTTTCTACTTCTCAAATTGATATGGATTGGAAGGACAAGAGCGTACCGATGATTTATTTCCCTTGGCCCAAGGTTAAAAACGATAGTGCAAGAAGCCATGTGTTTGCAAAAGAAAGGACACAGGAATTCTGGGATCACATAGTTTCCAGATAGGTCTCTTCTCAAGGAACAGTTCTTTCATTGTGTGCAGGAGGTAGGATTCTTCGTTCATTGATCAGGTCTCTAGAAAGAATAGTTATTTCTATTATGGATACAGTACAACAAGAGTTGTTTATGAACAGTTTCTATCATGAATTGGGTATAAAACAAGGTATTTCTATTAACATTTTTAGATGTCTTTGATTTTATTTTACTTTTCTCGGTCGGTTATGTTCAATAAATTATTCAAATTCCTATTCTACTACAGCTTCAAATAAAGAGCACGCCCAGGTATCGTCCAATCAAGTTATACTATCCGATGATGAAAGTAAATGTAATAGAGAATCCACAAAGAACTACCAAACAGGAGCACAAATAGGACAAGAAGATAAAAAATTATTTTTCAAAGATCGTGGTTAAATTAACTAAATTATGAAAGGGGATAGTGACCTTGAATACTTGCAAAAAATTAAATAAAATGTATACCTGCAAATTTCCACGTCAACATGTGGATCATCCACAACCAGAGCTGGCATCGACAATGTCCTTGGATATTGGCCAGAAAATCATATTGGAGAATAATGGACCAGGCGGGAGCCTGGACAATAATGAACAAGGTGAGAGCTTGGACAATAAATAACCAGAAGAGGGCTTGGACAATATTGAATCTAGAGAGGGCTTGATGTCAAAACGCGGTGTCTCCAGCGATGTTACTCACCAGTCAAATGTTGGCTTTCCATTGACAGGTAAAAGACAAAGAATATTTTCTACTTAAATTGATAAAACAAATTTATTCCGAAATATATAATGACAAGCAATATTTCTGTGCATCTCCCCATACAAAAATATTATTGATATTAGAAATGGAAGGTTTTCTATTTCACAAGAAAGCCACAGAAAATTACTCCAAAAGAGAAATAAAAAAGAAATAAAAAAAATATTGTTGGAGGGGAAAGAGTAAAAAAGGGGGAAGAGAATTCAAATTGTGAATTTGAATTTAAACATAGAAGAACTTCATATGAGTCACAAACACATGCCATTCAATTTCTTAAATTACTTCTTTCCAAATTCAATGCTGGGATTTGGTCATCTAAATGTTGTGTCAATGAGGGGAAGTCACTGTTTACAAAAATTTTTATGGCAGGCGATAAAGATAAATCATATGAGAAATGTTTTTTTATTTATTTAGTTTCGAGAGAGATGTACCAACGATCAAGAAGGAAATACACAAAAAAATATGGAGAGTGTGTGGAAGGAGTTCCTAATGAAAACTTCGGAAAGTAATACATCAATGATTGTTTTGGAAGGTGATGGTGAGAAAGCACTTCCATGTGAAAATTGTATTTTGAGTAATCTCTTTATTGAATCGTCCACTAGGACAGATATTGAATTGGTACATCGACTTTGGTAGGATTTTAGTAAAATGCATGAATCAAATGATATCAGAACCTTCAATGCCTTCTCCTAGTTGAATCCGGGTTGAGTGACAGCCATCAAATGTAACCTATCATTTCTTATTTCTATATGTAATCTATCATTGTCTATTTTAAATCATTCAATGTGTTTTCTGTTTCTTCCGGAGACATTGCTATTTCCGTTTGAATGTAACATATTATTAGTTCAGTGTGATGCTTTTATTAAATCATTTGAATCTATGAAATTTTGGGTGATTTTTGTATTAATCTTTTGAAATCAACATCCTCATGTACAGTTGCATGGTTGTGATCATTAACTTCATGAACAAAGTGTTGTTGTTGTTGTTATATATATAGTCATTGTTCTTGTATGCAGTTAGGATAACACCGCAAAAGAAACTATTGGTCCTGGGAGTAGAGGGATTTCTCTTTGGAGTTCAGATGTTATCCAACATTGAAGATTCTTCCAAAATACCTCATTTTGTCCATAATTGCTATCATTATTATACACACATGTTCAGCCCCGAAATTATCAGTGCTGCTAGAGAGCATATTGACGTTGCTCTATGGTTTTCCTTGCTCGACAACATGGAAATTAAAAATTTCCTTGGTATATTTGAATGGTTGAAAAATGAAGAATTTGTATTTATTTCGGGTTGAAAGCAATGTAAACTTAGTACTATTTACAATTACTCAATGTCTGCATACTATAATGTTGGTGAAGTACAGAACATATACAAAAATTCGTTCAAGGATGTACTTATCCAATATTGATATATATATATAAACAAACGAACATGTTGTTTATAGATGAAGGGCAATATCAATCAACATATAATAGCAAGGAAAATTGCTTGAAAATTCCAACTAGTTGGAAATTTGACGGTTCACAAGAGAGAGAAATAACTATAAAAAAAATGTTGTGTTCTCAGTTGAATTATCTTGGGCCTCGTTAAAAAATGGGGCGTTGGTTAAAGACATTCAATTTCAAATGACCATCATATTATACAAAAAAAAATCATTTAGTGATTTTTATATTTTTTACAACTCCTACATTTAATTGATGTAAGTTTTATTGCACAGTTCTCATATTATTTATGGACACCATACCATGTATCTCGTAATGTGTTTCAAAAATTGTTGAACATGAAAGCAATATACCTAGAATCATTGAACCATAATATTTTATTGACTGGGTTGTGTGTGTGTGTTTTTTTTGTTTGAAACTAGTACTAGAAGATTTGTTTCTAGTAAACCATTGATCATTTTGTATTTCAATGGCATTTTGTTACATGCATTACATAGAAAACAGAAACCTGGATTGCAATGAACAGTGGACATCGAAACATCAACAAAGTATTATTTTATATGTCTAGGATTAAGGGAATTTTTTGAAAAATGCTCTCATATTTTTGAGGTTGGGGTATGGACATCTGCTCAACGAAAAAACATTGACGACTTTTTGCCTAGATTATTACAAAGAACAGGATTGAAAAGGGAACAATTTAGATTAATTTTAACACAAGAAGATTGTTCTTCCGTAGCCAGAGAGGGTTTTCAGGGTGATGGAAATCCTTATGTTTTTTGCAAGACTTTAAGTATAGTTTGGGACACTTTGATCCATGGTTGGGATCGGAAAAATATAGTGATTGTAGATGACTCAAAAGAAAAACATGTTTCTAATGAGGATGGGAACTGTATTATAACAAAAACTTATACTTGCAAAGATGTCAATGACATATTCTTGTTAGAGCAATTATGGCCTTGCTTTCTACACCTGAATGGAGTGAGCTATGTGAGGCCAATTGTGAATAAAATGAAAATGAAAGGATTTTGTTAAATAATACACTTGAATGTTTGTTTGTACTAGTATGTTCAATTTCACTGTGATTATAATTCTTGTAAAGTGTTGAGTTTGGTTTCCGAAAATGCAAAATCATAGTTTGAAATTGATAAAATTTGTTTTAAAATTTCAAGATTAAGTATTGGAAGTGTAAAAGGTAGCCTTCCAAAAGTGAAAGTGGCAATCTGCCCTTGGAAAATCGGTTGAATGGGGGGAACTATCGAAGGAGAGAACTGGAGAAACTCTGTACTTGGAGAATTGTAATGTTTTACAATCTTAAAATAATTCCGGTTAGTTTCTCTCTTCCTTTCTTTTGTTATGTGTATAAAGTTTCCTTGATTCATTTTGTTTTTTCATACATACATCTAGTAACTCTTTTTAAATTGTATTGTTAAATCATAAAACATATAAATCTGTGTGCTTGATTTATAATTCATATGAATTATATGCAGGTTATGCATCAGTAAATTTCTTTACTTGATTCATATTGTTTCACATTCTGCAATTACATAACAGTCATTATGATCATATTAATTTAATTTTCTAAGTTAAGTTATTAAGCATCTAATTAACAGCTTCATAACTAGGCTTATGCCTATCATTCTAAGAACATACAAGAGGCATCCATCCATCAATGAGGTTGTGACAGCATAAGCATACATGTATTACATAAATGGAGTTTAGCCATTCATCATTCACATACAAAATTAATACAACAGAGAGATTATACAATTGAAAGAAACCTCATTCATGAATATAACCTTCTAACAGGCTTAACATAGAATATTCATGGCTTACATTTATTTACACATTCATTCCACAGATTGAACATATCAAGCATAATTAAATATATGAACATTATAATTCATACACAGATACACTTATCTGAATTTCACATGAATGTGGCAACTGGCTCCATGTGAGCCACGCTCCAGCCTGTACTATTTCATCTCCCAAGTTCATCCCCGACATGAGATCCAAACATTAACTAGAGATATCTCACTCAATTTTTCCTGGATTCTCGCACTTCTTCTCACTCAACAGTCACACCCCCCGTGCTCTGCGTGCATCCCCCTGGATTGACGTCCAACCACCCCGGCTATGTGTACAACAGCCTTCCCTACTTCCGCCTGGATCATCGAGGCAACCCCGTGTCTTCCTTTGGGATCCCACGTGGCTATCCCAAAGGAACACATTTCTCCATCCATAATTACGATTAGCCACTAAATCTCCAGATTAATTAAAATTAATAATAATTAATTAATTAATAATCCCCCACTAAGAATATGACTTAGGGGTGTTAGCACCAGTTTTGGTTTGAAAGGTTGGAAGGGTTTCGATCCCTGCAAATAATAAGTAAGGTCTGAAAATCTTGAGTTGTATGACCCTGTAGAATGCAAATGAGATATCTGAATGTTTTCCGCAGATTAGGAATGAAAATGGTTTACCATTGCAAATGAGAGTAAATGTAAAAGTACGCTCAAGGTTATATGAAGGCATCAATGAACAGAGCAGATATATGATGGTGGAGATCGATGGCTCCAAGCAAGTTCGCAAGGGTAAGGTGCATGGTAGAGTATGGGCGGAGCTTTGTTAATCCATGGGAAAATCGGAGGTCAGATGGGCGGATGAAAAAAGGATATATGATCATCAAGTATTTCTCCGATTAGACATGTGTGGGGAAATTAACTTTTTAGATTTGCGAAGTGACGGTAGGCTCCACACCCTTCAACGGTGCAAATGGAGGGGAAAGGCATCGACGGTGGATGTTTAGTTCGTAGATTGAACATTTGCGGACTATCAACACTCTCCAAGTCTGTGAACCTTGGTATAGGCCACACCTTTGGATGGTAAAGATGCGGAGGAGTTTCAGATCTACAGTCAACATTGGCTTCGCAGTTTAAAGGTGTAAGGGAAGCATCATTTCATAGAATGAAGACAATAGATTCAAATGAAGAGAATGATCAACGGTGTAAGATAGATCATGCGAGATCTATGGTTCAAAATTGAAGAAGAAACAAGTACAGGAAGAGACTAATGAATATCCATAATTGAAGAAAAGGTTCTGGAAAATCTGAAGAAGACAAACAAGGGTGGAAGGGTGGAGCTAGGGAAGGTTGTAGCCTTCTAAAAGGGTGTTGGTGCAGAAATGCTAATTGAAAAATTAACATTAATTTACTAATGTCTGTTAATCATTTGCATAAATAGATAAATGTTTTAATTAAATAAATTCACTTAAAACATTAAAAAACACATAGATCATCAATTAAGACAAATCTAGATTGTAGATCAATGTATTTAATTATTGATTGCAAAATGAAAACAATATAGTTTCATAAGTTGAAGCGAAAATCATAACTCATCAAACAAATTTGATAAATTGAAAAAAGAGATATCAAAAGAACACTAACTATATTTCTTCAAGGCTGCAAAAAAATACAATCTCTTACAAATCAGAGTCTCTCCAGTCCTCTTTTGATGATTTTTCTCCCACTTACGAATCCCTTTCCCTATGAGATATATACCCTTTAATAATCATCACAAATAAGATACAAGGGATCAATTATACCATAAAATCGGGATTACAAAATCAAAATATCTAAGAATGGACAAGGGCATCTAACCACTTTGGCCCAAACATCTAACAACTCATCTACATCAGAATATTGAGCGAGCTCGAGTCCCAATTGGGCATCACACATAAAAGATTCGTTCTCATTTTTGCTCAATTTGTGCCAAGTGTGTAGAAAGATGTGAATCTTGTGCTCTAGACTGACAGGCTGCTTGATGAATTTTTCAACTTCAGGAATCTGGATGCGATCAAGCTGCTAAATATGTTCTTTGACATGTGCACACCTAGCATCTACCTGCTCAATAATTAGCTTTGGTGGACAAGCTTGCTCAATCAAGTCCATAGTGGGAAGTTGTAACATGACCATGATGTTATCTGCAACATACCATCTTATTCCACATATCACTTGTGCCTTCTTAATTGTGCCCTCAACCATTTCATAAGCTTCCTTCCAAGCCTACAGATATTTTCTAATTTTCTTCAACTTGAAGCTATCGAGAACATGGATATCTTTAGGATTGTCTTTGATATACCTTTGCAACTTAGAAACATCATCCAAAGCCTTGGAAGCTTGCTTCCTTATTTCTATTTGCTTCCCAATATTGACAGAAAGTTTCTCAAACTTCTGGTAAGTCTCTTGAATATCATTCAGGGAATTAAATAACTCAGTCAAGATTTTATGATGCTCCTCATTAACTTGAAAGGAAAAATCCTTGAAATCTTGCTCAGATAATCTTGGGAATAAAGTAGCTGCATTAGCAACTGCATCTTTCATTTACTATTCCACTATTCCTATTTTCTCCATATGTCCAGTGTTTTGGACTTGTGCATCCTGCAATTCATCTTGGAGAGAAGTATTTTTCTCCTACAGATCTTTTGTTGGAATATTCACACCATCATTTTTTGGATTTTGCATGCCTGCATGCAAAACTGCATGCTTTGCATGCCACTGCATGCATCTAGTCAT
This sequence comes from Larix kaempferi, assembly GCA_027924585.1. NCBI lineage: Eukaryota > Viridiplantae > Streptophyta > Pinopsida > Pinales > Pinaceae > Larix > Larix kaempferi. Next base: position 46,884,397 of record BSBM01000073.1, read on the forward strand.
CATCATGGTTATCTACCCAACACCTAGATCTTGCTTCTAGCTCTCCAGGTCCTGTCTACATCCCCCAATTGGCCTCCTACCTACCTAATGCACCCTTCTTAACTTCTTTGCATGGAAAGTGCACCTTTCCCACCTACCATAGCCACTTTGGGCGCCTTTCTCACCTACCACCAGTTATCACTCTGTCAGGGTGCCTTATCTCACCTACTGGGAGTTGTAATTCAGTTAGTGCATTGATTGAGTAATTCTTCCACTGATTGCTCATGCTGATTGCTTATATCTTCTAGTTAGCTAGTTCTGGAGTTTCACTTGACTATTTGACAGCCTCATGCACCCCCCTTGGAGTCTCCATTCCTTGATTTATGCCTAGATGGCTCTGTTAGACACACTTGACTGACTATTACCATTTATGACTAATACTATTGACTGGATAATGTATCCATTGGTATCCAAGATAGACATTGAGTTATACATCCTCATGCACCCACCTTGGAGTCTTCATTCCTTGATTTATGACTAGATAGTTCTGTTAGACTCATTTGGTCACACTTGACTGACTCTTACCATTGATGACTGATACTACCGACTGGATGATGTCTCCATAGTTATCCATGCTAGACTCTGAGCTCAAATTTGAATTCCCTACTTGGCTAATTCGAATCCTATATGATGCCTCATCATTGATTTTTTGTAACACATTCTCTACATTCATTATTCATTGTATGATATTGACATTGTACATTATTATGTGTTTATGAGTTATTATTGAATGCATGCTTCTTCTTCTTTGCAAACAATCTCAAGAGTTAGATTGTGAGTTTGCTATAGTTTCTAGATTCCTACAGATTATCACATGGTATCAAAGCATTCAACAGCTATTCGAATTGCAGCCATTGCAGTAGTTGCAGCAGCAACAGTTGCAAAATTTCTTTGAGCAGCTATATTTCACTTGTGCACTAGAAGCCTCTGAATTTCCACAGCAAATCTTGGCGCTATTACTTGAATTCATTGGAGAAATATAGTGAGGTCTAACCAGGTGTGAAGGACTTAGTCTATGTGCCAAGTGTCCTTAAGGTAGTGTTCAGTTGAAGTGTAGCAATATCCATCAACAAAAATTCTATTGTTTTGCAGGTTTATTCACCCATTCAGAATCTTCTTCAACTATTCGACTTTATCTGTTTTAGATGGATCTAAAGCTCACATATTCCAACTATGTTGAGTGGAAATCCAAGATGTTTCTCTTCATGAGATCCAAGAGCTTCAATCGAATACTCAACGGAATGATGGTAGAACCTCTCAGTGCAGTTGAAAAGTCCAAGTACTTGGACAGGCTTGATGAAGCAGTTAGTCTCCTCCTTCTCTCAATTTCTGAAGATATTCACTTCCATGTCATCGATCTTACATCTCCTAAAGAGGTTTGGGACAAGCTCGAATCCCTTTTTGGACAGAAAGATGATATGAAAGGACACAAATTGGAGAATGATCTCATATGTTTGAGTATTGACAGTTTCGAATCTATCAATGCATTCCTCACCAAGTTCAAAAGCTTGATATCACAGTTGAAAAGATATGAGATAGTGAAAGAAGTAAAGCGGCTTATACTTACCATTCTCTCAAAGTTGGGGGAAAACTTCTCAGTTTTTGTCTCTACTTTCGAATAAGCTAGGTTGTCCATTCCAAGATCGAAGTTTCCCTCACTTGATGATTTCATCCAAACTCTTGCTCAAGAGGAAGAGAAGTTGATCTCTATGGGAATGATCAAACCCAAATTGGATTCAACCTTTACAGCTGCAGAGAGAGTGAATGGTAAAGGAAAGCAAAATATATCTGACAAGAGATCGAATGATACAAAGTTCACAAATAGTCCATACCATTCAGATGGGGTTTCGAACTCAAGGAAGACCAAGCATTCTCGGAAGAAAAGACCCAAGTGCACCTATTGTCTTAAAGGTTTTCATCCTGAGAGTGCTTGTATGAGGAAAGCTATAGATTTGATGGCTCATTTACTTAAGAAGAACTATCTTCCTATGCATGCATGTACAAAGATGAAAGATCCCGATACTGAACCTTCTATATCTGAAGGCTAAGAAAGATGTCATGCCCTCATGGAAAGTGCATCAACAGATTAATCTTTCATCGTAGATTCAGGAGCATTGAGACACATGCATTCCTCCAAAGATCTCTTCTCCAGTTTTGAAAGCTCAATTGGCCCTTCCATCATATTGGGCAATGATTCAGAAGTCTCCTCTCAGGGGAGTTGAAGAATCAATCTTGACTCTGGTTACTTTTCTAATGTGCTTTATGTCCCTTCTCTTGTAGCAAATTTACTTTCAGTGCATTAAATGACCCATGTTGGAGAGCCCAAAAGAGTGATATTTTCTCCAAATGAAGTCGAAGTACAAGACATGGTTTTAGGGGAAATCATCTCAAAAGGTGTCGCAAATCATGAGACAAAACTCTATGAGTTTTCCCACTTCTTACCTCTATCAAAGGAGTTTTCTCTTCACTCTCATATTCATGAAGAGAGTAGACTATCTCATCTCAACCACAAGCTAGCTCAATATGTTGTTGAAGGTCTTCCAAATAGCAAGATTGCTCATGGCACCTGCAAAGATTGCTTGAAAGGCAAGGATTGATCTAAGAATATTGAGAAAAAGAGGGATCTTGAAGAAGTGCGAATGTTAGATCCAGATCCACAAGAACCTGAAGATCTAGCACCTATTGGTTCAACTCCTATGGCTAAAAGGGCGATCACTACTACATCCACTAGGGATATTGTTGAAGATCCATCATCAAATTCTAGTTATTTTGTTAAAAATATCACCTATGATGGCTCAAGGGATATATCAGAGATCTACATGCAACTTCAGAAGCAGTTTCATGACATTCCCACTTCATTAGATTTATATTTTAGAAGTGATGATGAGGTAGGTTCACTTGCTTCTTCACATGAGCCTTCAGATTCAAAGCTTGGATGTGATGATGAGCTAGTTGTGGATACATCTTCACATGATACTTCAGATTCAGAGTTTGGAAGTGTTGATAAGATCCAAGAGAGAAAACCATCATCACATGGCATATCAAATTCAGAGTATGACAGTGAATATGATGAAGAGAAAATGCTAGATCCAGATACACAAGAACCTGAAGATATAGCAAATGCTAATGAGCATATGAGAGATTCAGTTCCATAAGAACCTTATGATCTCTCAATTGATTTTCCTCCTCTTCCAAGACGGAAAGCCACTACTCTAATATCTAGTAAAGATCTTATTCGTGATCTAGTTGATCGATGGAGAACCACATCATATTTTTAGGATCGAAGGTTTCATCCTTCTCACATTACTAATCCTTTTCAGATCGATCAACCCTACTTTTGGAAAGAAGGACACTTGCCTCCTTCAAGGATGAGTGATGACATGCTACTTTAGCATCCTTCAGTCTATTTTGAGGGAGAGGTTTCTTCCCACTGGGTTTTCCCTCTTTCCTCACTTAGTTTATTTAGATTGATTGTATGGGGTGACCTTTGGTCTTAGTCACCAAGGCCCTATTTTTTCGTTTTCAGTTATTATCTCATAGTATAGCTTGCAGGGTGTTGGAATATTCATACCATCATTTTTTGGATTTTGCATGCCACTGCATGCATCAAGTCATCATCATGGTTATCTACCCAGCACCTAGAGCTTGCTTCTATCTCTCTAGAGCCTGTCTACATCCCCCAATTCGCCTCATACCTACCTAATGCACCCTCCTTGAGTTCTTTGCATGGAAAGTGCACCTTTCCCACCTACCACAGCTAGTTTGGGCGCTTTTTCTCACCTACCACCAGTTATCACTCAGTTAGGGCACCTTATATCACCTACTGGGACTTATAATTCAGTTAGTGCATTGATTGAGTAGTTATTCCACTAATTTCTCATGTTGACTGCTTGTATCTTCTAGTTAGCTAGTTTTGGAGTTCCACTTGACTATTTGACAGCCTCATGTGCCCCCCTTGGAGTCTCCATTCCCTGATTTATGCCTAGATGGTTCTGTTAGACTCAGTTAGACACTCTTGACTGACTATTACCATTTATGACTGATACTATTGACTGGATGATGTCTCCATTGTTATCCAAGCTAGACTTTGAGTTAGACAGTCTCATGCACCCACCTTGGAGTCTCCATTCCTTGATTTATGACAAGATAGTTCTGTTAGACTCAGTTGGTCACACTTGACTGACTCTTACCATTTATGACTGATACTACCGACTCGATGATGTATCCATAGTTATTCAGGCTGGACTCTGAGCTCAGATTCGAATGCCCTACTTGGCTAATTCAAATCCTATATGATGCCTCATCATTGATTATTGTAACACATTCTCTACATTAATTATTCATTGTATGATATTGACATTGTCCATTATTCTATGTTTATGAGTGATTATTGAATGCATGCTTCTTCTTCTTTGCAAATAATCTTGAGAGTTATATTGTGAGTTTGTTACAGTTGGTAGATCCCTGCATATTATCACATGGTATCAGAGCAGTCAGCAGCTATTCGAATTGCATCCATTGTAGTAGTTGCAGCAGCAGCAGTTGCAGCATTTCTTTAAGCAGCTATCTTTCACTTGTGCACCAGAAGCCTCTGAGTTTCCACAGCCAATCATAGTGCGATTACTTGAATTCATTGGAGAAATCCAGTTAGGTCTATCTAGATGTAAACGACATAGTCTATGTGGCAAGTGTCATTAAGGTAGTGTTCAGTCAAAGTGTAACATTATGCATCAACAAAAATTCTCTTGTTTTGAAGGTTTATTCACCCGTTCGGAATCTTCTTCAACTATTCGACTTTTTCTGTTTCAGATGGATCTAAAGCTCACATCTTCCAACTATGTTGAGTGGAAATCCAAGATGGCTCTCTTCATGAGATCCAAGAGATTCACCTGAATACTCAACGGAACGATGGTAGAACCTCTCAATGCAGTTGAAAAGTCCAAGTACTTGGATAGGCTTGATGAAGCAGTTGGTCTCCTCCCTCTCTCAATTTCTGAATATCTTCACTTCCATGTCATCGATCTTACATCTCTTAAAGAGGTTTGGGACAAGCTCGAATACGTTTTCTGATAGATAGATGATATCAAAGGACACAAATTGGAGAATGAGCTCATATGTTTGAGTCCTAACAGTTTCAAATCCATCAATGCCTTCCTCACCAAGTTAAAAAGCTTGATATCACAGTTGAAAAGATATTAGATAGTGAAAGAAGACAAGCAGCTTATACTTTCCATTCTCTCAAAGTTGGGGGAAAACTTCTCAGTTTTTGTCTCTACTTTCCAATCAACTAGGTTGTCCATTCCAAGATCCAAGTTTCCCTCACTTGATGATTTCATCCAATCTCTTGCTCAATAGGACAAGAATTTGATCTCTATGGGAATGATCAAACCCAAATTGGATTCAGCCCTTACAACTGCAGAGAGAGCGAATGGTAAAGGAAAGCAAAATATATATGACAAGAGATCGAATGATACAAAGTTCACAAATAGTCCATACCAGTCAGATGGGGTTTCAAACTCAAGGAATACCAAGCATTCTCGAAAGAAAAGACCCAAGTTCACCTATTGTCTTAAAGGTTTCCATCCTCAGAGTGCTTGTATGAGGAAAGCTATAGATTTGATGGCTCAGTTACTTAAGAAGAACTATCTTCCTATGCATGCATGTACAAAGATGAAAGATCCCGATACTGAACCTTCTAGATCTGAAGGATAGGAAAGATTGCATGCCCTCATGGCAAGTGCATCAAAAGATTAATCTTTCATTGTAGATTCAGGAGCATCGAGACACATGCATTCCTCCAAAGATCTCTTCTCCATTATAGAAAGCTCAATTGTCCCTTCCATCAGATTGGGAAATGATTCAGAAGTCTCCTCTCAGGGGAGTGGAAGAATCAATCTTGACTCTGGTTACTTTTCTAATGTGCTTTATTTCCCTTCTCTTGCAGCAAATTTACTTTCAGTGTAGTAAATGACCCATGTTGGAGAGCCCAAAAGAGTGATCTTTTCTCCAAATGAAGTCGAAGTACAAGACATGGTTTCAGGGGAAATCATCTCAAAAGGTGTTGCAAATCATGAGACAAAACTCTATGAGTTTTCCCACTTCTTACCTCTCTCAAAGGAGTCTTCTCTTCGCTCTCATATTCATGAAGAGAGTAGACTATCTCATCTCAACCACAACCTAGCTCAAGATGTTGTTGAAGGTCTTACAAATACCAAGATTGCTCATGGCACCTGCAAAGATTTCTTGAAAGCAAAGGATAGATCTAAGAAGATTGAGAAAAAGAGGGATCTTGAAGAAGTGTGAATGCTAGATCCAGATCCACAAGAACCTGAAGATATAGCACCTATTTGTTTAGCTCCTATGGCCAAAAGGGCCATCACTACTACATCCACTAGGGATCTTGTGAAGACCCATCATCAGATTCTAGTTATTTTGGTAAAAATCTCACCTATGATGTCTCAAGGGAGATATCAAATATCTACACGTAGCTTCAAAAGCAGTTTCATTGTGTTCCCACTTCATCAGATTCAGAGTTTAGAAGTGATGATGAGGAAGGTTCACTTGCTTCTTCACATGAGCCTTCAGATTTAGATCTTGGATGTGATGATGAGCTAGTTGTCGATACATCTTCACATGATACTTCATATTCAGAGTTTGGAAGTGTTGATAAGATCCAAGAGAGAAAACCATCATCACATGGTAGATCAGATTCAGAGTATGTTAGTGAATATGATGAAGAGAAAATGCTAGCTCTAGATCCACAAGAACCTGAAGATATAGAAAATGCTAATGACGATATGAGAGATTCAGTTCAACAAGAAACTTATGATATCTCAACTAATTTTCCTCCTTTTCTGAGATGGGAAACCACTACTCTCGTATATACTAAAGATCATATTGGTGATCCAGCTGATCGACGGAGAACCACATTAGATTTTCAAGATGGAAGGTTTCATCCTTCTCACGTTACTGATCCTTTTTCAGATCGATCAACCCTTCTTTTGAAAAGAAGGACACTTGCCTCCTTCAAGGGTGAGTGATGACATGCTATTTAAGCATCCTTCAGTCTATTTTGAGGGAGGGCTTTCTTCCCACTGGGTTTTCCCTCTTTCCTCACTTAGTTTATTTAGATTGATTGTACAGGATGACCTTTGGTCTTAGTCACCAGGCCCCTATTTTTCTATTTTCGGTTATTATCTCATAGTATATCTTGCGGGGGGGTGTTGGAATATTCACACCATCATTTTTTGGATTTTGCATGCCTGCATGCAAATCTGCATGCTTTGCATGACACTGCATGCATACAATCATCATCATGGTTATCTCCCCAGCACCTAGAGCTTTCTTCTAGCTCTCCATAGCCTATATACATCACCCAATTGGCCTCCTACCTTCCTAATGTGCCCTCCTTGACTTCTCTGCATGGAAAGTGCACCTTTCCCACCTACCATGTCCAGTTTGGGCACCTTTCCTCACCTACAACAAGTTATCGCTCAGTTAGGGTGCCTTATCTCACCTATCGGGAGTTATCATTCAGTTAGTGCATTGATTGAGTAGTTATTCCACTGATTTCTCATGTTGACTTCTTAGAGCTTCTAGTTAGCTAGTTTTGGAGTTCCACTTGACTATTTGACAGCCTCATGTGCCCCCCTTGGAGTCTCCATTCCCTGATTTATTCCTAGATGGTTCTGTTAGACTCAGTTAGACACACTTGACTAACTATTACCATTTATGACTGATACTATTGACTGGATGATGTCTCCATTGTTATCCAAGCTAGACTTCGAGTTAGACAGTCTCATGCACCCACCTTGGAGTCTCCACTCCTTCATTTATGACTAGATAGTTTTGTTGGACTCAATTGGTCACACTTGACTGACTCTTACCATTTATGACTGATACTACCGACTCGATGATGTCTCCATGGTTATTCAGGATGGACTTTGAGCTCAGATTTGAATGCCCTACTTGGCTAGTTCAAATCCTATATGATGCCTCATCATTGATTATTGTAACACATTCTCTACATTCATTATTCATTGTATGATATTGACATTGTCCATTATTCTGTCTTTATGAGTGATTATTGAATGCATGCTTCTTCTTCTTTGCAAATAATCTTGAGAGTTATATTATGAGTTTGTTACAGTTGCTAGATCCCTGCATATTATCACATGGTATCAGAGCATTCGGTAGCTATTTGAATTGCATCCATTGTAGTAGTTGCAGCAGCAGCAGTTACAACATTTCTTCGAGCAGCTATCTTTCACTTGTGCACCAGAAGCCTCTGAGTTTCCATAGCCAATCCTAGTGCTTTTACTTGAATTCATTGGAGAAATCTAGTTAGGTCTATCCAGGTGTGAAGGATATAGTCTATGTGCCAAGTGTCCTTAAGGTAGTGTTCAGTCGAAGTGTAGCATTATGCATCAACAAAAATTCTCTTGTTTTGAAGGTTTATTCACCCGTTCGAAATCTTCTTCAACTATTCGACTTTTTATGTTTCAGATAGATCTAAGGCTCACATCTTCCAACTATGTTGGGTGGAAATCCAAGATGGCTCTCTTCATGAGATCCAAGAGATTCACCCGAATACTCAACGGAACGATGGTATAACCTCTCAGTGCAGTTGAAAGGTCCAAGTACTTGGACAGGCTTGATGAAGCAGTTGGTCTCCTCCTTCTCTCAATTTCTGAAGATCTTCACTTCCATGTCATCGATCCTACATCTCCTAAAGAGGTTTTGGGCAAGCTCAAATCCATTTTTGGACAGAAAGATGATATCAAAGGACACAACTTGGAGAATGAGCTCATATGTTTGAGTCCTGACAGTTTCGAATCTATCAATGCCTTCCTCACCAAGTTCAAACGCTTGATATCACAGTTGAAAAGATATGAGATAGTGAAAGAAGACAAGAAGCTTATACTTTCCATTCTCTCAAAGTTGGGGGAAAACTTCTCAGTTTTTGTCTCTACTTTCCAATCAGCTAGGTTTTCCATTCCAAGATCCAAGTTTCCCTCACTTGATGATTTCATCCAATCTCTTACTCAAGAGGAAGAGAAGTTGATCTCTATGGGAATGATCAAACACAAATTGGATTCAGCCCTTACAGTTGCAGAGAGGGTGAATGGTAAATGAAAGCAAAATATATCTGACAAGAGATCAAATGATACAAAGTTCACAAATAGTCCATACCAGTCAGATGGGGCTTCAAACTCAAGGAAGACCAAGCATTCTCGGAAGAAAAGACCCAAGTGCACCTATTGTCTTAAAGATTTCCATCCTCAGAGTGCTTATATGAGGAAAGCTATAGATTTGATGGCTCGGTTACTTAAGAAGAACTATCTTCCTATGCATGCATGTACAAAGATGAAAGATATCGATACTGAACCTTCTAGATCTAAAGGATAAGAAAGATTGCATGCCCTCATGGCAAGTGCATCAACAGATTAATCTTTCATCATAGATTCAGGAGCATCAAGACACATGTATTCCTCCAAAGATCTCTTCTCCAGTATCGAAAGCTCAATTGGCCCTTCCATCAGATTGGGCAATGATTTAGAAGTCTCCTCTCAAGGGAGTGGAAGAATCAATCTTGACTCTAGTTACTTTTATAATGTGCTTTATGTCCCTTCTCTTGCAGCAAATTTACTTTCAGTGTATCAAATGACCCATGCTGGAGAGCCCAAAAGAGTGATCTTTTCTCCAAATGAAGTCGAAGTACAAGACATGGTTTCAGGGGAAAATATCTTAAAAGGTATTGCAAATCATGAGACAAAACTCTATGAGTTTTCCCACTTCTTACCTCTCTCAAAGGGGTCTTCTCTTCGCTCTCATATTCATGAAGAGAGTAGACTATCTCATCTCAACCACAAGCTAGCTCAAGATGTGGTTGAAGGTCTTACAAATACCAAGATTGCTCATGGCACATGCAAAGATTTCTTGAAAGGCAAGGATCGATCTAAGAAGATTGAGAAAAAGAGGGATCTTGAAGAAGTGCAAATGCTAGATCCAGATCCACAAGAACCTGAAGATATAGCACCTATTTGTTTAGCTCCTATGGCCAAAAGGGCCATCACTACTACATCCACTAGGGATCTTGTGAAGATCCATCATCAGATTCTAGTTATTTTGGTAAAAATCTCACCTATGATGTCTCAAGGGAGATATCAAATATCTACACGTAGCTTCAAAAGCAGTTTCATTGTGTTCCCACTTCATCAGATTCAGAGTTTAGAAGTGATGATGAGGAAGGTTCACTTGCTTCTTCACATGAGCCTTCAGATTTAGATCTTGGATGTGATGATGAGCTAGTTGTCGATACATCTTCACATGATACTTCATATTCAGAGTTTGCAAGTGTTGATAAGATCCAAGAGAGAAAACCATCATCACATGGTAGATCAGATTCAGAATATGACAGTGAATATGATGAAGAGCAAATGCTAGATCCAGATCCACAAGAACCTGAAGATATAGCAAATGCTAATGAGGATATGAGAGATTCAGTTCCACAAGAAACTTATGATATCTCAACTAATTTTCCTCCTTTTCCGAGATGGGAAACCACTACTCTCATATCTACTAAAGATCGTGTTGGTGATCCAGCTGATCAACGGAGAACCACATCAGATTTTCAAGATGGAAGGTTTCATCCTTCTCACATTATTGATCCTTTTTCAGATCGATCAACCCTTCTTTTGAAACGAAGGACACTTGCCTCCTTCAGGGGTGAGTGATGACATGATATTTTAGTATCCTTCAGTCTATTTTGAGGGAGGGATTTCTTCCCACTGGGTTTTCCCTCTTTCCTCACTTAGTTTATTTAGATTGATTGTACGGGATGACCTTTGGTCTTAGTCACTAGGCCCCTATTTTTCTGTTTTCGATTACTATCTCATAGTATAGCTTGTGGGGGGGTGTTGGAATATTCACACCATCAATTTTTGGATTTTGCATGTCTGCATGCAAATCTACATGCTTTGCATGACACTGCATGCATCCAGTCATCATCATGGTTATCTCCCAAGCACCTAGAGCTTTCTTCTAGCTCTCCATAGCCTATATACATTGCCCAGTTGGCCTCCTACCTGCCTAATGCGCCCTCCTTGACTTCTCTACATGGAAAGTGCACCTTTCCCACCTACCATGGCTAGTTTGGGTGCCTTTTCTCACCTACCACCAATTATCACTCAGTTAGGGTGCCTTATCTCACCTACCGAGAGTTATCATTCAATTAGTGCATTGATTGAGTAGTTATTCCACTGATTTCTCATGCTGACTGCTTATAGCTTCTAGTTATCTAGTTTTGGAGTTCCACTTGACTATTTGACAGCCTCATGTGCCCCCCTTGGAGTCTCCATTCCCTGATTTATGCCTAGACGGTTCTGTTAGACTCAGTTAGACACACTTGACTGACTATTACCATTTATGACTGATACTATTGACTGGATGATGTCTCCATTGTTATCCAAGATAGACTTTGAGTTAGACATCCTCATGCACCCACCTTGGAGTCTCCATTCCTTGATTTATGACTAGATAGTTCTGTTAGACTCAGTTGGTCACACTTGACTGACTCTTACCATTTATGACGGATACTACCGACTGGATGATGTCTCCATAGTTATTCATGTTTAACTTTGAGATCATATTCGAATGCCCTACTTGGCTAATTCAAATCATATATGATGCCTCATCATTGATTATTGTAACAGATTATCTACATTCATTATCCATTGTATGATATTGACATTGTCCAGTATTCTGTGTTTATGAGTGATTATTGAATGCATGCTTCTTCTTCTTTGCAAATAATCTTGAGAGTTAGATTGTGAGTTTGTTACAGTTGCTAGATGCCTGCAGATTATCACATATTTGAGCTGACTTTCATATCCTTTTCTCAATTCATGAATGTGAGATTCATGTTCTTCTTTAAGTTTTACCAGCTGCTCCTGAAGCTTCTGCACTTCTTCTTTCCTGATATCAATTTCTTTATTCAGTGAAATGAGTGAATCAAAATTGGCTCTAGCAAATGCCCCAATAGTTGTAGCAATTTCTATTGCTTCCTATTGGACATCAACACACTGTTTAGCCCAGATTATTTGATTGGGAATAGGTGCTTGTAGCATAGATGACCCCCTGCTCCTCTTGGTTCCTCTTCTTGCCACTTCCTTTTCTGATCTGCTATAAAAGTATTCCCCAAGGGGAACCGCGGCATCATCATCAGGATCAACTATTAGATCATTTGAGGATGTGGAAGTGTTACTTGTTGCAACCAATGGAGCTGTCTGGGTGATAGTGGAGTTAGGGATAGACATGGTGATCTCGGAGGTAGATGGAGGAGAAGAGGTGATAACCGAAACTAAGGGTACCGAAGTTGGAGAAGTGATTGAAGTGTCAACTGCTGAAAGAGGAGTAGGAGCTATTGTTGATGATGGTTGCAGAGAGATGGTTGGAAGCTGGATCTTAGCACCTATAGGTGATACAGTGGAAGGAGGGACTGATAAGGTTGGATGTGAAGTAGTGATGGAAGTGAGTGCAGCAAATAATTGAGACAAAGTGGATGGTGGTAGTGTAGACTCAGAAGATAAGGTGGAAGGAATCTCAATAGAGAAGAGTGGGGATGTTGAAGTTGATACACCAATAACAGTGGTGACTTTAGGGAAATGATCATCTGGAATGGGATCATCCACCACTATACTGTAAAGTAAATCAACAACTACCTGAGAACCTTCAGTTACCTATTGTATTATAGGCACGGGAGGAAGTCTTTCATCTTCTTCATCATTGTCCTCAATGTTCAATGTAGGTATTTGAGCTGCAGAGATTTGAATATTCTGCCTCTTAGTTGGAATGCCTACAAAAATTACCTGAGTGCCAAGTATTGAAGTCATCTATGAAAACTCTTTCTTTATTTCATCAGTTGTTTGAAACAAAAGCTTTTTTGTTGATGTATATGTAACTTCGGAATTTATTTCATCTATGTATTTTATTGTACTCCTATAGAGATGTATTATTCCTCTATACGGAAGTGTTGTCATTTGTATTGACAAGTGTCGCAAGTGTTGTAACTTGCTGATGGGTTATTAGACCACCTAGTAAGGGGTCGGCCCGGATTAATGTAACCATGGGTTATTAGGCTAAGTTAGACAAGTCGGCCCCACTGGTTTATTGGGCAGGACAGAGCAAGTATAAATAGAGATCGGGAGATCTCTATTTGATAATCTCATTACTCACTCTTCTATCACTCGAAAAGTGGCACACATGTGAGGAGGAGGATCAGCTACTAGGAGAAGACTATCTCGTGTACTTTGGTTGTATCATTGCTCTTTCTATCTCTGAGGAAGTTGTGGGGTTTTTCACCTTTATGGTTTTCCCCGGTGAAACTCTGTGTGTCTATTGTCTCATGTGATTGCTTGGTGTGATTGATATGCATTGTTATACTTGATATGATGTACATGTTATTCTCTCAGTAAAGATCCTAGAGTATATGTTAATTAATGCTCAAAAATTAACATGCGATCAGAGCTAACCTGAGAAGAAGACATTGTGCAGTGGCGAAAGCTAGGGTTTCTTATTTATTGGGTTTCTCTCCACAGATTTTGGAAAAGCAGTAAGGTAAATTGAATCTACTCATCAAGGAGAACCTTTCTGTCCAATCAGAATTCAATTCTGGGCACTTTCATTTTTGGCCTTAAAATTTAGGGTTTCCACAAAAATAGAAATTTCTGAATTCTGAGGACATAGCTGGAAGATCCTTGGAAAAATCGAAGTTTAGAGCTTTGGATCGAAATTTTTGGATGGGTGAAGCTCCGGGAAACTCAAACCCTAATTCAGGGTCCTCCCAAGTGAATCTAGGAAGACTAAAAGGCATTTCTGAAGGGTGAAACTTTGCAGATCTCAAATTCTGAATATACTAGGCTGATCAACTCATCAAGGTGCATCTTTCTATCCTTTCATAAAGTTGAAATTCACATTTTGAATTTTTAGGGTTTCTCTGACAAACCCTAATCCGAGACCAGATCCAGTTTTCAGCAAATCAAGTGGTAAGACCTAAATCTTTTCTATTTCCATTTGAAGTACTCTTTAAAGATGTCTCACCACACCAAGCTTGAGGATAAGCTTGAAGGGCTAATAACTTCTGAGCATGGAAGTATAGGATTGGGTTAATCTTGGAAGAAAATGAGTTGGACACTTATATAAGTGAAGAGGTCCCTATCCCAGAGGGAGAAGAGGCTAAGGCTCTTCACAAGAAGAACATGGTCAAGGCAAAGAGAATCATTACCGATTCTATTAAGGACCATCTCATCCCACATGTGTCATCTCTGAAGACACCTAAGGAGATGTTTGATTCCCTGACCAAGCTATTTGAAGGAAAGAACATAAACCGGAAGATGACTCTACAGAATCAATTGAAAGGAGTAAGGATTCAGAATGGAGAGACCATTAAACCCTATTTCTCTAAGGTCTCTCAGATCAAGGAACAACTTGAAGCTGTGGATGAAGTGGTGGAGAATGGTGAAATTGCCATGACCACTCTGAATGGCCTACCTAGGTCATGGGATTCCTTTATTCAAGGAATTTGTGCAAGAAGGAAGTTGGTCTCCTTCAATAGACTATGGGAGGAATGTTCACAAGAAGAGGCTAGGCTTGTATCCCGAGAAGAAAATATGGGAAGTGAATATCAAGCTCTCACAGCTCACACCAAAAGAAGCAAGCCCAAGAAGGAGCACTCTCATCACAAGAAACCTTTTCAAAAGGGTAAGAAGGATCTGAGATGCTTCACATGTAATGAGAAGGGACACTTTTATGCGGATTGTACCAAGAACAAAAAGGGCTTCAACAACAAGAAGAATAAGGGAAACAAGAAGAGATATCATGCTCATGCTGCTAAGGATGATGAACCTCCCAAGAAGAAGGCTAAAGAAGAAAGTGATGACTCATCTAGTGAAGATGAATATGTTCTAATTTCTGCTCTCATAAGTACTATCTCTCATGGATGTAATGATTGTCTTATTGATAGTGGGGCTTCCAAACACATGATTGGGTTTAAAGAATCTTTTGCAAATCTATCTGAACATGAGTCACCCCATAAGGTGAAACTTGGGGATGACTATCAATATCCTATCAAAGGAAGTGGTGAAGCCTCCTACAACCTAGACTCTGGGAAGTCTTTGAAGATGAAAGATGTTCTATATGTACCTGCGCTCAAGAAGAACCTACTCTCCATATCTGCATTGGATTCCAAAGGCATGAGGGTTGCATTTGTAGATGGAAAAGTCCTAATGTGGACAAAGGGTAAAACTATAAATGATGCAGTAGTGATTGGAGAGCAAGAGGGAGGATTGTACAAATTGAAGGGACAACCTGAACATGCTATGGTGACATGAAGACAAAGATTCATCCATAGTCATGGATCACATAGAGGTATGTATAATTTGGTTTTGCAAAGGTTAACTTATGAGTTATGCAGGTCATTGAAGAGAACAAGAAAACATTTCTAGACATAACTAGAAAATATGATGACCAGGTATGGTTTTCTTATATCAAAGGATCTTATACTTTTGTATAATTGATAATGATTACTCATGAAGTTACAAGTTTGAGTAATCTAGGATTTATGCATATTATGTCTCTTACCCTAATTGAGGATATGACTAACCAGAAGAGTTCTATAGTCAAATATGAATATGCATGAGTAAGAGAAGTCTTGCCTGAAACCTTGAATGATAATGCTTATTATCTGTGTTTGAAATGATCATGACTATACATGTTTAACATTATTTTGTTTTGATAGTATACTAATGAATGTATGATTATGTATGAGAACTCGAGGATAACACAATGATGATACTCATAAGCATGCATAGTGATCGAGGATGGATATAAGTTCAAGGATAGGTAATCCAGGAAGCAAAGATCAAGAGGGAGCACACTCTAGTAGTTTCTGGAAGGAAGCAAATATTGAGAGGGAGTCCACACAACAAACAAACAAAGATAAGTATTTGAATTGTCATTTCTTGTATATTCTGTTTGTTTAAATAATGTTATTCAGTGATGTATATGCTTATGTTCCTAGACTTAGGTTGTGTATTATGCATATTAGAATAATTGCATTGATGAACAAGATACTACTAATATGCAAGTAATGGGTAAGTAGCATATGGTACTATACAACATTTCATTGCTACTTATCTAGAATGAAACCTCTTTGCTAAACATGTTGGGAGTTGTGCACACTCTTAATAATGTTCTGGTAGAGATTGGAAGGCATCTAGAGAGTTACGTGATATGGATAAATGTTGTATTGAAGCATTGGCTAAAATAATTGCATGACTATATGACATATATTCTTATGTGTAAGATTTTGTTATGAAACTATGAGAAGTTTCTAATCATGCAATTGAATTTGACTTGTAGGAAAGATCTTGTACAATCACCTACAAAAGAAGCGCTACAACATTTGTTCAGCAATAGATCTATCTATTGAAGAATCTGAAGATCCCAGGATCCGGGATGAAGTAATGATGCCATGATCCATCGATCGTGAAGAATGATGTTTGGGATGTAGTCCCAAGACCTGAAGGGAAGTCTGTTGTGACTTCCAAGTGGATCTACAAGATCAAGCATGCTGCTGATGGCACCATAGAAAAATACAAAGCAAGATTTGTAACTCGTGGCTTCTCCCAGAAAGAGGGAATAGACTATGAAGAAAATTTTGCACCTGTAGCCAGATACACTTCCATCAGATCAGTACTTTCTCTGGCTGCAGTGATGAAATGGAAGATACACTATATGGATGTCAAGTCAACTTTCTTGAATGGTGTAGTCGAAGAGGAAGTGTATGTGGAGCAACCACTTAGTTTTGAGACACATGACAAGGAGTCATATGTGTGCAGACTGAAGAAAGCATTGTATGGCTTGAAGCAAGCTCCTAGGACTTGGTATGGTAGGATAGACAGCTTTCTATCCAGTTTGGGATTTACTAAGAGTAAAGTAGATTCCAACCTTTACTACAAGGTTGAGGAAGGAAATCCTGTGATACTACTCTTGTATGTGGATGACCTGTTTGTAACAAGAGAGGATGGATTGATTGCCGATACCAAGAGGAAGCTTGCTGCCGAGTTCGAGATGAAGGACTTGGGTATGATGCACTACTTTCTAGGCATGGAGGTGTGGCAGAGTGCAGATCGAATCTTCCTTGGACAAGGGAAGTATGTAGTAGAGATTCTGAAGAGGTTCAGGATGATGAACTCTAAGGCCATGGCCACACCTATGGCATCAAACCTGAAGCTTTTGTGTGATGCTTCATCTGATCTGATTGATGTCACGATGTATTGTTAGATGATTGGGTCCTTGATGTACCTAATGAATACGAGACCAGATATTTGCTTTGCGGTGAACACATGGATCCAGTTCCTGACGGATCCCATAGGTGTTCACCTGGTTGTTGTAAAGCATATTCTGAGGTACCTGAAGGGTACAATTGATTATGGGCTCAAGTATGATGTGAATCAAAAGTTTAACCTGCAGGGTTATGCTGATTCAGATTGGGCAGGCAGTGCTGCAGATAGGAAGAGCACATTTGGGTGTTGCTTCAGTATAGGATCAGGTGTGATCTCTTGGTTTAGCAGGAAGCAGTCCTGTGTAGCACTAAGTACAGCCGAAGCAAAGTATGTTGCAGCTTGTTCGGCTATTTGTGAGGGAGTATGGCTCCGGAAGCTACTGTCTGAGTTATTTGATCTCCCACTAGAGGCTACTGGTATCTTTTGTGACAACCAGAGTTTTGTGAAACTGTTTGAGAACCCAGTGTTCCACGACAGTTCAAAACACATTGAGATCAAATATCACTATATCAGGGATATGGTGCAGAGAGGAGCAGTGAAGCTCCTGTATGTTGCGACGGATGAGCATGTTGTAGATTTGCTGATGAAACCACTAGCCAGAGTGAAGTTTGAGTACTTCAAGGAGAGGCTTGGTGTTCTTCAGATTGACGACACTTCGAGGAAGAAGTGATGGATACATTTGCTGGAAGCCATTCCAAGCATGGTGAGAGGAGGATCATTCCCATGACTATGGATGTAAGCGCTGGATGATGAGCATCAAGACGATGCTCTAGTTACTGCTCTATATATGCATCATGTTGGATGCTTGGTATGATCGGTTGGATCATGTATATGTATATGCATCATGTTGGATGCTTGTTATGATCAGTTGGATAATGTATATGTACATGCATCATGTTGGATTCTTGTTATGATCAGTTGAATCATGTATATGTATATGCATCATGTTGGATGCTTGTTATGATCAGTTGGATCATGTATATGTATGTGCATAATGTTGGATGGTTGGACCATGTATCTGTATATGTATCAGATGGATACGTTGTATGATCAGGTAGATCATGTATGTTGATATATATCAGGTGGATACATTGTATGATCAGGTGGATCATGTATCTGTGTATGTATCAGGTGGATACATGGTATGATCAGGTGGATCATGTATGATGATATGTATCAGGTAGATATTTGGTATGTATCATGTAGATATTTGGTATGCATCAGGTGGATGCATTATATGATCAGGATGATCATGGATGACGAGCTTCAGGATGTTTCTCTAGATGACATGCATCAGGACGATGCAGTGATGACGATCAGTATGATCATGTACATTAGGACAATGTATGGTGAGTATTAGGTTGATACTTTGTGGCCGTGGACAGGTTGTGTAAGGGGTCACATGTAATAAGTCCTGGAGATCTGGACATGATGAACAAGGCCTCAGATTCTCTTTAGAGATCTTTCTTGGCAAGACACTCTTTTAAGGTTCTGTGATAGTCACATGTAAAAGATATTGGGAGATCCGATAGGTTGAGCTGTGTGCTCGTAAAATGCCTGGGATGCTCTTTCAAGGTTTTGTTGACGCACGTAATCAGTCCTGAGGATTCCACAGTATGGCCAATGATGATGAATACCTATAGGTGGTGGGCCTACATCCAGTATGAAAAAGTACTGGCTCTGTAGAACTTCCTATGATGAGTAGATTGGAGATTGATTGAGATAGCAGCAGCAGTGACGATGACGATGATTCAAGGACGATGATTCACTGATGATGATCCAAAGAAGAAGACTTGTGCTAGAAGATATGTGTCGAGAAATACCTTCCTAGTTAAGAGGGAGTGTTGATGCATATGTAACTTCAGAATCTATTTCATCTATGTATTTTATTGTACTCTTATAGAGATGTGTTATTCCTCTATACGAAAGTGTCATCATTTGTATTGACAAGTGTCACAAGTGTTGTAACTTATTGATGGGTTATTAGACCACCTAGTAAGGGGTCGGCCTGGATTAATGTAACCATGGGTTATTAGGCTAAGTTAGACAAGTCAACCCCAATGGTTTATTGGGCAGGACAGGACAAGTATAAATAGAGATCGGGAGATCTCTATTTGATCATCTCATTACTCACTCTTCTATCACTCGAAAAGTGGCGCACATGTGAGGAGGAGGATCAGCTGCTAGGAGAAGACTATCTCTTGTACTTTGGTTGTATCATTTCTCTTTCTATCTCTGAGGAAGTTGTGGGGTTTTTCACCTTTATGGTTTTCCCCAGTGAAACTCTGTGTGTCTATTATCTCATGTGATTGCTTGGTCTGATTGATATGCATTGTTATACTTGATATGTTGTACATGTTATTCTCTCAGTAAAGATCCTAGAGTATATGTTAATTAATGCTAAAAAATTAACATATTTTACATGTTGGACATCTTCCACAAGGCTTTTTCCTTTTCCTCCATATGGATATGTTAACATCAAAGGAGTAGCTACCTTTTGTGCTTCTTTTTCTACTATGTCTTTCTTGACATGTTCCTCAAGTTGCAGTTCCATTTTCCTGTAACTCAAGACCTTAGTCTTGAGTTCCTATTGATATTGAAGAATTAAAATCTGTTCTTCACTGGTTTTGGCTCTAGCCAAGGCTTCGGAAAACAGATTTTCCCCCAGGTAGATGGAATCATCAGGGACAATTTCATGCACATAGGTGGTCTTCATGTAATCTTGGGAAAAATGAGCAGTCGTGAATGCTTTGGGATCATGCATCCTTTTGGGGGCTTCTCCCAACTTTAATGAAACAATATTCTTTCCCAATGTTGCAGCATATGTAGAATCATGGATAACCAGAGGCCCAAGGTTCAAAGGAAACTTTGTCCATCCTTTTCTCTTAGGCCTAGTTAATTTGAGGAAAACCCCATCGGTGACAGTTTGAAAATCTATTTCTTCAAACAACAATCTATCTGGGACTATCCTTGGCAGCAAAGGTGCTGTGCTACCTCCACAAACTCTGATATAGGAAAATAATTCTCCCACATACCAATCACCAATTGTGAGGATGAGAGTTTTGGCATTATGAGAAAATGCAAGTGCATCTTCCCTGAATATCTGATGATAAATAGTTCCAAAGAAATAATCACAGATATCATATAGTTGAGGGAGATAATTGTTTTCCCACAACATTGAACAATATATGTGAACTGGAGGGTCTGATGGAGTCCAGCTCCATCCCATGAAAGGGTACTGAAATTATGAGTAGAACACATCAATAACATAGGCTGAGTAAAAGAAAGGAGGCTTCTTTGAAGGTGGTGTCTTCTGATAACGCTCAATGGTTGTCTTTAACACATATGAAAAAATTGAAGCCCAATTGAATAACTCCCCGATCATGAGTAAGTGATGACCAACATGTTCCCATTTGGCTTTGAACACATAACAGTTGGGTAGACCATACAGCCTACAAAGCATGGTTGCTAAAAGGAAAAGGGTTCCTTAAACCAAAAGATAGGGTAAGCATTTTTGGCTCTGGGTATGAAGTTGGTTGGATTATTCATCCATGATTTTATCATTTCGTCAAAATTAAACTGGGTTTGGGAAGAACCCAAGAAAGTGGCATTAAGGAGTTGGTTAATCGGCTTAAGAGCATAATCTCTAATGAAAACCTCAGGGTGAAAGGAGGCCAATTAGGAACCCGCACTGTTGTTAAAGGAATGGTCTTTAGGGTTCACGTGGTCAATTATCCATTTGAATACATTTGTGTAAGGGAGAAGGGCAGGCCTAGTTGCTATGGCATGTAACTGGGAGCTCCTAATTTTCTCATAGGCATACATGTTATCTTGGATGTCGGATAGGTCATCGTTATAAAAAATGGCGTAAAGTTTAGACCAGTCAATCTGATAGGTTTCAGAAACTTGGTCATTGGTATCAGTAAGGATTCCAAAGTTGGGGTCTTTGTTCAACAGGTCTTTTCGTGCTGTCTTAGAACGACTAACCCTCGACATTGTGAAGACTGATAAATTCTGGTAAAAAATAAATTAAAACCAATTAAAAACGGTTTGCAAATGACGAAAGAAATCATAGACCAATAAGAAATGACAAGAAATCGACCTGTGCTGTCGCAAAATGGAAGAAAACACCCCTGGTAAAAGCTTGCAGTAAAAATCCTTGATGCAGGTAATTTTTGAAATTGAAAAGAGGTAAAGAAAATAGGAAATTCAACATATTTAACAATTTCATCAGGTGAAATCTGGACCGTAGGATTAAGACATATCGATGGCTAAGATCTAATATGCGGGATGTAGAAGAAGAGTTGTAGAAGTTTATTTTGGCAATTTATGTACAATATTTCCGCAATCCGCAATCCATACAATTGCGGATTGCGGGTTGCGGAAAGAACGAATTTTAAAGAAAACTCATGCTTTTGGCAACTCTCAAAAACACACAAAAATTAATTAATTTTTTGAAGGAAAATTATGAATTTGATTGATTCATGACAAAAGAGATAAAATACATGATCAAGATCATGAAACTCTACATGAATTAGGATTTTGCCTTCAAAATTTGAGTTGGGGCTCCCATTATTCGATGAAGTAATGGGATCTGTTGTGCTTACAAGATGCTGTCAATTCATGTATAACCAGAATGGTCAAGACTAGAAAAATACTAAGCACAAGAAGGGTCGGCCGACCCTTCGTTTAGTACATAATTGTGAACACCAATATCCAGCAATTCACCTGTATCTAGAATGGTGAACACAAGAAGGATCGGACGACTCTTCTTGCATTCTAGAACTAGTATGAAAATAATGCTCGGCAGAAGAAGGGTCGGTCGCTCCTTCATTTATGAGGGAATTCCGAAAATATTCAACCTACGAAGGATAGGCCGTCACTTCATGTATAACCAGAATGGTTAATAATGGAAAAATACTAAGCACAAGAAGGGTCGGACGACTCTTCGTTTAGTAGATAATTGTGAACACCGATATCGAACAATTTACTTGTATCCAGAATGGTGAGCACAAGAAGGATTAGATGACCCTTCTTGCAGTCTAGAACTAGTATGGAAATAATACTGGGCAGAAGAAGGGTCGTTCGTCCCTTCATTTATAAGGGAATTGTGCAAATATTCAACCTACAAAGGATATGATGTCAATTTATGTATATCCTAAATGGTGAAGACTGCATAAATACTAAGCACAAGAAGGGTCGGTCGACCCTGCATTTAAAAGAGAAATGAAAAACTTTTTAATCTGCGAAAGCTGGAACGACAAATCTACGACTACGGACTTTCGCAATAAATATCAGTGATCGAGACATTAGCTAAGTTATAACATGCAAACAATATTTATCCTGACTTCCTACTTCCTACAAAAAGGATCAGCCGCTCCTTCATTTAGGATTCTGGGTGAAAACATGAAGTTGGGAAACAATTTTGGCTTGTTTTTGACAAAAAAAATTGCTAATTTTTATGTTTTTCAACTTCGACCTCTTCAAACCCATATCTCCCTTAGAAATTTCAACTTGAAGTAAACACAAAGGTTTTTCAGAATTGAATTATCTTTCTACTCATATTTTTTTTAATTTTTTGTATGGACGTATCGTGGGACAAATTTGTTGTCAACCAATGGCATATACTTGAAAATTTTAGGTATGGATAATGAGTGACCCGTGTTGACGACGGTTTTTTGATAGATGGTTATTCATTTTAGGGAAAAAAATTGTATGCGCATAATTTACACACACTAAACTTGATCTTGGACTATATTTCGAGTTTTTTAAGATTTGGGAACTATTTTTTATTATTTATCGAAACAACATATGTTCAGAAAATGGTGCATTGTAGACACATGTTTTTGTCTTCACATTTTCTTTCAAATGTTACTCTTATGAAACAAACTAAAACCAACCCATTGAAGAGGACACTTCAAGGAACATCCTCGTATTTTTTTAAAAATAATTGGCTTCGTCATTGTGATGATATTGAATTTTCATTGTGACTGATTTTTTAGTCACTTAATTTTTTAATGATAAAGTTTAGTAAAAGAATAGAAAAAAATAGTAATCATAAATGAAATTGAAAAAAACTTATATTACTATAAAGTAGATTGAATGGTGAATCTACTGGTATAAAATCCGACATGTAATTTTCATATTTTGCAGTGGTCTGACCTTGTTAAAGTGACACATTTCTGAATTATGCAGAAATGGTGTTGGAATTGTTGACCAGAAACTCTCGGGCGAGAAAATGTCTTCCAAACTCTCGGCCTAGAGTTTAGTTCAAACTCTCATCCGAGTGTTTTTTTTAAAATACAGCGCGGCAATTGGTTCAAACTCTCGGCCTAGAGTTTTTTTAAATTCTCGGCCCAGAGTTTGAACTCTCAAAACTCTCAGCCTAGAGTTTGAGTTTGACTTTTTTCGTGTGATCATCCACCCGCACTCCATTTTTTTCACTCCGTTTGTCACCAAAGTGTTTCCCAGGTTCGCGATTTCAGCCTTCTCGGTTGTGGATTGCGGAATAGTAAGTTTTTCGTTCTGGATTTTTGCACTTCGGCACCCACAGTTGCGGATTGCTGATTGTGGATTCGAGTTTGCGGATTGCAGATTATGGAACGGTAAGTTTTTCATTGTGGAGTTTTGCACTTTCGCACCCGCAATTGCATATTGTCGATTGCGGATTCTAGATTCACAGTTGTGGATTCGGGCTATTTCGATTGTGTGCGTGTATTCAGACGGATTTGGAAAAAAGAAGAAGAAGAGTATCAAGGTCTCCCATCACCTCTGAAGGACACTGAGGTGATCTGAGGAAGTTACAAACATTATTTATTGGACAAATCTCAGATTATTTATGGACATCGTATCATGTATATGGTGATGTGTTTCAAACATTGTTTCAAAAATTGCAGAACATGAAAGCAATATACTTAGAAACATTGAAACATAATATTTTATTGACTGTGTTGTGTGTGTGTGTTGAAACATACTTTTAAAAGTGGCAATATCAAAAGAAAAAGTATGCCTTTGGAACCTGGATTTGGCACTTTTGGAAACGGATTTGGCAGTTTCAGAACCATTTTGGGCACTTTTGGAGACTACCAACTTTCGCAGTAAATAGCAGGGATCGGGACATTAGCTAACTTATAACATGCAAACAATATTTATCCCGACTTTCGAATTCCTACAAGAAGGACCGGCCGCTCCTTCGTTTAGGATTCCGGATTCATATGTTCAATGTTCATGTTCAAGGATATCAGGATTGTGAATCTTGTGAATCTTATGCTAAATTAGAGCAATGATTTTGGACAACAATTTGAAGAATTTTCATTGGTTTATTGTAAATAACCATTGCTCTAATTTAGCATAAGCTTCACAATCCCGCAGTCATTGTTTGTGATTAAAAATCAAATGATTGTTATCTCCATTTCCCATGATTTTTAGTTATGTGAACTTAAATAATTTTGTTCAGTTCCATCTGATCATATAAATAACTATTAATTGTGCATGCTTGAATCACAACTATTAATTGTACACTTTGATTCAAGTAAATATAATTAAATACTTGTAAAATTGGACATTATGTAATTTAACACAATTTAACTTAACTAGGAACTGTTAAATTAATCAAACAAAATGAACACCTTCTGATTAAAACAATGAGTAGAAAATTAATAGCGGAAGCATACCTGAATCCATTGAAGGAGAAACCTTACAGGAAAAGAACCCTTTGAGATGATCTTCCAATTCTAGCCACTAGATTCTGCGTCAACTTCTCTCTGAGAGGATTTTCAGAAATTGGAATGCGTTGTGGTAGAATGGGGACCATAACCTTATTTATAAACCGCTAGGGCAGTTCACAATAACCGCTAGGGCAGTTTTAACTTCATCATAATTATATTTCCGCCTCTCATAGAAATAATAATTATCTGGTATCTACACAATAATCTCATGACAATTATACCCTTAAGCCAATTAATCAGTTATTAATTAGATCACTATATTTAGGCTTAATTAAATGATAGCACACACATTTTAATTATTTACATGTGTGGCCCAAATTATAGATTAATTACAAAAGAATTATTCTAACAATCTCCCACTGGGCCACATGCATATGTAATCAAATAAATGTGCTTAACCTTATGAGCTCAAAATTTGCTATCATGTCCTTAGGGTATATCCGAACAATCTGGTCCATTAACTATACCGACATAGGATCAAGGTGGCCTTTGTTACATCAATCGTTACTAGACCAATCAATGGTCACATATATCTGCATAGCTAAATGACATAGATCAATCATGAGTGCATAGCATGGAAATTACATGCAATGTGATCTATTCATGCCTATTTCCAACTGGTCCTACTTAACTTTATTAAGATAAAATTGTTATCATAATTTAACAGAGTGTAATAAAATGAATACTTTATTTCTGCAGAACACAATCCAAATGTATAGATAAAGTCTAAACATAACATAGAGCAATATACAATGAATAATATAAACTCCCACTAAATTTGAATATCCTCAATTGAGAAAACACCCATATGAGCAGTGTGCTCATGAAAGACCTTGGGTGGTAATCCCTTTGTAAGCGGATCCGCTATCATGGAGTTTGTTCCAATATGCTCTATGGATATCTGTCCACTCTGTACTTTTTCTTTTACAACTAGGAACTTGATATCAATGTATTTTGATTTTGTAGAACTCCTGTTGTTATTGGAATATAAAACTGCTGATTTATTGTCACAAAATATCTTCAGTGGTCTTTCAATACCATCCAGAACACGCAGCCCAGTGACAAAATTTCGTAGCCATATTCCTTGATTGGATGCCCCATAACATGCTACAAACTCTGCTTCCATGGTGGATGAAGTTATGAGTGTCTGTTTGGCAGACCTCCATGAAATTGCTCCACCAACCAACAGATAAATATAGCCTGATGTGGATCTTCTGCTGTCTTGGCATCCAGCAAAGTCGGAGTCGGAATACCCAATGATCTCTAACTGATCCGATCTCCTATATGTAAGCATGTACTCTTTTGTTCTCTGTAAATATCTCATAACCCTCTTGGCTGCTCTCCAATGATCCATTCCAGGGTTACTTAGATATCTGCCTAACATGCCAACAATGTACGCAATATCCGGACGTGTACATACCTGAGCATACATTAGACTCCCCACAGCCGAAGCGTAAGGAATCTTCTGCATTTCTTGACTTTCTAAACTATTTTTAGGGCATTGATTAAGACTGAATTTGTCTCCTTTAGCGACAGGGGTATCACCTGGTTTGCTATTTTGCATGCCATACCTTTTGAGAACTTTATCAATATAGGTCCTTTGTGACAATCCTAAAATACCCCTAGAACGATCTCGGAGTATCTGGATTCCTAAGACAAAGGAGGCATCACCAAGATCTTTCATCTCAAAATGTTTTGATAAAAATCTCTTGGTGTCGTGCAATATGCTACTATCATTTGTGGCTAGCAATATGTCATCGACATATAAAACCAGGAAAATATACTTACTCCCACTGAATTTGTGATACACACATTCATCCATAAGATTTGCCTCAAAACCACATGAGACAATAATTTGATGAAACTTGAAGTACCACTGACGAGAAGCTTGCTTGAGCCCATAAATGGATTTAGTTAATTTACAAACCATATTCTTTGAGTCTTCAGACACAAAATTTTCTGGTTGTACCATATAAATTGTTTCATCAATGTCACCATTGAGAAACGCTGTTTTAACATCCATTTGATGTAACTCAAGATCATAATGTGCAACTAGTGCCATGATTATCCTAAAAGAGTCCTTCGTAGAAACTGGAGAGAAGGTCTCTTTGAAGTCAATTCCTTCTTTTTGAGTAAAGCCTTTAGCTACAAGACGTGCTTTATATCTTTCTACATTACCATTTGAATCCCGCTTGGTTTTAAATATCCATTTACAACCAATGGGTTTCGTACCAACTGGTAATGGGACAAGTTCCCAAACTTTATTGTCTTGCATAGATTTGTACTCTTCATTCATGGCTTCAATCCATTTCTGAGAGTTGGAACTTTTCATGGCTTGCTGGAAGTTGATTGGATCATCTTCCATCATTCCACTTTCTACCTCATGTTCCTGGAGATATACGATATAATCGTCCGAAATTGCACTTCTCCTCTCTCTAGTGGATCTCCTTAATGGCATATTTTCTTGAGGTTGTTGAGTTTGTTCTTCAGGAGCAATGTCCTCATTTGCAATGGGTTGAACAATATTGTCTGTTGGTTGAGGATCCAAGTTTACTTCTTGATCAATGATAGGTAGTGAAACCTGTACATTATCAAAAGCAATAGTAGATCCCTCTTCCTCCTCAAGGACAATATTCCTAGCCTGATTTCTCCCCCCAAACTCAACATCCTCAAAAAATGTTGCAGTTCCCGTCTCAAAAATTGACCTAATAGTAGGATCATAAAATTTAAAACCCCTTGATCGTTCTGCATAGCCAATAAAGTAGCTGCTAACTGTTTTAGAGTCCAGTTTCTTTTCATGAGGCTTATAAGGTCTCGCTTCAGCTGGACATCCCCAAATATGAAAATGCTTTAAACTGGGCTTTCGAACTGTCCAAAGCTCATAAGGCGTTTTAGCAGCCACTTTAGTTGGCACCCGATTTAGGATATAAGCTGCTGTTTTGAGTGCTTCACCCCAGAGTTTTTCGGGTAAAGTAGAATGACTAATCATACTCCTTACCATGTCCTTAAGAGTTCGGTTTCGTCTTTCTGCTACACCATTCATGCTAGGTGATCCTGGCATGGTGTATTGAGGGACGATCCCATATTCCTCTAGGTATTTAGCAAATGGTCCTGGACATTGTTCACCTGATCCGTCATATCTACCATAGTATTCACCACCACGGTCAGATCTGACGATCTTTATTCTTTTGTTGAGTTGTAACTCAGCTTCTGCTTTAAATGTTTTGAACACGTCCAATGATTGTGATTTCTCATGTATAAGAAATAGGTAGCCATATCTTGAATAGTCATCTATGAATGTTATAAAGTACTGTTGACCATTCCAAGATGCCGTAGGGTATGGTCCACAGATATCTGTATGAATTAATTCTAAGACGTCTGTAGCTCTATTGGCACCTAATTTCTTTGTTTTGGTCTGTTTTCCTTTAATACACTCAACACAAATATCAAAATCTGAAAAGTCAAGTGATTCCAAAATCCCATCGGACACAAGTCGCTCAACTCCAGATTTAGAGATATGACCTAGGCGTCTGTGCCACAATGAGGCCGAATTATCTTTATTCAATTTACGCTTTGTACCTCGTGATTCCACATGCAAGGTTTCATTATAGGACGGAACAGTTTCCAACAAATATAGATTATCATAAACATTAAGTAAACCAGTTCCAACAGCATTTGAATTAATAGATAATGGAAATTTATTGTTTCCAATTGAACAACAATAACCTGATTTGTCCAAAACAGAAACTGAAATTAAATTCCGTCTGAAAGACGGTACAACAAAAGTATCTATTAAGTCCAAAAAATAACCGGATTTCAATAATAATCTAAAGTGCCCTATTGCCTCTACTTCTACCGACTAACCATCTCCGACATAGATGCATCTTTCAGCATCACTTGGTTTTCGGTAACTCAGGCAACCCTACATAGAAACACAAATGTGAGTAGTAGCACCAGAATCTAACCACCATGTATTTCTAGATACTGAAGCTAAATTAACTTCAGAACAGACCAAAATAAGAAATATACCTTTCTTAACACGCCAAGCAGCATACTTGGTACATTCCTTCTTAGTATGTCCAGGCTTATTACAGAAGAAACATGTTATCTCAACTTTCTGTTTCTTTTGTTCTGGACCCTTATAAGCAGCAACCTTATTATCCTTATTCTTTCGTTTGCCCTTATCCTTGGAAGTGCTAGCCAGATGAGCACTTTCGGTCTTGTCTTTCTTCAATCTCTCTTCCTCTTGCACACAAAATGAAATGAGCTCATTAAGAGTCCATTTATCCTTTTGACAGTTATAACTGACCTTGAATTGATTAAATTGTGCAGGAAGAGAGATGAGAACCAAATGCACGAGGAAATCATCAGATAACTCGAGTTTCAAAGCCTTAAGTTTTGAAGCAAGATGAGACATCTCCATGATGTACTCCCGAACATTACCCTTGCTTTTGTACTTCATTGAAATCAAGCTTGCTAAAAGCGTGCTTGTTTCAGCCTTATCGTTTTTGGCAAAACGTTTCTGAATTTCTGCAAGGAAGTCACTGGCATTAGTAACCTCATTGGTTACCGCACCTCTGAAAGCTTCTGGAATGCCGCGCTTCATAATCATAAGACTTAGCCTATTTGAACGTTCCCACTTATCCCAATAAACCTCATCCTCTTGAGTACTATCCTCATTGAGTACATCGGGTTTGGGCATTCTCAAAGCTAAATCTATATCCATGCAGCCTAAGAGAATCATCATATTCTCTTTCCAGTCCTTAAAATTAGTCCCATTTAACATAGGGACATTATTGATGTTGGCAGATATAGAAGTAGTTGATATAAAAGCTGAAAATAGAGAACAAAATAAAATGAATTAAATAAACCATCATGTTCACATAAAATAAGCAATTAAACGCATAATCTTTAAATTTAAAAACAAATTATGACATTTCAAGATACCTGGCACAACATTAATATCAAGTCTTTGGACAGTAATATTAACTGTAAGTGGTACTCTTGTTGTAGTGATCAAACATTGATGATAAGTTATGTCAAATAATAAATCTATCTTTGGATTGAGTTATTATTCACATTAAGTTACCTTTATAATCGTCACATATTTATCACCACAGGTATGTATGCAATTTGACCAAATATTAACTTTCCTTTGGGCCAGTCAATACCCGCATGAATCACATACACACAAAAAATCTAACATCTTGAACAGACTAATCTACACGAAAGATGTCACTTTGGTGATTTTCCGCTTTAATTAGCTTATTTAAAATGCTAGATCAATAACTTAAATATCATAAAATGCTATTAAAAAATCAAATTCAAATTCACAGGTTTGGAAAAATTCTAAAAGTATTTACTGCTTCATTATTTGATGGACTGTCACGGGGTTCAAGAAAGGATCGCAAGTTTTGAAAATCTTTTGCGTTCTTTTGTTTTATATATACATTTTGTTGTCAAACTCAATTATGATATAAAATAAATAATATGCAGAGAAACATAAATATATGAACGACGATGGTGAACGCATGGTTAAATAGTAAACCGGTATAACTTTAATCTCAAGTCGCCTGAGATGTCCTATCTTTGTATTCTGAGTACAATTTTTTTTGCCCATTCAAATCTCTGCTTTCATAATACTCATCCAGCATTCCCTGTAATCACAATCTCACTGAAATTCCAGGATTCTATTTCCAAGCTGATTCAGTCTGGTGGTTGCATGATTCGACTCCACACTAGCTATCATGGATCTTAAAGTTCGTTGAATTCGTTTTTTGGTCAAGACTAGACCACGATCCATCACCCACGTTTTTTCTTCCGTCAAACGCAGAACAATGGTGCTCTTACTTACAATCTATCTGGTACCTCTATTAGAAAAATACTCCAAATTACATGGATACATTATCAAAAGAATGTATTTGCTTTAGTGAAAGATTTTGTCATACGTGTCATTCATTTATTTTTTCGTAGATCTCCTTAACATTTGGAAGTCTTGATCAGTTAATCGAGAGTTCACCAGAGTTTAGATTTAGCTGGTTGTTAAGTCTAATCATTTTTTTTGAAACTCTAGACCTAACCGCTTCACCACCGCCTGGACTGTTCTTTAAAAAGGGTGCGTAACAACAAAGATTAGAGGAGATAAGAGCCCTTAGCCAGCAGTGAGGTTTCCATGACGTATGCAGGAAAGTGAGCTGCGAGCTCATGTTAATGCAATATGTTACCCGTCATGTAAATGCTCTCTGCTTGTTCTTCAGGTTGAAACCTAGTCCGAATCTGTGTTTATCCTGAGCATGTTTTGTATGAAGCCATTTTTCTGAAGCAATGAAAATATATTTCCTGTCATTTCTATTTTATTTCATTTAAAGTTATACCGGTTTACTATTTAACCATGCGTTCACCATCGTCGTTCATATATTTCTGTTTCTCTGCATATTATTTATTTTATATCATAATTGAGTTTGACAACAAAATGTATATATAAAACAAAAGAACGCAAAAGATTTTCAAAACTTGCGATCCTTTCTTGAACCCCGTGACAGTCCATCAAATAATGAAGCAGTAAATACTTTTAGAATTTTTCCAAACCTGTGAATTTGAATTTGATTTTTTAATAGCATTTTATGATATTTAAGTTATTGATCTAGCATTTTAAATAAGCTAATTAAAGCGGAAAATCACCAAAGTGACATCTTTCGTGTAGATTAGTCTGTTCAAGATGTTAGATTTTTTGTGTGTATGTGATTCATGCGGGTATTGACTGGCCCAAAGGAAAGTTAATATTTGGTCAAATTGCATACATACCTGTGGTGATAAATATGTGACGATTATAAAGGTAACTTAATGTGAATAATAACTCAATCCAAAGATAGATTTATTATTTGACATAACTTATCATCAATGTTTGATCACTACAACAAGAGTACCACTTACAGTTAATATTACTGTCCAAAGACTTGATATTAATGTTGTGCCAGGTATCTTGAAATGTCATAATTTGTTTTTAAATTTAAAGATTATGCGTTTAATTGCTTATTTTATGTGAACATGATGGTTTATTTAATTCATTTTATTTTGTTCTCTATTTTCAGCTTTTATATCAACTACTTCTATATCTGCCAACATCAATAATGTCCCTATGTTAAATGGGACTAATTTTAAGGACTGGAAAGAGAATATGATGATTCTCTTAGGCTGCATGGATATAGATTTAGCCTTGAGAATGCCCAAACCCGATGTACTCAATGAGGATAGTACTCAAGAGGATGAGGTTTATTGGGATAAGTGGGAACGTTCAAATAGGCTAAGTCTTATGATTATGAAGCGCGGCATTCCAGAAGCTTTCAGAGGTGCGGTAACCAATGAGGTTACTAATGCCAGTGACTTCCTTGCAGAAATTCAGAAACGTTTTGCCAAAAATGATAAGGCTGAAACAAGCACGCTTTTAGAAAGCTTGATTTCAATGAAGTACAAAAGCAAGGGTAATGTTCGGGAGTACATCATGGAGATCTTGCTTCAAAACTTAAGGATTTGAAACTCGAGTTATCTGATGATTTCCTCGTGCATTTGGTTCTCATCTCTCTTCCTGCACAATTTAATCAATTCAAGGTCAGTTATAACTGTCAAAAGGATAAATGGACTCTTAATGAGCTCATTTCATTTTGTGTGCAAGAGGAAGAGAGATTGAAGCAAGACAAGACCGAAAGTGCTCATCTGGCTAGCACTTCCAAGGATAAGGGCAAACGAAAGAATAAGGATAATAAGGTTGCTGCTTATAAGGGTCCAGAACAAAAGAAACAAAAAGTTGAGATAACATGTTTCTTCTGTAATAAGCCTGGACATACTAAGAAGGAATGTACCAAGTATGCTGCTTGGCGTGTTAAGAAAGGTATATTTCTTATTTTGGTCTGTTCTGAAGTTAATTTAGCTTCAGTATCTAGAAATACATGGTGGTTAGATTCGGGTGCTACTACTCACATTTGTGTTTCTATGCAGGGTTGCCTGAGTTACCGAAAACCAAGTGATGCTGAAAGATGCATCTATGTCGGAGATGGTCAGTCGGTAGAAGTAGAGGCAATAGGGCACTTTAGATTATTATTGAAATCCGGTTATTTTTTGGACTTAATAGATACTTTTGTTGTACCGTCTTTCAAACGGAATTTAATTTCAGTTTCTGTTTTGGACAAATCAGGTTATTGTTGTTCAATTGGAAACAATAAATTTACATTATCTATTAATTCAAATGCTGTTGGAACTGGTTTACTTAATGTTTATGATAATCTATATTTGTTGGAAACTGTTCCGTCCTATAATGAAACCTTGCATGTGGAATCACGAGGTACAAAGCGTAAATTGAATAAAAATAATTCGGCCTCATTGTGGCACAAACGCCTAGGTCATATCTCTAAATCTAGAGTTGAGCGACTTGTGTCCGATGGGATTTTGGAATCACTTGACTTTTCAGATTTTGATATTTGTGTTGAGTGTATTAAAGGAAAACAGACCAAAACAAAGAAATTAGGTGCCAATAGAGCTACAGACGTCTTAGAATTAATTCATACAGATATCTGTGGACCATACCCTACGGCATCTTGGAATGGTCAACAGTACTTTATAACATTCATAGATGACTATTCAAGATATGGCTACCTATTTCTTATACATGAGAAATCACAATCATTGGACGTGTTCAAAACATTTAAAGCAGAAGCTGAGTTACAACTCAACAAAAGAATAAAGATCGTCAGATCTGACCGTGGTGGTGAATACTATGGTAGATATGACGGATCAGGTGAACAATGTCCAGGACCATTTGCTAAATACCTAGAGGAATGTGGGATCGTCCCTCAATACACCATGCCAGGATCACCTAGCATGAATGGTGTAGCAGAAAGACGAAACCGAACTCTTAAGGACATGGTAAGGAGTATGATTAGTCATTCTACTTTACCCGAAAAACTCTGGGGTGAAGCACTCAAAACAGCAGCTTATATCCTAAATCGGGTGCCAACTAAAGTGGCTGCTAAAACGCCTTATGAGCTTTGGACAGG
This sequence comes from Larix kaempferi, assembly GCA_027924585.1. Lineage (NCBI taxonomy): Eukaryota > Viridiplantae > Streptophyta > Pinopsida > Pinales > Pinaceae > Larix > Larix kaempferi. The sequence continues at coordinate 46,918,558 of BSBM01000073.1, forward strand.
TCGAAAGCCCAGTTTAAAGTATTTTCATATTTGGGGATGTCCAGCTGAAGCGAGACCTTATAAGCCTCATGAAAAGAAACTGGACTCTAAAACAGTTAGCAGCTACTTTATTGGCTATGCAGAACGATCAAGGGGTTTTAAATTTTATGATCCTACTATTAGGTCAATTTTTGAGACGGGAACTGCAACATTTTTTGAGGATGTTGAGTTTGGGGGGAGAAATCAGGCTAGGAATATTGTCCTTGAGGAGGAAGAGGGATCTACTATTGCTTTTGATAATGTACAGGTTTCACTACCTATCATTGATCAAGAAGTAAACTTGGATCCTCAACCAACAGACAATATTGTTCAACCCATTGCAAATGAGGACATTGCTCCTGAAGAACAAACTCAACAACCTCAAGAAAATATGCCATTAAGGAGATCCACTAGAGAGAGGAGAAGTGCAATTTCGGACGATTATATCGTATATCTCCAGGAACATGAGGTAGAAAGTGGAATGATGGAAGATGATCCAATCAACTTCCAGCAAGCCAGGAAAAGTTCCAACTCTCAGAAATGGATTGAAGCCATGAATGAAGAGTACAAATCTATGCAAGACAATAAAGTTTGGGAACTTGTCCCATTACCAGTTGGTACGAAACCCATTGGTTGTAAATGGATATTTAAAACCAAGCGGGATTCAAATGGTAATGTAGAAAGATATAAAGCACGTCTTGTAGCTAAAGGCTTTACTCAAAAAGAAGGAATTGACTTCAAAGAGACCTTCTCTCCAGTTTCTACGAAGGACTCTTTCAGGATAATCATGGCACTAGTTGCACATTATGATCTTGAGTTACATCAAATGGATGTTAAAACAGCGTTTCTCAATGGTGACATTGATGAAACAATTTATATGGTACAACCAGAAAATTTTGTGTCTGAAGACTCAAAGAATATGGTTTGTAAATTAACTAAATCCATTTATGGGCTCAAGCAAGCTTCTCGTCAGTGGTACTTCAAGTTTCATCAAATTATTGTCTCATGTGGTTTTGAGGCAAATCTTATGGATGAATGTGTGTATCACAAATTCAGTGGGAGTAAGTATATTTTCCTGGTTTTATATGTCGATGACATATTGCTAGCCACAAATGATAGTAGCATATTGCACGACACCAAGAGATTTTTATCAAAACATTTTGAGATGAAAGATCTTGGTGATGCCTCCTTTGTCTTAGGAATCCAGATACTCCGAGATATTTCTAGGGGTATTTTAGGATTGTCACAAAGGACCTATATTGATAAAGTTCTCAAAAGGTATGGCATGCAAAATAGCAAACCAGGTGATACCCCTGTCGCTAAAGGAGACAAATTCAGTCTTAATCAATGCCCTAAAAATAGTTTAGAAAGTCAAGAAATGCAGAAAATTCCTTACGCTTCGGCTGTGGGGAGTCTAATGTATGCTCAGGTATGTACACGTCCGGATATTGCGTACATTGTTGGCATGTTAGGTAGATATCTAAGTAACCCTGGAATGGATCATTGGAGAGCAGCCAAGAGGGTTATGAGATATTTACAGAGAACAAAAGAGTACATGCTTACATATAGGAGATCGGATCAGTTAGATATCATTGGGTATTCCGACTCCGACTTTGCTGGATGCCAAGACAGCAGAAGATCCACATCAGGCTATATTTATCTGTTGGCTGGTGGAGCAATTTCATGTAGGTCTGCCAAACAGACACTCATAACTTCATCCACCATGGAAGCAAAGTTTCTAGCATGTTATGGGGCATCCAATCAAGGAATATGGCTACGAAATTTTGTCACTGGGCTGCGTGTTCTGGATGGTATTGAAAGACCACTGAAGATATTTTGTGACAATAAATCAGCAGTTTTATATTCCAATAACAACAGGAGTTCTACAAAATCAAAATACATTGATATCAAGTTCCTAGTTGTAAAAGAAAAAGTACAGAGTGGACAGATATCCATAGAGCATATTGGAACAAACTCCATGATAGCGGATCCGCTTACAAAGGGATTACCACCCAAGGTCTTTCATGAGCACACTGCTCATATGGGTGTTGTCTCAATTGAGGATATTCAAATTTAGTGGGAGTTTATATTATTCATTGTATATTGCTCTATGTTATGTTTAGACTTTATCTATACATTTGGATTGTGTTCTGCAGAAATAAAGTATTCATTTTATTACACTCTGTTAAATTATGATAAAAATTTGATCTTAATAAAGTTAAGTAGGACCAGTTGGAAATAGGCATGAATAGATCACATTGCATGTAATTTCCATGCTATGCACTCATGATTGTTCTATGTCATTTAGCTATGCAGATATATGTGACCATTGATTGGTCTAGTAACGATTGATGTAACAAAGGCCACCTTGATCCTATGTCGGTATAGTTAATGGACCAGATTGTTCGGATATACCCTAAGGACATGATAGCAAATTTTGAGCTCATAAGGTTAAGCACATTTATTTGATTACATATGCATGTGGCCTAGTGGGAGATTGTTAGAATAATTCTTTTGTAATTAATCTATAATTTGGGCCACACATGTAAATAATTAAAATGTGTGTGCTATCATTTAATTAAGCCTAAATATAGTGATCTAATTAATAACTGATTAATTGGCTTAAGGGTATAATTGTCATGAGATTATTGTGTAGATACCAGATAATTATTATTTCTATGAGAGGCGGAAATATAATTATGATGAAGTTAAAACTGCCCTAGCGGTTATTGTGAACTGCCCTAGCGGTTTATAAATAAGGTTATGGTCCCCATTCTACCACAACGCATTCCAATTTCTGAAAATCCTCTCAGAGAGAAGTTGACGCAGAATCTAGTGGCTAGAATTGGAAGATCATCTCAAAAGGTTCTTTTCCTGTAAGGTTTCTCCTTCAATGGATTCAGGTATGCTTCCGCTATTAATTTTCTACTCATTGTTTTAATCAGAAGGTGTTCATTTTGTTTGATTAAATCCTCAGCGGCAATGTGATCGAGGGATGGTATAACAGGCCCGCGTGAGTACCTCTCCCCATATCTTGATTTTGCTGCATATGATAATCCGTAATAAGTATAGAGGGCTATGGCTTTATGGAGTTCGCTGTCACGTACAGCTGCTGAGAAGATGAGAAAAAAAATATAATGGGACGCCGAGCACTGAACACGTTTTCAGAATGAATTGGGCATCTTTTAGCATGGGAGAAAAGCGTTTGGATGGAGGCCCAGATTATTCTATAAAATGGATTCAGATGTCTCAGATTTGGTCTTGCAGGAGATGCAAAAACAGGGCGTTCAAAAAATACAACTTTGATGGAAGTCCACACACAAAAAAAAAAAAATTCTTTGTTGTGCAGATATATTTAATAAATGAAAAAACGGATTGCTATTTGAAGCATTTATAATGATTTTACTTTATCTGAGACTCTAAAAAAAAATTTTCTGAAGAGAATCCATTGACAAATATATATATATTAAATTAATAACTCAAAAAATTAATCAAGAAGTAAGCTCTGATACCACTTGTTAAATTAATCAAGAAGTAAGCTCTGATACCATTAGCTTGAAGTGCGTGTTGATCATCTCCTTAACCTCTTTCACCTCTTCCGCGTTGCCCATGTAGCTTTTGTCAGGTAAGATTGATCCTACAACAATATCAAATACGAGGTCAACCATCATCGATCTCACGTCCACGATAGCTGAATTTTCGTCTTTAATTACCATCTGGAACAAGCCACGCACCAACTTGGAAACCTCCTCCCTTCGAATAGGTTGAGACGACTCCACCCTGGAAGGAGATAGAAGCTGCGATGTGCAGATCCTGCGAAGGTTTCGACACCGGCGGTCATATGGATCGAGGCCGAGCATCCTACAATCGTAGCCGAGATGCTCAGTTCCGGAGAAACGTGGCCTGGAGGCGAAGTTCAGGTCGTGGGTAGTGAGACATTCCCTGGCTAGCTCAGAGGAGGTTACTAACAAGACCTTGCAAGAGCCGAGTCGGAGGAGAATGATGTGGCCATAGCGCCGAGCAAGATCGTAAAGCGTCTGATGAAGAGGTCGATTCGCGTCCAGCAGATGGATGTGGCCGATAATTGGCCAAGCCAGAGGCGCTGGTGGCATGCATACACGCTTATGGAATAATAACCGTTTAGCGTAGTTAATTATCAGGAGCAGAATGATGCCCACAATGGCAAAATCCACCATGGTCATCATCAGACCACCTTCGTCTAAACTGGCTATTCTCCACATTTGAAAGGCAGAGTGAAGAAATAAGGAAGAGAATATCCATGGATGATAGAAATCTAGGACTTATATATACTAGCATAGCACAGCCACTTAATTTGCCCTACAAGTTAAGTATGAGAAAATAAATCTTTTTATTTTTTTTAAGTGAAGTATCATAAATAATTTTTTATTTTTTTTCATGGAGACGAATCCTCACAGCATAGGATGGGTCTATAACCTCGGTCAAGGCCAGCCTTAGTTTGAATGGAAGAATGATCTGTCCACAGGAGAGGTACTCAAAACAAAATTGTGTGAAAACGAGGTCCACCTTGAATGCCCCACAGCTGAACCTTGTTCCAGATGGCTCCCATTCTCAATCTCTTACCCACAGGGTTTTGAACTGGTGACCTATGGGGACTTAACTTACAAATGGTGAGATGACCTCTTGAATCAATCAAGAGTTTTCATGTATTAGTTATTATTGATCGGGTAAAAGTTATTTTTTATAATTGTTTATTTTGAATTTTGAATGATTATTATAAAATCAATCCAACTATACACTTGTCTTATTCATGTACAATCTAAGAAAAATATAAATATTAGTCTATCCCAAATTTCAAGATATAAACATTTAAAAATAAAATTACATAAAATTTATAAAATAAGATAAAAGATAACAAAAGCCAAATAATAACCACTTAAAAATCAATGCAAAAAGTCTAATGACAAAGTGGGCATTTTGAATCATTTGATGTACCGAATGTAAGGGGAAGTATGTGGAAAAATACACCGTTATGAGATTAATTTGCCAAACAGCTAAGAAATTGTTGGCATTTACAACGAATTTACTGTTCTAATGGCAATATTAGGCAAATTGAACTTTGGCTATCCAAAGTAGACACTTACCCAACTTCCCTTATAATGGAGAGTGTTTTAATCAAAACAACATTTTTAAAAATACCGGAACTCTAAAAAAATATTAGAATTATATATAGAAGCAGTTAAAATCAGAAAGTTTTGCTCTTTTTTATTGCTTTTCCTCAGAGTTCTTCTATGTATGCAGCAAAAATTCAAGGTGTGTGCAGAGTTCCAAGGGTGTAGTAGCATAGTTCTATAGAGGAACTCTGCCTGGTTTTTTTGCCCATTTAAAATACAGTTTTGCAAAATAAGATACAATTTTGTAAATAAAAAAAAGAATTTAAAAATGAAAATATGATTTAGTTTTAAATTAAATATAATAAAGATATTTAAAATGTTGGATAATTCTTTGCAAATTGCATATAAAAATGTTGGATAATTCTACAGTTACTACACTACAGAGTTATCAAACTCTATACCACCCAAAGCTTAGTGACCAAAACTCCCCTACATTTACAATACGACCATACATCGTTGTCATAGTTACACCTTCATACAATCAACAAAAAAACATCCCAAATCTTTCCACAAATATGAGGATTTACACCATCAACAAAACAAATTCGCAAATAATTATCTTAGAAAAAAATTAATTTGATTTTTTATTTTTTTATATTATTTAAACAAATAAAATTTCTTTTTAAAGCTTTGCACCATAAACATGCAACAAATTTTACAAATAAAATTTCATTTAAATAACATATTCAGTTATTTATTTTGATATTATTTAAATAAATTAGTTCTCAGAGTCAAAACACATAAATATGTTTCATTATTTACTTTTAATATTAATATTAATGTCATTTTCAACAAAATAAATGCTTATTAAAAAATTATTATTCAAAAATAATTAAAAACAATATAATTTTATTAAATATTTTTCATTATTTATTTTTTATATTAATGATCACTTATAATAAATAAATAATGATTATTAAATAATTACTATTCAAAAATAATTAGAGACAATGTATTTCTTATTTTATTAAAATTATAAAAGTAATGATAAAAATTACTTAAAGTGAAATTTAATTATTTAATTGGAATTCTTTTTAATAGATCTTAATAAATGGCCTCCTTCATGGATATCAATGTCATTAAAATATTTTCAACATAGGCTATGGTTTTGAGGGCCTTTGGACATGGTCGAGGAGGTATGCTTATACCTTATCTCTTAAATGAATCTTCTAGGCATGTTAAGCCAACAACAACACCTCAAATTATCAACATGACATCTCAAAGGTTTTTTTATCCTCATGTGTGGACATCGACATAATTAGGTGGTTTTGATCACTAGAGATGGGTCTAGGGTTCCTTGGCATGGTTGAGGGAAGATACTCAAGTTGTATACAATGAAATAATATTTTAGGAATCCAAGTCCAACAATGATGCACCAAACCACCACGCATGACCTTTCAAGGGGATCCTTGGCATTAGAATAGAGATATGGGGGAACTATGAGGTTTTAGGCACTAGGTATGGGTCTCGAGGTCCTTATCATGACCAAGGATGGATACTTAAGCCTTCAGCACTAAAGGAATCCTATAAGGATTTAGGGTCAAGAAAGACACCTCAAACCACTACAAAAGAACTATTGTGGGTATTCTTAGCCAAAAAGTGAGTATATTGGTGCAATGAACATGTTTTGGACACTAAACATGGATTTTAAGGCCTTGGATATGGTTAAGGGAGGAAACCAAAGCCTTAATAGGGCTTAAATAAATACCACACATCATCTCTTCTCTTGATGGTATCCTCAACCTCTAAGTGAGGATATGGGCACCATCAAGATTTTTGAGAACTAGGTATGGGTATCCAAGTGATAAGCATGATTGGTGGAGGAAGCTCAAGCATTAGAATTTATAATCAACTTCTAGGGTTCAACTTCCATAAATGACACCTTGAACCATGAGAGATGACCTCTTGAGGAGATATTTGGCCTTCAAGTGGACATATGCACACCATTAGAAATGTTTCAGTAATCGATATAGATCTTGGGGCAATAACCATGGTTGGGGAATGAAACTCAACCCATTGGCCCTAGAATATGCTTCTAGAAATTCAAGGCCAAAAACAACACAATTAACCACCATAAAGGGCCTTTCAAGGCTATCTGTTTCCTATGTCTAGGGATATTGATTGGTGTCATTAAGAGCTTTTTAGTACTATGTATAGGTTTTAGGGATTTCAACATGATCGAAGGAAGAAACCCATGAATTTGACCATAAAAGAAACTTTTAAGTATCCAAGGGAAAGAATGATACATCAAACCACCACACATGAATTCTCAAGGCCATATTTTTCCTTCGACTAAAGATATCCATGGTGTTAATATTTTTGAGAATGATTAATAGGTTCTAGGGCTCTATACATAAGAGAGGAAACTTTGGAATTATGTAATCAATAAATCTCATGATTAAGAGAGGAAAAGTTGGATTTATGTAATCAATAAATCTAATGATTAAGAGAGGAAACTTTGGATTTATGTAATTAAAAAATCTTCTAAAAATCCAAAGCCAATAATGATGCCTCAAACATGTTGTACATTATAGAATTTTCTAGGTGTGCGATAACTGGCACTCAAATCGCCCCTTGCCGGTGATGGAAAATTTTTCGGCGAGGCACAGTTCCACCTTTTCTCGTTATTTTTTTGGAATTTTGATGATCTGGGTCATCTTAAAATGGGCCAAAATCCCTAGAGGCATAGTTCCATAGTAAATGGGGTGGAACTACGATTCCACAAGTTTTTATAACCAGATTTAGGGAACAAATCATTGAAAAAGCGGGGCGATTTGAGTGACAGTTATCCCACTCCAATTTTCTATGCATCCGTGAAGTACATTATGGAATAGCTAAAATATTTCTACACTTCCAAGCAGGGTTGGAATTTGACGGGCATTTTTCCCGTCAAATACAACTAAAATTTTTATCAAGCCGTCGAATTAAATGGGCAACTAATCACGCAGAACGTGTTTTTGACGATCAATAGTTTTTATTAAACGTCATTAGTTTTGGTTAATGAATGGCATAACTTCCGTATGCCCTCCCAGCTACCCACCGGATCATCGCCTTTTCCTTGTCGTCTCTAGCTGCTCACTGCATCCAACTAATCACTGGACTTGACCACAACCTCTTTACCTATAGGCTAGTTCATGAACCTCAAAGAGTTAGAAGCAGAACCCGACTACCTAATAAGCTTTCAGGTTTCAAAAACCCATCATCCCAGACATGCAACATGCAACTGCCAACATCAACGTTATCTCTTCCTGTAATTCTGGATCTAGTAAGTCTTAGGATGCTCTTTTTTTATTGATAATGCTTGACGCCTATCTAATATGTTCAATGCTTGCATTTCTTGTCTAACCTGCGAGTTTACTGCTTCCCATCCATTTCTATATCCAGGCAAGTCTTCTAAATCGGTCGCTTCTCTAAGTAGATAGTACAAATACAGAGGGCCTCCTATGTTCTTTCGTGCTAAGCTTTTTTTCCCCGTTTCCTATATGTACAAATCCCTTTACCCAGTTTATATTCCATGGATATGTGCTCAAAATGACTTGGATTTCCGCTAGACAACAATGTCTACCATCTACGTTAGGGCTCCTCATTATTCTTATTCCAGTTAGTTAATAGTAATTAATTTGGTAGAAAAAATGATGTTTTTCACAAATTTAATAAGAATTCCCTGAAGTTAGTTAATCGTACTTAACTTGGTAGAAAAAAGGATTTTTTTCACCAGTTTAATAGGAATTCAGTTGAAAATTCACATATTTAGATATGAATACAATTTTATAAGGTCCATAATGAACACATTTCCTTTTATGAAAATTTCAAGCATGTATTTAGATGTATGAAATAAATCCAAATTATACATTTTTCCAGAATTTTAAATAAATCCAAATCTTACAAAAAATAATTGAGGATTTTCCAACAATTTTGAATTATATAATTTAAAAATATTTTAGTAGTGTAATTTTTTTTATAAATAAGATATAAATGTATATTCTAGACATTTTTGAATAACTCCTCAGTGCCCACAATCCCTGAATAAAGTGTACATGATATAAAAACACTACAATAAGACTGTTAACACCCAAAAAATGTTCACTACCTCATCTACCACATTATATGGCTCATTTGTCCATTTTTCTACCATATTTCCCTTAAAAACTCCAAAAATCCCACTAAAAAGCCTCCAAAAGGCCTAAAATGCCTCCAAAAGGCCACAAAACCATCAAAAGAGCCTAAAAAAGGCTAAAAAAACCCCCTTTTTCCTCTAAAAATAGCAAAAACCCCTAAAAAGGGAATAAAAAATATAAAATAATGAGGAAAAGGAGGAAAAAACCCTATACAGCTGCCCAAAACCATGTGTTTCCTAAAACCATGGGTCAGCACTCCACCACCAAAAAACTATAAATAGGTGATGGAGATCCCTTATTCCATATCCACAATCACAAGCACCCTTACTCTACCAAAATCTCTCTCGAAACCCTAGTTCACCATTGAACTACTTTCACCTTGAGAGCCACTTTTGGCCCATTCCCACCATTGGAGAAGGAGAAGGAGCATATTGAAGCTTGGAGCATCCTCTTGGACACTGCAAAGGGCTTCATCAAACCTTCACATTGAAGGTAATATCAATACAAAAAACCCATTATTCAAATTTGTTGTTTATGTTTCATGCATGTTTTAGAAGTAATTTAATTTCTGTTTTAGCTTAATTATTTACATTTATTGAATTTCTACTAAGGAGTCCATTCTCCTTAGTAGGTGCTCATTTGCACAAGCTAGGGGTAAAACCCTAGCTACAGTTTTGGCGACTCCCCTAGATTTTGAATTTCTGGTTTCCGTTTTGAATTTTTTACTTTCGGCTGTCCCTTTCGGCCACCGCATACCGCGTCTTTTCCATCTGCAGTCGCGTCCCGACCGTGACTTCCAGGCCTTTACCTGCGATCCAACCGCGGCTCTCAGACTGCTTCCGACGCCCCGCCGGCGGATTCAAGTCTGTTACCTGTGATCCGACCGTGGCTAATCAGCCTGTTTGCCGCGATCTGACTGCGCCTGTCGGCCTTTTTCCCGCGTCCCGACTGCGGCTTTCTGCCTCTTTCGTGCGTCCCGACTGCGCCTATTAGCCCTTCTGCCGCGACCCGACTGCGTCTTTTTCCCTATTTCCTGCGTCCCGACTGCCTCTGTTGGCTCAAAAGCCGCGACCCGACCGCGTCTGTTTTCCTCAAACCCGCGGTCTGCCTGTTCCGATTCGCCCCAGACCCGCGGTCTGATTTCTGCTCTTTTCCTGTTTTGAACCCATCCCCTTTTGCTGCAATATTTTCTGCATCTGAACAGCCTTCTGTCCCACCTGCAGCCTCACTACCTTACAGCCTTTCTGCAACATAATTTCTGTTCCCTTTACAGAATTCTTTTAAAATTTCAGTATTTTTAATTCAGAAAATTTTGCAAGTTACACTTTCAATTTCAGCATTATTGATAGTTGGAAGTTGCCCCCCTTGTGGCACTTCTATTTTTGGGTTCATCACCTCACGAGCACACACTCTGTCACATAAATCAAGTGAGCCTTAAAAAGTACCTAATTGAACCAACATTCTAACCCCACTTGGGGAACACAAAAGAATCATTGTAGTTAGGTAGGGTCGGGGGGATAGGCTTCCAACAACACCCCTCGGTCACTTTCACTTGAGACATAGTTGTTGTCCAAATAGGGAACCAAAATCCCCTAGTACTTTTTGGCACGGTCACGACCAGTTTATCAGAGGGCCTCTCCCTTAGGAGGGTTGAAGTCGGGAGACTGGTTCCGGAGGCCTGAGTGGAATACCGCACTCCATTCAGTAACCGAAGGGCTACCTTTCGCGGTTCGCGGGATATCCCTGTATAGGGGTATTGCGGTCAACGAACTAAACGACAGATTCACCTTTCTGGACGTGTCATGAACAGGGTATCTTAGTTGCCATTCTTCCAGGATTGACTACCCGGTGTCCCTCCCGGTAGGGGGATATCATAGCCACTTGGCTTTCCTACTCATATTGTCTGACTTGGATTTCATCACCTTGAAGAGGATATGTTTAGTTGAGTCAGAATACTTTTAGTTAAGTGTTTGCATGCTCCTTTACCTCCCTTTGGTCTAGTGAGTCCACCATTTTATGTTTCTAGGAAACCTGCTGCTTGATGGTATTCTGACCATCTTTGTTGTTACTCCACCTATTGTAGCACAGCTGTTGCAGTGGGTGTTTTGAGTTGGTTGTTGGCCTGAGTGCCTTGCTTTTTAGCTCTCCTTCTGCACACTCGGTTGCATTAGGCCTTTTTTGAGCTGTTTTTTACTCACCTCAACCCACAGAGATTAGACACCATCTGTCACCATTGAGTCCCCGAGACATTCTCGGCGCCTCAGGGGCGAGCCCCCACAGCACGGTTCTCTTGACACCACTCGTCATAGATTCCGATCATCATTCGTTGATACCACCCATCACAGATCTAGAGCCTTGTCACTTGACTCCACTCGTCAGCGACGTAGGTCTCCGTCCCCAGATAGTGACGCACCTTACTTTACCTCCGATTCTGAGACAGAGTCTGAGAACCCTATTTATACTGCCCCTACTAGCCCCATGGCTGGCACGACTTCCACTCCGTTTGTCATAGGGACCATTGGTAGCACATCCACCACCACACCAGTTACTACACCTGTTTTGGGTATGCCCTCCATGGGGCCCCCATCTACCGTTCCCCTCACGGTACCTATTCCCGCAGCGGGAATCCCTATCCCCACTACATCAGTGGCTCACACTACCCATGGTGGTGCTGGACCATCCTCCACCACCTCAGTTCCCCCACTTGGGGGAACCACCCCACATCTTGTCCCTCCACTTGGGGGCACTGGCCCCAACTTGGTCCAACCCACTACTGTGTCACATCCTTCTTCCAGTTTGCCATTCATGGCTAGCCTCAACCTACCTGACCTAGCCAGATTGACCAACGATCCTATTCGACACGACCCTACATGGCCTCATATGCCTACCAAGCTTCCCTCGGACATCCCTAAGTTCGAGGGTAAGGCAGGTGAGGACCCACAAAACCATATCATGTCTTTCCACCTATGGTGTTCCTCTAACTCCATAGTGGATGACTTTGTTCGCCTCCGTCTCTTACAGCGCACCTTCACTGGCTCTGCAGCCAAGTGGTATATCGAGCAACCACATGGGACCCACGCCACCTTTGCTTCCCTCGCCTCTACCTTCCTGCAGTTCTTCCAGTTGCCTGTCCGATATGACGCGGGCATTGAGATCCTCTTATCCTGCAGACAAAACACGGCTACCCATATCACGGACCACATCCATGAGTGGCGTCGACGCCGTAGCTTATGCAAGATTAAACTAGACGACCGTATCTTCCTAGACTGGTTCCTCAAATCCCTTCTCCCTGTTATTGCTAAGGATGTGGCCTCAGAAAGACCCTAGTCTGAGGAAGAGGCCATCCTTAAGGCTCAACAGTTCGACCTCATTTACGCCCAGTCGGGTTACCTTTATACCATTATACCTGACGCCCCTCGCGATGAGTCCTCCCAGCACGATGCGCCGGGGGCATCTCACGCTGCAGATGGTATCATTGGCCGTGTTTCTTCACATCCTCAACCATTTTCCATAGCACGTCCTACCCCTGGCCCCGACCTTTCGCGGGCCACTGCCCAGTCTGGAGCAACCAACTCGTATGCTCCCATGACACATCACCATCACCATGGACCCTCGTGTCCACCTCAGTGCTTCGGTTATGCGACTCCTGCTTATACTCCCCCAGTCGCACCTCAGCCTTACTACCATCAGCAGACTGCTCCAGCCCCTGCACCTTCACAAGCCCCACCCGCTTATTATCCACCACAGGCAGCCCCTGTGGCAAACCCACAACCTGCTCCGCAGCCATATCAGCAACCCCCTCAAATTGCTGCACCTGCTCAGCCTCAACCTGCATACCATCCACCGCAGCCTGCTCCAGCACCTGCGCAACCTCAAAATCCACCCGCTGCCCAAGGGCAAGTTTACGCCCAACAGAACCCGCAGCAAAACCATAATAACCAACGTAACCAGGGCCAACAGAACCATGGCAAGGGCCGCAATCGGGGGAACAACCAACCCGCAGACCAAGCTGGTCAACCGGCGAATCCTCCCGACAACAACAATGCGGCCCCCGCTAATCAAAACCCTGATCGCCTGCCCAAGCAGGCTAAAAACCCCAATTTGCGAACAAACCATCCTTGTTCCATTTGCGGGGTCTACGGACACTACACACATGCTTGCCCACACTTAGAGCGAGCTTGGCAACTCTGGGTTGACGAGGCCCATCGCCAAGGGCATGCGGCTCCCCAAGCGCCGCCTAACCCCCCCCCAACCTCAACAACCCCCTTTGGTGCTGCAAAACCCCTTACCGACCCAAGGCGTAGTGAACACTCAGCCGTTGGCTCCCCCTCAAGCCAACGCACCCCAACAACAACAGATCACTTACGCTGCTCTTGATCAACCCATGTTTGACTCAGGTACCCACCACTTGCTGATGATGTCATCTGCTGACGTCAATCTCCAGACCCGTCGGAACCAATATGGATCCACATCTGAAGCCAATCCCACGGATAAAACTACTAACGCCCATCCCACCGACCAGGCGTTACGTATACCTCCGCCTCCCATAGACGGCGCTGCAAAAGCCCCTCGTTTCCCACTTCGCCGAATCAACAATAACCCTAATGCGCGCGCTGCGTCAAACTACAGCATTGTAGACGACCTAGCCCAATCTCCCGCAGCCATGTCTGCGTTAGAGGTCTTGAAGAACTGCCCTTCCCAGCGCAAGACTTTACTTTCTGCCATTGGGGGGATTGACCCAAATGATTCGCATTTGATGGCATTTGATTTAGACCAGTCTGAACCACGCCTACCTTCCAGCTTAGCATTCCAAGTTACTGTCTCCGTTAGGAATCTTGTCATCCACCGGTGCATCATCGATGAGGGTGCCTCCACATGCGTTATGTCTACATTCGTATGGCAGAAGCTAGGATCCCCTCCTCTCCAGCAGTCCACCACTGCGTTACGTGCCTACGACGGTCGTTCGGCCCAGCCCCAAGGCCTCCTACCCAACGTACCCGTCCAGTTAGGTGGTAAAACCGTCCTTATTGACATAGAGGTAATCAATGCCCAATTGGATTACAACCTTTTACTTGGCCGCAGCTACATGTATGCCATGCGGGCGGTTGCCTCTTCTGTCTTTCGCACCATGATGTTCCCCCATGAGGGACGCGTGGTTAAAATTGACCAGCTCACATACTATGATCCCAGTGCTCCCGCGGCACCTGAAAATGTTCTCCCCGTGGTTGAACAACCTGTTTCTCCTGCCACCACTTCGTTTGTTTCCTCTTCGGGGCCTGGAGTCTACTCAGACGCGCCGATGACCTCCACCTTTCAATCCATTCCTCCCCCGTCATCTACGCCCGAAGTGTCTGACTTATGTACCTTGTCCCATGACAACCTACCACCTAATAGTCAACCACCCTTGTTGCCTAAACCACCATTGGTACCTAGCCACATTGGTGTTACATCGATCCATACGATCCCCTTCCTAGTCCCTCCATCGGGAGTAGTAAGCGCCCCGGTCATGGATACCCTTAGCCTCCCTGGGTTAACCTTGGGATTACCTGTATGGTATCTTTCGCCTCCCGTTCGCCCACCGACACCAGATGTCGTCCTCCAACCGGTGCAACCCATGGCTACTACCACTCAGCCACCTCCCGGTGTCTCTACCCCTTCGTCCTCCACGACACCCCCTCCTACTCCCAAACCCACTGGGGGCAGAGGTCCACAACCTTACACTGCTGTACCACCTCCAAAGACAGTCAAAAACCCTCCAGTATTTCGTGCTCCTCCCAAATGCTCGCTGTGTGACGAGTTGGGCCATGCGACCCACCAATGCCCACAGTTACCAGCATTACAGAAGCACATGCAGATGTTCGACGATGATCCTAACATCCCAACTGTCGAACTAAACCCCACTCCGAAGCCTAAAGATAAGTCCCTACGTACCAACCACTCCTGCGCCATATGCGGTATTTACGGGCATTATTCACATCATTGTCCCGATCTCCCGGATTACAGAGCGGCTCTCTATGAGATGAACAATCTGGATCTTGAGACGGCACCACCTACCATTGAGGAGATCTACCCCCCAGACTCTTCCCCTTCTGGAGAGATTAACACCATTTATATGATCTCTTCAACCACTATCCCCTCGTCAACCGATTTGACGACGCAAACTTTCCGTACTGATGAGGAGATTCTTGAGGCCCTCACCACCCCTGATTATCCCTGGGATATGTATCATCGCTCCTTCTTCATCCCAGAAGAATCCTCCTCTAGCACAGCTACCCAATTCACAGTTGAGTCCAAAGACTTCCTTCCCACTAAGGTCGACTGGTTCAAGGACCCTATTCCTGCTCCTGATGCTTTCGAGGAGGGTAACATGGCCAACATCTCACCCGTCATCCATATAGATATCTCTGACCCCCCTGGCGTCAATGAATGCATCACTTTAGGAGCCTTCTGCAGTAAACAAGAGATTGAGGAATACAAACAACTCTTCAAAGAATTCCGTGATGTCTTTGCCTGGTCCTATACCGAAATGCTTGGTCTTGACCTCGCTATCATAGAGCACCACCTTGACACCTCTGCGTCAAGGGGCATAATAGATTACCCCGACCCTGGGATAGGGGGCATGATCAATCACTTTGACCCTGCCCCATCACATTTATCTCAGCACATCAATGAACCCATCGTTCAAACCAACACACATGTGATCCACAATCACAAACCCCATGCACATAACATGGGGGCAAGTCATTAACCCTTCTCACTTTTTCACACTTGTGATCTCAACCATTTTTGAGGTCACATATCACTTGTAGATTTGATTTGATACGCATAGTTCTTTCCTTTGACCATTCCGGAGTCCTTATGACCTCCGTTTTTCGCACCATTTGCACTGTCGGATTCATTTTTCCGAGCTGGTGATGATGCTTGAGATCATTTCTCGCTCTCACCCCCCCGATTTTTCGGGTATTTTTCCAAAACGCCCTCGCTACCTCGGTGCGCGTGCCACATCGGCCGTTACCCGTTTTTCACATCCTTTATATCGCTGGATTCATTTTTTCGAGCTCGTGATGATGCTTGAGATCATTTCTCGCTCTCACTTGGTACAATTTCAACATTGTGTCTCGACACCTTGCTGCCTCGGTTTGCGCGCCACATTGACCGCCATCGGATTGTTCCACTTTTGCACATGAGCCATTCACTCCTGTCATACTGCAAATGTTTCGTTATTTTGCTACCATTTCATCTACCCCGCAAGGAGGCCCACCAGTGTTCCCCCCTACCCTCGTTCTTGGTCACCATTATTGATCCTTGATTGAACACTTCCTCCTTGCCTGGCCATTCCTTTTGTTCGGTATAATTTTATCCCTTTTTCGGGCCGGACAAGTCCTTTACGAAAAAGGCACTTAGGGAGTTTCCGTTAAGCTCTTTTCTGACTCCTAAAAGAATAAAAAGATCGCCGAGCAATCTTGCTTCCTTTCATGCTCGCTAAAGTACCTGAAAGGGCGTCTATCTGGTATAAGTTTACCCCTTTTCCGGACCTGGTAGACTAATTACGAAAAAGGAATACTCTAGTCACACCGGCTAGAAGAGTTCTTCATTGCATCCTTTTATGCTTCTTTGGGCCTTGGAGACTAAATCTACGAAAAAGCAACCCCCTGGAGTCTTCTTACTTGCTTTCAGACTCTCTAAAATTGAAAGCAACCACGAGCATGAACTGTCCTGGGCTCGTAAAATCCACCCGACAGTACCATTTCATCATTTCAGAGCCTTCTTATCGCTTTCAGACTCCTTAAAATTGAAAGCAACCACGAGCATGAACTGTCCTGGGCTCGTAAAATCCACACGACAGTACCATTTTACACACACTTCTTCTAGTTCCTTAACCCATGAAGAAGTTTTCCCCCCGTGCCTCCTGGCACTTTGATCTATCATCTCGGCAGCACCCCCAATCAGGTCGCCTTTGTTCAGAGTATTCTGCGGTCTCCTGCCATTTTACCCCAGCTTGAGTCTCCCTCAGACCAATCATCTCCCCCAATCCAATACAGCTATGATCCCTCTCCCCTTAGTCAGTTTCATATGCTGCCAGATCATTCCCATTATCATACTCTGAACAAAGGAAGTTTGAGTCCATCCACTCTACTTGCCCAGTTGTCCCCCCACAGTTTATCAGTCCTGCCATCAGCACTATCACATTTCGGTCTTGTACCTCGCGCTCCTGTCAAGGAAACATCATTGCCTTGATAGTTGCAGGTCTCCCTCTGTCGACGACAGCTCCTCTATTCCAGAGGATAGGCCCAGAGGTCCCTACGCCTTGGACTTATCACCATCTGTGGTAAGTGCCTACGGATCATTCTGAGAGGAGACATCATTGCCTCTCCGAGTGGTTGTTCCTCACATGCTCGACTTCAGCACCTTGATCGCATCGTTGAGGATCGCGTAGGATTATATCCCATCAGTTTTTAGTCGAAGACCCCGGATTTCCCCCGACTCTAGCACATTGGTGAGTCACTTTGGAACGCCCAGTTATATGTTCCCGTGGATGTCCGGGCTGCGTTGTCGATTGTATTCGGAAGCCATCCAGTTATATGCTTCCTGGAGTACCCATTTCAGTTCCAGCTCAGTGTACCATTGAGGTTATTGACCCCAGTCACTATGATCCAGCAGCTCATCAGTTCCTTTGGTACCACACTCAGTAGCACTGTTGATTGTTCCAGTGCACCATTTATCCAGATCACACATGATCAGCTCAGCAGTATGTCCCAGATTTGTGTCCCCTCTGGACTCTTATGATGTACACAGTGATCATGTATCTTACAGGTCCCCCTTTTTTGGGCCTCACAGTTATGTTTATGTATCTTGATACGAGCATGGGTATGCCCGCCTCGTCCATATATTGAGATTATTCCTCATTCAGTATTTGAGGTCATGTATATTTCAGGTCCCCATTTTTTGGACCCCATTGTTATTATGTTATATCCTGATACGAGCATGGGAATGCCCGCCTCGTCTATATGATCAGATGATTCCTCATCCATTATTGAGGTTATGTACTTTCAGTTCTTGCAGTTGTTCAGGATCGTTGTTCCGGGCTTCAGTTTGTTTCTTCTCTTCTCTCCACATCCCAGGAAAACCATTCATGACTTATGATGTCCATCGGCCATACGATGAGCTCCTGCCCTCGCACATCAGGGGGCAATCTGTTAACACCCAAAAAATGTTCACTACCTCATCTACCACATTATATGGCTCATTTGTCCATTTTTCTACCATATTTCCCTTAAAAACCCCAAAAATCCCACTAAAAAGCCTCCAAAAGGCCTAAAATGCTCCAAAAGGCCACAAAACCATCAAAATAGCCTAAAAAAGGCTAAAAAACCCTCTTTTTCCTCTAAAAATAGCAAAAACCCCTAAAAAGGGAATAAAAAATATAAAATAATGAGGAAAAGGAGAAAAAAAACCCTATACAGCTGCCCAAAACCATGTGTTTCCTAAAACCATGGGTCAGCACTCCACCACTAAAAAACTATAAATAGGTGATGGAGATCCCTTATTCCATATCCACAATCACAAGCACCCTTACTCTGCCAAAATCTCTCTCGAAACCCTAGTTCACCATTGAACTACTTTCACCTTGAGAGCCACTTTTGGCCCATTCCCACCATTGGAGAAGGAGAAGGAGCATATTGAAGCTTGGAGCATCCTCTTGGACACTGCAAAGGGCTTCATCAAACCTTCACATTGAAGGTAATATCAATACAAAAAACCCATTATTCAAATTTGTTGTTTATGTTTCATGCATGTTTTAGAAGTAATTTAATTTCTGTTTTAGCTTAATTATTTACATTTACTGAACTGCTACTAAGGAGTCCATTCTCCTTAGTAGGTGCTCATTTGCACAAGCTAGGGGTAAAACCCTAGCTACAAAGACATTTAAAAATGTATACCTTTTGTTATATGGACCTAGAAGTTTGTTAGTAAGACATTTAAAAATGTATACATTACTGGTAACTTTTGTATTAATTTTTTAGGCTACCCTCAAATAATATTTTTTACCTTGAGCTCACTGATAACTTTTGTATTAATTTTTGAGGCTGCCGTCAAATAATATGTATTAATTTTTGAGGCTGCCCTCAAATAATATATTTACCTTGAGCTTTGAAACAAATTGGAGTTTAAATCTATGTGATGTTTTATGCGAATTGAAATGTAAGAGGTTTATAGTTGGGGAGATTTCAAGCTCTCAATTTATTTGGATGAAAGGTAAAAGAGTATTTTAATTTATTAGATTTTTTATTATTTTATAAAGTCTACGCTAATGAATATTGAAAAGACAAATTTAGAGTATTTTTATTTGATCATTTTAACATTATACAATTAATTGATTTTTTAAAATCAAAATTAATATATGTTTATTTCTTAATATTCATAACTTATAGATTGAGTTAAAAAGCATTGAGTTTCAACATAGTAATATAACCCAAAATTTGCCCTAAATCCATAATAGCTTATAATTGTATGTATGGTAAACAAATTTAGTTTAAAGTTTATTTTAAAAAATATAGAGAAATTATAGAAAGAGTATTTATGATCAAAATTGGATAAAAAGGTTAAATTAGCAATTTTTTCCAAAATTTGAAAATTAAGGTTTTGTGTATTTATTATTTAACTTTTATTATAAATGTTATTAAAAATTAAGAGTAGTTTTTAATTGAAAATTTCATTATGGAAGAATAATTTTTTAATTAAAACTTCATAATTGAAAGGTTAATTTATCATCAAAACTTCATTGTTGACCGTTTCAATTTTAGAGAGAAGGTTCTTTGATGAGGAGTATAAGAACCAAAAACGTCAAAAAGAAATTTTACAACGAGCAAAAATGAATCTAAATTCCAACCTTGCTTCCAAGGCATATAATGATGTGTATGCCATATTTGATCTATTCCATATTAAGTTTTAAGTTTTTATTTTATAAACGAACATCTTTCATAATATTTTATTTTATGAGCGAAATGGATTTTTTTAAATACTTTCATTAATTTTTTTATTTTATGAGCGACGTGAATTTATTAATAGCCGACATAATATAATTTATTACTTTTTACTCTTTTTTTTTACTTGTATAACGTTACAACATCTCCCTCATATTCGTGTGTAACCTTACATCCACATACGTTACAACATCTTCCCATACTGACTTTAAAGCACTTCATTTCACTCGGTGCAAAAATTGCAATTCCAACTATTAAATTAAGTAGAATAATGTCACCTAAAAATATTGCAGAAAATGCGACACCGTTTAGTTGAAAATTATTCCATACGCTACTGAAATAAATAGCGCAGCCTAAGCAAAAGGATCTGGGGCAGTCCAGCTGAACTGGTGTGGGCTCGCACAGGTCATTTTCCACACAATAGACGGGAGTCAACTATGGGATAAAGTGATCCTCGGTCGCAGCGCCAGGCTGCATGGGCGGTTCTAAGATTCCTTTGACTGACGGGTAAAGTGAATAAGATCACTGATTTGCCACGACCAACGCCGGCAAATCTGCTCAGCTGTTGTCAAGTTAACTTGGTCAACTTATTCATGGTTGGCAGTTTTATATTACTTTCACTTGATGGTGTTTTGGAGGAATCTTACTTGAGAATCCTAATGCATAAATTTAGGATAAGTATAGAAATTTTAACGGATAAGTAGCAATGTTACGGTATTAAACCAGAGTTGCATATATTTTAGTTTAATATATAATTTCAAATTTCGAGGGGATAGGATATGTATATTTCTATAAATTTTAGCAAATAGTTATGTGAGGGTTCTTTTTCCTACAAACAAGAGAAATTATTATTATTATTATAAATAAGAGTTGTATGCACCTTAATCTTTATGTTTTAATAAACATTTTTAATATCTTTGATACTATTATATAATTATTAAACAATCTAAACAGTCTATGGAATAACTAGTTAACCGTGTCTAACATTTTTTTCACTATTTCCTTATTGAGATCATATGAGTTAGTGAGACGGTCTTCTAGATCCTTCCTTGAATAAAAGCAACAATTCATAAAAATTAAAGTTAGTTGAGAATTGACACATTGTATTTCCTAAAAAGAAGGAAATACATAGAGGTGCAACTATCAAAGTGTTATTTTCACTAAACTTTTATTATATATAAAAAAATATTTTTTGTTACAATTCTACTATAATGTACTAGAAAATAATTTCTCTTACTTCAACATTACTTTACTTTGCTTTTACTTAAAAATAATAAAATTAAATTTCTATAAAGATCTCTACAAGATTTCCATAAACCAATCAAAATGTTCACTTGTGAAAGATTAAATGATACAATAGTTCTTAATTGTAGCTTTTCAAAAGATTTCATCGTATTAAAGTTTACAATTGTTTATCAATGAAATTGTCAATGGGTTTTTTGGAAAAATGTAGAGGCTTATGCCATGTTTAGGAATGTTGAGCCACATTTTCCTTTTCTAGATAAAAAAATGTTTCATTTTACTTTAGCCAAGTCTTTCTTGTTTTGCATAGTAAGTCAGTGACCATACAAAAGTTTTTAAAATATAAATTTATGGAATAAATTCTTCCTTGGCTAACAACAATAAGAGTAATAAACCATGGTGGCAACCAAAACTTTGAAACATAATTTAAAACTTGGCAACAAGGTTCATGGATGGGTTTACCAATAGTCTAGCTTAATCATTTTGACCAACACATAATTCCACGTCATGTGAAGAAATTTGAAAGACAAAAATGACAAAATAGTTCTGAAAACCAAAAAAGTCCCAACGAATCTAAAATTTTCTCTTGGTTGAATAAAGACCATTATATTGGGTTGACCAAGAAATAACTTGAGTGTTATAGCAATAAGCTTTTCTCCATTGAATCTTAGCACAAGAATCAAAATAAAATACATAGATAAAATCCATTTTTCTCTTCACGATGTCCTCATCTAATTGAATTATAGATGAAATCCATTTTTCTCTTCACAATGTCCTCATCTAGTTGAATTATAGATGAAATCCATTTTTCTCTTCACAATGTCCTCATCTAATTGAATTGTGAGAAAATAAGAAACAAAAAAATGGGCATTGATTGACTGTTGACCTTAGATAAAAATTTCTCTCAATTAAAACCCATGAAGCTAGTTATATGTTCTATTAGATAGCAAATCCATCAATTACTAGATAATAAGGGGGTTGATGACTTGCTTAAGTTCAATAAAGATTAAAGGCATTAGAGGTAAATTTGTTGAAAGATATTTAGTTGATGCATCAACAAATAAGCTAAAGACTACTTTGATGAAATTGGGCTCAAAGGAAATTGCTCTAAGTATATAATTAATATAATGCGACTCAACTCTATCATTAAAATTTTTAAAGTATATTTTCAATAAATGATTTTTTTGACCATTAATTCTTTTTCCATCTATTAATAAGTCCCATAATAACAATAACCATCCTTATATAAAAACTCGAAAAGAACTTACCATTCACCCTTTATATTGTGTATTTGTAAGTACTCTTACATAAGAGTAACTTTCTTTATCATATTACAACTATATATATATATAAGATGAATAATGCTATTCATGTCTTTAGTTTTTTATACAATACACTCTTAAATTAAAAAAATATATAAACTATTTTTTTAATATTTATATTCACTTTTTCCTTTTAACTTCAATCTTTTAATACTTCAATTTTCCAATAAAATAGACTATAAACTTAAACGTAGTTATTCACATTGAAATAATATAATTTTTTATTAAAATAAAACAAAATAAATTAACAAAATATAAAGTAAATTAATATGTAAATATAAATTTAATCAAATTAAAAATAAATTAATATAACAAAAATAAATCAATATATGAAAATTTTAAAAATAAATTAACACAATACAAAAGTAAATCAACATACAAAACTGAGGAAAAAATCAACATACAAATATAAAGCTATAAATTTGATAAAATTAAAATAATTAAATAAAAACAAAAAACATTTTAATTCTAACTTCAGAAAACATATTTTATTGGACACTGTTTTACAAAGCATCTTAATTTTAACTTCAAATCTTTTAATTTTATAAAATACTAACTTCAAACTTTTTAATTTTTAAAATTTGTTTGGATTCTTCATAAAATGAGTTTGGATTACAAAGCATTTCAACAAGACTACTCTTGGTGAAATCAATTGTCCTTTTAGAATATTAATTCTATCAAACCATTAATTATCAATCATGCTAAATCTTTTTATTTAAAAGTTGTATGTAATGTCTATGCAGACAACAAAACTTAATCTAACATTGATATTTGAAAGACGAACTACAATAAAGGAAAACTTATTCTATCAAATTTAATCTAACTACTCACACTTAATCACAAATTCTCAATACCATTCCTTAACTCCTCTTTAACTGAATCCAACATAAATCTCTAAATTTAATCAAGTGCAATGATCAATCACATCAACTCAATATAGTCCCTATGCTTCCATGTAGAGATGAATTCAATTCTATGCTATTGATTGGTTATGAGAGTCTAGAGTAGTGTAAACATTAAAAAAAAAACAGAACATATCACTTAACCATGAAAGTGACAAACCAACTCTAATCTACCCAGGTTTGATATAGGTTCAATTACTCAATCTCTGAGACAAAAAAGATGAAAAGCATATAGGTCCTCAGGAACCTTATTTGCTTGTTGCTACGTCATTGGGGCAATTTCTTCCTAAATTGGGAAGTTGAAATTGTCCTCCTCTATAGCTTCCTGGTCCATACTTTTGATAGGCTGGGGAACCATTTTTTGCTAGGGAAGAGAAGTCTTCTCTGTGTCATCCCGAACTCTCTTGAATGCTAGCTATCTGATGGTAGAAGGGATAGGAAAAGAGTAAGTGGCAATATGTCACATCCCCATTTTGGCCCCCTTCGTATTAAATCGGAAATGATGTAAATACTGATATCTAATCATGGTGAGGAGCTCAAGGCCAAGGCCCCACCATTGATTTAGCGTTTATGTATCGGCAATTAAACTAGATGCTTATGACTCTTGTGCTAGATGGGCACAATGTAAATGAGACATCAAGTAAATAAAAATTTTTAATGAAAAAATACCCACAACTAGCTATGCAATGCAACAAAGAGATGGGGCATGATTCTACAAGGAATAGGGAGGGAGATTATTCAAACCCTTGGGCCAATGGTGTTAATCCATGTGTCAATGGGGAAACCCATAAACCACCAACTACCCATTTTGTCTCATGCACCCAATCATTTAATTCTTCCAAGAAATTGGTTAAGGCAGTTAATACCTTGGAAATGAAGAAGTATGGCAGCCAATTTCGTGCATGGGCAAGCCATCAACCTGGAAATTCGTGTTTTTGCTTGTTGGGCAAGAAACCACCCACGAAATGGTGCCTAAAGCCATTCTGAATAGTCAGTCTTCTCTCATTCACGCAGTTGGAGCTAGCTAGGTCTTCCCCTACACGTTTTTCATTCAAATCCTGCATTTTTCCATGCCTGGGAGTTCGTTTTTGCATATACAGTAGCTTGGGAGAGAAGGGGCCACGATTTGGGGACTGTATGGAGGTCGTTTTTGCCCCCAAATGTCCAAGGATGTTTTTCTAAAAACGGATTTGGCTTCCCTGGGTTGTTTCCCAACTTCCCATTTCATTTTTGTGGGTTCCCACGTTTTTCTGAGTTACCTGAAACCCCATCTCATGCATCTCACTATAAAAACGTTTTATCCTGCCCCATAATTGTGTTATGTTGTTGTGTGCATCCTCGTTTTTGGTTTGAACCCATGAATTGAAGTTTTGGAGTGGTAGTGGACAGAAGTGGCTTGATAAACCTAGTGGGGGAGACAACCTCTCAAGAATATCAAGAGGGCTTTGGTTACTCTTCTATGCATACCCTGAGAGCACTAGATAGGGAAGGTATGGCTTGAGGGACTGTATAGCAGTGAAAAGAATACTTCCTTGTGCTGGGTGTGTAGGTATTGTGGGTGCCAAGCTAGATAGATATCGCAAGGTTATCTCTGGCTCTGTGCTGGAGCTCACTAGCTTAGCAATTCTTCCTACCCATTTCCTAGCAGCCTGATAAACCCAATTGCAGATTGGCTTGGCTCATCTTGGTGTATGCTTGGCTATGTGTGAGTCTATTGTTCCCTAGTTCCTTGTAGTAATCATGCCCAGCTCGGGGGTGGCAGTTGTATCAAGAGGTTGATAAGCACCAATGGCCTATGGTTGGGTTGAACGTTGCAGTTGCATAGCCAGTTGCTTGGGACTGCCTTATTGAGATAAGTATTCTCCTGTATTAAATTTGCAATTATCATTTGATGAATATTATGAATGTATGTGGATGTGTTAAATGAATTTACTTCCGCTGTGTTTTCAAATGGTTATGCATTTGCATATGTTCATCTTCTTTTAAATTGAATGTTTATAATGTATGGGACTGGATGCCCAGTTTAACCTCACGATCCTCTCCATCTAGCTGGTAGTATGGGAGGGGACATGACAGAATGGTATCAGAGCTGTGTTGCAGCATTGGGCCTCTATGGGCCAAATCTGATAGCAATTACAAGAAAATTGTTGTCTTATGAGTTTTTGAAAAAAAAATTGGTTTAAGTCTGTTTTTGAAAAAAAATTGTTTTAAGCCGTTTCGGGAGGTCGTCCCGAAATTTCGGAAAGGTTCCGCGAACCTTCCCGCAATTGCGGAAGAGTTCAGTGAACCTTCCCGTTGCGGAAGAGTTCCGCGAACCCTCCTGCAATTGCAGAAGAATTCAGCGAACCGCTCCGAAATAGCGGAGGAAAAATTTTTAAGTGAAAAATTTTCTAAGTGTCGGCGTCGAAAGGAAATATTTTTCGGAAAGAATTCTCTTCCGAAATTGCGGAAGGAATTCTCTTCCGAAATTTCGGAAGGATTCCGCGAATCGTTCCGCAACTGCGGAAGACTTCGCCGAATCATTCCGCAACTGCGAAAGACTTCGGTGAATTGTTCCGCAACTGCGGAAGACTTCGCCTAATCATTCCGAAAAATCACCCGAAACCAGGGAAGCATCCCGCGCAACGGCGAAAGCATTCCGCGAACGGCTCCGAAATTTCCGAAGCCTTCGCCGAATGGCTCCGCAACTGCGGAAGCCTTCGCCGAATGGCTCCGCAATTGCGGGAGCGTTCGGCAAATCACCCCACCATTGCGGAAGCGTTCAGCGAACTGCTCTGCAATTACGGAAGCATTCGGCGAACTACTATGCAATTGCGGAAGCATTCCGCCAAGCGCCCCATAATTGCGAAAGGCTTTAGCCAACCGCCCCGCAGTTGCGAGAGCATATAGTGAACTGCCCCGCAGTTACGAGAGCAATTAGTGAACCGCCCGTCGCGGACGGATTCTGCGAACTACCCGTTGCGACAGGATTCAGCGAACCGCCCGATGCGGCGTGATTCCTACCAAAAAAAAAAAAAAAAAAACGAGGGCGCTGCCCTTGACCCACCCTGTAGTGGCGCAGGGAAGCCACAAGGGGGCAAGCCCCCTTGACCCCCTTTTATTTTTTCCCCCTCATAGGCCGTTGTTGTGATTTAACAAATTATCAACGTAATTTTTTCCCACGTGCATGAAGTAATTTGTGAATTCTGAGAATGTAATGCAGCTAACAATTGTGTTGATGAACACATTTCAGAGAATCACAGTTACAGCAGGGTAACACTCTAGATAGTACAGTGGGAAAGTTTTGAATCTTGGTTGGGCCAAGAAATCATCATCATGGAGGATGCACAGGATCCCTATGAGCCTGGGACAGATGCCATGGGGGAGAACATACAGGTTGAGAATGCTGAAACATAATCTAATGGGAGAAGAAATCAAGAGACCCCTCCAGATGTTGCAGCCACCATGAGAAGCCTAAGGGTGGAATTGCAAAGCTGTAGGGAAGATAATGAAAGGATGATTAAAGCTTAGGAAGAGCAAAATCAGCTGAATGCATCCATGCTACAGAGTTTGACAGATATCCAGAGGCAAATAAACTCTGGGCATCAGATATCAAATCTAGAAAGGGGTGGGAGTAGCTCTAGAAGGAATTTCCACAAGAGGGCCAGTAGTCCAAGAGGAGTTTCTACAGACAAAACATATACTCTAGAAACCTCCTCTAATGAATCATCTGATTCTGAAGAATCCATTGAGGGTTCAAGCTCTTCATCTCGCATGAGCAAGAGGAACAAGCGCTACAAGAACAATTCACATGGGGAATTTAAGAAGGCAAAACCTACTACATTTGATGGAGAGATAAAGTCTAGTCAAGAAGCTGAGGCTTGGATTCTTGGGATGAGAAAGTATTTCCAAGTCCAAGACTACTCGGGAAATATGAAGGCAAGCGTAGCCATCTTCAACTTGAATGGAAGAGCATCTATATGGTGGGAACACACCAGGCAAGTGAAGAAGATCAACGAAAGGAAGATCGTGTGGAAGCAGTTCAAGAAATACTTCAAGAAGAAGTATCTCTCTGATAGGTACTATGATGATAAGATCAAAGAATTCCATGAGCTGAGATTGGGACAATCGACCATGGAGGAATATGCAAACAAGTTCTTGGAGCTGCTGAGGTATGTTAAGTATATTCGAGATGATAAGGTCGAAATTCAGCGTTTCCTAAGTGGAATTCCCCAGTCATATAAAGACAGAATTGAGTTTGATGAACCTCGAACTCTAGAGGAGGCCATAAGAAAGGCCAAGTATTGCTTTGATCAGAGCAGAAGCAAACCAGAATTCCATAAGGCATGGAAAGATAGGAAAAATGAAAAGTTTGATCAAAGGAAGAAGGGGTTCAAGCCTCCTCAATTCCGGAATCAACAAAGGAAACCATCACAGGTTGTGACTAAGCCAACTAGGATGATGGGAGACAAGCCAAGAGATCCAAAGGAGCCAAGAGAACCACTTCAATGTTGGGGTTGTGGAGGAGACCACATGCTTAGGAACTGTCCACATTGGAATGGGAATGCGAATCAAGTACACAACATCCAAGGAGCCGGAACTGTGGGTCAAGTGGCGAGAGCAATCCCTAGAATCTATGTAGCAGTAGAAGACCTCCAGGCAGATCATCAATCAACTGTGGTTGAAGTTGAAGGTAAGATTGCTAAGCAATCTGTTTCTATTTTGATTGATCCCGGATCTACTCACAGTTATGTCACTCCTAGAATTGTTGAGATTTGTGCTTTCAAGAAATTAAAGCATAGTAAATCATGGTTAGTTCAACTAGCTACTGGAACCAAGAGAAAAGTTAGTGAAATAGTAGAGAAATGTCCATTAGAGATGGATGGGCTATTCACTTATGCAGATTTGAATATTTTACCACTAGGTTCCTATGATATTCTCATTGGAATGGATTGGTTAGAAGCACACAGGGTTAAACTTGACTGCTACAATAAGACATTTGAATGCGTGGACGAAGAAGGAAACCCGAAGGTTGTAAGAGGCATTCCAAAGGTGACTTCTGTTAGACATGTTTCAGCCATGCATCTGAAGAAGTTTTGTAGGAAGGGATGTCAACTGTATGCAGCTCACGTTTTAGAGGCAGCAGAGAGTGAAACTCTTAAATTGGAGGACTATCGTGTATTGCAAGAATTCAGGGATGTTTTTCCTGATGAGATTCCAGGACTCCCTCCAAAGAGAGACATTGACTTTACAATTGAACTTGTGCCAGGAGCGGCACCAGTGTCTAAGACACCGTACAGGATGAGTACACCGAAATTGCTAGAATTGAAAATGCAATTAAAGAGTTGCTAGAAAAGAAATATATTAGGCCAAGTGTGTCCCCGTGGGGAGCACCTGTTCTATTTGTGAAAAAGAAAGATGGAACACTCAGGTTATGTATTGACTATAGGCAGTTGAACAAAGTCACGGTGAAGAACAAATACCCATTGCCCCGAATTGATGACCTTTTTGACCAAATGAGAGGAGCAAAGGTATTTTCAAAGATTGACTTGAGGTCTGGTTACCATCAGGTAAGAATCAAAGAAGAAGATATTCAAAAGACAGCCTTTAGAACAAGATATGGACACTATGAGTTTGTAGTGGTACCATTCGGTCTCACAAATGCACCAGCTACATTCATGTGTCTCATGAATAATGTTTTTAGCAAATATTTGGACAAGTTTGTTCTTGTATTCCTAGACGACATTCTCATCTATTCTAAGAATGAAGAAGAACATGAAGAACATTTGAGAATGACAATGCAATTATTAAGGGAGCATAAGCTGTATGCAAAGTTGAGTAAATGTGACTTTTATAAAGATAGAATTCATTATTTGGGTCACATCATCTCCGATGAAGGGATATCTGTAGACCCTGAGAAGATTGAAACCATTATGAATTGGCCAACTCCAAGGAATGTGACTGATGTGAGATCTTTTATGGGCCTTGCTGGTTACTATAAGAGGTTTATCGAGGGATTCTCCAAGGTTGCAAACCCGATCACTTCTTTGCAAAAGAAGGGGATAAAATTTGAATGGTCACTAAGATGTGAGGAAAGTTTTCAACGGTTGAAGAATCTTCTTACAAGTGCACCAATTTTGAAGATTGCAGACCCGGAAAAAGACTTTGTGGTGTGTACCGACGCATGCAATCAAGGACTTGGAGGAGTTCTTATGCAAGACAACCACGTGATATGCTATGAGTCAAGAAAGTTGAAGGAGCATGAGAAGAACTACGCTACTCATGATATAGAGCTTGCAGCCATAGTACATGCTTTAAAGATGTGGAGGCATTACTTAATGGGAAGAAAATTTGAGTTAAGGACAGACCATTGTGGACTCAAATACTTGTTTGATCAGCCAATGTTAAATGCTAGGCAAGCTAGATGGTTGGAATTTTTGTGTGAATTTGATTTTGAGATCAAACACATAAAAGGGAAAGAAAAAAAGGTGGCTGATGCACTCAGCAGGAAGGTACATGAAATGTATGTGGCAGCGCTTAGTACTTGCCAACCAAATTTGAAGCAGCAGATTGTTAACCACATGGTTGATGATGAAGTGCATGAGCAGATAAAGGACAAATTGTAGCATCCAGACCTTGGCAAGAAGAATGAAGGCTATCACTTGGAAGAAGGTGGACTTCTTACCTATAAGAATAGAGTCTATATTCCAAATGCGGCAGATTTAAGGAGAATGGTTATGGATGAGATCCATAAAGCTCCATACTCTGGTCACCCAGGATATCAGAAAACAATTGCTACAGCAAGAAAATATTATTTCTGGCCAGGCATGAAGAAGGATGTTGTTGAATACATTTCTAAGTGCATGGAATGTCAGCAGGTGAAGGTTGAACACCAACACCCAGCAGGTTTATTGCACCCAGTACCAATCCCAGAATGGAAATGGGAAATAATTTCCATGGATTTTATTACAGGATTGCCAATGACTAAGAGACAACATGATTCCATCATGGTTGTGGTGGACAAGTTAACAAAGGCAGCACATTTTATACCGGTTAAGTCCACACATAAAGCTGATGCCATTGCAGATATTTTCATGAAGAAAATTTTCAGATTACATGGGTTGCCTAAGGCAATAATTTCTGACAGGGATACCAAGTTCACTTCCAATTTTTCGAAAGGTCTCTTTGCAAATTTGGGTACACAGTTGAACTTTAGCACCGCGTACCATCCTCAAACAGATGGGCAAACAGAAAGAGTAAATCAGGTACTCGAAGACATGCTTCGCATGTATGTAATGGACAAGCCATCCAAGTGGGAGGATTATCTACACCTGGTAGAGTTTGCATATAATAATGGGCAGCAAGAATCATTGGGAATGAGTCCATATGAGGCTTCGTACGGAAGAAGGTGTAGGACACCAGTGACTTGGGACAATCCAGTGAACAGAATTGTACTTGGGCCAGAATTGCTTAAGGAAATGGAACAAGAGGTTGCAAAGATCCGGCAAAATTTAAAAGCAGCGCAGGATAGACACAACAGCTATGCAGATAAACATAGAATACATAAGGAATTCAATGTTGGGGATCATGTGTATCTTAGATTAAGATCAAGGAAGAGTTCCTTGAAGCTTGGGAGTTGTGCCAAGCTATCACCTAGATATTGTGGGCCATTTGAAGTGCTTGAAAGAATAGGGCCAGTTGCATATAGACTTGCATTGCCTGCTGGCACTAGAGCTCATAATGTTTTTCATGTCTCTTTGCTTAAGAAATATGTACATGATCCTAACCATGTGATTAATTGGGATGTGATCTAGGTGGAACCCGAGGGAGAATTCCAAACCGATCCATTGCGCATCCTAGACAAGAAGGTAACATTGTTCCGGAATCGAGCCATCGGATAGGTAAAGGTGCAATGGAAGCACTACGGTCCCGATGAGGCTACATGGGAGCTGGAGGATGCCATGAGGGTGGCATATCCATTTTTGTTCAATTTTGATGAGCACTGAGGACAATGCTAATGTAAGGGGAGGGGTATGTCACATCCCCATTTTTGCCCCCTTCGTATTAAATCGGAAATGATGTAAATACTGATATCTAATCATGGTGAGGAGCTCAAGGCCAAGGCCCCACCATTGATTTAGCGTTTATGTATCGGCAATTAAACTAGATGCTTATGACTCTTGTGCTAGATGGGCACAATGTAAATGAGACATCATGTAAATACGAATTTTTAATGAAAAAATACCCACAACTAGTTATGCAATGCAACAAAGAGATGGGGCATGATTCTACAAGGAATAGGGAGGGAGATTATTCAAACCCTTGGGCCAATGGTGTTAATCCATGTGTCAATGGGGAAACCCATAAACCACCAACTACCCATTTTGTCTCATGCACCCAATCATTTAATTCTTCCAAGAAATTGGTTAAGGCAGTTAATGCCTTGGAAATGAAGAAGTATGGCAGCCAATTTCGTGCATGGGCAAGCCATCAACTTGGAAATTCGTGTTTTTGCTTGTTGGGCAAGAAAACACCCACGAAATGGTGCCCAAAGCCATTCTGAACAGTCAGTATTCTCTCATTCACGCAGTTGGAGCTAGCTAGGTCTTTCCCTACACGTTTTTCATCCAAATCCTGCATTTTTCCATGCCTGGGAGTTTGTTCTTGCATATACAGTAGCTTGGGAGAGAAGGGGCCACGATTTGGGGACTGTATGGAGGTCGTTTTTGCCCCCAAATGTCCAAGGACGTTTTTCTGAAAACGGATTTGGCTTCCCTGGGTTGTTCCCCAACTTCCCATTTCGTTTTTGTGGGTTCCCACGTTTTTTTGAGGTAGCTGAAACCCCATCTCATGCATCTCACTGTAAAAACATTTTATCCTGCCCCATAATTGTGTTCTGCTGTTGTGTGCATCCTCGTTTTTGGTTTGAACCTGTGAATTGAAGTTTTGGAGTGGTAGTGGACAAAAGTGGCTTGATAAACCTAGTGGGGGAGACAACCTCTCAAGAATATCAAGAGGGCTTTGGTTACTCTTCTATGCATACCCTGAGAGCACTAGATAGGGAAGGTATGGCTTGAGGGACTGTATAGCAGTGAAAAGAATACTTCCTTGTGTTGGGTGTGTAGGTATTGTGGGTGCCAAGCTAGATAGATCTTGCAAGGTTATCCCTGGCTCTGTGCTGGAGCTCACTAGCTTAGCAATTCTTCCTACCCATTTCCTAGCAGCCTTATAAACCCAATTGCAGATTGGCTTGGCTCATCTTGGTGTATGCTTGGCTATGTGTGAGTCTGTTGTTCCCTAGTTCCTTGTAGTAATCATTCCCAGCTCGGGGGTGGCAGTTGTATCAAGAGGTTGATAAGCACAACTGGCCTATGGTTGGGTGGAACGTTGCAGTTGCATAGCCAGTTGCTTGGGATTGCCTTATTCAGATAAGTATTCTCCTGTATTAAATTTGCAATTATCATTTGATGAATATTATGAATGTATGTGGATGTGTTAAATGAATTTACTTCCGCTATGTTTTCAAATGGTTATGCATTTGCATATGTTCATCTACTTTTAAATTGAATGTTTATAATGTATGGGACTGGATGCCCGGTTTAACCTCACGACCCTCTCCATCTAGCTAGTAGTATGGGAGGGGACGTGACACAATATCCTTGCCACGTGGCTCAGAGAGCGTCGAAATCCCGTCCTCTCCTCCAGTTGCCATCGAATTGTCCATACCTCCCACTGGGCCGATGCTGCTTCCACTGCCTGCATGAATGCCTCCTATAAGGCTACCACCTTCCCAACTCCCTCCAGCATGACTTTCGCCGACCCAACTCCCCCCAACGTGACTGTCGCCGACCTGAATCTCACCACCATGGATTCATCCCGTAAGGTTCCTTCCTGCATGGCTGCCCCTGGAAAAAATATGGCCTCCGGAGAAGGATTCCAGAGAGCAGGCCAAGCCATCCAGCAAGGTCGTGTGATCTTTCAGAGACTGAGTGATTTCTCTGGCTCTATCCCAGTTGGTCTCTGTATCTTTCACGAGGGCTCCCAACATGTTTTTGACGAGCCAGTAGTGATTAATGCACCCATAATTTTTCCTCAAAGAGAGGTGATCGGCCAGTAGACGAGCTTCCCAATTGTCGATCATCAGGCAAACCGGAATGGAGACGCCTTCTCCATAGCCCTTTAAGGAGATAAAGTCCTATTGACCTCCAATGCGACTAGTTCTCCCTCTACGAGACCTAACTCTCTGTCTATACATGGAGTCACGACACGACCAAGAGCCGAATACAAAACCAAAGACGAGTTGTAGATACCTGCAGCTATTCGAGTGGGAGTGACCTGGGGAAGCACATAGAGGATGCAAAAAACCACCCTGCCATGCTGCTTTAACCTGAGCCCGTGGGACGCCATGGCCATCACACGAATGAACATCAAGTCACTGGTATGCAGAGAGCCGAAAAAAGCTGGCTAATGCAACATGGAGAGATTGTCTGGAGCAAGCTAGGGTGAAGATCCCATGGCTCATAAATTGTCGTCACCTCCTCCACCACAGAAGAGTCTAGTAGCTTGGAAAGAGATGGGATTTCCGCATGTCATGGGCCATGAGACACCAGCATCCGGGTAAGAAAAACACACCATTAAATCGCACTTGATAAATAAATAAATTGTACTTATGAAAATAAACTAGAACACACAATATAAACAAAAGAATACTATCTTGCATAATGCTCTCATCTCATGGAGCGAGCTCTTTCTCCCAAGAAGAGAGTAGCAAACCAAGATCTATAACATCATAAAATAAACTAAATTAGACTAAATAGAAAATAAAAGAACTACAATATACATCAACACAAGATCTTGAGAAAGATAATCTATTCCATCATGAATTGAATAATTGCTCTAAGAGTCCCTCCTTAGAATGGAGAAGTAGCTCTTATTTATAAATGAGTTATTCATAACAAATAATAAATGAAGATCCAAAATATCCTCAAGAAGATCCACAATATCCTCATGAAGATCCAAAATATTGTCAACAAATTGCTAATAATTCGGATCTCAAAACTAATTCAAATTATGCAATCCTCATTAATGAGTCTCCTCTTTATGAATGCAAAAGTTGATTCTCCCTAAAACAAATAGTTGATCCATTAATTAATTTTCTTCAAAAACATTCGCACAACTACTTAAATCATTTTTATAGGTATTTTGTTCCATTTACATAGCCAACGTACCTTCCTCAAGTATCTTTTGGTAATTTTGGAGGATCTGCAACTAATGGATTGGCGATCTGTAGTCACAAAATGCGAAAATATTGTAAGTGTCTTGCAACCTCCAAGAAAAAAAAATTATCCAAAAATGCAAGTTGGGTTTTGGCCAAAATTTATATGGGTGTAAAGAGTACATTTATGCTTCTCCTGACCAAAAAATGGAGAAACCCACATCACTTTTTTCGAGAAAAAGAGAAAATAGTTGTAGGTGACTATGCTTGATTTCTTGAAAACCGTGCATTGGATTGAGATGAAACTTACTAGACTTGTTCTTCCTTTTTTAATGCTTGTGATTACGAATTTTCATAGATATCCAATTCACCATTTAAAATATATGACTGAATAAGTTTTTACACTTTTATAGTAGGTTGTGAACTTCTTAAATAGTGGCAACAACCAAAATGAATATTTTACCCGTCCTAATGTAAATGAAGAGAATCACAAGTTGGAATAAATCAACTTTAGATATAAGCTCTTGCACATACATGACACCATAAGGTTAAATAATTCTCTTCTCTTGGCATAACCTTATAACCCAAAACATTGCTCCATTGGCTGGCTGCCACAAGATTGTTGTAAAGGTTTACCATCTCCCCCAAATGGAGTGCTCAAAGTAAACATTTTGATTGTCATCATAACAAAAAGTAAGCATTCTAAGACCGATTTGAAAATTTGTTGCACAAATAATTATATGATACCAGGTGGGCATGAAAACATGGGAATTGGAGGTGTTGTTCAATCATCAAAGCATAAACACATTGGATAATAAATCTGTGTTTCCACTGTTGTCTTAACATTTCTCCAAATGGCATAATGATTCCATAACACATGCCCGGATGTTTCCACATGCATGATACAAACCCGCTGCTAATTGTTGTTTATTTCCTACAACCACTACAAGAGCGTTGAGTGGGGACATACCAAGGGCTTCCATAATTGAAATCAAATTAAAAAGGCTTTCCAACTGGTTATTGTAGAGCGTTGCTTATTGTTAGCACTTTTCACAGATTTGAAAGAAAAGAATACTGAAAATAAAATTTGGATCTGCTTCCATCATTCATAAATCGCAGGAGTAGCAACAATTATTGTCATCATTCCAATCAATGTATCCTGCAACATGATAGGCGCAATTATACATCATGAAAATGTCTTGGATGAATTCAAAGACTTGGCTCAACCATAGAAAAATACTTCGAAATTGGATTTCCCGTTTTTGATTTCTCATAATACGCAACACATTAAGGATCGGTCTAGAATCCACACAATATTGCAACCTGTCATTACTGAGGTGAAACTCTGACGAAAATTGAACACATCCTTCATTACTGTTGCCACAATTTTCTAAAATCCAACCAATGCAATATGACTATCATCAAAACTTTATTGACTGCTGAAAATTATCATTCTTCTTATTGCTGTATATTGGTAGGATTGCTTCCAAAATGGTTTTAGCCGAAAATTCCGATTGATTAGGAAAGTATCCAAAAGGACCGAAATTCTAAAAATACCATGGATTTTGTGAATGATTTAAGTCACATGAGTAAACCAACCCTTTTAAAGCACGAAGAACCAATCATGTACCATCATTGAAGTTCTTTGTCATTCACAATGGCTTGAAGAGTCGAACCAATATGAACCATTGAAATGAATTAAAAGAGTCATACATTTTTTTTTCCACCTTGTGTGGGATAACAATGTGCTTATAAGGAAATTTATTCTATAGCAGATTATTTTTCTATAGGTTCTTGTGGGGCCACCCCATTCCTTTCTTAAATTGGCCATGGTAGTTGCTACTTCTCTTCTCATTGTTAGTTTTTGTGTGGGAACAATAGAACTACTTCTTACTACTAGTTCTTGTGTGGAAGCAGTAGGAATTCCTATTGTTGGTTCTTGTGTGGAAATAGTAGGGTATTCTTTATCATGCTTATATGTCAAGGGATGTTGAAGTCACTTGAATATGGAAGTAGAGATGAGGTCATGGTTCAAAAGAAGAAATGAAGGGTTTGGATTAATCAAGGATAGTAAGGAATGGAAAAGAATGATGATGTGTAATGGAAGGATTATGATGGGTAATGGTGTGATCATATTGAAAGATGATGTTGTTCTCCTTCCCCCAAATTGAAATATTTTACTACCCTTGGAAATGAGGAGGATGAAGGGAAAAAGGCTCAAGTGATTTTACAAACACAAATCTATAGCATTCAATGAGCTTGATTAATAATAAGGAAAAATAAGCATACCTTCACCTACCCAAGAATGCCATGAAATTTGCAACAACATCCTTTGAAGTACGAGATCTGATATGGTCCACGATGATGAAAACTT
This sequence comes from Larix kaempferi, assembly GCA_027924585.1. NCBI lineage: Eukaryota > Viridiplantae > Streptophyta > Pinopsida > Pinales > Pinaceae > Larix > Larix kaempferi. The sequence goes on from BSBM01000073.1 coordinate 46,955,866, forward strand.
TGCAAGAAGGAGTAGTGTGGAACATGGAACACGATAAACTATAAACTAAAATATAGAGCTGAGAGCATGTAGCTTGAGGAGACTCGGAATAGGGTTTTGATGTAGCAATGAATCTTGGAAATCTTATTCAGAGAGTTACTTGGAAATGTTTGTTCAAAAGATAAAATTGGATGGAATGATTTATTTCTCATGTTATTTGCAAGCCTTGTCCCCCAGCAAGCTGGTTTTCAAATCATTCCAAGGTATGATGGTGCTTGAGACAGTTTTTCATCATCAAATTTTATTTGGGAATGGGGTAGGGTGGCGAGCGAGCTTGGAATTGTAAGTGAGACAAGCTGACTTTATTGTGTGGGTTAGGGATGGATGGAGTAGAAATTCATGGAAGTGATAGAATGGTGGAGGCTGAAGTTGATCTGATGACAGTGGTGACATAAATGATGTTCATGAGAACAAGTTATCAACCACATAAGAAAATGAAATATGTAGGGTGCTTGCACGAAGATGATACCCAAAATAATTGTAATGGCAATGCATGAGTGGTAAAAATCAAAAGCGCACACGTGCTCCCAACACCGTGCACACGCTTTTGGTCTGTAAATTGCCAAACCTCCAATAATGCATCCATGTTGGCAAAAAAGCGTGCATGTGCTAATAACATGCACGCATTATTAACGCGTGTGTGTTAAAAATGAATGTGCACTTCTAAGAACGCACACACTTCTAATAACGCATGCGGTTCTAATAACATGCACACTCTTCTAATAACGTGTGCGTGCTTCTAATAATGCGCATGTACTTTTAAAAATGCGCGCGCACTCTTATTACATTAATGAATAAAATCAGTATTTTGGCCATAACATCTGATCCTAAACTCAGATTTTTATGCTCCTTATACCGTTGGAATGGGTTTTTCGAGGCCTACAAATTTGTAGCTATAAGTTTTTCATGATTATGCATGGTTTGTTTTTTTATTTTCAAAAAAATAAATCTACGACACATTTTTCATTTTCCTATCTTAGGCATAGTCAAGGGAGGGAGGGATATTGAGGGAGGGAGAGAGAGAGAGAGAGAGAGAGAGAGAGAGAGAGAGAGAGAGAGAGAGAGAATCATGGATGGTAGGATGGAGAGGGAAGAATTGAGAGGAAGAGGGAAAGAGAGATGGTTAAAGAGTGGGGTATAAAGGGACAGAGAGAGAGGTGAAGGGAGGGATGGTGAGAGAGAGTGAAGGATGGTGGAATAAAGAGAGACAGAGAGAGAAACATATAGAGAGGGAGGGGAGGAGTGAGGTAGTGAAGAATGGAGGGTGACAAACAAAGTGAAGGAGGGAAGGAGAGGGAGGGAACGAGGCTTGGAGAGAGAGAGAGAGAGTGAGAGAGGGGGAGGGGGGGGGCTAGGAATTGAGAGAGAGTAAATGATGTGTGTGAGAGTTTGAGAGAGAGAGAGAGAGAGGTAAACAAGGACCAAGGTGGGGTTTAGGAAGCATTTGATGCAAGAAGGGAGGTAGGGAGAAATGGAGGATGAGGGAGAGAGAAATAAAGTGAGAGAGGGGGGAGAAGAGTGATGGAGGGAATGAGGAAGGGCACGTAGGAGACAAAGTGAGGTAGGGAGGGAGTTATAGGGATGAAGAGAGAGAGGGGGGGGCATAAGGTGGGATTAAGAGAGATATCAATGTAATGAGAGAGAGAGAAAAGGGGGAAGGGAGGGTGGAATAGTGATTGAAGTAGGGAGGGAGTTAAAGGGTTGGGAAATGAGATAAATAGAGATCAGTGGAGTTGGAGGGAGGCAAGGGGAAAATTGATGGAGGGAGAGATTCAAGGGGTGGGAGTGAGGGAGCGAGAGTGAGAGGCAGGGAGTCAGGGGGAGGGAGTGGGGGGGGGGGGGGGGAGGGAGTGGGGGGGGGAGGGGGGGAGGGATAGATCAATGGATGGAAATAAGGAGCATGAGAAGGGGTGTGTGTGTGTGTGAGAGAGAGAGAGAGGGGGGGAGGATGAAAGGTGGGTGAGTTCAAGAGAAAGGGAGGGAGGAATAGAGAGAGAGTGTGATAATAGGTGGAATAAATACACACACACACACACACACACAGAGATTGGGGTTAGGGGTTTAGAGAGAGATTGGGGGTTTAAAGAAAGAGGGAGAGATATTGGGGGTTAGGGGTTTAAATATATACACACACACAGATATATTGGATGTTAGGGGTTTAGAGAGAGAGAGAGAGAGAGAGAGGGTTAGGGGTTTATATAGATATATATGGAGAGAGAGGGGGTGGATGAAAGATGGGTGAGTTTGAGAGAAGGGGAGGGAGGGAGAGAGAGGGAGTGTGAGATGTTAATTTTTGAGCATTAATTCAACATACTCTAGGATATTTACTAAGAGAATAATATGTACAGCATATCAAGTATAAAAATGCATATCAATCACACCAAGCAATCACATGAGACAACAGACACACAAAGTTTCACTGGGGAAAACCATAAAGATGAAAAACCCCACAACTTCCTCAGAGATAGAAAGAGCAATGATACAACTAAAGTACAAGAGATAGTCTTCTACTAGTAGCTGCTACTCCTCCTCAACTAGTGCACCACTTTTTGAGTGATGTAGGAGTGAGATAGTGAGATGAACAAATAGAGATCTCCCGCTCTCTATTTATACTTGTTCCGACTTGCCTAATACAGTAGCAAGGCCGACTTCTCTAGAAGAGTCTAATAACCCATGGTTACATTAATACGGGCCAACCCCACACTTGGTGGTTTAATAACCCATCACAGCAAGTTACGACACTTGCGACACTTGTCAATACAAATGATGACACTTCCGCATAGAGAAATAATAACATCTCTATAGGAGTACAATATACATGGGTGAAATACATTCCGAAGTTACATATACATCAACACTCCCTCTTAACTAGGAAGGTATTTCTCGACATAGATCTGCTAGCACAAGTTTTCTTCTCTGGATCATCGTCAGCGAATCATCATCCTCGAATCATCATCATCGTCATTGCTGCTGCTATCTCAATCAATCTCCAATCTACTCGTCATAGGAAGTTCTACAGAGCTAGTCCTTTTTCATACTGGATGTAGGCCCACCACTTGTAGGTCTTCATCATCACTGGCCATACTGTGGAATCCTTAGGACTGATTACATGCATCAACAAAACCTCGAAAGAGCAACCCAGGATTGCTTATGAGCTTACTGCTCAACCTATCGGATCTCCCAGGATCTTTTACATGTTGACCTTCACAAAACCTACTCAGAGAATCCCAGGATGTTATGAGCACACTGCTCTACCTGTCTAGATCTCGATAGAGCATCCCAGGATGTTACGAGCACACCGCTCTACCTATCCGGATTTTAAAGGATCTTTTCTATGTGAAATTTTGCAAAACCTACTCAGAGCATCCTAGGATGTTATGAGCACACCACTCTGTCTGTCTAGATCTCGATAGAGCATCCCAGGATGTTACGAGCACACCGCTCTACCTGTCCGAATTTTAAAGGATATTTTCTATGCGAAACCGTAGCAAAACCTACTCAAAGCATCCCAGGATGTTACGAGCACACCGCTCTACCTGTCTGGATCTCAATAGAGCATCCTAGGATATTACGAGCACACCGCTCTACCTATCCGGATTTTAAAGGATCTTTTCTATGCGAAACTGTAGCAAAACCTACTCACAGCATCCTAGGATGTTACGAGCACACCACTCTACCTGTTTGGATCTCGATAGAGCATCCCTGGATATTATGAGCACACCGATCTACCTATCCATATTTTAAAGGACCTTTTCTATGCTACCTGCACAACCTATCCATGGCCATAGAGTATCAACTCGATACTCACTATACATCATCCTGATGTACATCATCACATGATCAACCTAATCATCATCATAACATCAACCTGATGCATATCATCTGGAGAAACATCCTAAAGCTCGTCATCTGTGATCATCCTGATCACCATCATAGCATCATCCTGATGCATATCATCTGGAGCAACATCCTGAAGCTCGTCATCTATGATCATCCTGATCAAACAATATATCCATCTGATGCATACAAAGTATCTACCTGATGCATATCATCATACATGATCTACCTGATCATACAACACATCCGCCTGATATACATAATGCATCCACCTGATACATACATAAGTACATGATCTACCTGATCATACAATGCATCCACCTGATCATATCAAGCATCCAACATGATGTGTCACATACCCCAATTTTATTAAAATAATGTAATTATTTTTAATATTCCTGAGAACATTATGTTAAATTTAATGCTAAGTAGGAAGGGATGACTCAGCAGAGTCTCCAGAAATGGAATGTAAAATCTGAATAATTATTATTAATAAATAAATTATGGAGACAACAGCATGGGAGAGCTGTTAAAAGAGGTTACTGGTCTAACTGGTGGATGGAATTAGGTGGAAGGACAAAAGACAAGTGGCAGCATCCTCAAACACTTCCTGAGTTGCAGGTGGCAACTTCCCTATATTTTGGGGTCATGATTCCCCAAGAAAGTGGAATTTGAGCAGGTGGCTCATTAATGACAGTTAGCCCAACTAAGACCTAGGCAATCTTTTAAATACTACTCAATGAACTGAGCTGGGGGTTCAGCAATTGTTCTAGAGGGAGAATACATTCAGATGAATGCTATTCAGGAGTCCCATTGAGGAAGTGAGAAACAGTAAGGAAGTGTTTTGAGCAGGAAGTTGCAGTAACTTGGTTCCAGTATAGCTGTTTTGGCTGAGGGGATTATTGGCCGTACTTGGATTCCAGCCAGTTAGACCAGAGCAAGCTCGGGGGTCCTGAGAAGTGCTGTCTGGGCACTCTCCAGGAATTGGTAGGGAGGAACAGCCTCCCATTGCTGTTATTTTCTACCATCTACAGGTTCTGTCACTCTCCCTGTTGATTGGTTTAAATTATTTTTCTATGAGATAAACTAGTACAACTATGTATTGATTGGGTTCAACTTCAGGAAATCATTATCTGTACTTTCCTTTGGTATAAATTTCAGAATGCAGATGTTTTAGAAGTGTTCCTGTTTTTATTTAAATAGAGTATATTATTTTATACAGAACCTATTTTTCACTGTTACAGTTAATAAACACTGTGTTTATGCATATGCTAGAATTCCTGTTATTAGTTTAATAATAGACAGAAATATTGATAATAGATAATCCAGATTTATAACTATTAAACAATCATAAGAACAAATCTAGACAAATCCTAGTGTTTATTTTGAGATAATTCCTATCAGAATAACCTATCTGTATATATATATGTATTGTATATTTTAGTAAACTTTAAGTTACAAGTCTTTCCTATATCAGGTTAATAGATAAACAAAACTCATTTAATATATTATTTATACTCAGAACATGTCTGACAGTTATCGATTAATAAAAAGGTGACTGTAACAATATTTCATTGTTACAAGTTTTCACAAAATCTTAAACATTTACACAGTAGTCAAACACAGACACTAGTAACTGTAGATTTTTATTTGCTTGCTATCTAGTCTTAGAACACAGTAGCCATGTCAATATAATCGAAATAACAGAGTGGTTTTTAAACAATACAAACATATTAATACAACAGAAAAACTGTCGACTAACACAGTCATCATTGGCTGATTACAAACCATCTTAAATTACACACAGCATTAATATTATTCAGTACAAACATCTCCCTTGGAGTAGTTCCCAAACCCTACACGGCCGTAGCCATACAATATCTCTACAACAGACTGAAAAACAAATGAAAGAATGCCTTATATGGCAGACAGACTTACAGTATCTTATTACATAGTTCTATGTTTATATTATTTCATCCACAGTGGCGTTTAATAACAATACAAGAATCAAAATAAACTTTGTTATAATTCTTTTCCAGTCGCTATCAAGTTAACAAATTCCATATATATTTATGGAACACAAAATAGAACCTCAACTCGCATGATTTAACCCTACACTATTCAACTATTACAGACACAGTCGAGAAACATCCACTATCGTCATTTAATACTACAAATCGAAGAAAAACGCAGAGAGATAATTATAGGGTTACATCATAACAGAGTTATCATCCATTGCAGGTATCGCAGAACCCAGTTATCTTTACATTCAAACACATTCTAAATATTTTAAACAAAACACGAAAATGAAACACGGCCGTATCAGGCCAGTAATATATTAAATATAAATCTTATACAGCGAGAATTGAACCCTATGCTTAGCCATTATCGGAACCATAACCAAAACCCTGGCCTCATACAGTTGGCCGGGAATGGCTCTCCATAAATTTTAACAGGGTTTTAAAACCCCATTTCATTTCAAACAAAACAATTTCATACATATGACTGCACCTACGAACATCAGGTCGATAATGACCTCAACACACAGGAGTTTCCCTCCAAGACTCAACCCTAACCACAAAAACCAGCAAAGGAAGAGACAGCCGTGGATAACCAGGCTTACCGGAGAAGCCTGCGCGGGTGACAAAGCCCTGTACACCTTCAAGAGCCGCGCGACCTGCATTTAACGAATGCCGAGAGATATTAATACCCTGTCTATGCCGAGAGTTTGATTAAATATAAAAACAACACTTGCTTAAAACAGAAATTGCTTACCTGAGTATTGTAACTGTGGAAAATCTGAAAGCCACCGGTGGAAGCAGGCACTGAAACCCCAACCCTCGTCGGGTGAAGGAGCAAAGCACACCCTCGTAACCTTTCAATGACAGCCGTGACAGAAAATCCTTGCAGTCGAAACCCTTACACTGGATTTGAAACCGTCATTAAGCACACCCAAAACCCAATGCTTGAACCCTCTCACAACATTAAGGACGATAGAGAAACTCTATCTCATATCCGCACCAGTACAGTAAAGTTTTGTAAACAGCAGAGACTTAAACAAAGAAGGAACAACAAGACCACGATACAATGAAAACCATAGCAAACTCCATGACCAGAGCCGAAGACTCATCTCGCTACAGAATGGAACCCCGAGGCCATAACCATCACACTCTGCATATTATTACAGGGCTTCAATACGAAACTCATACAGGGAGGGTTTCATCCTTAGGACCCGAGCCCGAAGGCGACTACAATAATCTGTAGGGTTTACAAAATCCGCTTATATATCACAAATTGCATGGAGGAGAGTGAACCACGTAGCATCCAAATAAATCAACGTAGCATGGGTCGAGACCCTATAGTTTCCATTGCCAACCAAATCATTATACCCCGATTTTCCCAAATCATTACATATGTAAGTCAACATACAAGATAACAATGATATATATAATCATTTGGCACAAAGTGCATGCCTTGCAAATGAATCATCGAGATTTCCAAGCATTTGGAATGCATAATCACTACAACGATATAAAAGAGATATAGTCAATTTAAACCATAAGTTTATGATCAATACAACCTAAATACTATATAGAATACAAAGCTTGCCAACGTATGGAAATATCAAGATTTTTACACAATCAATTTATGATATATATATATTAAACCAAATCATAGACTAATGCTATGAGCATGCTACATTCTCATGACCATTTAAGTAATAAGGTAGTTAACCTTAAATAAAATACCTTGATATTTAACCCTGGAAATGTTACCAAGTCTATCCGACATTTTACATAATTGCTATCATATACACTCGTCGGAATTGCTACCAATACTATTGTAACAGTAAACAATATTTGAATAATAAATCTCTATTAATAAGATGATTGAAATAGAGCTTCATCTACAGGTTCCCATCGTGAAAGTAGTTAAAATCCATGCACAGTCATGTGACAGAAATAAACTTTAAAGTTGACATTTAACATTGCAGTATAGTCGAATATAATGGAATAATGCTAGAGGCGTCACTCTTGCACTTACAATTATTATTACATGGAAAAACAGTAAATCATAGGTATTTAAACGACAATAAGTCACTTGGTGCTATGTCGCCTTACGTAGATGATAATTTATGATACAAACAATTGTTCCATCGCTAGTTACAGCAGTAACATCACATAATATTTATAAAAACAATAATTATAACTGAACAGTGTAATCTATCGCAGAACATGTGGATACTATCTGCATAAGAAATATCTTGACGATCTTTTAAGTTGTAAGTACAGGGAATATTGATGCTCACCAAGTTCAACCAACGGTGATCCTTACTTCGCTGGCACACCTGAGAAATAAAAGACGACATATGCATTAGCTCGTAAGCTAAGTAAGCCAGTCAACTACGACTAGCTCTTCCCTTGCGGTTCAAAACAAAACAGTCATTAATTACAATCACCAAAATCAAAGTTTTAATAAGACAGAGTCTTCAACAGATTATTTTAGTTAGTTAATTTAAAAACAAAATCAGAAATACTATCTAGTTAACATTTATTGTTGTAAATAAAAATTTTTAAATTTTTCGGAAATTTCGGGTTTTGACATGTGGTATCAGAGCTCAGTTTCAGACACTAGGCCTGTATGTGACTCCACTAAACTTCCGCAAACAATGATCATAAAAGAAGATTTTGTTTTATTTATAAAATACTAATATATATTTCGGTTTCATCTACAGAACAGAAATTTTTCTTTTCTGAATTTTACAGACAGGTATGGAAAAACTGGGAGAATATGCTGAGGAGGAATCTCCCAATGTTGAGACAAGACAGATGTCAAAAGAACTTGAGACGGGAGAAGAAGCTGCTCACACCACTGAGCTGATGCAGACCATAAGAGGATTAAAGACAGAAATGGAAACAGTTAAGAGGGATAATGAAAGAATTCTAAAGACTCAGGAACAGCTAAATCAGTTATTGATAGAAAAATTTCAGACTGAAGTAAGGAGCAAACCAGCTGACTCAGAAGAAGTTAGTCATCCAAGAGGGTCAAAAAGGACAAAACCAACTAAATCTGACAGCAGTTCCTCATCTGAAGAAAGAAAGGGACAACCCAGTTATCACACTAGCAGTGACAGCAGTGAAGCTGAGCTGCACAACCAAAGGAAAAAGTACCGGCCCTATGAGGAGATTTTCGGGGAGTTTAAGAAGATAAAACCCCCAACTTTCAATGGAGAAGCTGAAACTGGAGAAGAGGCCGAATCCTGGTTATCCGGGATGAGAAAGTATTTTCAGATCTATAACTACTCAAATCAGCTAAAGGCAAGAATGGCCATCTACAACCTCTCGGGAAAGGCGGATATATGGTGGCAAGACCTGAAAAGGGTCAAAGGGATCAAAGAAAGAGAAGTTAATTGGAGTACCTTTAAAAGATATTTCAAGAAGAAATTCCTGTCCGAGCAATATTATGAAGAAAGGGCTAAAGAATTTTATGAACTAAAACTCGGATCTATGACGATGAAGGACTTAAACAGTAAATTTTTAAGTCTGTTGCGTTATGTACCGTATTTTGTCGAAGAGAAACCAAAAATACAGCGGTTTCTTAGTTGCCTGCCCTATCATATCAAGGACAGAATTGAATATGACAACCCCAAAACACTGGAAGAAGCTATGCGCAAGGCAAATTTCTGTTACGAACAGAATAAAAAGAAAGAGGGAATAGCCAGCTGGAAAGCCAAAAAGAACAGCAATCTGATCGAGTACAAGAAAAAGGAATTTGTTCCCCATAAAAGTTTCAAGAATGGCAAAAACGGGAACCAATTTAACAGTAAAAGTTTCCAAGGAAACAAAAATGGAGCTGTCAGCCATTCAAACAATTACAAAAAACAGCAAAGAGATTCCTAATAACCATGGAAACTACACCAAAAATTTTGAGCGAAAAGAACCTGTCAAGTGCTGGGAGTGTAATGGGCCACATTATGCTTCAGTCTGCCCAAACAGAAAGAAACAAGTCAACAATATTCATACTGTTCAAGACGAAATGACGGTTGGAGATTTTGCAGGAACTATGCCCAGAATAAATGCAGCGTTGGAAAATCGTCAGGCTGACTATCAAACTTCCATGGTGGAAGTAGGAGGTATGATTAACAAAACCCCAGTTACTATATTAATAGATCCAGGTGCTAGTCTTAGTTATATTTCACCTCAACTGGTAGAAAAATGTAATTTGACTGTTGAAAGGTTTGATAATTCTTGGTCTGTACAATTAGCTACTGGGGCTAAGAAGAAAGTAAACTGCTATGTAAAAGAATGCATCTTAAACATGACTGATTTTAGAACTACAATTAAACTGAACATTTTACCACTTGGCTCTTATGACATACTTATCGGAATGGACTGGTTGGAACAACATAGGGTCGTTTTAAACTGTTTTGACAAAACTTTTAGATGTATAAACAGTAGTGGACAGCCAGTAACTGTTAGAGGTATCCCTAGGAAAACAGTAGTTAGGCAGATTTCTGCGTTACAACTTAAAAGAGCCGTCAGGAAAGGGTGCAAGACCTATGCTGTAACTATTACAGACGAGACCGATAAATCTGAGAACAACCAGAAAACAGTAGAGAACATTCCTGTCGTCAATGAATTTATTGACGTTTTTCCTGAGGAAATCCCAGAATTGCCTCCCAAGAGAGAGCTTGACTTTACCATTGAGCTGGTACCAGGTGCTGTTCCCAGTTCAAAAGCCCCATACCGTATGAATATTTTGGAGCTTAACGAGTTAAAAACTCAGTTGAAGGAGTTAATAGATAAGAACTATATCCGACCCAGCGTATCCCCTTGGGGAGCACCAGTAATTTTCGTTAAAAAGAAGGACGAAACTATGCGACTTTGCATAGATTATCGTCAACTAAACAAGATGACGATCAAAAACAGGTATCCGTTACCTCGTATTGATGATCTGTTTGATCAACTACGTGGCGCTACGGTATTCTCTAAGATCGATCTAAGATCGGGTTATCATCAGGTAAGAATTAAAGAAGAAGACATTTTCAAAACAGCTTTTAGAACCAGGTACGGACATTACGAATTTGTCGTAATGCCATTTGGACTTACTAATGCCCCAGCTGTTTTCATGTGCTTAATGAACAACATAATGCACAAGTACTTAGATAAATTTGTTGTTGTATTTATCGACGACATTTTAGTCTATTCTAAGAGCGAGGAGGAGCATAAGGAACACTTACGTATCGTTTTACAAGAACTAAGAGAACAACAACTTTTTGCGAAATTTAGTAAATGTGACTTCTTCAAAGATGAAATCCAGTACTTAGGACATGTAGTCACTAAGGAAGGGATTTCAGTGGATCCCGAAAAGATTCGGGCGATTGAAGAATGGCCAGTACCTAAAGATGTGATGGACGTTAGATCTTTCATGGGAATTACCGGTTACTACCGGAGGTTTATTGAAGGCTTTTCAAAAATAGCCAATCCAATCACTTCTTTGCAAAAGAAAGGAAAGAAGTTTGATTGGAATGCGAAATGTGAAGAAAGTTTCAAGAAACTTAAGACCTTATTGACAACTGCACCTATTCTTAGAATAGCGGACCCAAATAAAGACTTCATAGTTTGCACCGACGCTTGTAATGATGGTTTAGGCGGAGTGCTGACTCAAGAAGGACATGTCATTGCTTACGAATCTAGGAAGCTGAAAATCCATGAAAAGAATTATGCCACTTATGACCTAGAATTAGCTGCTGTAATTCATGCTTTAAAGATGTGGCGACACCACCTAATAGGCAGAAAATTTACCTTACTAACAGATAATAAAGGTCTGAAATACCTTTTAGACCAGCCAAATCTAAATGCAAGACAAGCCAGATGGCTGGCATTCCTAAGTGAGTACGATTTTGAAATCCAACACATAAAAGGGAAGGAAAATAAGGTGGCTGATGCCTTGAGCAGGAATGCAAAACTGAATTTTATATCAGCTAGCAGTACTTATACCTCTGATTTAAATAAACAGCTGGCTGAAGGGATAAAATTAGATGAAAATTATCAACACTTACAAATTACAGCCAAGGAACAGCCCACAGAAAGTTTGATAAAAGGGTATAGTATAAACGAAAACGGATTTTTGCTGTTTAAGGACAGGCTGTATATCCCTAATGCACCTACAGTTAAGCTGTTAATTTTAGACGAAATACATAAAACCCCTTATTCCGGGCATCCTGGCTATCAAAAGACTATCACTATGCTGAGAAAAGAATATTTTTGGCCTAACATGAAATCTGAAACTGCTGAATATTTAGCGAAGTGTTTGGACTGCCAACAAGTAAAAACAGAACATCAACATCCAGCTGGATTGCTGCAACCTTTACCTATTCCTAGCTGGAAATGGGAAATAATCAGCCTGGATTTCATTACGGGTTTACCCAAAAACCAACATCAGAATGATTCAATTATGGTAGTGGTAGACAAATTAAGTAAATCAGCACATTTTATTCCTGTTAAAACCACATACAAGGCTGCAAACATAGCAGATATCTTTCTAAAACAGATTTTTCGGTTACACGGTATTCCAAAAGTCATTATATCAGACAGGGATCCTAAATTCACAGGAAATTTTTGGAGATCCTTGTTCAAAGGATTAAACACCACTTTGAATTTCAGCACCTCTTTCCATCCTCAGACGGACGGACAAACAGAACGAGTTAATCAAATATTAGAAGATCTGTTAAGGATGTATGTTAAAGATCAACCAGGTAAGTGGGAGGATTATTTACACTTAGCTGAATTTGCATACAATAACAGCTATCAATCATCAGCTAAGTTTAGTCCTTTTGAGGTTTTGTATGGACGAAAATGCAACACTCCTATCTCCTGGAGTAATCCAGTAGATAGATTAGTGTTAGGACCTGATTTATTGAAAGAAATGGAACAGATTGTGAAACAAGTGCAGGGCAACTTGAAGATTGCCCAGGATCGGCAAAAGAGTCAAGCAGACTTGAAAAGAACTCCTAAAGAGTTCCAGGTAGGTGAACATGTGTTCATCAAGGTAAGACCAAAGAAAAGCTCCCTAAGATTAGGAAGTTGTGCAAAATTAGCACCACGTTACTGTGGTCCATTTGAAATTTTAGCTAGAATTGGTCAAGTTGCTTATCAGTTAGCATTACCGCCAAATTTAAAAGTACATAATGTTTTTCATATCTCTGTTTTGAAAAAGTATGTTCATGATGCTACTCATGTTATTGATTGGAACATTGTACAGGTAGAACCAGAAGGGGAAGTTCTGGTAGAACCGGATTGTATCCTCGGGAGGAGGGAAATTACTCTACGGAACCGGATAATTGGACAAGTGAAGGTGCAATGGAAGCACCTTAGTCCTGAAGAATCTACCTGGGAGCTGGAAAGTAAGATGCGGGAAGCATATCCCCATCTATTCCAGCAGGTAGCTGAAGAAGAAGAATAAAGTAACATCGAGGACGATGTTACATTTTAAGGGGGTGTGTATGTCACATACCCCAATTTTATTAAAATAATGTAATTATTTTTAATATTCCTGAGAACATTATGTTAAATTTAATGCTAAGTAGGAAGGGATGACTCAGCAGAGTCTCCAGAAATGGAATGTAAAATCTGAATAATTATTATTAATAAATAAATTATGGAGACAACAGCATGGGAGAGCTGTTAAAAGAGGTTACTGGTCTAATTGGTGGATGGAATTAGGTGGAAGGACAAAAGACAAGTGGCAGCATCCTCAAACACTTCCTGAGTTGCAGGTGGCAACTTCCCTATATTTTGGGGTCATGATTCCCCAAGAAAGTGGAATTTGAGCAGGTGGCTCATTAATGACAGTTAGCCCAACTAAGACCTAGGCAATCTTTTAAATACTACTCAATGAACTGAGCTGGGGGTTCAGCAATTGTTCTAGAGGGAGAATACATTCAGATGAATTCTATTCAGGAGTCCCATTGAGGAAGTGGGAAACAGTAAGGAAGTGTTTTGAGCAGGAAGTTGCAGTAACTTGGTTCCAGTATAGCTGTTTTGGCTGAGGGAATTATTGGCCGTACTTGGATTCCAGCCAGTTAGACCAGAGCAAGCTCGGGGGTCCTGAGAAGTGCTGTCTGGGCACTCTCCAGGAATTGGTAGGGAGGAACAGCCTCCCATTGCTGTTATTTTCTACCATCTACAGGTTCTGTCACTCTCCCTGTTGATTGGTTTAAATTATTTTTCTATGAGATAAACTAGTACAACTATGTATTGATTGGGTTCAACTTCAGGAAATCATTATCTGTACTTTCCTTTGGTATAAATTTCAGAATGCAGATGTTTTAGAAGTGTTCCTGTTTTTATTTAAATAGAGTATATTATTTTATACAGAACCTATTTTTCACTGTTACAGTTAATAAACACTGTGTTTATGCATATGCTAGAATTCCTGTTATTAGTTTAATAATAGACAGAAATATTGATAATAGATAATCCAGATTTATAACTATTAAACAATCATAAGAACAAATCTAGACAAATCCTAGTGTTTATTTTGAGATAATTCCTATCAGAATAACCTCTCTGTATATATATATGTATTGTATATTTTAGTAAACTTTAAGTTACAAGTCTTTCCTATATCAGGTTAATAGATAAACAAAACTCATTTAATATATTATTTATACTCAGAACATGTCTGACAGTTATCGATTAATAAAAAGGTGACTGTAACAATATTTCATTGTTACAAGTTTTCACAAAATCTTAAACATTTACACAGTAGTCAAACACAGACACTAGTAACTGTAGATTTTTATTTGCTTGCTATCTAGTCTTAGAACACAGTAGCCATGTCAATATAATCGAAATAACAGAGTGGTTTTTAAACAATACAAACATATTAATACAACAGAAAAACTGTCGACTAACACAGTCATCATTGGCTGATTACAAACCATCTTAAATTACACACAGTATTAATATTATTCAGTACAAACATCTCCCTTGGAGTAGTTCCCAAACCCTACACGGCCGTAGCCATACAATATCTCTACAACAGACTGAAAAACAAATGAAAGAATGCCTTATATGGCAGACAGACTTACAGTATCTTATTACATAGTTCTATGTTTATATTATTTCATCCACAGTGGCATTTAATAACAATACAAGAATCAAAATAAACTTTGTTATAATTCTTTTCCAGTCGCTATCAAGTTAACAAATTCCATATATATTTATGGAACACAAAATAGAACCTCAACTCGCATGATTTAACCCTACACTATTCAACTATTACAGACACAGTCGAGAAACATCCACTATCGTCATTTAATACTACAAATCGAAGAAAAACGTAGAGAGATAATTATAGGGTTACATCATAACAGAGTTATCATCCATTGCAGGTATCGCAGAACCCAGTTATCTTTACATTCAAACACATTCTAAATATTTTAAACAAAACACGAAAATGAAACACGGCCGTATCAGGCCAGTAATATATTAAATATAAATCTTATACAGCGAGAATTGAACCCTATGCTTAGCCATTATCGGAACCATAACCAAAACCCTGGCCTCATACAGTTGGCCGGGAATGGCTCTCCATAAATTTTAACAGGGTTTTAAAACCCCATTTCATTTCAAACAAAACAATTTCATACATATGACTGCACCTACGAACATCAGGTCGATAATGACCTCAACACACAGGAGTTTCCCTCCAAGACTCAACCCTAACCACAAAAACCAGCAAAGGAAGAGACAGCCGTGGATAACCAGGCTTACCGGAGAAGCCTGCGCGGGTGACAAAGCCCTGTACACCTTCAAGAGCCGCGCGACCTGCATTTAACGAATGCCGAGAGATATTAATACCCTGTCTATGCCGAGAGTTTGATTAAATATAAAAACAACACTTGCTTAAAACAGAAATTGCTTACCTGAGTATTGTAACTGTGGAAAATCTGAAAGCCACCGGTGGAAGCAGGCACTGAAACCCCAACCCTCGTCGGGTGAAGGAGCAAAGCACACCCTCGTAACCTTTCAATGACAGCCGTGACAGAAAATCCTTGCAGTCGAAACCCTTACACTGGATTTGAAACCGTCATTAAGCACACCCAAAACCCAATGCTTGAACCCTCTCACAACATTAAGGACGATAGAGAAACTCTATCTCATATCCGCACCAGTACAGTAAAGTTTTGTAAACAGCAGAGACTTAAACAAAGAAGGAACAACAAGACCACGATACAATGAAAACCATAGCAAACTCCATGACCAGAGCCGAAGACTCATCTCGCTACAGAATGGAACCCCGAGGCCATAACCATCACACTCTGCATATTATTACAGGGCTTCAATACGAAACTCATACAGGGAGGGTTTCATCCTTAGGACCCGAGCCCGAAGGCGACTACAATAATCTGTAGGGTTTACAAAATCCGCTTATATATCACAAATTGCATGGAGGAGAGTGAACCACGTAGCATCCAAATAAATCAACGTAGCATGGGTCGAGACCCTATAGTTTCCATTGCCAACCAAATCATTATACCCCGATTTTCCCAAATCATTACATATGTAAGTCAACATACAAGATAACAATGATATATATAATCATTTGGCACAAAGTGCATGCCTTGCAAATGAATCATCGAGATTTCCAAGCATTTGGAATGCATAATCACTACAACGATATAAAAGAGATATAGTCAATTTAAACCATAAGTTTATGATCAATACAACCTAAATACTATATAGAATACAAAGCTTGCCAACGTATGGAAATATCAAGATTTTTACACAATCAATTTATGATATATATATATTAAACCAAATCATAGACTAATGCTATGAGCATGCTACATTCTCATGACCATTTAAGTAATAAGGTAGTTAACCTTAAATAAAATACCTTGATATTTAACCCTGGAAATGTTACCAAGTCTATCCGACATTTTACATAATTGCTATCATATACACTCGTCGGAATTGCTACCAATACTATTGTAACAGTAAACAATATTTGAATAATAAATCTCTATTAATAAGATGATTGAAATAGAGCTTCATCTACAGGTTCCCATCGTGAAAGTAGTTAAAATCCATGCACAGTCATGTGACAGAAATAAACTTTAAAGTTGACATTTAACATTGCAGTATAGTCGAATATAATGGAATAATGCTAGAGGCGTCACTCTTGCACTTACAATTATTATTACATGGACAAACAGTAAATCATAGGTATTTAAACGACAATAAGTCACTTGGTGCTATGTCGCCTTACGTAGATGATAATTTATGATACAAACAATTGTTCCATCGCTAGTTACAGCAGTAACATCACATAATATTTATAAAAACAATAATTATAACTGAACAGTGTAATCTATCGCAGAACATGTGGATACTATCTGCATAAGAAATATCTTGACGATCTTTTAAGTTGTAAGTACAGGGAATATTGATGCTCACCAAGTTCAACCAACGGTGATCCTTACTTCGCTGGCACACCTGAGAAATAAAAGACGACATATGCATTAGCTCGTAAGCTAAGTAAGCCAGTCAACTACGACTAGCTCTTCCCTTGCGGTTCAAAACAAAACAGTCATTAATTACAATCACCAAAATCAAAGTTTTAATAAGACAGAGTCTTCAACAGATTATTTTAGTTAGTTAATTTAAAAACAAAATCAGAAATACTATCTAGTTAACATTTATTGTTGTAAATAAAATTTTTTAAATTTTTCAGAAATTTCGGGTTTTGACATGATGCATATATAAATACATGATCAAACTAATCAAAGCACCCAACTGATGCATATACAGAGCAGTAACTGGAGCATCATCCTAATGCTCATCATCTAGCACTTACATCCATATCCATGGGAAGGAACCTCCTCTCACCATGCTTGGAATGGCTCCTACAAATGTGTCCATCACTTCTTCCTCGAAGTGTTGTCAATCTGAAGAACACCAAGCCTATCTCTGAAGTACTCAAACTTCACTCTGGCTAGTGGTTTCGTCAACACATCTACAACCTACTCATCCATCACAACATATAGGAGCTTCACTGGTCCTCGCTACACCATATCCCTAATATAATGATATTTGATCTTAATGTGCATCTACCTATCATGGAACACCAGGTTCTCAGACAGCTTCACACAACTCTGGTTGTAACAAAAGATACCAGTAGCATCCAATGGGAAATCAATTAACTCAGACAGTAGCTTCCTCAGCCATACTACCTCACAGCTAGCCGAACAAGCTGCAACATACTCTTCCTCGGCTGTACTCAGTGCTACACAGGACTGCTTCCTGTTAAACCAAGAGATCACACCCGATCCCATACTGAAGCATCATCCAGATGTGCTCTTCCTATTTGCAACACTTCCTTCCCAGTCCGAATCAACATAACCCTACAATTTAAACTTTTGATTCGCATCATACTTGAGCCCATAATCAATTGTACCCTTCAGGTACCTCAGAATATGCTTTACAGCAACCAGGTGAACACGTCTAGGATCCGTTAGGAACTGGCTCAATGTGTTCACCGCAAAGCAAATATCTGGTCTAGTGTTCATCAGGTACATCAAGGACCCAATCATCTGACGATACACAGTGACATCAACTGGATCAGATGAAGCATCACACAAAAGCTTCAGGTTCAATGCCATAGGTGTGGCCATGGCCTTGCAGTCCATCATCCCGAACCTCTTCAGGATCTCTACTGCATACTTTCCTTGTCCAAGGAATATTCCATCTACACTCTGCCACACCTCCATGCCTAGAAAATAGTGCACCATCCCCAAGTCCTTCATCTCGAACTTGGCAGCAAGCTTCCTCTTGGTATCGGCAATCAATCGATCCTCACCTGTTACAAACGGGTCATTCACATACAAGAGTAGTATCACAAGATTTCCTTCCTCAACCTTGTAGTAGAGGTGGGAATCTGCTTTACTCTTGGTAAATCCCAAACTCGATAGAAAGTTGTCTATCCTACCATATCAAGTTCTAGGAACTTGCTTCAAGCCATACAAGTCTTTCTTCAATCTGCACACATATGACTCCCTGTCATGTGTCTCAAAACCAAGTGGCTGCTCCACATACACTTCCTCTTCGACTACACCATTCAAGAAAGCTGTCTTGACATCCATCTGGTGTATCTTCCATTTCATCCTTGCATCCAGGGCAAGTACTGATCTAATGGAAGTGTACCTAGATATAGGAGCAAAAGTCTCTTCATAGTCTATCCCCTCTTTCTGGGAGAAGCCACGAGCTACAAATCTCGCTTTGTAATTCTCTATGCTACCATCTGCAGCATGCTTGATTTTGTAGATCCATTTGGAAGTCACAACCGACTTCCCTTCAGGTCTTGGGACTACATCCCAAACATCATTCTTCATGATCAATTGGTATTCCTTGACCATGGCATCCTTCCATTCTTTCTTTTCCACCGCTTCTTCATAACTGGAAGGTTCTTTATTCATAATGTCATAGAGTAGGGAAACATAACTGGTATGTGATCTAGTTCTCTTCCTTTCTCTATGTTCTTCTTCTGGAATGCCATATCTTTTTGCATCTTGAATAAGCTCTCTAGCCCATGCAGGCTTCCTCTTGTGAGAGTTCTTCTCATGGGGTGGATCTACAGGTATTTGTGGATATTCAACTTCATGATCTGCTTCTGGAATTGCTTCATTCATGGTGGTGTCTTGAAATATGGTTTCCTTTGGTTATTCATGATCTTCAACAGGTGCCTTCTTTGATTTGATGTAAGCTGAGTCCTCATCAAATGTTACATCCCTGCTGACATCAATCTTCTTGAACCCTGGAAAGTATATTCTGTAAGCCTTCGAGCTTTCACTGTACCCTACAAATATACCGTTCTTTCCTAAAGGATCTAGCTTTGTCCTCTTTTCCTTTGGAACATGTGTATATACTGGACAACCAAATATTCTGAGATGGCTGACTTCAGGTTTCTTACTAGAGAAGACCTCTTCTGGTGTCTTGTTGTCCAATATCTTGTGAGGTGTTCTATTCTGCACATATATAGTTGTCCTAGCTGCTTCTGCCCAAAGATGCATAGGAAAATATTGGACATGCAACATTTCCCGTGCTGCTTCCATGATTATTCTGTTTTTCCTTTCTGTAACTCCATTCTATTGTGGATTGTAGGGAGCAGTCAACTCCATCTTAATCCCTGAATCACTGCATAGCTTCTTGAAATCACCTGAAGTGAATTCTCCGCCATTGTCATATCTGAATGTCTTGATCTTCGTATCAGTTTGATTTTCCATCAAGGCTTTGAATTCCTTGAACTTATCAAACACTTAATCTTTGTTCTTCAAGAAATAAACCCAAGTCTTCCTCGAGAAATCATCAATGAAAGAGACATAGTATACATACCCACTCAAAGAACTGGATGACATCGGGCCACATACATCATAGTGGATAATCTCCAAGATTCCTGTTGCTTTGCTTTCACTTCTTGGAAATGCCTTCTTAATGTTCTTTCCTTTTGCACATCCTTTGCAAACACCTTCATGATTTGTCTTGATTTCAGGAAGCCCCTCTACATCTTTGCACCATGGCATGTTCAGGTTGTCCCTTCAATTTGTACAAACCTCCCTCTTACTCTCCAATCACTACTGAATCATCTATGGTTTTACCCTTTGGCCACATGAGTACTTGCCCATCTACAAATGCAACCCTCATGCCTTTTGCATCCAATGCAGATATGGATACTAGGTTCTTTTTTAGACTAGGTACATATAGAACATCTTTCATCTTCAAGGACTTTCCAGAGTCTAGGTTGTAGGAGGCTTCACCACTTCCTTTGATAGGATATTGATAGTTATCCCCAAGTTTCACCTTATGGGGTGACTCATGTTCAGAAAGATTTACAAAAGATTCTTTAAACCCAGTCATGTGTTTGGAAGCCCCACTATCAATAAGCCAATCATTACATCCATGAGAGATAGTACCCGTGAGAGCAGAGATTGGAACATATTCATCTTCACTTGATGAAGTATCACTTTCTGCCCTAGCCTTCTTCTTGGGAGGTTCATCATCCTCAACAACATGAGCATGAAACCTCTTCTTGTTTTACCTCTTCTTCTTGTTGAATTTGTCGTTGTTATCTTTCCTCTTCTTGGGACAATTTGAAGCAAAGTGTCCTAATTCATTGCAATCAAAACATCGAACATGAGATAGATATTTCTTCTTGTGATGAGAGTGAGAATGATTCTTGTTATGAGATCTCTCCCTCTTAAGCTTGATTCCCTTGGTGTGTGATGTGACGGCTTGATCTTATTCCCCATCTTTTCTTCTCGGGCCACAAGCCTTGCTTCTTCTTGTGAGCATTTCTCCCATAGTCTACTGAATGAGATCAACTTCCTCCTTCCACAGATTCCTTGGATGAAGGAGTCCCATGACCTAAGTAGGCCATTCAATGTGGTCATGAATACTTCACCATTTTCCACTACTTCATCCATAGCTTCAAGTTGTTCCTTGATCTGAGAGACCTTAGAGAAATAAGATTGAATGGTCTCTCCATTTTGAAGCTTTACCCCTTTCAATTGATTCCACAGAGTCATCTTCCGATTTATGTTCTTCCCTTCAAATAGCTTGGTCAGGGAATCAAACATCTCCTTGGGTGTCTTTAGAGATGACACATGTGGTATGAGATGGTCTTTGATAGAATCAGCAATGATCCTCTTTGCCTTGACCAAGTTCTTCTTATGCAAGGCCTTAGCCTCTTCTTCCTCTAGGACAGGGACCTCAGAACTTATGTAATTGTCCAACTCATTTTGTTCTAGGATTAACCCAATCCTATACTTCCATGCTCAGAAGTTATCAGCCCCTTCAAGATTATCCTCAAGCTTGGTGTGGTGAGACATCTTAAAGAGTACTTCAAATGAAAATAGAAAATATTTAGGTCTTACCACTTGATTTGCATAAATCTGGATCTAGTGTCGGATTAGGATTTGTCAGAGAAACCCTAAAAATTCAAAATGTGAATTTCAACTTTCTAAAGGGATAGAAATATGCGCTTTGATGAGTTGATCATCCTGGTTTATTCAGAATTTGAAATCTGCAAAGTTTCACCCTTTATAAATGCTTTTCAATCTCCCGGATTCACCAGGGTGGACCGTGAATTAGGGTTTGAGTTTCCCAGAGCTTCACCTAACCAAAAATCTCAATCCAAAGCTCCAAACTTCGATTTTTCCAAGGAGCTTCCAGCTATGTCCTTAGATTTCAGAAATACCTATTTTTGTGGAAACCCTATGTTTTAGGGCCAAAAATGAAAGTGCCCAAAATTGAATTCTGATTGGACAGACATATTTGCCTTGATGAGTAGAGTCAATCTACCTTGCTTCCTTTCCAAAATCTGTGGAGAGAAACCCAATAAACAAGAAACCCTAGTTTCTGCCACTGCACAATGTCTTCTTCTCAGGTTAGCTCTGATACCATGTTAATTTTTTAGCATTAATTCAACATACTCTAGGATCTTTACTGAAAGAATAACATGTACAACATATCAAGTATAACAATGCATATCAATCACACCAAGCAATCACATGAGACAATAGACACACATAGTTTCACTGGGGAAAACCATAAAGGTGAAAACCCCACAACTTCCTCAAGGATAGAAAGAGAAATGATACAACCAAAGTACAAGAGATAGTCTTCTAATAGCGGCTACTCCTCCTCCTCAACTAGTGTGCCACTTTCCGAGTGATGTAGGAGTGAGCTAATCAGATTAAAAAATAGAGATCTCCCGCTCTCTATTTATACTTGTTCCAACTTTCCTAATACACTACCAGGAACGACTTCTCTAGAAGAGTCTAATAACCCATGGTTACATTAATCCGGGCCAACCCTACGCTTGGTGGTCTAATAACCCATCACAACAAGTTACGACACTTGCGACACTTGTCAATACAAATGACGACACTTCTGTATAGAGGAATAATAACATTTCTATGGGAGTACAATATACATGGGTGAAATACATTCCGAAGTTACATATACATCAACATGAGAGAGGGAGGAAGGAAGATGAAGGAATGATGTGTGTGTGAGAGAGAGAGGGATAGATAGAAAATGATGGGGATAGAAAGAGAGGGAGGGAAGGAGGGAGATAGAGAGGTAATGATAGAGGGATGGATGGAGGGAAGGTCTAAGGTAGGGAAAGAGATAGATTAATGCAAAGAGAGAGAGAGAGATATAAGAAATACCTTTCTACCTGTATAAGGAGAATCAAAATATGATTTCCCAATAAAATTTTATGGAAAGAACAATGAAGGCTTGTTCTTATGTAAGAAAAATGTGGATTCATTTTATTCTATTGGTCAAAAGATTCATAATATTATTTTAAAAATAACATAAAAATGGTGATGAATCATAGAAAACCTAAAACAAAAAATTTGTATATATAAGCAATACCTTTCCAATGATATAAGGAGCATCAAAATCTGAGTTATTAACGCGCACACGTTTTGATAATGTGTACACGTTATTAATGTGTATGCATTTTTATAGCGTGTGCACACTACTAATGCGTGCGCGTTCCTACAAATTAAAAGAAAAAGGAAAGGCAACCTCTCTTCATCTACGTGGTGGATGAGTTGGTAGCTTCAGTTTTAGGTTCGGATTGACAAACCTCTTGGTTTGGACTACATAAACCAAAAAACCACCATTTCTTCATATCCCTATTTTTCAACATCGATTCTACATATGCACTAGGTGTTCATTTCGAATGAAACTGCACATACTTATAGAGCTCTATGTATAGATTCTATATATATATATTTTTTGATAAATAAAATATTTTTTTCTATTTTTTATTTATTTTATTTGCACACATGTCAAACTTTTAAAAAACATAGGTATTTTATTTTCGCTATAAATTTTAAATGGCTCAACTATTTTGAATATGGGAAAGAACCCACACAAGTACAGACAAAAACCTACACACTAAAAAAAAATAGTTGATTGAGTAGGTTAAGACCCTTATAGTGGGGCCTAACGCTTGACCTTGTCATTTTAGGGCTTTGTTGAATTCATTAATTTAAAAAAAATAAAAAATTAACTCTAAATTTTTTTGGAAAAATAGTGTTGCACAAGAACCACTTGTTATCTACAACTCTACATAAATTTTTTCACAACTTTGGACTATTTACATACCAAACCCGGTGCCTAACTCGAACATATGCATTACATTTTAGAAAAAAATATTATACCAATCTTAGAAGAACTCCATTTTTGGGGAGTTATACTTCTTTTCCATTAATAAAATTTAGATATCCTAGAAGGCGATTCAATTGTCTACGTTTCATATTTTTACACCACAATCTAAAACTTTGTGTAGGTACATTCAAAAATTCATTTTAATGATCAGATTTATGTTTTTCGGGAATTCCATTGAAACTAACGCATCATAAGTGGGTATCATTACCTTGCACCAACCCTTTATTAACTTTGGCACGCATGTATATGGGAAAAATTAAATACATAAGTATCCATGGTGCTAGTGAATGAGCGTGATGAACCTTAGGTATTCTAAAAGGATTATTTTGTAGCAATGGGGAATGTGGAAATGACACTTGACCTTTGGAACAATGGTCTTCAAATTCTTCAAATCAATTCTTCATGCTATTAGGATAATTAATATAAACTTTTCCACCTTAGTATTATTAGTTTTTTCCTAGTATTGGATGATTTCATTTACCCCCTAAAGGTGTGCAGATTTCATATAGGCCTCATTATCCACTTGATGCGCCCTGCATGCATGATTTTAGGACATCCAATGTCAGTTCCCTACATTTTAGGATCTAACTCAATGATTTGGTTCAGTCCACCTAAGTTCCTGACTCTAGTAGGGGGTTTGTGCTTCGATTTCCACTGATTGTGATCTAATGCAACCTCTCTCGCCTATTTGCATGAGATTTTGCATGACAAACTCACTTATGCTCCCTTCTTGATTAGTTAACTGACAATAGCTTCAGTTCACAGACAATCAATTGATTTGGAACTTCCGGAGCACTATAGTGGTGATATTTACTAGGCTAGACTGACATGGATTTGAATTATCTCTTGGTATTTGAACTATCTCTATTGTACCATATATATTGACTATACTGATTAGTGGAATATGACACACTTTTATGTGCACATCTGAGTTTCAATGCATCTTTAATTTTACTGCTCAATTCACTGCAATTTTCACTGTAATTCTTCCTCCTTTCTAATCCTATCATTGTGAGGTATTCTTGGGCTCAATGATATGCTATGTTCTTGAATCTCACATGGTCTTAAACCCCAACAGGGCTGGTTTATCTTCAATTTGAGATTTTTTGTGGTATTTTGAGAATTTTTCAGTGCAACAGTTTCAGTTTGCATTCGCTCCAGCAGTTACACATGGAGAATTTGAATGCTCCCTTGAATCCAATAATCCTAACACCCTTCAATTATCTTGATTGGAGTGCAGATATGATAATTGTGTTGCGCGACAAGAGTATGTACATGGTCACAATGGGCAAGGAGGTCGAACCTCAGACAACTGTTGAGAAAACAAAGTACCTAAACAAGTTAGATGAGGCTTTTGGTTTTATGTGTATTCACATCTCCCGAGATTTTCTCTTCCATCTTGATGGATTGAAAACAACAAGGGAGGTTTGGAAGAAGCTTGAAACTCTCTTTGGTAAGAAAGATGAGTTGGAAGGCCATGTTTTAGAGAATGAATTAATTTCTATTCAACCTAGGAGTTTCGAAACCATACAATAATTCTTTTCAAATTTCAAGTCCTTGGTTATGCAGTGCAAACAATGTGGAATTGACAAGAAGGATGCGCAGTTGGTGCTATCCATCCTAAGAAAGCTTGGCCCTGAATTTTCAGTATTTGTTTCTACCTTCCACTCTAGGATATTGTCAATCGCCAATTGGAAAATGCCTTCTTTAGATGCATTCACAGAATCCCCGATCCAAGAACAAGACAAACTGATTCAAATGGGAGCCATGCAAGCCTCCAAGAATTAGGCCCTTATGGATGGGGAGTCAAAAAATGCGAATGCTAAAGGGAGGAAGATAGGAAAATACAAGAAGCAATTTGAATCCAAGTTAAAGGAGAATACTAATGCATCTGAAGGAGACTCCAACTCTAAGAAGGATAAGAAAAAGAGGTTTGAGAAGACCAAGTGTACCTATTGCAAGAAAGGAAACCATCCAGAGAGTTCATACATGAAGAATAAGATAGATCAAATGACCAAATTTCTTGAAAAACCCAACATTTCCCTCCCATAAGGCACAAGGAGGACTGATTCTGGAAGTGAGACAGATGATCATGAGAAATGCCATGCACTGAAGGTTGTATTATCACAATCACAAGCATTCCTCATTGATTTTGGAGCCTCCATCTACATGGTTGCCTCCAGAGAATCATTTTCTTATCTAGATCTCAATGATGGTACTAGTATTCACATGGGAGATGATTCACAGATCTTTGCTGTAGGAAAGGGAACAATACAACTAGATCATGGAGGCTTCAATAATGTTCTGTATGTTCCTTCTCTAGAAACAAACTTGTTATCTGTTTATCATATGACACACACAAGTTCACCGAAGAAAGTTGTTTTTGGACCTGACATTGCTGAGATTACATAGATCTCATCTGGGAAGCTAATAGCTAAAGGTGTTGAAAACATGCCTTAAAGGCATATGAGTTCTCCCATTTTTTTCCATATTCACATTAAAGTTCTCTCTTGACTCATGCAAATGAGAGTAGTTAACTCTGGCATGAGAGATTCAAACATATAAATTTCAATTACTTGCAACAGTTGCACAAGGAAGAGATGGTTGAAGGATTGCGTGACATAAAATTCTCTCAAGGGATATGTAAAGGTTGTTTGATAGGGAAGCATCCAAAGAAAAATTTTGGTGTTGGGAAGGTAAAGAAATCTTCCTGCACACTTGATTTGATAAAAAGTGATGTTTCAGGACCAATGCCCACAACTTCTATGAACAGATCTAGATACCTCCTGACCTTCATAATTGACTTCTCTAGGTTCTGTTGGATCTCTTTTCTTAAGCATAAGTCTGAGGTATTCAAAAATTTCAAATTCTTCAAGGCCTTGGTTGAGAACACCGTTGGAAAGAAGATCAAAGCACTCATAATAAACAATGGAGGGGAATATATCAATAAGTATTTGCAATAGTTTTGTGCTTGTGAGGGAATTCAAATGCAACATTGTGTCCCATACACACCATAACAAAACGATGTAGCTGAGAGGAAGAATAGGTCATTGAAAGAGATGGCTACCTGTCTGCTTGAAGAAAGGTATATTCCACCATATATCTAGGCATAAGCAATGAACTGTGCCACATACATTCAGAATAGGGCACCCCACAAAATTGTGGATGGGATCACTCCATTCGAAGCACTTAAGGGACACAAACCTGATGTCTCTCACCTAAGGGTTTTTGGATTCAAGGCATGGGCCAGAATCCCATATGACAAAAGAAAGGCTCTTCAACCCCATAGTAGCGAATGCATTCTACTGGGATATGCTGAAGATGCAAAAGCATACAAGCTGATGGAGATTTCATCCAAATGATGCTTCATTGAAAGAAGTTTCAAGTTCAATTAAGATCCATTGCAGGATCTACAACCAGATGAAGACCAAGATAGATATGATATTCCTACTCCATTTGCACAAGATGAAAATTAGAATGATGTCCCTTATGAATCATGAGGACCGATTTGAATCATATTTTGATGTTGAGAATGAAGTTCAAGCAGATCCAGATCCAGAACCAACCCCTGCTCCTAATCCATGGCCAAGGTCAAAATGGGCTCACAAACTCCTTGAAGCTACTGGGAACATAGTTGGAGATCCATCTGACCATAAAAGAACCAAATCTCAGTACCAAGATGCAAATATTCCACTATGTCATACTGATCCACTTCTCCTGGTTAGGTTCTACATGATGGTGGGGTTTGATCGACAATCCTTCAAAGAGGTTTTCCATGATCCAAGATGGCAAATTAAGGTTCACATGCACTATAGGGAACTAGTGCACAATAGGATCAACACACTACATTGCTATCCTATAGAGGATAAGACTGCAGACTTTTTTACAAATTCTTTGCACATGTGAAGGTTGTTTGAGTTTCTTGCTGTTCATTTTTTAGGGGGGGTATTTTTACCATGAGGTTTTTCCCCATTTCCTTAGTTTCATGAACAATTTCTTTTTTATTATTTGATTGTATGGGTGACATTTGGTCTCAGTAACTAGGGCCCAAGATTGTCTAAGTTTGGATTAAGGGGGGTGTTAGGATAATTAATACTCCAACCTTGTACACCTTAGTATTATTAGTTTTTTCCTAGCATTGTATGATGTCATTCCACCCCTAGTGGTGTGCAGATGTCATCTAGGCCTCATTATCCACTTGATGCACCCTGCATGGATGATTTGAGGACATCCATAGTCCATTCCCTACATTTTAGGAGCTAACTCAGTGATATGGTTCAGTCCACTTGAGTTCTTACCTCTAGTGGGGGGTTTTTGATTTGATTTCTATTGATTGTGATATAATGCGCCCTCTCTAGAATGTTTTCATGATATTTTGCATGAAAAACTCACTTATGTGCCCTTCTTGATCAATTAACTGATAATAGATTCAGTTCACTGACAATCAATTGAGTTTGGTTGATTTTGGATCTTCCGGAGCACTGTAGTACTAATATTCCTAGACTAGATTGACATGGATTCAAATTCTCTCTTAGTATTCGAATTCTCTCTATTGTACCATATCTGTTGACTATACTAATTACTGGAATATGTCACGCTTTTATGTGCACATTTGAGTTTCAATGCATGTTTAATTTTACTACTCAATTCACTACAATTTTCACTGTAATTCTTCCTCCTTGATAATCCTATCAATGTGGGGTATTCTTAGGCTTAATTTCTGTTGTGTTCCAGAATTTCATACATACATTTCATTCTGGATCCATCTGCAACCTTTGATCAAATGTCTTCTTGTTCTTGTCTTCAGATGAGTCACTATTGGATTAGGATTATAGGAACTTAAGCTTCAAGAACAATATCTCAAGATATTGCATCTTCATTGTTGGCTATATGGAGGGCATTCTCATCAGCATAAAATTTGGTCTTCACGAATCACTAGTACATGGATTGACCCCTAACTCATCCTGAGACCTACAAAAAATACTAGCACTTACCTGCAATAAAACATGAGATCATAGAAGAAGAGGGGTGTACAGGCTCTCTTCATCTAGGATGTATGTAAAAAATGACAAGTAGTGTTTATAAAACGAATCCAAGGAATATAAATGAATAACAATGCATTTTTACACGTTGAGGAATGACGATCGTCTTAGACTACCCAACAATGTTTCATTAATAACTTTGTCATCTCTTGTACTATTTGAGTGATTCCAAATCCTAATGAAAATAGATTCATGGGACTAATTCTAGTGTAAACAAGTTATTAAAATGCATTAATATGATATTCCAAATCTGATTGGAAACAAATTTCATGACAGAGGTGTTGCAAATTCCAGCCTAGACCAACAATCACTAATTTGAGAATATATATGTGTGTGTGTGTGTGTGTGTGTGTGTATTATGAGGGATTGAAGTGATTCCAATTGGATGTGAAATTATATTACCACACGTACCTCCAATAGAAACATGTTTTGAGTCTAAGAAGAATTGAAAGGTCAAATATCCTAATGAACAACCCAGGAGACAAAGTTCTAAGAGTGTTGATTTAAGATAGGCAGTTAGTATTTTGGGCATACTTTTATCGTACGATATTGAAATTGAGTGATTCAAATTGTGTTGTAAACTATATTCATAGGATAACAATTCTTAGAAATAGTTTTGAAAAATTCATCCATTTAGGCACCCAAAAAGTGACTATCCCAACTTTGTTCTTGAGCTTCCTACTCTACACCGAGTTAGTATTTTGACCATATCTTTTTCGTTTGATACCCAAATTGGAAAATTCAAATTGGATTAGAAACCAAATTTCAAAGGATACTTGTTATAGAAACATGTTTTAAAAATGTACCCATATGGTCCCTCAAAACATGACTGTCCAAATTGTGTTCTTGGTAAGTCCAACAAGCCAAAATGCCACAAAACTCAATAAATACAATATAGCTTCCAAATAGTGAACCAAATAGGTGTGAATGTTTGTAGGGGTGTAATTTTAATGTAAATCATCCACATAACAAAAACGTTTAATCACTCGTGTAATGTACCCGACCCCGAAACCAAGGTCGTGGAAACATGCAAACCCAAAGGAAGGATGAATAAAGGTATAACATATCCGAATAAGGTTAACCAAATGCTATGATGTCATACCATCAACCCAATTAAATCAAACATACAAACTTTCAATTAATTGTGATACTTTTAAAACAATTATAAAACTCCCCAAAAGCTCATGCAAATGCAACATCGTGAAAGCCTGATAATGCAACCAGATTTACAAAATTTAATAAAATTGGAATTTAGACTTATTAAAACATTAAAGGTGACCATAATAAACCCAATAATGATAACTAATCATATTTACAAAATTGTATGCAAACAATTACAAACTAGATCTTTCCGCCATACAACTAGGCATTCTCTATACATCCATAAATCCAATTTAAGACACTTTCATTAACAGATTTGGATTGATTGTTGGATCAGATATGAAAATAACATCTACGTCCATTAATGTAAAATGAAAAATATATATCTATCATATAAAACCATTAATTCATACAAAGATCAAATCTACTATTGCTATAAAAATCACTATTGGATCATCCGATAAGCATCCAAATCCCTGCAAAACCAAGTGTGAGTCCAAAATAAAAGGCATACAATCTATATGAGGAACTCTATAGCCACCACGGGCACATTAGAGAATTCACATACATCCATACAACATCTTATATTCATTTCTCCATAGAAACTATCAATTCAATCTAGTTTTCTAGCAGAAACACCCACTTTCTAGCAATCAAAACTCGATATTTTCATCCGTGGATCATATAATAGATATGATAATACATGGAGAGTGCACTTGAAGAGTATGCTACAATAAATAATACATTCACAAACATATTTAAATATTCCATTAATATCACATCTCAAAACAAGGAGAAAACTCTAATTTCCAAGTAGGATTCCTTAACTAGTGTTCCAAAAACCAAGCCATTTCAACTGTGAATTTATCTATTGATCTAATTAGCCATAAAGGGACAATTTGTAGAGTAAGATATATAAAATAACACATAAATAAACATATTTCAATATTCCATCAAAATCAGATCTAAAACTCAAAGAGACACACCAATTTCCAAGCAAATAAACCATCAAATTTGCATCCAACCATTGATATCTCTACCAAGATTTTCAATAGTAAAAAATTTAGCTATGGAAATAATGGAAACATCATGTAAAAATATGAATTTACATAAAAAAATTAAACCACTTATCTTATTAATGTGCAACTAGCATCAACCAGACCACGTTCCACCCAGCCAAAGGCACTGCCAAGCCAAATCTCACTTTGACAGGCCACCCCCGAGCCAAGGCCATAGATCCACAATAGAGGTGCACTCAAGGATAAACCGAGTATCAATTTGAGAAGCCACAACTTAATTTCTCACCACCTACTTTCTCCTCCACCCCACTACTAGGTGCAAATCCCTTCACCCCCCTAGGTTCCTCAAGACATTGCCATTCACCATTAGGATTTATGTGTAGGTCCAGGATAGAGAAAGTAGTGGACATGGAGGAAATTTACGAGAGTTTTCTAGTCTTTCCAAAAATACCATACAAGATGACATTACTTCAAGAACAAGGTTCATTCACATAGTAGAGTGTACATGGCTTCCCAAGCTCACAAGCTTACCAATCTCTCAACATTGATGCATGAACAACCAAAATCAACCAACAATAATAAAAAACAATAAATAACCCAAACCAAGGATATAAACCATGGATTTATAGACCAAATAATTTAATTACAACCCAAGAGGGTAAAATCAAACCAAGGTAATCCAAATTGAGTCAAACCAAGGGGGTTAACTCAACCACAAGAGGCTAACTCTAATCCAACCCATGCAATTTGAATTTCAAGGTGAGTGGATCCATGTCACTCTACCCAACTCAAATTCATGTGTGGACACATCATCCATGGAGATGAATCAAAATTAGTGAGGTGAGGAGTTACACACACCAAGGCATCTTCCCAAAATAAGAAAGGAGGGGTTACACAAGGAGTTATCCAACTTTTGAGCTGTCCAAGCTAAAAATACCAAGTTAGGGCACAATTTTGCAAATGGGGGTTACAAAACCAAGTGTAACCTCAAAAAAGGAGTTACAAAACAACCCAAGGGGCCTAATCAACAAATGAAATCTACCCAAGCACCCACTAAATTATGATTTAGGCTCAATAGTACCAACATAGGCTAAAATAATCAAAAGTTGTATCTGTTGTACAATGTTTGGGTGACCATCAATAATAAAGTCACCAAATCATAAATATAGACCAATCTCAACCAAACAAGTTGTAAAGTGCTAGGAATGTCCCCATTCCCCCTCACCGTTTGGATCTAGGCCTCCCATACTCTTTTGTGGTTTCCAGTGTGCCAGTTATTTTCATTAATTAATTATTTACAAAAGAATAATAATAATGTCTCTAGCTCCTTAAAGTCCCATGTTCTGGCACCTTGTTCCACAATAATAATAAAAATTATTAAATATGTTTGGGGATTAACATACGAGTCATTACATTCCCCACCCCTTAAACAATGCATCATCCTCTATGCATAATACATACATGCCTTTACAAAAGGATAACATACATGCTCATACATGTATCAGAATGATAACATCTTTCTAAACACAATACTTTCATGTCCATCTCCACTTCCTATGGGATATGACGTAACTTGTCTTTCCCGTTTCCTAGATTTCTGTGTGAGAAACCTGGACTAGTACTCATGTTCATTCTCCACTTCCTATGAGATGTGACGTAAATCATCCATCTCATTTGATGGATTTCTGTGAGAGAAACACGGACTAGTACTTTCCTATCCGTTCTCCACCATAAGGGTCGATTTTCAATCCCCATCACAAGGTATTCAAACTTCTTTACAAGGCATTCAAACTTCAACAAGGATACATGCACCTAAAAATCATATTTCATTCACTCATATGATTAACATCAAGTATATAAAAATATATTATATAAGGATATTATTCTACAAAGATACTTTATTCACATTGCAACAATCACATGGTTAGCATCAAACACACACATATATATACATTGTTCAACACGATACAAATAATACATCTCCAAAAACTTTTAGATACATGAGATAAGATCTAATTATCACATGATATGTTTCAAATACATGAAAGAAATTCCATGAAATCACAGCATGAAATGCATTTTTTTTATTCCATTTCACTCTACTTCACCTAGGATACATGAAATATATCAAAGTACATGAAATCAAAACACTTGAAAAGCATCTTCTCGAGACACATTCTAACCAATTTCAAATTCAATTTCAATTATGCATTAGGTACATATTCTAAGTTGAAGTGCATGAAAAACACATGAATTGCATTAAGATACTTTTATAGATAAGATCTTTTCCAATAAATATGCATGAATGACCACCAAGATATTTTTTGACAAAGATATAAGAAAATACCACAAGGATACTCTTCCAGTAAAGATATAATTTCAACAAGATTATAAAGATAAATACCACAAAGATCACAAAGATACTCAGATCACAAGATACTTTTCTAACAAAGATCACAAAGATACTTTATGCAATTTATTCCTTCATTATATATTGATTACATTATTACAATATATATGTATATACATATATCATTTACACATTTATCATAACCTCTTCTATTCACCAATGAGACACTCACACAAATAAAATCACAATAACAATTAATCAATAATACGAAAATTACTAGAATAACACACAACCATTCTTGCCTCCAAAGTGGCAATTCCATTAACAATCAATTAGATAATTTAGG
Organism: Larix kaempferi; assembly: GCA_027924585.1. Taxonomy (NCBI): domain Eukaryota; kingdom Viridiplantae; phylum Streptophyta; class Pinopsida; order Pinales; family Pinaceae; genus Larix; species Larix kaempferi. The sequence goes on from BSBM01000073.1 coordinate 46,989,849, forward strand.
ATAATGTAGGGCCTCTCCTATAGGGTCCTTCTTGCATAACTGAAACTTAACAACTTGATACAACAGATTAGCTATCATAATTTAATTGGAAAGATAAAGTAAATAAATGAATAACTTAGCAAATTAAATCAAAACATAACCTGTTAAATGATTCATCTTGTCCACTGTTGTTTGCGTCTTCCGTAGGATCCTTCTAGCAAAGCTCGTTTGAACCATAGGTGAAGCAAGCTTTGCCACCCAACCATAGGCTCATGCTTTCAGTCGCATGACCACCCCCGAGCTTTGGGTCATAGAGCTCACACACAACAATTCGAGAAACTCATCTTGGGTTTCTCCCCCCACCAAAATTTCCATCCAAACCCTCAATAGCAGCAAGTCATGAGGCAATTCAAAATTACGATAATCATCCAGGATCTGGGTCCTTTATGTTAAATTTTCTGAATTTACTTCAATATGATCTAGGATCTTAACTGAGAGAACAACATGTACAGCATATCTACAGCATATCAATCATGGAGACAATAATGCAAGCACACAAGAGACACAAAGATTTACTTGGGGAAAACCATAAAGGTGAAAAACCCCAATAACTTCCTCAGAGATAGATAGAGCAATGATACAACCAACCAATAGAGATAGCCATAACCTAGCAGCAATCCTCCTCCTCCATAAGTGCGCCTCTCCTCCTTGAGAGCATGTGTGAGAAGTGAGTGAGTAAATAGAGTGCCTCCCGCACTCTATTTATACTTGACTTGACTTGCCTTTTTACCTAACTCATGTAGGCTCGAACTTAACCACATAATATAATGCTGACTGGGCCGACCCCCAATAGGGTGGTCTAATAACCCTTTGACCCACATGGCCGACCCCCAATAGGGTGGTCTAATAACCCTTCGACCCACATGACTTATACAGGGCCGACCCCAAACAAGGTGGTCTAATAACCCATCAAATATAAGTTACGACACTTACAATATAAATGACGACACTTCCGTATAGAGGAATAATAACATCTCTATAGGAATACAATATACATATATGTGAAATACATTCCGAAGTTACATATACATCAACACTCCCTCTTAACTAGGAAGGTATTTCTCAGCACAGTTCTTCTAGCACAAGTCATCTTCTCTGGATCATCGTCACTGGATAATCGTCATCGAGTCATCATCATCGTCACTGCTGCTGCTATCTCAATCAATCTCTGAATCTACTCATCATAGGAAGTTCTACAGAGCCAGTCCTTTTTCATACTGGATGTAGGCCCACCACCTGCAGGTCTTCGTCATCACTCGCCATACTGTGGAATCCTCAGGACTTTTACGTGCGTCACAAAACCTCGCAAGAGCATCCCAGGCTGTTACGAGCACACAGCTCTACCTATAGGATCTCCCAGGGCAACGAATTACATGTGACCTCACCACAAAACCTCGCAAGAGCATCCCAGGCTGTTACGAGCACACAGCTCTACCTATAGGATCTCCCAGGGCGCTATTACATGTGACCCCACCACAAAACCTCGCAAGAGCATCTCAGGATGTTACGGGTACACAACTCCGACCTGAAATCTCCCAGGGCACAAATTACATGTGGTCCACCACAAAACCTCGCAAGAGCATCTCAGGATGTTACGGGTACACAACTCCGACCTGAAATCTCCCAGGGCAACGAATTACATGTGGTCATGGCAAAACCTCGCAAGAGCATCCCAGGACTGATTACGGGCACACAGCCCAACCTATCGGATCTCCCAGGGAAACGAATTACATGCCATAGGACAAAACCTCGCAAGAGCATCTGCCAGATATCCCAGGGCGCTATTATATGCCATAGGCAAAACCTCGAAAGACTATCTGCAGATCTCCCAGGGCAACGAATTACATGCTCATCTGCACAACCTGATCCACGGCCATAGAGTATCAACCTGATACTCACCATACATCATCCTGATGTATCCATGATCATCCTGATCATCATCACTGCAACGTCCTGCTGCATGTCATCTGGAGCAACATCCTGAAGCTCGTCATCTATGATCATCCTGATCATCACTGCAACATCCTGCTGCATGATCCACCTGATCATCAATGCATCTACCTGATGCATACCAAGTATCATACATGATCCTCCTGATCATCAATGTATCCACCTGATACAAATACATGATACATATCATCATACATGATCCTCCTGATCATCAATGCATCTACCTGATGCATACCAAGTATCATACATGATCCTCCTGATCATCGAAGTATCCACCTGATACAAATACATGATACATATCATCATACATGATCCTCCTGATCATCAATGCATCTACCTGATGCATACCAAGTATCTACCTGATACATATCATCATACATGATCCTCCTGATCATCAATGTATCCACCTGATACAAATACAAATACATGATACATATCACCATACATGATCCACCTGATCATACAATGTATCCACCTGATACATATACAGATACATTGTCCAAGCATCCAACATGATGCATACATACATACATAAAATGATCCAACTGATCATATCCAAGCAGAAACCAGAACATCATCCTGATGCTCATCATCCAGCGCTTACATCCACAGCCATGTGAAGGATCCTCCTTCCAACATGCTTGGAATGGCTTCAGCAAATGTGTCCATCACTTCTCCCTCGAAGTATCCTTGATCTGAAGCACGCCAAGCCTCTCTCTGAAGTACTCGAACTTCACCCTGGCTAGTGGCTTCATCAGCACATCTGCAATCTGCTTGTCCGTCGCAACATACAGGAGCTTCACAGCTCCTCTCTGCACCATATCCCTGATATAGTGATATTTGATCTCTATGTGTTTCGACCTGTCATGAAACACTGGGTTCTCGGACAGCTTCACACAACTTTGGTTATCACAGAAGATACCAGTAGCCTCCAACGGGAGATCAAATAACTCAGACAGTAGCTTCCATAGCCATACTGCCTCACAACTAGCTGAACAGGCTGCAACATACTCTGCCTTAGCTGTACTCAGTGCTACGCAGGACTGCTTCCTGCTAAACCAAGAGATCACACCTGATCCCATACTGAAGCAGCACCCAGATGTGCTCTTCCTGTCTGCAGCACTGCCAGCCCAATCTGAATCAACATAACCTTCCAGGTTAAACTTTTGATTCGCCTCATACCTGAGCCCATAATCCACTGTACCCTTCAGGTACCTCAGAACATGCTTTACAGTAACCAGGTGAACACTTCTCGGATCCGTCAGGAACTGGCTCAATGTGTTCACAGCAAAGCAAATGTCTGGTCTCGTGTTCGTCAGGTACATCAAGGACCCAATCATCTGACGATACATAGAGACATCAACTGACTCAGATGAAGCATCACATAGAAGCTTCAGATTCGATGCCATAGGTGTGGCCATGGCCTTGCAATCCATCATCCCGAACCTCTTTGGGATCTCTACTGCATACTTCCCTTGTCCAAGGAAGATTCTATCTGCACTTTGCCACACCTCCATGCCAAAAACAAATAGTGCATCATCCCCAAGTTCTTCATCTCGAACTCGGTAGTAAGCTTCCGCTGCGTGTCGGCAATCAATCTATCTTCACCATACCAAGTTCTGGGAGCTTGCTTCAAGCCATACAAGGCTTTCTTCAATCTGCATACATATGACTCCCTGTCAGGTCTTGGGACTACATCCCAAACATCTTCTTCATGATCTACGGATCATGGCATTCCATTTCTTCATCCCAGATCCTGGGAACTTCAATATCTTCAATAGATATCTTTCTTGCTGGAACAAATGTTGTAGTCCTTTTGTAGGAGATGGCATATGATCTTTCCTACACAACAAGTTAAATTGCATGATTAGAAAACATCTTATAGTTTTCAGAACAAATTCTTACACATAAAGAAATATGCCATACAGTCATGCAATTATCTTAGCCAATGCTTCAATACAACATTTATCCATATCCCGTAACTTTCTAGATGCCTTCCAATCTCTACCAGAACATTGTTAAGAGTGTGCACAACTCCCAACATGTCAGCAAAGAGGTTTCATTCTAGATAAGTAGCAATGGAATGTTGTACAGTGCCATAGGCTACTTACCCATGCATATTAGTAGTATACTGTTCATCAATGCAATTATTCTAATATGCATAATACACAACCTAATTCTAGGAACATCAGTATATACATTATTGAACAGTATTATTTAAGAAATGACAATTCAAATACTTATCTTTGTTTGTTCGTTGGGTGGACTCCCTCTGAGTCTTTGCTTCCTTGCAGGAGCTGCTGGAGTCCTAATCTGAGGTAGCTTCTTCTACACCTTTCTGTTGTGAAATGTAGAGAGATGATCAACTCCCTCTGAATATCTGCATCCTTGCAGAAACTACTGAAGTGTGCTCCTTTGCTTTCTTGCAGGAACAACTAGAGTGTGCTCCTTTGCTTTCTGGCAGGAGCAACTGGAGTGTGCTCCCTCTTGATCTTTGCTTCCTGAATTACCTGTTCTTGAACTCATATTCATCCTTGGTCCCTATGCATGCTTATTAGTATCATGAATGTGTTATCCTTGTGATCTCATATAAAATCATACATTCATTAGTATACTATTAAAACACAATAATCTCAAGCATGTATAGTCATGATCATTTCAAACAGAAATAATAAGCATGAGCATTCAAGGATTCTTATGGTTAGTCAAATCAATCAATATAAGAGACATATTATTTTACTTATATTCCTATTTGACCATAGGACTTTTCTGGTTAGTCATATTAAACAAAGTAAAAAAGCATAATATGCCTAAACCCATGATTACTAACTTCAATGAATAATCATAATCAATCATGCCAAGTATACTTATATAAAGGATCTTATCACAAGATGAGATTGTAACTTGATATAGGAAAAACATACCTGGATTAGCATGCTAGCTAGTTATGTCTTAACATACTCACATGATGTCTTCTTGTTCTTCTTCAATGACTTGTGCTAGTAACCTGTATATCTCATAGGTTAGCCATTATAAAACCAAGTTATACATACCTCGTAAATGGATCTTCTATTAGATCCATGATAATGGATGAATCTTTGTCCTCATGTTATCATGATCATATGTTCTTGGACCAGAACATGATTTGTCTTTCTTGGTGTACCTTTCATGTTAGTAGACAACATAAATCTCATACAACACCATAATGCATTAGTACAATCATAAGTGTCAACACCCTAACCAATGAATATCTTCTATCATGCATTCATAATTTTGTTAAGGTGATACGACAAATCTAAAATCAAAATTGTACTAACCATAATAACATGAAGACAAACATACCATAAATATCGAAACATACCTCGATGAGTCATACCTGTTAAGGTCGCTTGTAATCTTCTTATGTAAGGCCTTGGCCTCATCTCCCTCTGAAACAGGAACTTCTTTACTCATGCATATGATCAATCCATCTTCTTCTAGGATTAACCCAATTCACTTGATTTGCAAGAACTGGACCTGGAGCTGGATATGGGTTTGTCAGAGAAACCCCAAAAATTCAAACTTTGAATTTCAAACTTTCAAAAGGATAGGAATATGCGCCTTGATGAACTGATCAAACTGGTATATTCAGAATTTGAAGACTGCAAAGTTTCACTCCTCAATTTTGCCTTTGAAACTTCCAGATTCACTGGACGTGACTCTGAACTGGGGTTTGATGAAGCCCACTCTTCTACCCAATCAAAATGTTTGATCCAAAGCTCTAAGCTTCTATTTTTCTGAGGAGCTTCCAGCCGTGGTCACAGATTTCAAAAATTCCCATTTTTACAGAAGCCCTAATTTTCCATTTTTCTGATCAAAGTCCCGAACTAGGGTCTGATCAAACCCGGCCTTCTACCCAACCAAAAATTCTGATCTTGGTCTCTAAATTTCTATTTTGATGAGTAGCATCCAGCCGTGGTCTCCGATTACAAAAATTCCAACTTTCTTCAAAGCCCTAAATTCCGGAAGCCATGAATGAAGGTACCAAAAAATAATTCTGTTTTGACAGAAATATGTACCTGATTGTTTCTAGTGTAACTCTGAAATTTTTGATCCACAGGGTCTGAAAACGTTTTCTGAGATAGCCTGACCTGTTAGCTTTCCATCCTGACAGGTCTGACCTCAATTGGATGTTCTGAGAGAGAGTTATGCCAAATGTCGCAACGTGACCTGTTTTGGGAAAATACAGGAGAGCGAACTTGTACGGCGTGCCACGTGTCACTGTTTGACCTTCGGCCTCTGAAAAAGTTTTCTGAGATAGCTCGGCCTGTTATCTTTCCATCCTGACAGGTCTGACCTCAATTGGATTCTCTGAGAGAGAGATATGCCAAGTGTCGCAACGTGACCTGTTTATGGGATAATACAGGAGAGCGAACTTGTACGGCGTGCCACGTGTCACTGTTTGACCTTCGGCCTCTGAAAAAGTTTTCTGAGATAGCTCGGCCTGTGTACTACCTGTCACTTTTCACGAAATTTTATTTGGAGCTTCCTAGCCCAAGTTATGACCTTTTTCCCAAGGTCACCTGATTTTGACTCAGATCTGGAAGAGGCAGAAACCCTATATTGTACAGATCATAAATCACAAATTACAACGAATTAGAGGTTGTCCTTTGGACACAAGATACCTGGAGATCTTAGCTTCGGCCTGTAGCAATTTCAGATCCGAAAACTTCGCCAAAACGGATTTATAGCGAAAGTGCTACGATGACTGGTTTTTTTCTATATCAAGCCCTAGCATCGTAAGTGCAACAAGTGTCATACATGCCATATCATGCCTTCTTTCAAGCTAGCTCTGATACCATGTTAAATTTTCTGAATTTACTTCAATATGATCTAGGATCTTAACTGAGAGAACAACATGTACAGCATATCTACAGCATATCAATCATGGAGACAATAATGCAAGCACACAAGAGACACAAAGATTTACTTGGGGAAAACCATAAAGGTGAAAAACCCCAATAACTTCCTCAGAGATAGATAGAGCAATGATACAACCAACCAATAGAGATAGCCATAACCTAGCAGCAATCCTCCTCCTCCATAAGTGCGCCTCTCCTCCTTGAGAGCATGTGTGAGAAGTGAGTGAGTAAATAGAGTGCCTCCCGCACTCTATTTATACTTGACTTGACTTGCCTTTTTACCTAACTCATGTAGGCTCGAACTTAACCACATAATATAATGCTGACTGGGCCGACCCCCAATAGGGTGGTCTAATAACCCTTTGACCCACATGGCTGACCCCCAATAGGGTGGTCTAATAACCCTTCGACCCACATGACTTATACAGGGCCGACCCCAAACAAGGTGGTCTAATAACCCATCAAATATAAGTTACGACACTTACAATATAAATGACGACACTTCCGTATAGAGGAATAATAACATCTCTATAGGAATACAATATACATATATGTGAAATACATTCCGAAGTTACATATACATCAACACTTTACCCATTACCAAAGCCTTCCTTTTAAAGGAACATTCCCTGCAACACATGTCGCTTCATGCATAAATACATATTTTATTAAATTTCCAATTTAATAATACTCACCCATCCATGTGCCATTTTTTCTAGGAGTTGCACCAACATTCCTAAGTTTGCTCATGTTTGTCCCCTAGATATTTTACTTAAATCCTAGTTGAGGTGTAGGTGGAGTTGACTAAGTGTCCATGCTTAGGATTCTACTTTGCTCCTAAAATAAAGATTTATATTATTTTAAATGCTCAAAATATTCTTTTATGTGAAAATGCCTAAATAACACTTAATATTATTTAAATTCCAAAGTAATAATTTATTTGCAAATGCCTAAAGTACTCAAATGCATTTCTAAGTAATTTTCTAGGTGCAAACTTATATGTTTTTATGCAGTTAAATTTAACAATCATTTTCACTAGGACCCCGGTGCCGTGCCGTTGGGTTTCCCCATTCCTTAAATTCATTTCCCCAACATGGAACCACTCCGTCGGGTCTAGTCATTCGTAGTTTCCATTCTTCGGCAAGGTACCACATCATTGGGTCCTTGCGTCCACTCTTTCCATTCTCAATAGGGTACCACACCATCGGGCCCTTCTGCCATCATCCTTTCGTTTTGACTTGCGGGAACTTCATGTAGGGATTTCAGGAGCCATTACCTTCCATCCTCCGTCTAAACTCTATTAGGGACTAATGGCGCTAAGGAGTGAGTCTGTTCTCACTGCGCGCCCCCCCAACTCGTACGTGACCAACTTCGTCGTGGCCCACCTCGTACACCCTCACACATTCCTCTTAAGCAAGCGGATCAGTGCTTATCTGCTCATGCGTGGTATTCCATCGGAAGTCGACATCGTCATCGCTCTCCCTATGTGTGATTTATCCGTACTCTACAACCCTTCATATTCCTTTGTGTGTCCGTCGGTGAACCGTTTCACTTGTCGCTACGCACATTTCTCACAAACATATATTAGTAGGACTATCCTCAATAATCATCATTTGATTCATAGATCTGCTACTTCGTTAAGCATTTATAATTTACTTAAACATTACTCATTCATCTAATCAAACATGCATTTCGTCAATAATTACTTTCTTCATCCTCATCACATGATCAATCGTATAGTCGTTAAGCATCATTCATATGCATATTTTCCATAATCATAGTTAATCGTTAAACACATGTAATCATTCATTTACATCAACTATCCAGATACACATATATCAGTATTTTATTGATTCACAATCAGTCGTAGTCATGAATATACTCAATATAACATCAAGGGGTCATTTTGTTAATGTGTCAATCAGTCAGGTCACTCAAATAGGTGCCCTGAAGGTCTGCAGTAGAGGGGAACTACATACACCCCTACTTATTTAGAACTTCGTCCCAAAGTTCAGAATAAATGCGGAAAGTTATGACGCATCTCAGTGCACTGACTTGATCAATCAAGGCTAATCATTAAGCAAGCTGTAATCAATCAATTATCCCACTTCATACATATAATTTAATTCCTTAATTCATTTATCAATTATTGTCGTCATTAACATCATCAGGTTTTCCTCAATCATTTAAGACATAACAAGGCTCAAGAGACCACTATATCGAAGTTTGCTCAGCCGGGTCACTCGAGAGGTTCCCTTAAGGTCCACAGTCATTTTTAGGGGCATTACAGATAATGACAATGCCACTTGGATTCTCATGCACATGTAGGCACAAATGACCAATACTGCAATAATAAACATACTAAATGCATAAAATTAAATAAAAGGAGAATGGAAAACACCATTTAGGCAAGTGTCCCATTTCCTAAAATAGACAAGGAGTTACTTATTGAGGTAACCACTACCTTTCAAGTGGCAAAGCATGCTCATACATAAAAGTATTCTTTCAAGAGAAGCAATAAAGACAATAGGGAGTACATTTATAATTAATAACATTCATATTAGTAATAGTAATACTACATCATATATATATATATATATAATACTTCACAATTATACTTGTAATTATTCTATTATACTAATAATATATTTATTTAAATTTTATACACATTACATATTACCTATATCTCATACCTTAATCATATATATGCACACTATTATATATATGTCATTATATATACACATATTTATACATCTTACATTATATATATATATATATAGTATTAGTTGTGATATCTATATCTATATATATAATTACACTAACTTTATATACCATATATATACAACTCACTACTCTGATTGCATATACTTACATCATCAAATTTAAATACACTATAATACACATATACTACATATATACCAATACGTACTTCATAATACTATACAACATATACGATACTATATCACATCAATATATATCATCAAATATGTCTATTATATACCTAGTTTATCACATACATACAAACTTATACATATAGTATACACATTCCATAAACAATTAAAGACAACTTTTCCTAGTTTCCAAATTTTAATTTCAAAATATTTCAATTTCAAAATGCCAGTTACTAAGTAGGAGTGCAACTTTAAAGGAGGTATGCTCACAAACGTTTCTGAGACATTTCATAACTCAACTATACATCCAGATCATACCAAAGGTCTAAAATCATGGAAACCAATCTTTCCAAAAACCAAGTCAATCATACCTGTAAATCATTCATACAACAAGAAGCATTTCAATAAATTCAATGAGAAGTAAAAGAGGCTATGCACAATGAACAAGCATCAACAAATCAAGTCACTGAACAATAAAGTACGAAATGCATAATAACAAGCATCGACCAATCAATTCATTGAAAAGTAAAAGAGGTAATGCACAAGCATCGACCAATTGAATCACTGAACAGTAAAAGAGGCAATGCACATTAAATAGACATCGACCAATCATTTTTTTGAACAATAAAAGAGGAAATGGAAGGTGAACATGCATCAACCAATCAATATACTGGATCATTAGATATCAAATGCATAGTACTTACCAATCAATCTATTGAGTAGTAAATATGCAATATTAATTAATTCTAAAACATACAACAAAACTAATCTTTAATCTCTTAACTTCTGAAATTAAAAAGTAGGATACAACCAAACCTATATTTGAAGTGAGGTTCTGAATCTTACATTAACATAAGGGGGGTTAAATTTCTTTCACAAAACTAATTTATAAACTCGAAATGCACATATACAAAAGATTTATAAATCCATAATATGCCCAACAACCGCAGAGTTGGAACCTAAGCTCTGATACCACTTTGTAATGTACCAAACCTCGAAACCAAGGTCACAGGAACATATAAACCCAAAGGAATGTTGAATAAAGGTATATAATAGTAGAATAAGGTTAGCCAAAGGCTATGATGACATACCATCAACCAAATTAAATCAAACATACAAAATTTAAAATAATTGCGATACTTTAAAAACAATTATAAAACTCCCCAAAATCTCATGCAAATGCAACACCATGCAAGCATGATAATGCAACCAAATTTACAAAATTTAATAAAATTGGCCCTTAGGATTATTAAAAAATTAAAGGTGACCATAATCAACCTAATAATGCTAACTGATCAGATTTACAAAATTCTTTGCAAACAATTAAAAAATAGATATTTCCACCATACAAATCGACATTCACTATACATTCGTAAATCCAATTTAAGACACTTTCATTAACTGTTTTGGATTTCTCATTGGATCAGATATGAAACTAACACCCATATCCATTCAATAATGTAAATGGAAATTAAGGAGCTATCATATACAACCATGAATTCATACAAATATGAGATCTACTATTGCTATAAAAATCACTATCGGATCATCCGACAAACATCCAAATCCATGCAAAACCAATCGTGAGTCCCAAATAAAAATCATACGATATATATGGGGCACTCTAAAACCCCCAAGGGAACACTAGAGAATTCACATACATCCATACAGCATCATATATTCAATTATCTAGAGAAACTATCAATTCAATCTAGTTTTCTTGTAGAAACACCCACTTTCTAGCAATCAAAACTTGGTATTTTCATCTGTGGATCATATAAAATATATAATCAGCCATTGAGGGAACTATCATGTCCCCACCCATAGATCTGACTAATGGAGGGGACATGAGCGAATTACAGGGGTTCTAGTTTTCACCCCCACATCCATATTACGAAATTCAAAAGCATTTAAATGCATGTGCATATGCATAAGTAAAAACATAATGGAAATAGATCTATCCACACACACATTATGCATATACCAACATATTCATTACATGCATAACCATAAAAGTCATACACAGTTAACTCATCAATGGATTAACAAGTAAACATCTTTCTAAGTGAAGTCATCCAAGCAACTGGCTATGGAAGAGTAAACATAATGGAAATAGATCTATCCACACACACATTATGCATATACCAACATATTCATTACATGCATAACCATAAAAATCATACACAGTTAACTTATCAATGGATTAACAAGTAAACATCTTTCTAAGTGAAGTCATCCAAGCAACTGGCTATGGAAGAGTAATGTTCCACCTAGCCATAGGCACACTGTCTAGCACTTTATCTCTCTGCTGAGAGGCCACCCCCGATTTGGGCTATATATCTATTATGGAGGAACTACACAGGCTCACTCACATCAAAAGAACCATACTCTCATTCTAAGCCAGTGCAAAAATGGGTTTATCAAGCATACAAAGAGGAAATGAAGGTGAATGCTAAGTTAGTGACCTCGACCACAGAGCTACAAGCATCTCAAATGGTCTCAGATAGCCTTGGAACCCACAATACCTACCACACACAACACAAGGAAGGTCCCCTTCTCTTATACACAGTCCCTCATGTGCTCCTTCCCTCTAGTGCTATTCAGGGTGTGCATAGAAAGGTCCAAGATACTAAACCTTTAGAGATCTTTTCCTACATCGGGTTTATCAAGACATTCCAACCTCTCATCTCTCTCAGTCTTCAATGGTATCTTGGATTTTTTGATTCATGGAAATACTAATTTGCAACCAAGAAATTCAATTTTTGGGATTACAAATATGGGTTCTCCCATGTATTTTCAAACTTTTAAAGCTCCCAAATTTTCCTCAGGGTTTCGGTCTATGGATACCCCACTCAATTTCATGACCAACACGAGTTTCTAGGCATTTTTGACAATCTAAAATGTGGCTCTTTCTCAAGTTGAGATTTCTGTTATTTCTCTTACTAGGAATGCATAGCTCGCTCAGAATTTACCTCTGGTTGCAAAAAAATGGAATGGGAATGAAAGTAAATGAATTCCCATGAGGAAGATTGAATTTTGGGTACCAAAAACGGATCCCATACTCAACCATACCAATTTATGGGTTGTTCCCATGCTCCATTAAATTCATGAGCTAATATCTCAACTGCCTTATTACAACAGAAATGAATATCAACATGGAAGTCCACTTAGGTAGTTTTATTACCATTTATGGCACAAGTGGTTCTCAAGATGACACTTGGAAATAAAGGATTTGATCCCTCACACACCCCTCACATCTCCCTAGTTGACAAACAAATCCCCCTCATTTTAGTTTCCTTCATATCCAACTCTTGGAATTTTATTTGTATTGTAAATATTTACATGTTGTTACACTTTTCCATGGCTGACTAGCACATGTCCACAATATATAAAATACTTTGCTTTATAAGACAAGCAGTCACTAGAGAGGCCTTGGCCTTGATCTGCATGCTAGGAAGCATACACTGCATATTTACAATATTTGTATATCAAGCCAATAATTCCAAGGGTAAAAATGGGGGTATTACATTTCCCTCCCCCTTAGAAAAACACCATCCTCTATGTTCTCAAAACTGAAAAAAATGGGTATGCCTCTATCATGGCCTCCTCTAGATCCCATGTAGCCTCATCGAGACTAAGGTGCTTCCATTGCACCTTTACTTGTCCGATGGTTTGTTTCCAGAGCAATGTTACCTTCTTGTCGAGGATGTGGATAGGTTCCACTTGGAACTATCCATTAGGTTCCACCTAAGTCACATTCCAATCAATTACATGATTATGATCATGTACATACTTCTTCAGCAAAGAAACATGAAAAACATTATGAGCTCTCATGTTAGCAAGTAATACAATCCTATATGCAACCGGTCCTATCATATCAAAGAATTCAAATGTCCCATAATATCTTGGTGCCAGCTTGGCACAAATTCCCAAATTTATAGAACTTTTATTTAGATTTATTCTCAAATAGACATGATATCCAACTTTAAATTATTTGTGCATTATTTTTAAATCTGCATAGATTTTATGCCTGTCCTAGGTTTCCTTTAAATTCTACCTGATCTTAACAATTTATTGTTCCATTTCCTTGAGCATTTCTATCCCAAGAACTATTCTGTTGACTGGGATATCCCAACTCACTGGCATTCCTCATCCTTTTCCATACAGTGCCTCAAATGGACTCATTCCCAATGATGCTTGATGTCCATGATTGTATGCAAATTCTACCAAGTGTAGGTAATCCTTCCACTTGGATTGATTATCCATCACATACATCCTCAACATATCCTCAAGAACTTGGTTCACCCTCTCAGTTGACCATCTATTTGAGGATGATACACTGCACTGAAATTTATTTGAGTTCCCAATTCTTGAAATAAAACTTTCCAAAAATTGGATGTGAACTTTGCATCTCAGTCTGAGACTATTTCTTTGGATAACCCATGCAATTTGAAGATCTATTTCATGAATATATTTGCTGTCACTTGTTTTATGAGTGGACCTGACTAGATTAAAATGAGGTGCCTTTGATAGCTTGTCCACCACAATCATGATTGAATCATGTTTCCTTATTGTCATTGGAAATCCTATTATAAAATACATATAAATTACTTTCCACTTCCATTATGGAATGGGAAAAGGCTGCAACAGTCTACTAGATGTTGATGCACTGCCTTGAATTGCTGGCATTTTTGACAACGAGAAATGTATTCTGCTACATACCTTTTAATTCCATGCCAAAAGTATTGTTTCCTTGTTGTTTTTATTGTATTTTTATATCCTGGATGTCTAGAGTATGGAATTTGATGAATTTTATCCATAGTCTTCTTCAAATATGCACAATTTGGAATACACAATCTTCCTTTATAAACAAGAAGATCATCTTCTCCGAGATGCTATCCTTCACACTTTTCATCTAAATTTCCCTTCTGCAATTCCCTTTTGCAATTTCTCTTTACTTGAAGGTGTTAAATTTTCAGAATTTACTTCAATCTGATCTAGGATCTTAACTGAGAGAACAACATGTATAGCATATCTACAGCATATCAATCATGGAGACAATAATGCAAGCACACAAGAGACACAAAGATTTACTTGGGGAAAACCATAAAGGTGAAAAACCCCAATAACTTCCTCAGAGATAGATAGAGCAATGATACAACCAACCAAGAGAGATAGCCATAACCTAGCAGTAGATCCTCCTCCTCCATAAGTGCGCCACTCCTCCTTGAGTGCATGTGTGAGAAGTGAGTTAGTAAATAGAGTGCCTCCCGCACTCTATTTATACTTGACTTGACTTGCCTTTTTACCTAACTCATGTAGGCTCGAACTTAACCACATAACATAATGCTGAGTGGGCCGACCCCCAATAGGGTGGTCTAATAACCCTTTGACCCACATGGCCGACCCCCAATAGGGTGGTCTAATAACCCTTTGACCCACATGACTTATACAGGGCTGACCCCAAATAAGGTGGTCTAATAACCCATCAAGTATAAGTTACGACACTTACAATATAAATGACGACACTTCCTTATAGAGGAATAATACCATCTCTATAGGAATACAATATACATATATGTGAAATACATTCCGAAGTTACATATACATCAACAGAAGGTAAGTCTCATCTTAATTTGGGCATCAAGAACTCTTGTTCTCAAATCTGATTTACATATACTTAAGGATGCTACAAGAAATTTTCTGCTAAGGGCGTTTGTAGCTTTGTTCTATTTTCCTTTCACATGTTTGATTTCAAAATCAAACTCACACAAAAATTCCAGCCATCTATCCTTCCTGGCATTTAAGTTTGGTTATTCAAACAAATACTTCAAAATCATGTGATCTGTCCTAAGCTAAAATATTCTTCCCAACAAATAATGCCTCCACATTTTAAGGGCATGTACTATGTATGCTAGTTCTAAATCACGAGTTGCATAATTATTTTCATGCTCTTTTAATTTCTTGGACTCATAGAAAATCAGAAATCCTTCTAGCATAAGAAATCCACCTAATCCTTTAATGCAAGCATTTGTGCATACTACAAAACATTTCTTTGGATCTACAATTGTCAAAACATGGGCACTAGTAAGTAAATTTTTCAATCACTGAAAGCTTTCGTCACATTTTTCAGACCATACAAACTTTACATTCTTTCTTTTTAGCGATGTAATTGGATGAACGATTTTGGAGAATCCCTCAATGAATATTCTATAATATCCTGCAAAACCCATAAAAGATCTAACATCTGTAGCATTCTTGGGAGTATACCAATTCATTACGGCTTCAATTTTTTTCAAATCCATTGCAATTACTTCTTCGGAAATAATATGACCCAAATATTGTACCCTTCTTTGATAGAAGTCACACTTGCTTAGCTTTACATACAATTTGTGCTCTCTAAGAATTTGCAATACCATTCTTAAGTGTTCCCCATGCTCTTCTTCACTCTTTGACTAAGCAAGAATGTCATCCAAAAATAATAACACGAACTTATCGAAATACTTGTTGAATATGCTATTCATGAGACACATGAATGTGGCGGGTGCATTGGTAAGACGAAATGGCACCACCATGAACTCATAATGGCCATATCTCGTCCGAAAAGTTGTACTGTGAATGTCTTGTTCTTTTATTCTCACTTGATGATAACTAGATCTCAAGTCAATTTTTTAAAACAATTTGGCTCTCTTCATTTGATCAAACAAATCATCAATTCTGGGCAATGGGTATTTATTCTTCACTGTTACTTTATTTAGCTTCCTGTAATTGATACATAGCCTTAAAATCCCATATTTCTTCTTGACAAATAACAAAATTTCTCCTCAATGAGACACACTTGGTTTGATATACTTATTGTCCATTAATTCTTGTAGCTTCATTTTCAACTCTACCAATTCCGGCATGCTCATTCTATAAGGAGCTTTAGAAATTGGGGCTGTCCTGGGAACAAGATTGATTGTAAAATCAATGTCCCTTATTGGTGGAAGTCCTGACACTTCATCTGGAAACACATCATTGAACTCTTGTAACAACCGATAATCCTCTATCTTTTGGCCTTTGTCTTCTAATGAATATGATATATGGATCACATATAGGTAGCAACCTTCCTTGTAGAACCTTACCAATTGCATGGCTGAAATCGACCTTACTGAAACGCTTGGGAACCCCTTTCACCATTATCAGTATTCCTTTTTCATCAATGCATTCAAGGAATTTTTCATAGCAGTCTATCTTGTCTCTATGCTTTTCTAACCAATCCATACAAATAAGAGCATCATATGATCATAATGGTAGGAAATTCAAATTTACTTGTGTGAGGATTCCATTCAACTCTATGGGGCACTCCATCACTAATTCATTCACTTTTCTTTTTGTTCCTATGACTAACTGAACTAGCCAAGACTTATCATGCTTCATCATTCTAAGAGAACAAATTTCAGCCACTTTTGGAGTAGCATAACTATGAGTAGATCCTGTATCAATCAAAACATAAATAGATTGCTTAATAATCTTACCTTGAACTTCCACTACTATTGATCGATGGTTTTCCTGATGGTTATCCAATGCTGCATAAATTCAAGGATTTTTTCTTGCCATATCCTGTATTGTAACTTCTTCTTCTAAGTTATGCAATCTTCGAGGGTTCTCTCTTTGAGGTGGATAGTATTTAAGCACATGTTTTTCTCCACACCCCAACATTGAAGTGGTCCTTTTGATCCCTTTTTTGCTACTACCATTGGCTTAATTCCACTTCGCGCTTGCTAGCCTTGTTGGAAATTTCTTGGATGATTTCTAAATGGAGGGTTGAATCCACTTCTCCTTTGGTCAAATATTCCCTTTGGATTTCCTTTCCATGCTAGATGAAATTCTGATTTTCTTTTGCTTTGCTCATAACAATGCATTTCCATTCTAATGGCTTCATCAAGAGTTGGTGGATTAACAAACTCAATTCTCTCTCTGTAATTTTGGGGTATACTTCGAAGGAAGCTTTGAATTTTTACTCTTTCATCTTTGATGTAATCTACATACCTCAACAATTCCAAAAACTTATGGACATGTTATTCCATAGAATTATGTCCCAATTTTAGTTCATTGAACTCCTTTCTCTTGTTATCACAATACCTAGAAAAAATATACTTTTCCTTGAAATACTTTTTAATTTGCTCCTAGTTGATCCTTATTTATTTGATTCCTTTTACTTGTATGAGATGCTCCCACCAAATCGAAGCTCGACCATTGAGATTGTAAAAAGCAATTCTGGCCTTTTCATTTCCCGAGTAATCATGAATTCGAAAATATTTCTTCATCCCAAGAAGTCATGATTCTGCTTCCTAACCTATCGTACTTTCTCCATCAAATGTGGGTGTTCTTGATTTCCTGAATTCTCCTTGTGGAATCCTTTTAAAATTTCTTCTTCCTTCAAATCTACTAGAAACATGCTTTGCGCTGCTTTGAGAACCTTAAGAATTGCATGACCCTCTAGAAGAATATCTTAACAAAGATTCCTTACATACACTGCTGAAAGAACCATTCCTTGGACTTGAAGTGGATTTGACGGGTATGAAATGAGCTTCCTTTGTCAGCTTATCCACCACAACCATGATTGCATCATGTTGCTTATTGTTCTTAGGCAATCTGGTGATAAAATCCATGGAAATGGTTTCCCACTTCCATTCTAGCACTGGTATGGGCTGCAACAAACCAGCCAGATGTTGATGTTCTATTTTCACCCACTGACAGTCCATACATTTTGCAATGTATCATTAGGTGATTTTTGAGGTCTAAAATGGGCCTCCTAAGGGAAATAATAAAATAAGAGTTTTAAATTTTAGAGAGGAAAAATAAAAACTACTTTTTCTTATCGTATTTCTGACATATATCCTTAACGGTTCACCCAAATTTCAAGTTTCAGCACTCGCACTGCATACTTCTGAGGCACCCATGACATGAAAAAATGTATTTTAAACTTGAAATTTGGGTGAACCGTTAAGGAGATATGTAAAAAATACAATAAGAAAAAGTAGTTTTTTCTTTTTCCCTCCAATTTGTTTTACAAATTTTACCTTATGGTTGACATCATCATCTTGAATCCTATTGGTTCTTATAAAGTGAATTCTTATGGTACATTATTTGTTTTGAGGCCCATTTTTTACCTCAACACTCCCCTAATGTCAGCAATTTCTGATTTCAGTCTAGGCCAATAATGTTGTTTTTTAATAGCTGTCAGCATTTTTTGGTAGCTTGGATGACCAAAATAGGGTCGCATGTGAAATTCGTCCATAATCAATTGTTTTAATGCTGGATGATCATGTACGTACAACCTCTTTTTAAACAACAATAGTATATCCTTGGACATGCTGAAATCTGTTGCTTGCTGCTCTGAATTTTCTACGAGACACTTTTGTATTAAATTCAGGTATTTCTGGTCTTTTTCAGCTACTGTTTGGATTTGCGATAATAAATCAGTTTGAAAACTATTAACAAAATCCATAGTTAGTAGATGCATGCGTCTACTAAGTGCATCATGAATCTTATTTTCCTTACCTTTGATATGATGAATTTCAACATCAAACTCACTTAAGAAAGCCAACCACCTTTCCTACCTTCCATTTAGATTTGGCTATTCGAAAAGATATTTCAGCCCAATATGATCAGTTTTCAAAAAAAACCTTTTTCTGAGAAGGTAATGTCACCACATTCTTAAAGCATGAATGATGGCAACCAATTCTAAACCATGCATTGTTTAATTTACTTCATGCGTCTTCAACTTTCTAGACTCATAGCCGATTACAGAACCATCTTGCGTTAGCATGCCTCCCAAACCATCCTTGCACACATCTGTGCATACAACAAAATCACCATATGGATCAACCACCTTTAGAATATGAGAGGAAGTGAGCAACTGTTTCATCTTTGCAAAACTTGCCTCACACTTGGCTGTCCAAAAAAAATTAACTTCCTTTCTCTGAAGAGAGGTAATGGGATGGGCCACTTTAGAAAATCCTTCAATGAAATTCCGGTAGTACCGGGCCAATCCCATGAAAGAGCGTACATCGCTGACGTTTTGGGGAGTAGGCTAGCTCATTATGGCCTTAATCTTGTTAGGGTCCACCGCAATACTTTGCACTGAAATAATGTGACCCAAGTATTGTATTTGGTCCTTGTAGAAATCACACTTGGATAACTTTGCATAAAGCTGATTTTCTCTTAGAACTTGTAGCACCAACCTTATGTGTTCCTCAAGTTCTTTTTTGTTCTTTGAATAGATGAGTATGTCATCAATGAACACTACAACAAATTTATCCAAGTATTTGCTGAAAACATTATTCATTAGGCACATAAACGTGGCTAGTGCATTCGTCAAATCGAATAGCATCACCACAAATTCATAATGTCCATAGCGAGTACCGAAAGTTGTTTTATGCACATCCTCTTCCTTAATCCTAATTTGATGATAACCCGACTTAGATCAATATTTGCAAAGACCGTAGCACCCCCAACCTGATCGAACAGATCGTCTATCCTTGGCAAGGGATATTGATTTTTTATGGTTACCTTGTTCAGCTGTCTATAATCAATGCACAGCCGGAAAGTGCCATCTTTCTTTCATACAAAAATCACCGATGCTCCCCACGAGGATACACTTGGATGGATATTACCTTTTTCCAGCAGCTCCTGTAATTGTGCTTTCAGCTCAATCAATTCAGGTGTACTCATCCAATACAGTGCCTTAGAATTTGGTACGGTTCCCTGGGACAGGTCAATGGTAAAATAAAGCTCTCGTCTAGGAGGTAACTCCAGAATCTCCTCGGGAAACACATCCTTAAATTCAACCAAAACATTATGTTTAGTGAAATCTACACTTTCAATTTTCTAATTTTCTGTCATGTGGAAAGCATACAGTTTGCACCATTTTCGTGCATTTCTTTTTAATTGAAGAGCATGAATTTCCCTTAATTTCACTGCTCTCACAATCCCTGGGATCTTTTTAGGATTTCCCACAGCATTAGTAAATGTAATAGATTTTTAATAGCAATCTATAACAGCTCTATGTTTTTCCAACCAATCCATGCCGATGAGAAAATCGTAAGATCCTAATGGCAAAAAATTAAATCTGCACTAGTGTAGGATTCATTTAACTTCAAGGGACACTGATTCACTACCTCAGACACTTTCCATTTTGTCTCGGTTTCCATTTGAACCAGCCAAGGCTGCATGTACTTGTTTTTACTAAGTTTGCATGACTCACACAGTTTTGGGTCTACATAACTTTTACATGCGCCAGAATCAATCAAGATAGACACGGGTGTCCTAGAAAGCATAACTTCAACCTCGATTACTGAAGCTTGATGTTCTGCTTGATAGTTGTTCAATGCAGCATAAATTTGTGGGCTCCATGCTATGTCTTGAACTGTTGAAGCCTCTTGCAGATGGTGGCTTTGATGGTGCATGTTCCGGTTTTCTAGTGACTTCCGTGTTGAACTTTTTAGTGGGCAGAACAAATTTGGATTGTGGCTTGCTACCCTCAAACTTGTTGCTAAAAGGTGCTTGCATACTTTGGTCTGTGAAATGGTTGGGCTTATGACCCTTCTGCCTACTTTCATATTTGGTCTTCTTCTTTTCGTTCCACCATTTTGATACTTCAGCTCTGTTCTGTCCCTGTTCATAACACAATCTAGCTTTTCTGAAAGCATCATCAAAGGTCTTGAGATCGTCGAACTCTATCCAATCCTTGTACCCAAATGACAAACAATTCAGGAAACGTTGAATTCTGACCTTCTCATCCTGTATGTAAGGAACATACTTGAGCAGTTCCAGAAACTTACTGATTAGCTCCTCCATGGTTTGCTGTCCCAACTTAAGGTCGTAAAAGTCTTTTACCTTTTTAATCAAAGTACCTTTCAGACAGGTACTTCTGTTTGAAGAATGTTGCAAAAATTTTCCACTTTACCTTTTTCTTGTTGATAGAGCAGGCCAGCTTGAGATCATCCCACCAAGCCGAAGCCTTACCCTACAGGTTAAAAACAACAATTCTAGCCTTTATGAGGCTGGAATAGTCGAGCATGCATAAGTACTTTTTCATGTCTCTCAGCCACAATTCTACTTCTTCTCCAGTTTTAATTTCTCCGTTAAAAGTAGGAGGCTTGATTTTCCTCAATTTTGAATGTAGGTGATGTAATTTCACAGTCTTATTTTTCTTCTTGGGGACGTACTATTCAGAATATTTTCCCTGTGACTCTACGTCACTGGCGTCCATATTATATCTCATCGAATTCCTTGGAGGTGTAGCATTAAATTTCGAATTTCTTTTTGTGACTAATTTTTCTGCATGCTGCTCCTCCGGTGTTGGCTGGTGAATTTTTTCCTTCTCTATCAACTTTTGCAGCAGAATAGCATTGATTTCTCGCTGTTCTTCAAAGTTTTTAATGTTGTCTTCTTTAATGATCATTAGCTCATCTTTTAGTCTTTTTATTGTTTCTAACATCTCGCTAGATGTTGTTTCTCCCTGTGGATAATTCTTGTTTCTCCCCTGCCTGCCAGCCATTTCTCCTTGCTGACTGGATGTTTCTACAACCAGCCTCCCTTCCTGTTCTGCAACATGTATTTCTGCCATTTATTGTTTCAGCCACTGAGCTGTCTAAGTGTGGCCAATCAATTGTTTGTTAGAAGTTATAAACAACAATGTAATTAATGCAACAATGTACAAATAGTATGCTACAGGAAGTTGAAATATTTATTTCTGAAAAAAAGAAAAGAAAAAAAGAACACAGCAATCACGCAATGAGCTTAAGGTCCTAGTGTAGTGACCATGCTTTGATACTAGTTTGTCATGTCTCCTTTTAACCATTTTTTTTTTTTGCACAGGTCTAATGACCCTATAGTACTATTTTATAATTACGCCACCAGATGTGAACCTTACTTAAAAACAACTCCAAAGCACAATACTATGAAAAGTGTGTAAGTCAAACTTACGATGGGATTACTCGTCCCGAACTTCATTGAAGTGTTATAGTCTTGCAGACTATATGCACCCTTACATCTTATGTGTTATAGGATAGAGTTCACTTGAACAAGCATGTGTACGCTAGAGGTCTCTTATGTCGACATGAATAAACATACTAACCTCTATACAAGCGACAGCAAAACATGTTGTCTAACTGAACCAAGGGTATATGAATTTAATTAATGGCTTAAATGAAATGTACTTACACTTATATTATAAGCTGGTACCTCAGAAGGTACGCTAACCATTATTTCCCCAGGTCCTGGTTCCTTTTCAAACTTACTGCACACACACACACACACACACATATATATTCCATAACCATATATATATGACTAAATATATATTAATATTATATTCACTATTTGCAAAACTTCAAGGTTTAACTAGCCATTTATAATACTAATACATACTCTATATGGGCAAGGGCAAGGGCCACATATTAATACATACTCTATATGTATTAATATTATATACCTATTATACAATACAAGAACATGAAATATTAATTTAACATAGACAAAGATTTAATTCTTGAACCAACATATAAAATGAAGTTCACACATATATAAACATTTAGTTCTATGTGTTAATACAGAGGACATGAATCGTTTTGGGCCCAACACATAAAACCAGGGGTATATATATATATATACAAATATATGGTTATATATTTATATATATAAATAATGTGCTTTTTAAACTATGGCTTACATAGCCAATACACCAAGCATGCAAACAAAGGTTATATCGTATATATATGTATATGTATCAACATATCATTAAAAGGTTTGGGCGCTTGTGGAAGCCGACCCCACCACCATATGGTTGATACTAAGCTTAAGTGTTAACACTACACATTTGAACGTATACCAATTAGTTATACCACCTCAAACGTAGGTGACTATGATCCACAATAACGTTGACATGGAGCTTCGTTGTGGCATCACACATTACTCCCACACTAAGCCTAGATAAAGAATGTTGTTACGGGGTTGGTCCCATGTGGTATCGAACCAACCGGTGGTTTGAGTGGTGACGTGGCTTGAGCCACGCAGACTTTACCACTCCCCAAACCATGTTTTAAACCTGTGTTCTATTGAATTGTTGGCACGCTTTACACTACACTCATTATGTTGATGAATATTACAATTGGTTGCATCGTGGCTTGTTGACGTGGTGAAAGGGTAGGTCGCTCCATTAATGGAGCTCCCTCAACCAGTTGTGCTTGCTTGTTAGTGGGATACCCCTCCCCATGCGTACCATGTACCTTCGGTTGAATGCATTGAAACCTCGATGGGTTTGGACCGTCGATAGTGATCTGATTCGGCGTATGGGAAAATGAGAATGGATCCTCACCATGGATCTGGTTAATGGAAGTTCACGTCAATGACTCTACGTCGAGCATTAAATCCTACCAGCACCGGTTGCAGTGGTTAATCACCTGATCTACCTGGTGCAACCTCGTTGAACCTCATTGGACACTAGCAGTCTAGGTTATTGTTGAAGTTTGGCACAGGCAGATTCGGCTCTGTGCTACCAGTGGTGTAAGAGAAAATCATTGCTACGGCTCCTTCGTCATCAGGGTGCAATACTTAACTAGTTTGAATCCATACTCTGCATTTGTCAATGTTGCAAGCTAATTGTCGTTACACTTTTGCAAGCTTTACATTTTAATGGTAAATTTGGTGACTATTTGTTTATTTATACATTTATATTGCCACGTTTTGACCTCCAACGTGTTGTGAAACAGGTGCAGATGGAGCTAAGTTGTGCTGCGACTCCACTTCCACTAACAAGTAATTGTAACACTTTTCCAATATGAAATTTAAGTTTGAGTGGTTTAACTTTCGGTTATCAGTTTGGTTTCTTCCCAAGGTTTGACCTCGTGCCACTATGCTTGTGCAGGTAACCATGACAAGGTGGAGTGGGGTGCACTACTACAAGTATGCAACCATTGCATAATACATGGAAGGCTCACTAAGTTACCATGTAACTTGTTAATCAACCGCCTCGGGTTTGGTTTACCCCACTGGTGGGGCCGAGTGACTTAGAATGGTTGGTTAGACAGTGGTTTGGGTTTCATGCTTTCATTTTTGTGGATAAAAGGGCAAGGCCATTAGCCAAGCCAGTAGGGGCATGAAGCATGCCTACAAGAGGGTCCTCGCAACCTCTGTGTGCTCTGTCGAAAACATAGGGTAGTCAACACATTTAAATGAAATGTTTTTAAGTTCAAGACTGATTGCCATGAGTGATTTATCTATTCCAATGACGCTCTGTCATGGAAGTTGTGTCGGTACTATGTAAACGATATTCCACTTATTTTTAATGGCAAAGCTACAGCTTAAACGTGAAGTTCTCTATCTGTGTGTGTTCTTATTATTGTAAATTCGTTACGGTGTAAAGATGCAAGGATCTATTGAGTTGTAATGCCCCTCGGCGTTTTTGCCGAGGCTGTTAGGTCTCTTTACCAAACAATGTGCAATGGATACGAGGCTTGCTTGAATGAATTCTTCACTGCACTTGACATTATTATAATGCATATGTTATACTACAACAAATCTGAGCATATAGATGAACACTAAATGCATAAAAGACTTACTGTGTTTATTATGATTATAAAATGGAAAACGCCTTCAGGACACACTTCTTTTGAAGTTTATTTGCATTTAATGTTGCATTAATAAGCATACAGTAATATCGTTTTACCCATGAATGATTAATGGCTTTGGCGTGAAGGCAATACGCCTACCTAGCTTGTATGCAAAAATGGTTATTCATAAATAGATCGTTTCTCTGTCAGCAATAAATTCTAAATGATTTCCTACTTATTTAAATGCTCCTTGAGCATAATAGTAAGCTGTCTCTTGACCATAGCTCATGTGTAAATACATATATGTTTGTAATATAGATATGGTGTATTAAATCACATCTCTCAATACAATGTAATGCTGAATGATCAGTACATATATTATGATAATGCCCTTCAGGCTATGAGTAAAACCCTCAATTACATATAATGAATTCCTTCTGCGTAGATGCATTCATGCGATGTTTATATTATATGAAAACATACCGTGGGGTGATCTAAGTCAACCACGATTCGTTTTGTTCCTTAGGAAATGGACTCATATTAATGTTAATACTTCGAACTTACAATGTTATCTACATAAAATGATAATGGTTCATCCCAGTAGGGGATTTATATCAATGCTTCAACTTAGAAATAAAGCTGTAAACATAATAACTACAATTCATAAAATGATTAACCCATAAATGCCATACTAAATTAAACAATCTTCCAAAACAACTTCATCCTGAGTCTCAAACTCTGATGATCTATTTATTCAAAAAATACTGTAGATTGGAACATTAGTATTTCTAGGGTTTTTCTGCAATAAACTCTAACATCAAAGAGTTAAGAAAATATATGAGGGCTAGACATGTAAACCTCATGCTTTACATGGCTGCCCTATTCATAACATTATGATAAAAGATATAAGAACTCTGTCCAAACTAGAAATAGTCCAATACAAAGATATATAGTTATAAATAAGCTCCATAAAACCCTAGGTTAAGATATGGACCATATTGCCTTTTATAAAATGTTGCAGACATATAAAACATCATAGGGATTTCAATGTTGTATATCTACTTTAAACAGAATGTAAGTATCCTCTCATTAATCCCCAAACATAAATACTACAGATCTTTAAGTCTGCTCATAAGGTAAGACTTATTACAGAGATCTATTAGTCTAGCTGATATTTATGCTCAGAATAATCCATAATACCTTCTACATCTGGTCAAATGTGATAAATATGTCATTCAACTGCAAATCAGAGATATTCAGAAACACATACAAATACTGCTTCATAAACAATTACTCTGTAGGTACAACATCTAAATACTTATCTGAGATCTACTGACCAGTGGGACCAAGCACAAACCTCCTAGCCTTTGACCAGCAAGTTCACCTTTCTTTCAGGTCACCCCCGAGCTGAGTTCACAGTCCCCCAGGTAGAGTATAGCTTTTAAATTACCCTTAACATTTTTTCCCCAAGTTATCTAGGATTAATTCAGAGGCAACATGCAACCCAACACCCAACTCAGTACTCCTGAGCTCTAGGATGCTCCAGGGGATTTTAAGCCTTAGCCATTAAGAGAATCAATAAAACACAGCCTATTCAGGTAAATGCAGTATTGCTGCAGCTTTGGGTAGTTCTCCTACCTGCACACAATTAAGTGGCCAAGCTCATACCAAGCTGTATGATTCCTCTTAATTTGGGCCAGTTTGGTTCTCCCAAATTTGTCCTCAATCACTTTGCTTCAGGACCAGTTTGGTTTTCCCAAATCTATCGTCCCTCACCAATTTTCATTGTCTCAGGTTAATGTCTTTCCCAGCACCCATTTCTTTGGTGTGTTTTTTATCATGAGAATGTGAATAGTGATAATGATGAATGAATGAGTGTTTCAATGAATTTCACTTTTTATTCACTTAGGTGGGAAATTCCTCATTTTATGAATTCTTTTAATTCATTAGTTTCTCAAAACTCCTCTTTAGGGTTTGCCATTTATATCCAATAATAATTTCTTCTTCTTATTAATATGTGGCATTTTCCCTCCAACCCTTAGAAGACTATGACTCCCATCTCATTAATGTGTTGGTCCACATGGTCATTAGAAATCTGTTTATTAGATTTATGAAATCACCTAAGTAAAATGAAATAATATTTAGTAGAAATATAATAGGGGTTCAAAGTCCAAAATTGGGGTATTACAATGCTATTTAAGGTGGGCATAGAAAGGTCGAAGATGCTAAACCTTCATAGATATTTTCCTACATTGGTTTTATCAATCCATTCCAACCTCTCATCTCTCTGAGTCTTCAATGGTCTCCTGAATTTTTTGATTCCCGGCAATACTAATTTGCAGCCACGGAATTCAATTTTTGGGCTTCCAAATCTAGGTTCTCCCATGTACTTTCATGATTTTAATGCTCTCAAATTCACCTCGGGGTTCGGTTCTATGGGATCCCCAATGTATTTCAAGACCAACACGAGTTTCTGGGCATTTTTGATAGTCTGAAATAGGTCTCTTTCTCAAGTTGTGACTTCTATTATTTATCTTGTTGGGAATGCATAGCTTGCTCAAAATTTCCCTCTGGTTGCAAAAAATAGAATGAGAATGAAAGTAAATGAATTCCCATGAGGAATATTGAATTTTGGGTACCGAAAATTGATCCCATACTCAACCATACGAATTTATGGGTTGTTCCCATGCTCCATTAAATTCATGAGTTGATTTCTCAACTTCCTTCTTACAATACAAATAAATATTAGCATGGAATTCCAGTTAGGTATTTTCTTACCATTTATGGCATAAGGGGTTCTCAATATGACACTTGGAAACAAAGGATTTGATCCCCCACACACTCCTCACCTCTCCCTAGTGGATAAACACAACCCCCTCATTTTAGTTGCCTCCATAGCCAACTCTTGGACTTTTATTTGTATTGTAAATATTTACATGCAACTGTTACATTTTTCCATGGCCAACTGGAATATGTACAAAATATATAAAATACTTGCCTTTATAAGTCGATCATTCACTAGCAAGGCCTTGGCCTTGAGCTCCACGCAAGGAAGCATACGTTGCATATTTAGAATATTTATATATCAAGCCAATAATTCCAATGGTCAAAATGGGGGTATTACAGGCGAACTTGCAGAGTATGCTACAACAAATGAGACATGCACAAACATGTTTAAAGCTTCCATTAACATTACATCTCAAAACAAGGAGAAAAATCCAATTTCCAAATAAGATTCCTTAACTAGTGTTCCAAAAACCAAGGCATTTCAATAGTGAGTTTATTTATTGATCTAATCATCCATAGAGGGAGCATTTTTAAATTACACTACAGAAAATAACACATAAATAAACATATTTCAAGCTTCCATCAAGATCATATCTAAAAATCAAGGATAAACACCAATTTCCAAGAAAATAAACCATCAGATTTGCATCCAACCATTGATATGTCTACCATGATTTTCAACAGTAAACAATTCAGCTATGGAAACAATGGAAAAATCATGTAAACACATGAATTTACATAAAAAAGTAAACCACTTATCTTATTAATGTGCAACTGGCATCAAATGGACCATGTTCTACTTAGCCAAAGGCACTGCTAACCCAGATCTCACTTTGAAAGGCCACCTCCAAGTTGAGGCCATAGATCCATAGCATAGGTGAAATCAAGGATAACTCAAGTATCCGTTTGAGAAGCCACAACTCAATTCCTCACCACCTACTTTCTCCTCCACCCCTCTACTAGGTAAAATGGCAATCCCAACCATAGATCCACAACATAGGTGCACTCAAGGATAGCTCAAGTATCATTTTGAGAATCCAAAACTCAATTCCTCACCACCTAATTTCTCCTCCACCCCACTACTAGGCACAGTGGTAATCCCTTCACCTCCTAGGTTCCTCAAGACATCTCCATTCACCATTAGGATTTATGTGCTTGTTCAAGATAGAGACAAGTAGTGGTCATGGAAAAACTATACTAGAGTCGTCCAGGATTGCCACAAACACCATACAAGATGAAAACAATTCAAGCACAAGGTTCATTCACATAGTAGAGCACACATGGTTTCCCAAGCTCACACGATGACCAAGCTCTCAACATTAATGGAATGAACAACAAAGATCAACCAACAATAATCAATAAGAATAAAAAAACAAAAGAAGGAGATAAAACATGGATTTATAGACCAACGAAGGTAATTCTAACCCAAGAGGGTAAAATCAAACCAAGGTAAGCCAACTTGTGTCAAACCAAGGGGGTTAAGTCAACCACAAGAAGCTAACTCTAATCCAACCCACGCAATTCAAACTTTAAGGAGAGTGGCTCTACGTCACTCTACCTAACTAAAATTCTTGTGTGGACACTCATCCATGGAGAGGAACCCAAATTAGTGAGGTGAGGAGTTACACAAACCAAGGCATCTTCTCAAAATAGAAAAGGATGGGTTATACAAGGAGTTATCCAAATTTTGAGGTGTCTAGGCTAAAAATATCTAGTGAGGGTGCACTTGTGCAAATGAGGGTTACAAAACCAAGTGTAACCTCAAAAAAGGAGTTACAAAACCACCAAAGGGGCCCAATAAACAAGTGGAATCCACCCAAGCACCCACTAAATCATGATTTAGGCTCAATAGTACCAACATGGGTTAAGATAATCAAAATTTGGATTCATTGTACAATGTTTGGGTGACTGTTAATAATAAAGTCACCAAATCATAAATACAGACCAAGCTCAACCAAACAAGTTCTAAAGTGCTAGAAATGTCTCCATTCCCCCTCACCTTTTGGATCTAGGCCTCCCATACTCTTTTGTGGTTTCTTGTGTGCTACTTGTTTGCATTGATTAATTATTTACAAAATAATAATAATAATGTCTCTAGGTCCTTAAAGACCCATGTTCTGGCACGTTGTGCCACAATCATAATAAAAATTATTACATATGTCTGTGGCTTAACATACATGGAATTACAACTCAATTCCTAAGTTGACCTACTCATGCATTTTTAAGGATCTGCAATTTATCTCAAAATTGAGTTGCGGATCCCCTAAAAGTGAAGAGTTTGCAAGATATGAATAGATTGTTGTAGGTAAACTATAAAAAAGTATATTTCAATGCGAAAAGATGTATTTTCATGAATTGAATGATATATTACATACCTCTTTCGAAATTTCTTTGATTCTTGTATATAGATGACCTTATTCAATGGCTTCCCCTTGAATCCTCTTGAATCCTTTAATAGAATCTTCATTCACCAAGACTTATTCTTCTTTCCAAGCTTCCCGCAAAACATATATTAGTAATATGGGTGGTTCTTACTGCACCACATAAATTTCTTCCATGAGTCACGCATTTTACATACGTTGGAGACAACGGCATGAGAACTCTCAACTCATTGTCCCCTTTTACCCTGTACTTCAAGCTACATTGTGAATGAAATCAAGGAAGAGAGAAAAATCAATATCAAATATTTCTATTGCACCTTTGACAACCTTCCCAACAACGATGCCAAAATGTTGGTGAAATCAGTTGTATTTTTTAGAGGATGAATTCCATCAAACCATTAATTATCAACCATGGTGATTCTTTTCATTAAAATTTTGTTTGCAATGTCTATGCATGCATCAAAGCTTAATCTAACAATGATTTTTGAAATACTATCTGCAATAAAGGAAAACTTATTTTAGCAAATTTAATTTAACTACTTACACTCAATCATACCTTCTCAATACCATTCCTTAACCCTTGTAACTAAATCCAACGTAAATATATGAATTTCATCAAAGGCAATGATTAGTCACATCAAATCGATACAGTCCCTATGCTTCCATGTAGAGATGAATTTAAGTCTATGCTATTGATTGGTTATGAGAGTCTAGAGTAGTGTAAACATAACAAATAAAACAGAACATATCACTTAACCATGAAAGTGAGAAACCAACTCTGATACACCTAGGTTCGATACATGTTTGATTACTCAATCTCCGTGGAAGCTCTCTGTGCAACACACCACACTTGCAGAATTAAAGAATTAATCTATTATAGGTAGTAAAAGAAACTAGCTTATATTGCAAAAGTAAAAGAGTGTGCATATAATCAAATGATAGAAATAAAGAAACACACACTATTATATCACACTTGCATAAATCAATAAATCGTACTTATGAAAATAAAATAGAACACACAATATAAACAAAAGAATACTATCTTGCATAATGCTCTCATCTTATGGAGCAAGCTCTTTCTCCCAATAATATAGTACCAAGCTAATATCCATAACATCATAAAATAAACTAAATTAGACTAAATATAAAATAAAATAACTACAATCTACATCTACACAAGATCTTGAGAAAGATAATCTATTCCATCATGAATTGGATAATTGCTCTAAGAGCCCCCCCCTTGGAATGCAGAAGGAGCTCTTATTTATACATGAGTTCTTCATAACAAATAATAAATGAAGATCCACAATATCCTCATGGAGATCCAAAATATTCTCAACAAATTGCTAATAATTTGGATCTCAAAACAAATTCAAAGCCAATTCAAAAATTTGCTAACTCTCATGCTATTTGGGATACCTTTGAAGTCAAATTCAAGTTTGGGAATAGAGGCTATAAGAAAATAGTCTAAACTCATCCCAAAGGTCTCCTAATAGCTCTTGATTTTTTAGATCCATCATATATTTGATGGAAATCTTCAAATCTTTTTGGATAAGCCAAATATGCACTCATATCCACCACCATTTGTCACCTTTAATATAAGAACATAATTTGGATAAATGAGAAACAAGTAGAATAATGAATATAATAATTCATCATTTACAAATTAGCCCATAGTTTCTCTTTGACATATTTTCCAAGGTGACTTCATAGTTGGTGGGAGACTTCCGCATCTGCAAAACATGGATCTAAAACAATTCCCACATTAAGTCATTATTCATAAGCAAACAAAAAATATGCCAATTCTTCCAAATGTTAATCAAAATTCAATGAAATACTAATAAATGTAATGGAAACCACTTTAAGCCAAAATCTCACAAATATGCATTAAAAAATATTAAATATCGGTTCATTGATAAGCATAGAGAGTCTAAATGTGAGGGAAAAGGATATCATAGTATGTCAATTCCATGACCCAACAACTATTATGTTTTATAAAGCATCTCAATTGGAATTTTTGTTTATCCAATTTTTTATGAATAATGAAAATATGAAAAATAAAAATAAAATTATGTTATTAGAGAAACACCATCAATTCTAAGTTTGATCATCCTTCCTAGTTATGCATGTATTCTTTTGAAAATTCATTGACAAAAAATCTATAATATATGAAACATAGAGGAAATTGAAGTTGACGTTGATTTCCCTTTAAGGTGTCATTCTTACAATGATATTAGATATTCTTATATTGATATCTGCAATCACAATTTAGATTATAAAGTTCTAAACCAAAACAACCAAATTATAATTAGAAATGTTATCGTGATTTTGAATTATTATAAATAACTTGATCTTAGGATTTTAATTTCTTAGTTTTTTTTGTTCACGCTCTCTTGTTTGGGTCTTACATACCAAGTTAAGCTAAATGATACTAAAAGACATCATCATTCTCATCACTATATTAATTCAACAATTAAAATAAACATAAAAATGATTGTTTTCTATTTTTTTGGGAAGTAATAATTTTAAGTTAAGTTAAATGATACTAAAAGACATCATCATTCTCATCACTATATTAATTCAACAATTAAAATAAACATAAAAATGATTGTTTTCTATTTTTTTGGGAAGTAATAATTTTAAATAAAAAATAAATAACTTATTACAGTATAATTAGGATAATTGTCCAATCTCTCAAAATAAAATTATATTTTTTGCATTGGTTTCTCTTATCATGACAAGTTTACTGTGCTCAAATAGATGGTTCTAATATTACTTTGTCAATATGGTTAAGCCACGTTTAGAAATATGAATAAGCTTACTTTAACTATTAATGCCAACCATTTGACACAAAGGTGGAAAGCCTATAACAATAGGGGCTAGGAATTTTGTCCGTTTCTCATACCTGACCTGCCCACGTGGTATAAATTATTGTATCTCTACTATATTCATAATTAGTTTGATTAAATTGGCGGTTTGTTTCTTGCTAAACATAAATATGCAGTGACTAAATTTCAATCATTAATAGAATTTGCGTTAGTTTAATTTATCTCAATATTTTCGATCCTACTCTAGGATCATATTCAAGGGTGAAAAAGACTCAGTAATCAAGTTTGTTTCTTTTCAACTCTTTAATCACTTCTCCAAAGGCTCAAGTATTGCAAGAGCTCTGACACCACATGTGGTGGACCTTGGTGCTACTTAAAACATTACCTTAAATTCATTTTTTTTCATCTTTTATTTAAACTCCTCCAAACATTTATCTTGACCATATCCAGTTGCTACATTTGTGTAGACTACTAGTTCATGTTTAAGCTATATTGGTTATGGATACTATGTTTGAAGAGGTGTATGATGGAGATTTGTAACAAATATGCATTCCTTCCACTCTACAATCTAATATGATATTATATTGGAGAGATGACTCATAAAAAAAGGAATCTACCCGTGGCTTCTGAAATAGGTTATTTGAACTATTAGCAGGTGATGGATGCAATTTGCAAATTCAATATCCAATGTATCTAGATTAGAGAGAGGCGTAACTACTTGATCAATCACTGCGTTTCCAATTTTTTTATTTGGCAAGGAAGGATGTGAGAAATAAGAGTAATTTTCAAGGGCTAAATATGTTTCATAGTGGCTTGGTGATGGTATCATTCAAGATGGATAACTTGATATGCCACATGACTTGATTACAGTAGCATTATTGCATTAAAGTTATCTTGAGTCTCTGAACATTGTTTCAACCAAACCAATTGTGCATTATGAATGCCTATCAGTGTCAGTGTTGTAGGAATTTTTACCAAATCCACTGAAGTGTGATATAGCATCACATAATGTTGAATTTCCATACTTTTTAATCTTATTTAGTATATTTACCAAAGTTGATCCCCTTTAGAGATCTCTTGTAAAACTAAGCCGTAGGATATTATGCCATGGCAAAAATATTCAGTTACAAGTTCCTTTTTTCTTTCATTCTTTTAAGTTGTCTTTATGAATACATCATCCAGTGAAATAAAGAAAATGAAAATGTCTGAGTCAAGGTTTAAGAACCTTCCATTGGATGAGATTCGAGAGATCTTATTAGATTGGCACACCAACATGCATATTATTGCATGTCTATGTCTCTCAAGTCTTAAGATCACATGATACCATTAGTCTCTATGAAGTTATTCCAGATAAGTTCTTGAGTATCTCCTTCTTGGTTATGATTCTGTTAGGACCCTTATTTGATTTTGTACCTAACTTAATGATGCAGCGATAGGAATTTTTGCTCTTTTTCACCTCAAAGAATTGGATTTGTAGAAATGTTCCAATTTATCTCACATGATTTTTTGCATCACTACTGCACTATTTATGATCCTCTTTCAATGGATTTATGCATGCTCTGACGATTAATTTGTGGTCATAATCATTGGGGCATCTATCTATAAGGAGTTCATAGATTCACAAAACCCAAAACAAATACTGCATCATATTGATATGTACTCTTGTAACACATGGGATGTTATAGTTATGTTAACTCTCATCTAACATTGTTGTGCACCATTTATGGTATGTCGGCTTAGACTGCAACTATAGGAACATGAAAAACTACAAGGGACATGCATCATCAAGCAACAAATATTGAATGGGAGGATATTGGTAGTGTTCATATGCTTATATTAACATTAAGCAGGAGATGGTTTTGCTATAAGCATTATTATTTGGGAAAATACCTTGTAGAACTGCTATCTTTTCTTTCGATTTATGAAATCCACTAGGGAAAAATAATGTCAAGGATCCTAATTATGTTATGCATATATAATTTCAAATTTTTTGTTGTCGTGGCTCCCATGGAATTAATCTATCTAAAAATCATGGTTTAGGAGATTCTCAAAATTGTGCATCCTTAATGTTGATAAAAATTGCACCACAACACTTAATTGATTCTAAAAATTGATCCACCATGGTGTTTGAACTATAATATGAACTAGAACTAGTTGAGGGTAAAACCAAGACCATACTTGAACTAGGAAGAAAAATGAGTTAAAGAGTTGGATGAACTATAAGACCAAACAATACATGAAGTGTACAACTTTAAATAAATAAGCTGATAAAATAACCAAATCGATGGCCAATCAAGAGAATATTTTTTCTCATAGTTGAAGAGGAAAGCAAATCCAAATCCCTAATATATATTGAAATGAAAAAATCCAAAACTTTGATAAGCTCAGGCTTAGCTGAGGCTTTAATAAGCTCTTTCCTAAATCCTTGGTCGTCATATATGGAGAATATCCTAATAAGAAAAAAGTAAAATAAAAAAAACAAGTTGAGAACCCTACAACCAAATTAGCTGAGTCCTGTACACTATAATAAAAAACTATAAATTCAAAATTCTCCGTGTCAAGTGAATTTGGCGACAAATGGAAAGTGTTGCGAAAAGCAAAGAAAACTAAGAAGGGAAAAGTGATCGAAACAAGATATGCAATGGGAGGTCTGGATGAAAAGGTACCTATACACTTAGATACCTCGGAATTCACTTTGAAGGAAGAGGGAAACCTAGAAGCAAGAGTTCTATTGATGGATACGCCAAGTGAAGGGCTACTCCTATCCTTAACCAAAACACAAAAACACTTAAGGGATGTCTAGCGTACACTCTTGATATTAACGAAGATAAAAAAGTCATTAGAGAAATTTTGAGGTAAAAATGGGCCTCAAAACAAAGAAAATGTACTTTAAAAATCAACCATTCACATTTAAGAGGATGACATCATCCTCGATGGTTGAGGTGGCATTACTTGCTTGTTTGTCACATTTTCAATGGTGGATGAAAACCCATAGTTAACCATGGTGGATGAAAACCCTTAGTTAACCATGGTAATGCTTTAAAGTCATAAAGTAAATTTCTTGTTGAAGTATATTAAAAACCCATCCATGTCATTTAATACTTAGGTAGCATTAATTAGTCATTTTTTATTAAATCCTAGGTGTTAGACTAGGTAGTTGGCCAAAATATCCATTGTGTGGACCACAAGTCATCTTTGTGTGGACCAAAAGATTCCTAGAGTCACTTGGGCGCATTTATGAATATTATGGATAAGATTTGATTTTATTCTAGTTGATTTTATCCAATTCTGGAATAGAAAGTCACCTTCCTGCTTTTTAACGTTTTTTACCAATTTTTGGTGAAAGGTGAAAGCTAGTTGACTAGTCTTAGTTGTTTTTTGGATAACTTATCCTCCGTGATGTTTCCTCCTTCCAAATTCTGTATTTATCATTATTTTCCATCATACATCACCATCTAATCACTACTTCATCAATTCGTGAGCTTTAGAGGTGACTTGGAAAGCACTCTTTCCACCTAGGGGGGGTTTTCATAGAATCAGTAAGCCTGCTTTTGTGAGTATTTCGAATGGCATATTTAGCCTTAAAATATCTGATGTAATATTATATATTTGAAGCCATGATATTTCCAATTTTGGATGATGTAAATTTATTCAATAGAGATATTTTGTTTGCATCATATACTTGACTTTTTTCATTGTTCTTTGACTAATTTTGTGAAGACAATTTGTGAGAGTTTGCAATTGCTTGAAAATATATTGATGTGAACAATAATTTCACATGGTATAAAAGCTATCAAGATATTCTTTTCTCCTTCTATTGTCTTGCAGGATCCAACCAGTCTTAAGAAGGGCGCATTCATTCACCAAAGGGGCGCAACTGAGCATCTAGGGGCACACCCAAACCTATGCAAAAGATATTTCAGAGCTGTCATGGATCAATCACATTAGAAAATCCTCACTCCATTCAATTATGTTGATTGGAAGGTGCAAATGGAGATCCTGTTGAGGAGAAAAGCCCTCTACAGAGTGATTATGGTAACTAAACCTGACCTACCCCAGCAATTGAGAAGGAAAAGTGGCACAATGGAAGAGATGAATCCTATGGTATCTTGTGTCTCAGCACATCTAGGGATCTTCTATTCCATCTATATGGTATTACCACTCCAAGTGAATTTTCGAAGAAGCTCCAATACTTTTTTGGCAAGACAGATGAATTGAGAGGCCACCAACTGGATAATGAACTAGTTTCACTGAGTGCAAATAATTTCGAGAACCTTCAAGAATTCTTATCAAAGTTCAAGTCAC
Organism: Larix kaempferi; assembly: GCA_027924585.1. Classification (NCBI taxonomy): domain Eukaryota; kingdom Viridiplantae; phylum Streptophyta; class Pinopsida; order Pinales; family Pinaceae; genus Larix; species Larix kaempferi. Next base: position 47,027,530 of record BSBM01000073.1, read on the forward strand.
TTGTTATTCAATTGAAGCAATTGATCTTGGCCATCCTCTCCAAGCTTGGACTAGATTACTCAGTCTTTGTTTCGACCTTTCATGCTACAAGGAAGGCAGTTCAAAATTGGAAGAGTCTACTCTGTCAGAATTCATGGAATCTCTTACACAAGAAAAATACAATTTGGTCTTGATGGGAGCAATAAAAAATCCATCAAAAGATCATTTTTTGGCTGCTGGAGATTCAAAGAGTTTGAAAGGTAAGAACAAGGGCAATTTCAAGAAGCCCACTGATCATAAGAAAGACAAACAAAAAGTTCATGAAGACTCCTCAAATTTCAAAAGGAATCCAAATAAGAAGTAAGAGAAGGCGAAGTGAACCTATTGCAATAGGGGATTTAATCCAGAGAGCTCATGCATGAAGAAGCCCATTGATCAAATTTCTCAACTCCTTGAGAAAGCAAATATCCCTCTTCCTAAGAGCGCAAGAAGGAAGGAAGGAGGACATAATTATGAATAAAAGGAGCGAGTGCATGCTTTGATGGAAAGCACATCCAAGCCTACCTATTTCATCATAGATTCTGGAGCTTCAAGGCATATGGTGTCTACAAGAGAAATATTTTCCTCTCTTGATTCTTCTAGTGGTCCAACCATTGTGTTGGGTGATGATTCTGAAACTTATTGCAAAGGTAAAGGCAGTATTGATCTATATTTTGGTTCATTCACTAATGTGTTGTATGTTCTCGGACTTGCTGCAAACCTCTTGTCAGTTTACCAGATGAGTCACACTGGGTCTCCAAAAAGGGTGATCTTCACACCTAATGATGTTGAAATATGTGAAATGCCAACAAGCTGAATTATTTCCTTAGGTACTGCTGACCATATCTCAAAAATCTATATATTCTCTCATTTTGTGCCTTCCCCATCACCTTCTGATCTACTTACCCATGCCGATGAATCAAGAAAGTTGTGGCATGAGATATTTGGTCACCTAAATGAAAAATATCTCTCTCAAATCCATGAGAAGGATATGGTCATAGGGCTGCACAATATCAAGTTTTCTAAAGGATTTTGTCAAAGATGCATCCTAGGAAAGCACCCTGAGCATAAGTTTGAAAGATCCAAAACTGAGCGAACCTCATCACCCCTTGATCTTATCCACAGTGACATATCAGGCCCATTCCCCCACAATTCTTTGAACCATTCCAAGTACATCCTAACCTTCATAGATGACATTTCCATATATTGTTGGATATTCTTCCTCAAGTTAAAGTCAGAAGTGTTAATTTGTTCAAGCTCTTCAAAGCCTCAATTGAGAACTAGTATGGTATACATATCAAGATTCTTAGATGTGATAATGGTGGGGAATACATAAAATATTATTTCCAACAATTTTGTGCCTCTTCTGGCATACAGATGCAACACACTGCTCCCTACAAACCTCAGCAGAATGGTGTTGCTGAGAGGAAGAACATATCTCTCAAAGAGATGGCCACATGCATGCTTGAGGCCAAGTCCTTGTCTCCAAGACTTTGGGATGGAGCAATAAATTGTGCAACATACATACAAAATAGAGTGCCTCACAAAGCATTAAAAGGAACCACACCTTTTGAAGCTTGGACTGGGCACAAACCTGATGTTTCTCGTTTCAATATTTTTGGCTCAAAGGCTTGGGCTAGACTTCCACTTGAGAAGAGGAGGGCCATGCAACCCCAAAGACAACCATGCAGGGATAATTTTAATGACCCATACTTATTTAAAAGTGTATAAACCTTGGCGAATCTTAGCAATTTCTAAAATGTCAACTATAAAATATTTGGCTATATTTTTCTAAAATTATTTCAATTTCTAAGGATTTTATATAGTTTATATAATAATTTGGCGATTTTTAAAGTGAAAAAAGTTTACCCCATCAAAATTGGGTGAAACAGGGCTTCAAAAAATGCAAATTGGCGAATCTTTTTTTGGAAAAAAACATGGAAAAATAGCCCATGGGCTAAATTTCGTCCCTAAAATTATCCTTGAAACCATGTCTCTTTGTTGGCTATTCAAAAGAATCCAAGGGCTACAAGTTGCTAAGCATGCCCTCTCAAAAATACTTCATTGAGAGGAGTGTTCAATTTGAAGAATTGCCATTGCAATGTGTTGAAATTGGAGAACCCTCTACACCACCACTTGAGAGTGTAAGCGATGCTCCTTTTGAATTTTTTGATTTTGATATTTCTAATGGTGAAGACCCTATTATTTCAGATATAATTTCACCTACAATTCCTAAGTGGGATTCTAAGACTCTTCAAGTAGCTGGTGAACTTGTGGGAAATCCTCAGGATCCTAGGAGGACTAGATCATAATTTGAGAGTGCTCTCAATGTGAATGATCCTTATCTATCTGAGAAATGTTTCTTGATGGTTCATTATGATCCTCATACATATGAGGAATCCTCACATGACCCAATATGGAAGGCTTCCATGGATGAGGAGTTTCATTCACTGCAAAAGAATGATACATGGGAGTTCGTCAAGCTCCCCCCAGGCAGAAAATTGGTAAGGTGTAAGTGGATATTCAAGACCAAATTTGAAGCCAATGGTGCAGATGTGAAATAAAAGTCAAATATGGTGGAAAAGGGCTTATCCCAATTCCACGGCCTTGACTACAATGAGACATCTTCACCAATTTCATAAAAGGATTCGATAAAACTAGTCATGGCAATTTTTGCATCCAAGCGCTGGGAAGTGCACCACATGGATGTCAAAACTACATTCATCCATGGGGATATTGAGGAGGAGATATATATGCAACATCCATAAGGCTATAAATCTAATCCTAACCTTGTGTGCAGGTTGAGGAAGTCCTTATATGGGCTTAAGCAAGCCCCCAGGGCTTGGTATGCCAAAATGGACAACTTCCTCTTGTCACAATCTTTTGCTAGATGAAAATATGTTCCAAATGTTTACATGAAGCTGATTGATGACTCCATATTGATTATTGTGCTATATGTTTATGACCTACTAATCAAAGGTAGCTCTACTGATCAAATAGCTTCATTAACGAACTCTTTGCATCGATCTTTTTCCATGACTGAATTGGGAATTCTTAAGCAATTTTTGGGGCTTGAGATTTCTCAAGAAAAGTTTGGAACTGATGTATATTAGTACAAATATACTTTAGACCTTCTAAATAAGTTCAATATGGATTATTTAAAGCCTTCAAAGAATCCCTTCCCTTTAGGAGTTAGACTTGAAGAAGCAGATTCTACACTTTTGGTGGACAGCACCCTATATAGGCAGCTAGTTGGCAACTTGTTGTACTTGACTCATACTCTACCTGATATTGCTTATGTTGTGAGTATGGAATCAAGATACATGGAGCAGCTACATGAGCTTCAATGGAGGGATGCACAAATAATCTTGCATTATGTGCAAGGAACCAAGTCTGATGGGATTCACTATGTTGCAGAATCTAGCCTAGATCTTCTTGGCTTTACTAACTTAGATTGGGCTGGTGATAGACTAGATAGAAACTACACTTTTGGATTTGTTTTCATGCTTGGAGGTGGCCCTGGTTGTTGGTAAATTAAGAAACAAATTACAATTGCATTATCTTCAGCAGAGGCCGAGTACAGAGGAGTAGTGAATGCTGCTACTCATTGTGTGTTGTTGCAGGGTATTCTTCCAGAGTTTGGGATTTCCTTTAGCACTCCCACAGTCATCTTTTGTGAAAATCAGAGTGCTATAAGGGTCTCAAGTGATTCAGTACAGAGGCAAAGGACTAAGCATATAGAGATCCATATGCACTACATCAAGAGCTTAGTTCATGAACACATCATTGATCTGCAATATTTCCCATCAACTGAACAAATTGCAGACATCTTCACCAAAGATTTTACTAAGAAGAGTTTCAGCCATCTGAGATCACTACTTGGGATGGTTGAACATGTGGTGGAGTTAAGGATTAATCAGCAATCTTTCAATTTTGTTCATGTCCATTTTTGAGGGGAGGTTTTTTCCATGAGGTTTTCCTTCTTTCCTTGTTTTGTGGACAAGGCAGTATGTTAAAGGGTGACCATGCCAAGTTGCTGAGCCCTATTTATTTCTTATATTTAGCACATAAATTCAGGCTTAAGGGGGGTTGTTGGAGTATATTAAAAATCCATCCATGTCGTTTAATACTTAGGTAGCATTAATTAGTCATTTTTTATTAATTCCTATGTGTTAGACTAGGTAGTTGGCCAAAATATCCATTGTGTGGACCACAAGTCATCTTGGTGTGGACCACAAGCTTCCTAGAGTCACTTGGGCGCATTTATGAATATTCTGGATAAGATATGATTTGATTCTGGTTGATTTTATCTAATTCTGGAATAGAAAGGAACCTTCCTACTTTTTACTGTTTTTTACCACTTTTTGGTAAAAGGTGAAAGCTAGTTGACTAGTCTTAGTTATTTTTTGGCCAACTCATCCGCCACGATGTTTCCTCCTTCCAAATTATGTATTTAGAATTATTTTCCATCATACATCACCATTTTATCACTACTTCACCAATTCGTGAGATTTAGAGGTTACTTGGAAAGCACTCTTTCCACCTAGGGAGTTTTTCATAGAACTAGTAAGCCTGCTTTTTTGAGTATTTCGAATGGCATCTTTAGCTTTCAAATTTCTGATGTAATATTATATATTTGCAGCCATGATATTTCCCAATGTTGGCTGATGTAAATTTATTCAATAGAGATATTTCGTTTGCATCATATACTTGATTGTTTTCAGTGTTCTTTGACTAGTTTTGTGAAGACAATTTGTGAGAGTTTGCAATTGCTTGGAAAGATCTTGGTGTGAACAATAATTTCACAGTTCTCATAATAAAGATCCTTTCACACTTTTAAAAAAAGAATATTATTGTCATTTTCAAGTAAAGTACTCATAATAAAATAATATTATTTTCATTTTCATCCTTTTTGAAAGAAACAATAAACATAACTATTAATTTCAAATATTACATTAATTTCATTTTATTTAATATCACAATGTCAAATTAATATGTGTGTGTGTGTACTCATTATATATATATATATATATATATATATATATATATATATATATATATATAACACATAATGCAGAAAAACAATTACATATATATTATGCATATGAATAATCTTGTACTCCTAGGATAAATTAATATAATATTCAAAATGTAAGAAACAATATTTAAGTTATAATAATGTTTATCTGTAATCATTTCATTATATTTATGAAACAAGTACCGAATACAAAAAGTTAATATAAATTAAAAAATAACTCATAAAAAATGTATTTTCATTATAATGTATTTTTTATTATTTAATTTCATTTTCAAGTTCAATGCATATAAATACTAAAAGACAATATATTTTTGGGAATTTTGAATTAAATCTTAGTCACATCAATGTACCTTTTTTAATTAATTTATTTCTTATCAATTTTAAAATCTACCTCAACCATGGTTATTTAGATTGCATAGAATGTAGTGTGGGAGGCGAGTTGTCAATTATACCGGTTGCTTGGTTTTTCAACCAAGCATGTGCAAGGATGCACCTGCTAACTAGTAGCAGCAGTCTCAATAAAAGTATGGAAAAACTAATGTAACTTAATCTAACATTAAGATGTGCAAAAGAAATAAAAGACTGAATTTAAGAACACAAGCAATAAGATTTATGGGAAAAACAAGAAATTTAAAAATATTTGATTTTGTATTACCTCAAATGGTGAGGATGATAAGTGTTGAGCAACTCCAAGGTTGAGGTGCTCCAATGTCCAATGGTCTCTTCTTCTCCAATGCTTCAATGGTTGGGCAAAGCTCAAGATGGATTTTGGCAGCATGAGGATAGGATGAAATATGGATGAAAAGTGAGGAGCCCCTATCACCTTTTTATAGTTTTTGGTAATGGGGAATACCATTATGGTTTTAAGGAAACCAATGGTATTAACCAACATGGTTTAGGTCTCTTTTTCCCTCTTTTTCCTCTTTTTGAATATTTTTTATATTTTATTCCCTTTTAATATTTTTGGGGTATTTTGGACCCTTTTTGAGGGTTTTTTGTGTTTTTTGAGAAAAAATACATATTTTGAGGGGGAAAAGGTGTATTGTGGTCTTTTTGGTGACCTTCTGATGGTTTTAGAGGCTCAAATGGTGGAAAAAGTGGACAAATGGGTCATGTGAATAAGGGAATGAGATAGTGAGCACTTTTTGGGTGTTAACAGATTGCCCCCTGATGTGTGAGGGAAGGAGCTCATCATATGGCCGACAGACATCATAGTTTTTTTGTCTTTTTTCCTAGGGTTTGGAGAAGACAAGAGACCGATTGGACACTGGAACAATGGTCCCTTGGAAGCTGCAAAAAACTGAAAAATTACATGGCCTCAAAATGAATGAGGAACAATCTCTGATAATGGACGAGGCGAGCATACCCATGCTCGTATCAAGACATATACATAACAATTAGGCCCAAGAAGGGGGAACTGGATAATACATTAAAATCTGCTGGTACATCATGATGTTCCAGAGGGGACACAATGCTGGGACATACTCATGGTCATACCATGACTCATCTGAAGGACTGATACACTGGAAAAGAGCAACAACCATTTTGAATGAGGTGTCAGAAGGGTTGATGAGCTACTGAATCTGAAGGTGTCCAACATCTATAGGGACTCAATGACTGTGAGTCAACTTCTGAGGAATTTATGTAACTGTATACTCAAGGGAGTCTAAAACTGGGGTACATCTTGAAAACTGTCACTGAGCGCAACCCAGATATCCATAGGAATGTGTAACTGGTTGTTTCTTCACTTAGACTCTCAAATGTGGTAGAGTCAAGTGATATCCGGGGTCTTCAACAAATAACTGAAGGGACTGATACCCTGTAAGAGTCTCCACGATGTGATTAAGGTGTTGAAGTCGAGCATGTGAGGAACAATCATTTGGAGAGGCACTGAGGACTCCTTTCGAAATGATCTGTAGGCACTCATCACTAATGGTGATGAGTCCAAGGCACAGGGACCTCTGGGTCTATCCTCTGGAATAGATTTGGTTGGCGTCGACAGAGGGATACCGGAAACTACCAAGGCAATGATGTTTCCTTGATAGGAGCGCGAAGTGTACAACTGAAATGTGATAGTACTAATGGTAGCACCGACATACTGTGGGGATGTGGAAAAAACTGGGGTCATAGAGTGGGTGGACTCAAACTTCCTTTGTTTAGAGCATGATGACATGGTTTACCTGGCAGCATAGGAAACTGAATTTTTGGTGTGAGGATCATAGCTTAAGGGATTAGGGGTGTGTATTGCAGACTTGAGTGACTCTGGGGGACAAGCGGATGGATGCTATTGGGAGGCTCTCAGGGTGACATACTGCAGAATACTCTGAACAAAGGCGACCATAATGGGGAAGCTGCCATGTGAGTGGAAATGATCTCTTGTGGCGCTGAAAAAACACCGTTGGGTCCTTCTTCGTAGTTTTAACGAGCTCCAAGAAGGGATAAAAGTTTTCTCTAAAATGGTACTATCCTGTGGATTTATGCGAGCCCAGGACTATTCATGCTCGTGAGTGCTTTCATTTTTAAGGAGTCTAAAAACGATAAGAAGTCTCTGGATTGGTGGAGGAGTACCATCCTGTGGATTTATACGAGCCCAAGACGATGATTGCTCATGATTGCTTTCAATTTTAGAGAGTCTGGAAGCGGTAACTAGACTCCATTGGTGTTCTTTTTCGTATGTTAGTCTCCAAAGCCCAAAAAAACATAAAATAATGTGGATGGAGAACTCTTCTAGCCAATGTGACTACAGTATTCCTTTTTCGTAATTAGTCTACAAGGTTCGAAAAATGGGTAAAATTATACCAGGTAGATGCCCTTTCAGATATTTTTAGTGAGCATGAAAGGAAGCAATATTGGTCGGTGATCTTTTCATTATTTTAGGAGTCAGAAAATAGCTTGACATAAACTCCCTAAGTGCCTTTTTCGTAAAGGAATTGCTCAGCCCGAAAAAGGGATAAAATTATACCGAACAAAAGTAATGGGGAGACAAGGAGGAAGTGTTCAATCAAAGGATGTGTATGGGGATCAAGCACGATGATAGGGGGGAAGACTAATGGCGCCTCATTGTGGGTTGATGGATGGTAGCAAAACAATGCCATAATTGCAATATGGATGGAGTGGAGGGCTCATGTATAAGTTGTGATGCGAAAATTTGTAAAATATGATGGCTGCCGATACGGCACGCAAATCGATGGGACAACGGGCATGTGAAAAAGTGCCCAAAAATTTTGGGGGTGAGAGCGAGAAATGATCTCAAGCATCATCATAAGCGTGGAAAACTAAATTTGGTGATGTCAGAAATATTTTTTTTAAAAGGTTAGTGGCCGATGTGGCATGCAAACCGAGGCAATGAGAGGCATTTTGAAAAAATGCCCAAAAATTATGGAGGTGAGAGCGAGAAATGATCTCAAGCATCATCACAAGTGTGGAAAACTGAATACGACGATATAAAGATTGTTTGAAAATAGGAAATGGGTGATGTGGCATGCAAACCGAGGAAACCAGTGTGTGAAAAAATGCTGGAAAAATCTGGTGGTGAGAGCGAGAAATGATCTCAAGCATCATCATAAGTTCGGAAAACTGATTCCGATGGTATAAAAAACGCCAATAAACTGACAACAGTCGATGTGGCATGCAAATAGAGGTGGCGTGGGGCATGAAAAAAATGCTCGAAATTTTTTGGTGAGAGCGAGAAATGATCTCAAGCATCATCATGGGCATGGAAATATGAATCCGGTGGTGCAAATGGTGCGAAAAATGGAGGTCATAAGGACTTCGGAATGGTCAAAGGAAATAACTAGGTTAAAAAATGGCTATAAATAAAGGTGAGTCCACCTAGCCAAGGATGCAGTGGTGGGGAGAAATGATGACCTACGGGGGAAGAATACTAGGTGTATCAAATCAAATCAAATATACAAGTGATATGTGACCTCAAAAATGGTTGAGATCACGCATGTGAAAAAGTGAGTAGGGTTAATGACCTCTCCCCATGCTATGTGCATGGGGTTTATGATTGTGGATCACATATGTGTTGGTTTGAACAATGGGGTCATTGAAATACTAAGATAGATGTGATGGGGAAGGTTCAAAATGATTGATCATGCCCCCTATCCCAAGGTCGAGGTAATCTATTATGTCCCCTAACTTAGAGGTGTCATTGTGGTGCAGATGTTGTCTCAAAGAGGGATCAATAGGGCATTGAGCAACTACTGGCGGTGGGGTATACCATGTGGCTGTGGGCCATGGTGGCATACTGAAGTGATGATATGATGATGGGGGATTCCCCTTGTAGGGTGGATGCCCCCAGTATCTTCAATGAGAATCACGATGATGATGAGTAGGCAAGGTTTTGGGCATGCCCCCATGTTGTGGAAATGTGGTTTCCTCGTCGATTTGAAAGGGTTGAACATGTATGTCAAAGGGATCAGTGGAAGGGGCCGATCGAACAGAGGGGTCTCCAGTGGAAACCGTGTAAATGGTGTTAATTTCTTCCAAGGAGGAATATTTTGGGGGATATATTTCCTCAATGAGAAGAGGGGATATCTCTAGGTTGGCATTATTCAATTCATATAGAGCTGCTCTATAATCTGGTAGATCATGACTGTGATGTGAGTAATGGTTGTAAATGCCACATATCGCACAAGGGTGATTGGTACGCAACGATTTATCACACAGTTGAGGAGGCAATTCAAGTTTTACCACTGGGATACTAGCGTCGTCTTCCAACATATTCATGTGTTCTTGAAGTGCTGGTAACTGTGGACATTGATGGGTGGCATGGCCTATGTCATTGCACAAAGAGCACTTGGGGGGAGCACGATTGGTTGGGGCATTCTTCGCCAGTTTTGGGGTCATTGGGGGGGTGCGGGTTGTGCATCCAGTGGTATAAGTTTTTGGGCCTCTGCCCCCATTATTTCAGAATGGAGGGGGAGCATTACTAGGTGTTGATGCCATAGTCACCATTGGGGGTTGTCGGTTCTGGATGTTTGCTACACCACGGGGTGGATGGTTAGAAGTATTGATGGGTTGCACCGGTTGTAAAATGACATTCAGTGTCGGGGGAGGGGTTGGGGCAGGTAGGTACCACACAGTTAGTCCTAATGTTAATCGTGGGAGATTAAGTGTAGCCATGACTGGTGTGTTGATGGCGCCTGAAGGGGGAAATAAAAATGGGATAGTATGGATTGGTGTGGCTCCTACGTGAGTTGGCACTAAGGGTGGTTATGGGAGTAAAGGTGGTTGTTGGTTTGGTACCTGTGTGTTATGCAAGAGGGTGCACAAATCAGATATCTCGGTTATATTCAAAGGGGGTGGGATGGATTGGAATGTGGAAGTCATAGGTGATTCTGAGTATAATCCAGGTCTCACTGTGGAGACGAATGATGCAGGTGCATTCTGAACTAGTTGTTCAATCATAGGGAGAAAATTTTTAGGTGCAGCGGGGGCGTATTGGTTTTGACGTGTTTGGAGATTCATGTCGGACGATGACATCATAAGGAGATGATGAGTACTTGAATCCATCAGTTGGTTTGTGTGTGCAGCATATGTGATTTGTTGTTGTGGTGCTGTGGTTCCTTGAAGAGGATCCAATGGACGAGTGTTCGCCACTCCTTGTGTGGGAAAAGGATTCTATAGCACCATGGGTTGTGGTTGAGGAGGTGGTGCTGGTTGTGCCACGTTCCCTTAGCGTTGGGCGTCATCAGACCACACTTGGCGTGCTCACGGGCCAAATGGGGGCAAGTGTGTGTGTGATGGTCGTATACCTCGCATATGGAACATGGGTGGTTTGTTCGTAAATTGGGGTTCTTACCCCGTTTCGGTGGTCGATCATGGTTTTGGTTAGCAAGGGCAGTGTTGTTGTTGTTTGGAGGATAAGTTTGAGCGACTAGACATTGTGGTGCAGCAAGCACTGCCTATGGTGGGTAATAATCCGTTGGGGCTTGTGAGTGAACAAGAGCATGTGTGGCCTGCTGATGGTAATATGTAGGCAGTGCAACCAAAGGTGGATAGGCTGAAGGTGCGTGACCATAACACTGTGGTGGACATGAAGGTCCATGAGTGTGGTGGGGGTGGGCCATGGGAGCATACGAAGTTGTAGCTCCGGAGTGAGATGTGGCCAGCGAAAGATCGGGACCGGTATTATTGCGCAAATGGAAAAGGGTTGCTTGTGAGACGCAACTTGTCCAATGATGCCGTCGGTGGCATGGGATGCCACTGGCGTGTCAGTCTGGTAGGAATCGTGGCGGGGAGCGTCGGGTAAAATGGTATACAGGTAGCCACACTGGGCGTAGATTAGAAATTGCTGAGCTTTGAGGATGGCTTCTTCTTCCGACTGGGGTCATTCAGAAGCTACATCTTTGGCAATGAGGGGCAGAAGGGACTTGAGAAACCAATCCAAGAAGATATGGTCATCTACCTTAATCTTGCATAGACTTTGGCGCTTTCACCACTTATGGATGTGATCCGTGATATGGGTTGTTGTGTTCTTCCTACAAGACAAAAGGATTTCGACGCTTGCATCATAGCGGACGGGTAGTTGAAAGAATTGTAAAAAATTTGAGGCGAGGGATGTAAAGGTGGGGTGTGTCCCAAGTGGTTGCTCGATATACCATTTGGTGGCAGAGCCAGTAAAAGTGCGTTGCAATAGGCGCAAGCGGATAGAGTCATCTACTATGGAGTTTGAGGAACACCATAAATGAAATGACATGACATGGTTTTGGGGATCTTCCCCAGCCTTCCCTTCAAACTTTGGGATGTCCGACAGGAGTTTTGTGGGCATGGGGGGCCAATTAGGGTCATGCCTAATGGGGTCGTTTGTTAATGTTGCTAAGTCGGGTAGGTTAAGACTAGCCATAAATGGCAGACTGGCAGAGGGGTATGACATAGTCATGGGGGTATAAGTGCTAGTGGTAGCATTATGTATTGGGCCACTGCCCCTTAGGGGGATATTAGTCATGGGAGGTATGTTCCCTCCACCCATAGGAGTGTGGGAGGGGCCCGTGCCACCAAGTGCAACTTGGGTTACAGATGGGTTAGGAAGATGTCCAATAGGTGTTGGAATCTAAGTGGTAGCGAGGATAGTAGGTATAGTTCCCATTGTGGGCATACGTTAGGTGTGGGTCTTGTATTGGGCAGGGGTCCCATGTTAGGCATACCTAAAGGATTTGTTGTAGTAGTGGCCAATGTGGTGGCCATTGTGGTGGAGGGTGTGGTGGATGTTCCACCAATAGTTCCTATGAAGAAGGAGTCAAAATGTGACCCGACCATGGGGCTAGTGGGTGCTGTGTATGTAGAATGTTTGGATTCTTCCTCAGAGTCAGATGTGAAATGACGTGTGTCAGAGTCGGATGATAGGGTTTTGTGCTGATGATGTGTGGAGTCAAGGGAACTGTACTTGCGGGGGTTCACCCTGGAAACGTCAAGAACATCTTGGGGACTCAATGGTGACAGCTGTGAATTAAATTTACTAGGTGGTGATGAGTGGAAAGCTCAAAATCCCTAATGAAACCGTGTGTGCACGAGGGGAGCATAAAAAATAATGGCACTCAGGCCAACAACCAAACTCAAAACACTTACCATAACAGTTGTGCTATAGTAAGTGGAGTAATCAAAAAATGTGCTCAGAAAACCAACATACAAACGGCTCCTAAAAATAGAAAAAGGTGTATTCACTGACCAAAGGGAGGTAATGGAACATGCAAACACCTAACTAAAAAGTATTATGACTCAACAAGGTATATCCTCTACAACGTGATGAAATCCAAGTCAAAAAATATAAATTGTAGAATCAAAGGCTAAATATCCCCCTACCGGGAGGGACACTGGGTAGACAAACATATAAGTTTGGCCACTAAGATACCCCGTTCATGACACGTTCGGTTGGGTGAATCTGCAGTTTTGTTCTATCACTGCTGTACTTCCATGAGGGTGGTATAACGAGAAATACGAAAGGTATCCTTCAGTTACTGAATGGATTGCGGTATTCCACCCATGCTTCCGGAACCAGTCTGGCTACTTCAACCCTCCTAAGGGAGAGGCCTTCCCAATGAATTGGTGTTAAACTGTGTCAACAAATAATAAGGGATTTTGGTACCCTAAATGTCAACCACTGTGTCTCAACATGAAAAATGAGTGAGGGGTATTATTTGGATACTTATCCCCTCGGTCCTACCTAACTAGAATGTTCTTTTTGTGTTCCCCAAATGGGGTTAGAATGTTGGTTGAGTTAAGGTACTTTTTTAAGGCTCACTTGAAATTATTGTGACAGATTGTGTGATGATGTGGTTGTATACCAAATCAGTTTTCCTTGCATGGGCGACTTAATCACAAACTAAAATAATGATTTCAATTTGTGAAAAATGAAAGACGTTTCAAATTTAAATGCTTTAATAATCTTTTCAAAAAATATGGATTCTTTAAAAAGTTTTGTAAGGTAAAGAAAATAACATATGTAAAAATAAATAGATTTCTAAAGTCTTTCTTGGGCGAAATATCAAGCAATTCAGAATTATGATTCTAACTTTACAAAATATGAAATTTCTAATCTGAAAAAGTCTTAACAAATCTTTCTTTCACTTAACTGAAAATTTTCAAAAAGATGTAGTAAAGCAAATATCAGAAAACTGTAGCTATCAAAATGGGTGCAAGTAAATAAGCCTACTAAAAATATGATGAAAGAGATAGCAATGCATGCAGACAGGAGTCTATCAAGTGCTACAACAAGCCAAGATTAAGCAAAAGCACCATGAGCATAAAATACAGTATGAGATGGCCGACTACAATGGGTAGAGGATGAACTGAAATGATAAATAACATTAAAATAAAAAATTAGAGAAACTTCTATAAAAAATTTCTTAAATCTAATAGGATATTTCGATTCCTTATTCGAAAACACCCAATTTGAAAAAAAAACATCGTCTCAAATGGAGTTTGGGAGAGGGAGATATGGCCATTTGAAAGTTGAGTTGTGCTACCAGAAAATTACATCGTCGGTTTCGGGCTAAAAGTCGCGATGAGCCGCATGGAAAAATGCCGAAAAGTCGCGATGGACCGCGTGGGAAAAGGTCACCCAACCGCGATGGGCCACATGGAAAAATGCCGAAAATTCATGATGGACCGCGCAGGAAAAGGTTACCTAGCCACGATGGACCACGTGGAAAAATGCTGAAAAGTCGTGATCGACTGCGTGGAAAAAAGGTGCACAGTCGCGATGGACTGCGCAAATGTGGGTGCCGAAAGTCACGATGTATGGACGGAATTCGGTCGGCGAAAAACTAACCCAAAAATTGAAATTTTGGGTTTTTTTGGGCTGCAGAAAGAGCCAATGGCTAGAGCAGCTATCAAGAAGTTAACTAGTATGACAAATCTACAATTTTAAATGGAAAAAATAACTAAAATGAAGATCTAAAGCAAAAATTTTAAAATTCGAAAACTAGCGGAGTCACCAAAAACTGTTGCTTTGTTTTTCAACCAAGCATGTGCAAGGATGCACCTTCTAACTAGTAGTAGCAGTCTTAATAAAAGTATGGAAAAACTAATGTAACTTAATCTAACATTAAGATGTGCAAAAGAAATAAAAGACTGAAATTAAGAACATAAGCAATAAGATTTATGGGAAAAACAAGAAATTTAAAAATATTTGATTTTGTATTACCTCAAATGGTGAGGATGATAAGTGTTGAGCAACTCCAAGGTTGAGGTGCTCCAATGTCCAATGGTCTCTTCTTCTCCAATGCTTCAATGGTTGGGAAAAGATCAAAAGATGGGCAAAGCTCAAGATGGATTTTGGCAGCATGAGGATAGGATAAAATATGGATGAAAAGTGAGGAGCTCCTATCACCTTTTTATAGTTTTTGGTGATGGGGAATACCATTATGGTTTTAAGGAAACCAATGGTATTAACCAACATGGTTTAGGTCTCTTTTTCCCTCTTTTTCCTTTTTTTGAATATTTTTTATATTTTATTCCCTTTTAATTTTTGGGGGGAATTTTGGACCCTTTTTTAGGGTTTTTTGTGTTTTTTGAGGAAAAATACATATTTTGAGAGGAAAAATGTGTATTGTGGTCTTTTTGGTGACCTTTTGATTGTTTTAGAGGCTCAAATGGTGAAAAAAGTGGACAAATAGGTCATGTGAATAAGGGAATGAGCTAGTGAGCACTTTTTGGATGTTAACAATACCTACCCCTTAAAATCTCCAATTAATATTTTTTTAATATATCTCTTAGGAGACCATTTTTTGACCTCAAAATATCTCTAATGCCAGTTTTCCATGTATCAAAACATTGGATACACAACACACAAAACCTATCAATAAGCATTAAAAATGTAAACAAGAACAACAAACACATAATTTTTTCTAACATAAATTGAAGGAAAAATCACTTTTACAGAGTATCACTGACATTGTCACCTCCCCTTCCATCTATCCAATGCAAGGTAGGGAACATGACTACAACATGGGGTGTCCAATTCGTCCCCAAGCCATAATGATAAAAAATTGTCATTTAAAATAAGATGCACAATTCATTTACACAGCGAAATTAAACGTATTAACACAATGCATCAACATACCATTCACAAACGGGTGATGAATTATAATGCGAGGAAGCAATCACATTCTCATGGTATACACATATTACATGTTATCCATAATAAGATATGCATTCATCATCAAAATACCAGTCATTATTTAATACATTACAGAACATAGAATTAACACAACTTATTTAATAAACACAGAGGAATAACCATAATCACATACAAGCAGAAGGAGATGCATTAGCCTATTTCTTCCAGGTAGAATGATGAAACGATCATACATTAATCCATCCCATTCTCATGCTATGCATAGGCATCATGCCAACTAACTTAATATAATCATTTCATCCAAGTAACATGAATAATTTAACATAGAGGATTAACACATTGTTGAACACATAATGGAAATAAAGTAATCCACAGAGAATACTTATCTTAAAATGCAAATGTCCAAACAACTGGCTACGTGAGAGCAACGTTCCACCCAACCATAGATCTCTGTCCAGCCTATATTCTTTCAGCTGAGAGATCACCCCTAAGCTGGGCTATGTATCCACTAAGGAGGAACTAGACAGGCTCACTCACAGCCATGGATTCACTCAAACGATAATGCTAAACCAACAAACAACTGGGTTTATCAAGCATGCAATAAGGAAATGATGAGGATGCTAAGCCCGTGAGCTCAACCATAGAGATACAGATATCTTAAGCTCAATTCAAGCAATCCCATCCTCTGTTCAAACCTCCACACTTGGATTTCTCACCATTCTGGCAACAAATAACTCAATCCCATCACTAGGTTTCTGGGCTATCAAAACTGGGTTTTCCAATGGATTTCAAGGTAGTTAATGCTCCCAAATTTGCCCCAAGGTTCATACCTATGGATCCTCCATTGGATTTCACCATCAAATACCAATTCTGGGCATTTATGGCTCTTCAAAACGTGGGTTCTTTCAAAGTTGCGATTTATGGTTTTTCTCACTGTTGGCAATTCGTTTTTGGATGGAAAATGATGCTGGTAACTTCCACAATGGAATGGGGATGAGGAAAAAGAAACTCTTATGAGGTAGAGTGGCTTGTGGTACAAGAAAACAGAGCCCATACTCTGCCATACGAATTTTTGGGCTGCCCATGCTCCATTGAAGCCATGGACTGAATTCCTCAACCACTTCCTTACAACAGAATTAAATGTCAGCAAGGTAAGTCAAATGGGTTCTCAATGTGACATATGGAAGACTATGGTTCAATCCCACAGCCCCCTCACCACTCCCTAGTGGATACACATGGCCCCTTCTCATTCGTTGCCTCCATAGCCAGCTTTGGTATTTTATTGCATGATGTTTATTTACATCATTTTTACAATGTTCCATGGTTAAATAGCACATGGGAAACATAATGTCTAATACTTGCCTTTAAATAAAATTCGAGCTTCCACTAGCGGGGCCTTGGCCTTCAGCTCCACGCTAGGAAAACATACATCACATGTATACAACATTTACATTAAAAGCTAACATATCCTAAGGGTCAAAATGGGGTATTACAAACATGAAATGTGAGCCTCTCAGCCTATTGATTAAAGGTATCACAAAACTAGTGGGTACAAGTCAACCATTCTTTCCCCCAACTATGAAATCAGTCCCGATTGACATTTCCAACCCCAACAAAAAGCACAAATACCACATGAACAAATCTTCTCTGTTGTTAAATATTCCACTAAAGAAATCCATTTATGATACTACTATGATGAAGCTACATGAAATCACTAGCAATAACATAATAAAAGGATGCTTCCAACAAGCACAAAGAAAGAGAGACATTGAGAGAAAATTCCCATTTTCATCCACTGGGCACAGAACCTCGATTGCTACATTTTTCTTAAAGAGTTCTATGTTATTTCCTGTTGAGAGTTGCTTTTCTCTTACAAAACAAAAATGCATAAACAAGAATACTCTTCCCTTCGATGTTTCTAGATGTAATGTGCCATATAGTTGTGCCGACTCTTTAGCTGTTGTAAGAGGGACGACATTATTACAGGAGTGCCAAATTGAAATTGACATATGTCAAATATGATAGAGGAGTCTAATAATGTTGATATGTCAGTAAATGTTTCTCCTAGCTATAATGTAGTTATAATATATGTGAAAATTATATTTATTTTGTAATTTTGGGTTATACGTTCAACGATAAAAAATATCAACCCTAGATCTCTTATCTAACGAGCTTTGAGAAAAAACATAAAAAACAAAATTAAAAAATAATATTATATCTGGTGACTTTGTAAAACATAATGTTTGATTGTTTGGTGATGTTTTGTCTTTACATTAATTGGAAAAGGCATAACATATAGTCACCTGCCATAGGTAGGGACTAAAAAAAGAAAAGAAAAACTAGAGTTACAAGACTTTAAATGTTAGTTAATCAACACGTAAAAGTGAAAAATGTACCAACAAAAGTCTATGTTGGAATGCGTTATTGGAATCCACTCACAGAAGAATCAATTGAACATGTATTTAGCATTTACTATTCTGCAGACAATGTGCATTACTGCAAAATCATGCAACAGGTTTATAATGGATTTCAAAAAAATTCTTTTGCCTCAATTATTGATTAGCCACCTTAATATTTATACGTTGGCTGAAGTTTAAGGGGTGCACCGACCTTTAATCAATTTGGAATGACACTTGGAAAATATACACGTACAAATCAATATATCTTGTCTTCCAAAATATGCCGACAAATCTAAATATCTAAAAATTTTGAGAGGCTCGCACGTTGATAGGAATGTTCAATTGGCATCAAAATATTATAAAAACTAGATATTACTGATCTTTATCAAGTATCTCTTACTTATATGCTTCACTTATTTGCCTCTTTTCTTTGATAGATTTAAGGCTTATTTAATTTAAAATATTGTTTTCTTTTGTGAACTTTTCCTTCTAGTTACTATGTGACCGATAATATAATGTGCATTCTTTCTTTCACTATTCAACTGTATATAATACCATCAAGTTTCGATATCCTTCACAAGAACTCAAGAAGGACATACATTACACACTCGAGCATGATGGAGATCAAATTTTATTGATTTCATAATAGTGAGGGGAGGAAAAATATTTATGCTCTTACACTACTAAAAGAGCAAAAACAAGATTAAGATAATGATGGGAAGACACAATTATATCATGAATACCAATCTTATGATGAAATATAGTGTTTACTGTTATTGAAATAAATGAGTACAGAGATAGTTTTTAATTGTTGGAATTGATTTAATATTGAGAGGCGGGGTGAATTGATATTAGCGCAATTATCAATAGTTTTCTTACCTTCTTTAACATATTAGTTTGAACTTAATTTTGATATTTAATTATGCATCCAATAAAACTTTCATCCATATATGCATCAAGACAAAGAACACATAACACACAGGATTTTGACGTGGAAACCCAAACGGGAGAAAACTAGGGAATGCTCTTTTGTAATGAAAAGATTATATTCAAGGAAGCATTAAATTCCTATGTTTACGAGCACTGACTGGAAGGAGGCACCAAACCCCTTTTTTTGTAGGCACCGAACTAAAGGAAGCACCAATTCCCTGTGTTCTCCCACACCAATTAGAAGGAGGCTATGACCCTGTGTTCCTTGCCCCGTCTTGCTACCCAAATATACAAAATAAAATTCTTCCTTATTGAACTTCGAACATGCGCACTCTTTTGATCTTGTGATGTTTGTTATGTTGTGCACAACTTCTGTATGCAGTCATATTACTGTCACTTCCCTGCATACATAACTTGAATTCTCATTCCACTCAATACTTCACTTTTGCTAATGACTCACTTCATATATTGTGTGCTACTTCATCGTCTACAGTCTACGCCACCAATTAGTTAATTTATTCTTACTGTGAAACTACACTCACCAAATGATATTGTGCTTCAATTGATCGATTGTTTTTTGATATTGTGCACCGATATTACATGGAACTGTGCACTTACAGAGATGAGTCCGTTCGATTCCACAGTATTTTAGACAATCTACGACATACTCTGCATCAAATGATTCATCCTTTCGGTTTAACACAATTTTCTTAGTGTCATGTCCCAAATTTTGCATTGGGTCACAATGACCTAATCCCATTGGCCATATTCATGAGAGTTTGTCAAATTAAATGTTAAGGGTCAAATAATTGCCAAGGAGGAAAATTACTAGTTTCCTAGGTTGTGGGTGGAAGCATTGGGATTTGAAATAAGAAGGATAATAAATGATGTGTGGAAATTAGAATAGCATAAATATTTAATAAAGGAGATAAATAAATATATACAAGTTAAAATCAAAGTGGCACTTGACCATGAAGACACATGGAGGAAGTGGGACCCACACAAGCTAGAATTGTGTTCGGATATCCATCATCTATTTCGGGATACATATCTATTTCAGGATCATCTATTTCAGGATACATATCTACTTCAGGATCTTGCATGATCTATTTCAGGATATGCAGCCCAGTCACCAGTTTGATGCCTCCAGCACCTTATCCACCTTCTTCTAGCACCCGGGAGCCACTTACCACAGAGTTTTAGCCCTCCCAAGCTGAAAGGCGCCCTCTTCTCACCTACTGACAGAGAAGGGCGCACTTGTTCACCTACCACTGCAGATTCACTCCAGTTACATTCAGTTAGCTCCGATTCTGATTGATTTCACTCCTGACTGACTGTTTCACCTCCGATTGACCTCCAGTTCGATTAGGTGACTTGTTCTGACTCCAGTTAGCTTCCCATGCGCCCCCACTGAGCCTCCAGATCCTATATCAGTGCTACACACTTCAGTTACATTTATTATGATCAGTTAGACTCAGCTTGACACCTGGATGACTGGTTGTTGTGATTGATGAGCAACACCGATGATTGATGAGGACTCCTAGATAGAGTCAAGCTACTCCATTCAATGATTCGAATGACCTCCTTAGGCAATTCAAATTGCTCTGTTCATTGTGACAGTTTGTATTGTAATTCATTCACCCTTTCTGGGATAGAGAGCACTGCTGCATGTTTTGCACAGTTTTGCACCATATTTTCTATGTTCATCTGTTGTGATTGATTTACTTGTTCATTAGATCTGCTATGACTAATTTTACATGGTATCAGAGCCATTGCAGGGACAAGATCTCTTTTCTACAGGTGTTTATACAAGAAGATTTGACTGAATTGCTAAAAATTGCAAAAAGTTTGGCATGAGATATCTCAAGGGCATTCGCTCCTGTGCATGCAAAGCTTGAAAAATACTCCAATACCACTCCAGAAGCTTGAGTTACCACATAATTCCTGGATCTGATACATTGGACCTATTCAACATTGCTTGAAATCCAATCCCAGGTGTGATGCAACTCTCAAAGGGTGGATTGTTCGACCTTATTGTGGTTGTTTTTATGTGATTTGCAGGTTTATTGTCTCCTCCAATTGCATTCGCTACCTTCTGCATGCAAGCCTTTCTACAGCAATTCCATTCGCTCTAGTCTGCATGCAAGCTCCCTCTTCATCAGTTGACTCAATACTTGCAATGGAATACTCTTCTTCAAAGCCTATCCTCACCCCATTCAATTATTTTGATTGGAAAGATGATATGGAGATCATATTACGTTCAAAAGGTTACTACCGAGTCACTCTTGGTCTTGAATTGGAGCCAAACAATGTAGCAGAAAGAACTAAACACTACAACAAGCTTGATGAAGCTTACGGTCTTCTTTGTCTCTCCATCTCCAAGGATATTCACTTTCATCTCAGTGGATTGAAGACTCCAAAAGCCATATGGGAGCAACTTGAGACACTATTCGGCAAGCAGGATGAGCTTAGGGCTTTTCAATTAGAGAATGAATTGATTGGCCTTAATCCTGAAAATTTTGAGACCATCAATGAATTCTTCACAAAATTCAAGAACTTGAACTTGCAATTGAAGAACAGTGGTGTTATCAAAGAGGATAAACAGTTGATCCTCTCCATTCTAAGCAAGCTTGGGAAAGATTATTCGGTATTTGTCTCCACTTTCAATTCCGGTTGGCTAACTACCCCGAATTGGAAGATGCCTACCTTGAATGCCTTCATTGAGTCCGTTACGAAAGAGCATGACAAGTTGATTCAAATGGGGTCCATAAGCTCCAAATATTCATCCCTATTTGTTCAAGGACCCAAGATCTCGAATGGTAAAGGAAAGCTAAAGAAGGAGAAGCCCAAATTCGAGCCTCACAAGCAAAAAGACAAAGGCAAGCAAACGGATGCACCATCCAGTTCGAAATCCAAGCAAAAGGGCAAAGAAGGTAACCAAAAATCTAAATGTACTTATTGTAACCGTGGCTTTCATCCCGAAAGTTCATGTATGAAGAAGACTATAGATCAAATGGCCCTCCTTTTGGAAAAGAACAACATAACCCTTCCTGACGGTGCAAGGAAGAAGGATCGGAATGACGATCATGAAAGAGGACAAGCACTCATGGCAACGGTTTTCGAAGCCCACTCTCTTGATAGATTCGGGTGCATCAAATCATATGGCTGAAAATATTGATTCTTTTTCCTCATTCGATCCAAACAGCTCCATCCCCATCCATTTGGGAGATGACTCAAAAATTTCTTCAAAGGGCAAAGGTACGATTCATGTAGATCATGGATGCTTTCAGAATGTTCTCTATGTGCCTTCCTTAGCTTCGAATCTCCTTTCTGTGTATCAAATGACACATACTGGTGATCCAAAGAAAGTCACATTCAGCCCTAATACAGTTGAAATTTCTGATATCAAAAGTGGAAGACTAGTTGCGGTTGGAAAGGCAAACCACACTGCAAAATGTTATGAGTTTTCGCACTTTATTCCGCTTGCAAAGCCCACTGCTCTTCGCACACATGGTAATGAGGTTAGTAGGCTTTGGCATGAAAGATTTGGACATCTAAATTATAAGTATTTGCTGCTGCTATCAAATAAATCCATGGTTGATGGGCTTCCACAACTCCGTTCCTCGAAGGGAATATGCACCGGTTGCATTATTGGGAAGCACCCCCGAGCACAGATTCGACCGCGGCAAGGCTAGCAGAGCCTCTACTATTTTGGGATTGATCCATTCTGATATCAGCGGTCCGCTGCCCCATATGTCATTAAATGGTTCAAGGTATGTTTTGACATTTATTGATGATTATTCTCGCTTTACATGGGTATTCTTTCTCAAAAACAAGTCAGAAGTGCTTGGAAAATTCAAGGATTTTAAGGCTTCTGTTGAGACCACCACTGAGAGCAAGATCAAAGCTCTTAGATCTGATAATGGTGGGGAATATATCAAGTCCGAGTTGCTGCAACTTTGTGCCCAAAGCGGAATCAAGATCCAACATACAGTTCCCTACACACCCCAGCAGAACGGTGTAGCGGAAAGGAAAAACCGGTCACTGAAAGAGATGGCTACATGCATGATTGAATCTAAAGGTTTGGCTGCAAATATTTGGGCTGAAGCAATCAATG
Source organism: Larix kaempferi (assembly GCA_027924585.1). Classification (NCBI taxonomy): domain Eukaryota; kingdom Viridiplantae; phylum Streptophyta; class Pinopsida; order Pinales; family Pinaceae; genus Larix; species Larix kaempferi. The sequence goes on from BSBM01000073.1 coordinate 47,050,614, forward strand.
TTGCTGCATATATACAGAACCGAGTTCCACATTCATCCGTGAAAGGTATGACTCCTTTCGAAGCATTCTTTGGTCACAAACCGGATGTGTCAAATTTGAGAGTTTTTGGCTCTACTGCATGGGCTAGAATTCCTTCTGAGAAGAGACGAGCTTTGGATCCACAAAGTATCGAGTGCATATTGATAGGATATGGGGAAGAATCAAAAGCATATAAACTCATGGATATCAGATCTAAAAAGATATTCATAGAGCGCAGTGTGCAGTTTGAAGAACCGCTTCAAGAATTGCAACTAGTTGAGGAGAAAACTGCCGATTCACCGCCTTCACCAGAAGAAGATTCGAGCAGCGATAATGAAGGTATGAGTTCTGATATTTCTGATATTGTAGCAGCATATGATGATCATGACATATCAGGTTCGGAATCCGACCATTCAGATCCCCCTCAGTTACCAAAGTGGGCCCAAAATACTCTACAATCTGCTGGTTCTAGTCTTGGAAATCCTACTGATCCGAGACGAACAAGAGGAGACTTTCAAAGGGCAGGTATGGATCTTTCTATTGCTGATCCATTTCTTCCTGAGATTTGTTATTTGATGGCTGGTTCAGATCCCCAATCATACTATTCAGCCCATCGAGATCCGAGATGGAAAGATGCCATGGATGAAGAGTACAGTTCTCTTCAAAAGAACAATACATGGGAGCTAGTTTCTCTTCCACCTGGAAGAAAATTAGTGAAGTGTAAATGGGTCTACCATACTAAAGTTGCTGCTGATGGCACTATCAGCAAATATAAAGCAAGGTTGGTGGAAAAAGGTTTTTCCCAAGTCCAAGGAGTGGACTACACAGAGACCTTTGCACCGGTTGCAAAGATGGATTCCATCCGCCTTGTTTTAGCTATTGCCGCATCCAAGCACTGGGAGGTGCATCACATGGATGTGAAGAGTGCATTTTTACATGGAGACCTTGCTGAAGAGGTCTATATGCAGCAGCCAGAGGGTTATACATCAGATCCATCATTGGTTTGTAGATTGAAGAAGTCTTTGTACGGGTTAAAACAGGCCCCAAGAGCTTGGTACGCAAAGATGGACTCCTTCCTTCTTTCTCAGAATTTCCAAAGATGCAAATCTGATCCGAATGTCTATCTTCAGCGAGTTAAAGGTAATTTGTTGGTTATTGTACTTTATGTTGATGATCTGCTTATTACTGGTAGCACACTTACTTCAATAAACAAGCTAAAATCTGCCCTAAATCTAGCTTTTGACATGAGCGATTTGGGCTTGCTGAGTCACTTTTTGGGCTTGGAGATAGCTCAAAATTTCGATGGGATCACTATATCTCAGCAAAAATATGCTTCCGACCTGTTATTGAAGTTTAATATGGCTGAATGTAAGGCAGCCCCATTCCCATTCCTCTCAGGAATCAGTCTTGAGGAGGGAGATTCCACACCGCTTGCAGATTGCAGTATGTATCGACAGTTGATTGGTTCACTACTTTATTTGACACATTCACGGCCTGATATCTCATATGCCGTGAGTGCCGTGTCAAGATATATGCAGCAGCCACATGAGCTTCATTGGCGAGCAGCCAAGCGGATCTTGCAGTATGTGCAAGGTACGAGACAGTTTGGCATACATTATGCTGCAGATTCTGAGCTAGATTTCATTGGTTTTACTGATTCAGATTGGGCAGGTGATAGCATTGATCGGAAGTCCACTTCCGGTTATGTTTTCATGATTGGTCATGGTGCTATTTGCTGGTCCAGCAAAAAGCAAGCAGCCATTGCACTTTCTTCAGCAGAGGCAGAGTATCGAGGGGCAGTCAATGCCTGCATTCAGGCAGTTTGGTTGCAGGGTATTCTTTCCGAGTTTGGTTTTGGTGGCACTACTTCGACTGTCCTATTTTGTGACAATCAAAGTGCTATCAAGATCTCCACAGATCCAGTTCAGCGGCAGAGGACCAAACACATTGAGATTCATATGCATTACATTCGACAGTTGGTGCACGACCGCACCATCATTCTGCAATATTGCCCTACTGATGAGCAAATTGCAGACATCTTCACCAAGAGCTTCACTGAGAAGAAGTTCTCTTACCTCCGTTCACTGTTGGGGGTGAGTTCCATCATGGTGGAGACAGATTGATTCATTATTATGCTTTAGACTTGAGGGGGGGCTTTCTTCCCACTGGGTTTTCCCTCTTTCCTCACTTAGTTTATTTTCAGCATTTTTTGGATTATTGTATTGGGGTGACCTTTGGTCTTAGTTACCAGGGCCCCACATTATTTTAGTTGGCACATCATAGTCTAGCTTGAGGGGGGGTGTTCGGATATCCATCATCTATTTCGGGATACATATATATTTCAGGATCATCTATTTCAGGATACATATCTACTTCAGGATCTTGCATGATCTATTTCAGGATATGCAGCCCAGTCACCAGTTTGATGCCTCCAGTACCTTATCCACCTTCTTCTAGCACCCGGGAGCCACTTACCACAGAGTTTTAGCCCTCCCAAGCTGAAAGGCGCCCTCTTCTCACCTACTGACAGAGAAGGGTGCACTTGTTCACCTACCACTGCAGATTCACTCCAGTTACATTCAGTTAGCTCCGATTCTGATTGATTTCACTCCTGACTGACTGTTTCACCTCCGATTAACCTCCAGTTCGATTAGGTGACTTGTTCTGACTCCAGTTAGCTTCCCATACGCCCCCACTGAGCCTCCAGATCCTATATCAGTGCTACACACTTCAGTTACATTTATTATGATCAGTTAGACTCAGCTTGACACCTGGATGACTGGTTGTTGTGATTGATGAGCAACACCGATGATTGATGAGGACTCCTAGATAGAGTCAAGCTACTCCATTCAGTGATTCGAATGACCTCCTTAGGCAATTCGAATTGCTCTGTTCATTGTGACAGTTTGTATTGTAATTCATTCACCCTTTCTGGGATAGAGAGCACTGCTGCATGTTTTGCACAGTTTTGCACCATATTTTCTATGTTCATCTGTTGTGATTGATTTACTTGTTCATTAGATCTGCTGTGACTAATTTTACAAATTGATGTGCCAAATGGCATTCTCCTCTTGCAATTTTGAATCCATGGGAATCCTAAGGTTCTTGGGATGATTTAGAAGGCTCATACACATGGCATTTGGCATCATAGGTTGAATTTGGATGGAGTGGTAACCTCCATGGAAGACGAAGAGACAAACTAGAGGTTTGCGGACACTTGGGCTAGATTCCCTAACTCCTATGACAACAATGATGAAGAATCTATGACACCTATGACAAAAATCAGACCTGAAGGCTGACATATGACATATATGACATGTTAGGTCTAAAAATAGCCTCCAAGAGGGCACTCAAGTGATTTAGGGTAGCCAAAGAGACACCAATTCGAATTGGGAGAAGGAGAGGGATAGAATTGGAAGGACAAGTGGAATACTTGGGAATCTCTTCCCAACTTGAGTTGGCATGAATATCTTGGGAGGAATTCGACCCATGGGGGACCTTAGAATACTAAGGATGTTTATAAAATACATAAATAAAGTAAGAGAAGAGATTTTGATCATTTGAGAAAATTACATTTGCTTAGAGAGAGAGCTAGTGGATGACTAGTTTCTTGCCTTAGCCAATTTCGAGGGTGAAAGATTCCCATCCAATTTGGTGTTTGGAGAGGCAATTCAGGTATTTCATGGATATTTAATGGAGTTTTTATTTTCAGGTGTAAGATACAGGGCAGCTCATGGTTTCATCTAGTGCAACTCACTCACTCAACCATTTCCAGTTTTCATTGCATATTCTTGCTCCTCGAGGGAGGGCATTTTTGGTGAGCTATTGTACTCTTTGGGAGAGATTCCCATGATCCCTTTCTGATTGTAATATGCTTAATATACACTTTTATTCATCTACAGAAATTATCAGGTCGAAATACCAAGTGGTTGTATGTAAAAGTGATGATTAATGAGCAAACAATGACCATTTCCCCACTATATTGATGTATGCCAATGTATTGATGATGATTTCGAATGGGAAAATGTTTCTATAATATATTTATGATGTATGGAATTTCATTGATTATTATTACAAGTTTCATGTTCATCACTTAAGCTTTTGAAGTCATTTTATTCAGTTTATTTGCATTTGGAAGAGATTTGGTGTCATTTCCCCAAGGGTCGAACTAGTGATTTTGTAGCTGTTTGGGAGAGGGTTATAACAGCCTTGGTAAACTGAATAATGATGAATATGAGACATTAATAATGTAATTTAAACATCCTATACCATTTTTCATAAATTCAAGTGGTTTTGAGAGCATTTGGAAAGCCATCTTCAGCATTTACCCTAGGGGGATTTTAACCCCAATTTGCTAGTGAAGACTCCTACCGTGCCCAGAATATTAAACAAGTTTGAAGAAGTATTTGGAGGGTCATAAATCATCATTGAACATCATATTCAAGTATTAATATCATTCATATACCTTCATAGAAGATTTGGGAGCATTTGGGTCAATTTGGAGACCTAGACATCAAAACTAGTCAAAGGTCGAATTAGGGAAAAAATTGAACAATTGGTCATTTTAATAAAATTCTTAAAAAGGGTCATTACAGTGGTATCAGAGCATGTCATTGGCACCTGATTTGGTATAATATTCATGAGTACAAGAATTCATGGGCCACCATTAGATATTGAAACCAAAAGTGCTTTTGTTGAAGAGGAAAAAGTAGGAAAAGAAGAGCAATTGTTTTGAGGAAACTATGACTAAGGATGAAAGGGGAACCTCCGATTATATTGAGGAGCATATAAAAATCATGAGAACCACCTGTGAAGACATGAACAACCAGATTATTAAAGGATTTGAATTGTTGGCTATCCAACTTGGGAGGAAATATATTGAGCTTAAGGAAACCAAGGGGCAAAAAGCATCAGCTTTCTTGAAGGAGAAAAAAATAGGAGACCCATGAACCACCTAGCTCTGAAATAGGTGAAGTAGAAGAAGTAGTACATGAAGAGGATCGAAATTCACTCTCAAGTGACTCTGAAAAATATGAAGAGACATCACATGAGCATGAAGAAGGTTATACTGAAAGTCTTGAAGATCATTTCGAGACACTTACTATCTTGGAACCAACTTATGAGGAAATTGTTGCACATTTGAAAGAGGTGCATGATCGTACCCTTATGGAGCATTCATGTGAGGACACTTATGCACTTTTTGATCATTTCGGTGAGTTAGTTAATTCTCCTACATCCTACAATTCCATGTTTTGTAGCATTAGTCTCAATGAAGTATGGGTGAAAGGGTTTTTTTTGATGATGCCACATGAGGAGGATGGAACTCCTAGATTTACCTTTTATGATGACATGGTTGGATCACATTCTTATCCACATTTGCAGCAGCATCCTTTGTTACTTTATGATGATGCACATCTACATGGATGCACATATGATATGCATTTGAGTCACTTGAAGACTCATGGTTTTTCTTGCTCAACACTTGGTTCATTTGATGTTGGAGGAACTTCATCCAACACTGGGGTGAATAGATTTATGATTGGAGAACAATTTTATTGGAAGCCACATACTTTGTTATATCTTTATGATTCTCACATTCATGGATGTATGGGTGATACTTTTTTGAGTCATTTGAATTCTCCTTGTTTTTCTTGCTCATTATTCGGTTCAGATTTTAGTGGAGATTCTTCATTCACTTCTTGGATGAAAGAATACATGGATGAATATTTTGATGCATATCACATCCTTTTGGAGTAGCATGATAGGACATGGGATCCTCACCTATTTCATTGGAGCAGATTTGATTGGTTACTTGATGCTTGTATGCACTTGGAAAATCGTGGTCTACTTGCTTGGAGGTATAAGCACTTTCATAATTCTTTGCCGAAGCATCTTCTTGATGTTCATTTTCATTATGTTGTTATGTAATTTGATGATATATATTTTGTACTCATGATGTTTGGAAGAATGCATACATGAAAATGGAATCCAGGAACTATGAATTGGAGAGCACTTCTAATTGTTGGAGTGCAATACAAGCAATGGGACCCTGGGATAATTCTTAGTCTCATTGGTTTCAATTTTTTGGGGAAACAAGTAGTAGGGGGATGGATTCCCCACTTAATAAAGTGATTTTCATTAGATTAGTGTATCATCAAGCATGGTGGTTCCTCTCTAAAATATTCCTGGAAGCTCGAAGACTAAAAGTTGGGAAACTCAGTGGCAACTTCAAAGAATTATACAAAAAGTAGGTTCTTCAACACCCATATTTGAAATTGCTTGAGGACACGCAATATTGGGAAGGGAGGATTTGTCATGTCCCAAATTTTTCATTGGGTCACAATGACCTAAGCTCATTGGCCATATTCATGAGAGTTTTTCAAATTAAATGTTAAGGTTCAAATAATTGACAATGAGGAAAATTACTAGTTTCCTAGGTTGTGGGTGGAAGCATTGGGATTTGAAATAAGAAGGATAATAAATGATGTGTGGACATTAAAATAGAATAAATATTTAATAAAGGAGCTAAATAAATATATATAAGGTAAAATCAAAGTGGCATTTGACCATGAAGACACATGGAGGAAGTGGGACCCACACAAGCTAGAATTGATGTGCCAAATCGCATTCTCCTCTTGCAATTTCGAATCTATGGGAATCCTATGGTTCTTGGAATGAGTTAGAAGGATCATACACAGGGAATTCAACATCATAGGTTGAATTTGGATGGAGTGGTAACCTCCATGGAAGAGGAAGAGCCAAACTAGAGGTTTGTGGACACTTGGGCTAGATTCCCTAACTCCTATGACAACAATGATGAAGAATCTATGACACCTATGACATAAATCAGACCTGAAGGCTGACATATGACATATATGACATGTCAGGGATAAAAATAGCCTCCAAGAGGGTGCTCAAGTGAGTTAGGGAATCCAAAGAGACACCAATTCGAATTGGGAGAAGGAGAGGGATAGAATTGGAAGCACAAGTGGCATACTTGGGAATCTCTTCCCAACTTAAGTTGGCATGAATCTCTTGGGAGGAATTAAATCCATGGGGGACCTTATAAGACTAAGTATGTTTATAAAATACAGAAATGAAGTAAGAGAAGAGGTTTGATCATTTTAGAAAATTGCATTTGTGTAGAGAGAGAGCTAGTGGATGACTAGTTTCTTGCCTTAGCCAATTTCGAGGGTGAAAGATTCTCATCCAAGTTGGTGTTTGGAGAGGCCATTCAGGTCTTTCATAGAGATTTAATAGATTTTTTATTTGCAGTTGTAAGCTACATGGAAGCTCATGGTTTCATCTAGTGCATCTCACTCACTCAACCATTTCTAGTTTTTCATTGCATATTCTTGCTCCTTGAGGGAGGGCATTTTTGGTGAGATATTGTACTCTTTGGGAGAGATTCCCATGATCAATTTCTGATTGTAATACACTTAATATACACTTTTATTCATCTACAGAAAGTATCAGGTCGAAATACCAACTGGTTGTATGTAAAAGTGATTATTAATGAGCAAACAATGACCATTTCCCCACTATATTGATGTATTCCAATGTATTGATGATAATTTCAAATGGAAGAATGTTTCTCTGATATATTTATGATATATGGAATTCCATTGATGATTATTACAAGTTTCATGTTTAGCACTTAAGCTTTTGAATTCCTTTTACTCAATTTATTTGCATTTGGAAGAGATTTGGTGTCATTTCCCCAAGGGTCGAACTAATGATTTTGTAGTTGTTTGGGAGATGATATAACAACCTCGGTAAACTAAATAATGATGCATATGAGACATTAATAATGTCCTTTAGACATCCTCTTCCCCTATTCATAAATTCGAGTGGGTTTGGGAGCATTTGGAAAGCCATCTTCATCATTTACCCTAGGGGGATTTGAACCCCAATTCGCTAGTGAAGACTCCTACCTTGGCCAGAATATTAAACAAGTTTGCAGAAGTATTTGGAGGGTCATAAATCATCCCTGAACATCATATTCAAGTCTTAATATCAGTCATATACCTTCACAAAATATTGGGGAGCATTTGGGTCAATTTGGAGACCTAGATATCAAAACTAGTCAAAGGTCGAATTAGGGAAAAAAATTGAACAATTGGTCATTTTAATAAAATTCTTAAAAAGGGTCATTACACTTAGATCATATTCATCATGACGCACACACTAGATTCTGCTATTGTTCTATCGTCGTGCATTTGATGGACTTCTCTACTTTGCACACTTCATTTCAACCTTCGTGCATCAACTGAACTTCAACGCATCTTCTGATATACTTCAATTTTGTATCGGTGCTTCTTTATTAAAACATCTGTGACTTACTGTGTGCTTCTTTTGCTTCTCTCAATCAATCCTTATGCACTTGTGCATCCTCTGCATTCTTCCTTTCTGTCTTTGTACAACCGTCACAGATCTTAAACATCATTATGTGCACCATCAACTATATCATTGCTGTACTTGTGTGCACTTGCCTCCTCGCTAGATCATATTATTTTTTTCCTTGATCCCTTGATTCCCCGAATATAAATCTATATTTTTCACTTAGAATCTATTCATATTCACCATCAAGCTTACCTCAAATCTCCAACTTGCTTAATTATTTATACATATCCTGCATAGATTGTATGTCCACAAGTTGGTTATGGAATTCCTTCTCCCTTGTTTCATGGATTGTTCTTATGCCATATGTCATGTTCTGCACCACTGATGTGCCATTTCTTTGTGGGTTCTGTACATACATGGTCCTTGACTTGGTGGGACTTCAACCCTTGCTATACCATCACTTGTGGGTCTTGTGCTCTTGATGTTTCAATGCTTTGCGGAACTTGCACATACACGATCTTCGACTTGGTGGGACTTTGACCATTGTGGTATCATCACTTGTGAGTCTTGTACACTTGTTGCGTCATCGACTGTGGAATTTGCACATATGCTGACTTCAACTGCTACCATTAGGGGAATTGTGAGATCTAAAATGGGCCTCCTAAGAGATATAATAAAATATTACGAGTTAGGCATTTTATGGGGAAGGTATATTTACAACTCACCTCTTACACTATAACCAATGTAACTATGGTTAAGTTTAATTGAAAAGATGTCTAAAATAAAATAAATAAATAAATATTCTTTGATATGACTAAAAGTAGGAGTACTTTTGAATACATAAATTGCTTTTGAATATAATATGATGAATGTGCTTAAAAAGTAATGTAATTATAAAATAAATAAAGTATATTCATTTTTAATTTTATAAAATAAATAAAGTATATTCGTTTTTAATTATAAAATAAATGATATATTATATATTGAAAAACACTTTTATAATTATAATTTTGAATAGAGATTTCAAATTTTTGATATTCATATTTTATTATTTAAAATATATATTATACAATGAAAAATAGTTACATAGGTTTTTTTTTGTAAGTAAGAGCGTCAAAATCCTTCTATTCAACCAGGCAAATTATACATAGCGTTACAAAAAGCTTGCATCCTTTCCTGTAAAGGACAAGACGATGAGAAACAAACCCCCCAAAAAGAAACAAGGGAACCGCTGGAGATTCCCTTGTGCTGGAAGAGATCCACAAGGGATGCATAGGAAACTCAACATGACACAAGACTAAGATGAGGAGAGAGGATCAGTTCAATGAATGAACCGAGGAGGATCCCTTCTTAACATTTTATTATGAACATCAATCCAACTTGTGGAACTGGGAGGTGCAACAATCTTCTCCACCAAGTCCAACTGATTTGGGGGTATTGCATCACCATGAACTGGCGGGACTACATGTGCTTCCTTATCACTGTCTGAATGATCCAATTCATGAGGACATTTCTGAGCCCCCTGAAAGCGGATCTATGACCATGATCATATCATTTGGTTGAACATGTACAGGGGGAGATTGCCTCGAATGAGATGTAGGGTCTGAATTCATAATTCCGGTTGCTTCCGGATGATGAACTAAGATCGAGGGCCTGTGAATGAAATCCTCAATTTCTTGTTTCTCATCAGTCAGGGGATGTAAATGAGTTGTTGATGGCGGAGGTTCAGAAGATTCTTTATGTTGTTGCTTGTCGTCCGCAGATGAAGTCGCGTGACTTTTGCGGGGTTTGGGGACTTACTACCCATTAGCCTTCTTCCGTGGCCCAAAGGACAAGGGAGGGACAAGGGATACATGACAAGAATCCTGGAGGTGCCCTGTTTGTTGACATGAACGGCACCTGAAGGAAGTATTCTCATAATCAATCAGCTGCATGTAAGGATCCTCCTCAGTCCAATTGATAAAGATCTTATCCGGTATCCCTTGGCTGAGGTCGATTTTGACACAAATGTGGGTGTAAGTGAAGAATCCCTTCGAAGTACGGTCTGTATCAATCTTGATAAACCTTCCCAACGCATTTCCAATGGTGGGTAAAAAATATGGAGTATAAAAGTGTAGAGGTAAATTAGGGAGTCTTACCCAAATCGGAGTATTCATGGCATTCATAGTCAAAGGGTTGAAAGTGGGGAACCATTTCTGCATGGAAAGACCAGACTTGCCCCAGAACCACGACCGTTTCTCTATCACTCGTTGGTGGTCCTTGTCTTTGCGAAGTTTACAATGAAGAACCTTTTGGAGCATAGGAATAACTCAAAATATGCTGCCCATGTCTTATTGATCCATTCTCTTAGCGTCGAAATGGGAGGCCATAGTCCGTTGAAGTGGTAGATGAGAGCCCTTTGCTCATAGATAGTAGGATAGGAAAATATATGGGGATCTTCTGCCTCTTCCATTGGAGGTTTTGTGGACCGCTCCACAATGAAAGCAGATCCTGAGAGCACCTTTGCTTTGGGAACTTCTGCCTTAGATCTTGATGGAGCAGCAAGCCCTGTTTTTACAGCCTATTTATAAGATTTGGGGGAAGTGGAATAAGGAGCTCCTCCCCACAACCGAGAGACTAGAGAAATGGTTGAATTCGTCATTGTCCCATAGCTTTGAAGTAGAGCTCCATCCTCAAGCTGTAATCCCTCAAATATAATCCTTTCCGAGTGGAATCCCTGTTGCTTGATGTATCTTGATTTTCAGCATGAGTACGCAGTCCTGGGGGTGAGCCTGCATGCAAATAGAAGCACCATCAAGGGCCCTCACAAAAATAGGGAAGCCTGCAGCGTCCTCTGACCCTGCCACAGCTAGAAGAAAATCCCTCCACTTTTGAGGCTGTGAATGTTGGCAGTGAGGCATGGGTGGGAGACCAAGTGATTAAATACCATCCTCTTTAAGCGGTGTACTCGGGGGAAGAGTATTCGAGAGGCAGCGAGGATCGGGAACGCAAAGTGACGGTAGCCTCCAGGTTCTGTTGCAGGTGATGGCGGCGGTGAGAGGACTCCTTCGTAGGGATTCCATCGTTTCTCCCTTCAGAAAAAATAAACCAATAATTACATAGTTTTGATTTTGAATAAAGCAATTAATTTTTTGGTATTTGTAATTTATATTGTGTTAAAATATACCTTTATTTATGGGTACTTTAAAATTACTTTAGTACATTTATATTATGTTCAAAAGTAATCTATAAGTACTTTTTTCATTATGGGTAATTTACTTGCAGCATTATTATGGTTAACTATGGGTTTTCATTCACCCTTTAGAATTTGACAAATAAGCATCCTTAACTCAACCAATGCCACTCAACCATTATAGATGATGTCATTCTCTAGAATGTGATTGGTTTTTTTTAGGAGTTGTCTAACCCGTCTACGATTTCACCCAGATGACATCCCTCTCTGGTCATCGTCGACCGCCCCCGTCTGACACCCTCCCTGCCCCCTACACCGGATCTTAGACCGTCCATCGTTTCTGATACCACAGACCCTACCCGTGGGCCCATCTCCTCCTGCCAAGAATTGGATCTCGATCCCAGTCTCTAAAATCTAATAAAATATGATCATAGATATCAACGTGGGCCCCTCTCTTCCTCCCCTTCATCCCAACATAAAATTCGAACATGAGTAAATGCAAGGTCGGGGTTGGTGAACTCCAATTCAAATGATCCTTCCCTGTGACACCCTACGTAGAACCGTGGTCCATACCACCAGAGAGTATACTCTATTACAAAATCCGCTCCCTCTATGGAATTCAAAGCCCCCTCTGCGACTGTGAAGGATCTGACAGTGATGCCCTTTTGCGGTGACGGTGTCAGGCTTATAGCTCATAGAAACTTGCATCACTTCATTACTGCAATTCAATAGGTTTATAGCTCCTTCACCAAGTTTATAGATTAATTATTCAAAACATAGCAGAATTGGGAATCGTTGAAAAAATTGAGATGGAATTTCATTATGAGCATAGGCCAATATGTAAACTACAACGCATTCACTCCATGAAATTTCAGAAGACAAAAGTAGCCATTGATTCACACCATGAAATTTCAGGAGACAAAAATAGCCATTGACACATTGAATAACAGCACCACATGAATTCATGGAAAACCACCTTCACGTCCCAAAAACAAAAACAAAACTGATGTCTTGACAATAAGGAAAACCGATGAATGTAAACAAATTATTGCATGTACACGACCGAGATATAGAGAGGGGGATTACTCTCTTTCAGATGGTAAATCATCAGATGCTATTTCCAAAATCTATTAAAATACTTGAACAAAAGTATGAAGCTGGAATTGTAGATTCAACCTTTGTTTTCTGATTGTATTATGAAATTGTTGGATCCCCAATTGATCCCGGTGAACCCATAGCTTCCTATGCAGTAATAGGACCTGAGTTTCCATCTGCATCCCTCCTATAATATCCTTAGCCTCTTTGTGATTTGATCCCTCTTAGTGAACCACCTTTTATTGTCTTAAAATATACAATTGTTTTCTTAAAGAGAGAACTTCAGTTACATATTTCAAGATTCTTGAAAGGTCTCTACATATTTTTCAACTAATAGTATGCCATTTGAAATTTCCATACCAATAACAATACGAGTTTCCCTATTTGTATCATCATCAACGTCTTATTCATACCTTGATAGTTCTTGTCATCTCTTCCAACTGTCTTCATTGATCTTCTTATATTTGAAACAACATTTAATCTATAGCAATAGGATTTGACCTTCTCATTGTGAAACTTGACTATCCTTGGGCCATTTACGTTCCTCTCAAATTGGTCGACATCTGGTTTGGAAGATTTCCCCATGAATATAGAAAGTTCCTCAACTATGTTGTCCAACTTTCTTGTCATCTAACTTGCAATGCTTCTCCATCCTACGTTCAAACACTAAAGGTGGACTAGTTCTCTCCCTCATATAGGGTTATGTAGCTGACAAACAGAGCACACAACATGAAGGTTTTCCAAATTGAAATATCACATTCCTATTCAATATCACACATATTTATTGTACAAAATTGGAGACTCAAGACAAAATACATATTGAATTATTAAGAAATCTGGCCTAAAATAAACTAAATTATCAAAAGAAAATCTCTCATTGGACACTGAAAATGATAGCACTAAAAAGCATGCTGACAAATATATAAACAAATGAATAAACAGTATTGTTAATGATTTAGCATTTGCAAAAATTTCTCCTAACTAATTGTAATCCATGTCTTATTCCATGCATAAGCTCTCTTCAACTAAATAAGATGTTTTAGATGTTGATGTACACAAATGACATGGCAACCTAAATACAAAATGGGCATTAATTGTGTTCACATATAACATGGTAAGAAGATAAGGTAGGTGAAGTTCATGGAACCACATACGACACCTTATATACAGTAAAGTTTGTTCAGAAATCCATACACCTCTTAGATATATGTTATATGTTGCTTGAATTTAGGGTGCTATATTACTTTCTCCATTTTGTGATTATCTAAAATATGCTAAGTTGAATATTCCTAAAATCTGTGCATTTTGGAATTGTTTCTAGAACACAAATACCCCCCTCTCTCTCTTTGAATTAGTACTTCCAAAACAAGGCTTAAATTAGCAAAGCTTCTTGGTACTTCATCTGATTGTGTGTCTAATTAATTTTTTTGCATTCTGTTTAAAATTTCACCATTCCATCTTAATGACTAATAATTAAAAAGAAGAGGGCAAGGTTTTCTACCAAATATCTGTTGTCTATGACTGCCTGTATCTGTTTTGATTTCTTTATCCAAGGAAGTAAGACCATACTTTATCAAATATTGTGTTTTCAGTAGTTGTTCAATTATAAATATTTATCAAATATGAGATGCAAAACTATTTCAGAAATATTTGAAACAATGAAATACAAACACAACTATATTCACACCAAATTATTCCTATTACATATAGGGAATTCTACAATGTCTCACGACCAACTTTAGTTCACTAGTCTGGCTAATGACTAGTTGCTTAAAATCAATTACTCCAATATAACTAGGTGAAAACAGGAAGTTGGGTAACACTTTTGGCTTGTTTTTTTACAAATAAAAATGCTAAATTTTATGTTTTTCAACTTCGACCTCATCAAACCGATATTGCCCTTAGGAATTTCAACTTGAAGTAAACACAAACATTTTAGAGAATTGAATTATCTTTCTGCTCGTATTTTTTTAATTTTTTTTATGGAGGTATCGTGGGACAAATTTGGTGATCACCAACGATATATACTTTAAAATTTTAGGTATGGATAATGAGTGACCAATGTGAGAACTAGTTTTTTGAGAGATGGTTATTCATTTTAGGTAAAACAATGTACGATAATAATCTACACACACTGCACTTGTACAAGGACTATATTTTTAGGTTTTTCGGACTTGAGAACTATTTTTTTATTATTTATCAAAATAGCATATGTTCAGAAAATGGTGCCTTATGGACACATGTTGGTAAGCTTCAATTTTATTTTTAGTGTGACTCTTATTGAAAAAACTAAAAGTACGATTTTGAAGCGGATGGGACAAGGAAGATCTCTGTGAAGATTTCAAAATTTTTGGTGTTGTCTTTGTTATGATATTGAATTTTCATTTTGGGTGATTTTCAGAGTAATAAACTTCTCAAGGGATAAGGTTTAGAAAAAAATTGTTAATAAATAGAAATTTGAATCAAAATGAAACAATTATTATATCATTGGAAATTAGATTCATAGATGAATCCATTGCTACCAAGTCCGACAAATAATATTTAAAATTTGCAAGGGTTTGGACTTGCTGAAGTTGCAGGTTCCAGAAAGATGCCAAATATTTTCGAAGGTTTTGTTGACCATGAACTCTCGGTTGAAAAAATTTATTCCAAACTCTCGGCCGAGAGTTTAGTTCATACTCTAATCGGAGAGTTTTTTTTAAAATACAGCAGGGTGATTGGTTCAAACTCTCGGCCTAGAGTTTTATTAAACTCTCGGTCGAGAGTTTGAACTCTCACAAACTCTCAACCTAGAGTTTGAGCTTGAATTTTTTTCGCGTGATCATCTGCACGCACTAGTTTTTTTTTCACTCTGTTGTCATAAAAGTGTTTCCCAACTTCACATTTTCACCCAACTGGCGTAAAGTGTTCTAGGTAGGAAAAGCTGTAGACTGATTAATGAAATGACATGACTATATTTTGGATTAAAAGTGACTGTATCTACAAGAGCAAGAGGATATGACCAAACAAAAAAAATATTCTCCAATAACAATTTTCTATGATCACAACCACAATCATGGTGCTAACTTGCAAATTGTCATTTCTGCATCTCTTTGTGCAAAATCATTGTGAATGGAAGCAATGAAAATAATTGTAACCTTCAAACCAATTCAATCAATCTAAAATAGTGTCCAACAAACAATCTGCATGATTCCAATATACTGACTCCAAATGTGAAAGAGTAACTAATACACTGTTTCACATTAGTTGATTATAATATCAGAGAAACTATTAACAACTGGAAAATGTAGACATCTTTGTTGAACTCCTGTAGTTTCCCATTTTTATTAATGTGACATTATATGAGAAAGGAATCTCTTCCATGTCTCATCCAACAATACATATTTCAACCTTGGCCTCTATGCTTTCCCCCCAGAAATGCCAGAAAATAATGTAGGTAGTATTGATCCTACAGATTGATTTCCATGATCATGAGCTTCTCTAACCGAGTTCCTTCTGAAAACAGTTTCTCCAGAGAAGCATTCAGTTAACCAACAGTTGTTAGATTCATCTCGAACCATGTCAATGATGGATGATTTTTGTCTAGAATGGGAAGAATGAGGAGGAAGAACTCGACCCTCAGAGAAGAGTAAATTTCTGGCCATGAAATCATGGCCAACTGTAAACTCATCATACATGATATTAATGTACATTCATTCTCCTCTGTTTGAGCCAGTTGTTCTTCTTTCCTCTTTTAGGAACTGCTCAAGTGAAGGATTGATGTTTTTGTGGCAATCATAGTCATCAAAATATCTGCATAATCTCCACGAGCTCTTGGAATTCTTATACCTTGTATTCTTCCTATTTCTTGGCACCTCAGATTCTCAAGAGGGTATTTCTTTCCCATGAACAACAACTCTTGGAGATACCCCAACATCATATTTAAGACCCATCAAGCTTCCTAGAGTGATGCTCTTGTCATAGAATACAGAACCCATTGACTGCAATATAAAAGTGGAAACAAATTAGGAATGTCTGAAATGTCCATCTAAGTTGAAAGCAATGGAGAAGAATAACCTACAATAAATATTTCCCTCATGATCATCACTAACAGGAGGGAGTGGGATAATCAATATCAAAAAAACTTGATTTGGGTGATGAAAACAGTAATCAATGAGAAAGATATTCATCAGGTTCACCATTAAAATAAAACCCATGAGAAAAATTTTCATCTGGGTCATGATTCAAATGAATAGATATGGAAAACAATTACAAAAGACTTCAAATGGATCATGGCCAAAAGAAATGGGAAAGACCAATAATGCGCAAAATCATAATGTCTAGCATGACACCAATTCAACTAAGTTGTAGGCCATGTCACACCTAACAGGCCAACCATCTCTAGCTAGAACCCTATCTTGTGGATTTCGTAACTATGTCACATAATATAATATCCTTCTTTTTATTTACCGAAAAAACAGTAATATAAACTATTAAAATGCCATTTTTTTGTTGAACATATATTTCAATAAAGGCATCTGATGTTTGCCATTTTTATTCAACTTTATTGTGAGTTTGAATTTTCAGAAGACATCTGACGTTTTCAGTATATTGATAGAAATGTGAAGTTGGTATATTGTTTCTTCTAGCATGAAACACTTCACTTGCATGGTTCTACATAGTCTAAATTTATAATGTGTTTGCATATTGTCTGTAGGAATCAGTACAAAATGGGCAAGCGAGGCAAATGGGAGGCTATCATGGATCTTCAGGTACAAGACCTCAAATACAAGACAATTTTTTCTAGTAAAGATTTCGTTTGGTCTGAAATTTATCAAGAAAACGAGAGCATTGATCGTATTGCTTTAGTACGTTCACATAAAGTTGAGGACTTTATCAAAAGGAAGGAAACAAACCTCAATGCTCCATGCACTTTCCTACAACGACAAAACAAACAACCAGGAAAAAGAGATAGTGTTACATTACAATATGAATTGTAAGTATTTTCTAAGTGCATTGGATACCTATTATTGTTGAGATTGCATTTATCATCGATAGTATTTAATAACGTTTCAAAATTTCCTGCATAGATATCAATGTTTATATGGCTCAAATGGAAAAAGAGGAGAGAAATTAACTAAACGAAGGACCTTACATAATAGGGGCTCCCAATGCCATTTCATTGTTAAGGTTATGGTTCAATGCCCTCATATAGCAATTTTAACTTACAATATGTGCGAGCATGAAGATGAGGATGGATGGCCCTGTCATGGAAAACATGACACTTCAGGTAACGCGAGGACATTGCGTAAGTCAAAGCTTTCAAATTACTGTTGGCACCCAACAACCACCCTTAAAATTTCAGTGAATTTCTAGGGGTCCCCATGTAAATTTTGTAAATATCTAGCTTTTTGGTTTTCTCGTAGATTTCATCTTGCTTGGTTGATTCAGTTAGCAATTTAATGATCTCCTTCTTGATCCTTCACTTTTTGCACTACCTTTTTGACTTCGTTTTCATGGAAAATAAGTTGGTGATCATATGCTCTCTTGAGTATTTTGGAGTTGAGCTCTTAGTTTTGATTCTGAAAATTTATCAAATTCTTCAAGTCTAACTTTTTATGAAGATTTAGCCTTTTTCATAATTTTGCAATTTTTGACAAAATTTAATGATTTGTTTAAGTCTAATTTATATACTTCCACGATCAAAACAAACTAAAAGACTTTTAATTCAAGTCATCTATTTTCATGTAAGCTTTTATTCTGGTGATTTTATCTATTACGAAACAAATCTGGTCATTATTTTCGATTGATCAAACAACTTAATGCTTATTTGAAATTCATCTAAAACTTTTGGTATCATTATTCATTTTTAAATACAAAATCATACTTATATAATTGTGAACCAAACATTTATATCATAATCAAAAAATCTTTATTTTTAATTGAAATTATTTTTCAAATAATTCTTTATTATTATTCCTTTAAAGAAGCATTTATGATTATTCTACCTCATTATCATATTAACCAAATTTTGTCATTAGATAAAAGATTAGAAGATTAGAAGTATAGAATCAGGTTGGTATTTCAAATTGTCAAAAACTCAAATAGAGGTTAGCATAAATAATATACATCAATAAAATACATATATTCTAATATATATAATGAACAATAATCTATTGGCCTCCAATCTTTTATCTCAAATCCAATTTTCTTTACTTTAAACAAAAGGCCTATATATTCAATATAATTTAATAACGAGTGCTTATGCATCATTGGTCTTATTTTCCTCAATAGCAAGAGATCAAGTCGCTGCCAAATCAATTGAACAACTGTCATGCTTGTTAGCCAAAGAGATATATTTTGAAAATTATCCCACCATTGTTCAATAACGAAGTCTTTATTATTTTGGATGCTACAAAGTATAGTATGGAAATTTGGCGTCGATCGTCAAATACAATGGCATTTGTGTCATTTAAATAATGCCATAAAATCACAAGCTGCTATCAAACTACATATCGGATCGTTTTTTTTTAATTTAAGAATTACAGGTTGTGCCACCTCATAAAAAATCTCATCTCATTAAAAGAAGATCACTATAGAAATTTTTTAGATATGAAAGAACAACGCATTAATGAAGAGATCGCTAGAAGGATTATACCACGATTTTCGGAAGAGATAAGCTCCAGTAATCCTGTTAAATTGAACAAAATTTAATAGATGAAGATGCCACGTGAAGCAAGTTTTTGCAGAAGGAGTTTAGTTCCATAATTATATCAAAAAGATCAGTTAACAAGTTTGAGATCATTTGGGATCGTATTATCTCACCTGGTTGTTGGAAAGATTTCACCGAAAAACCCTGATCAAAGGGAGTCCCCGATGCAACATGTATTAAAGGAATATTCGTTCCAAAAAATAAGAAACCATCAAACTGTCGCAGCTATCAAGATTACTGTCCCGTCATTTTATCTCATTTTAAAAAAAAATTAGTTATTGCTTTTGATTTTATTTTTAGAAATTCTAAATTAATAATGAATTTGTTGAATTGCAAAGATATTGGAAGGCAGATATTATTAGCGCATAGTCGATGGAACAAGATGAGATATACCATGTATCTGTGAAATAGGGTTCATTGTTTTAAAGAAGACTTCTAGGATATGTCTCGTCCAGATTTCGCGCACCAGTTGGAAGAGGCGAATTTCGGACTCCGATTGTGAACAAACCGTGACGACTCAGCTCAAACCGTCGAGAACCCACTTCTCAAATGAGGTCCTTTACCCCTAACCGAGGGCCGTTTGTTAAATCTCTTAACCGAAGTGGAGAAATTGGTGCCCGAACAGAGGTGTACTTTCAACATTTGGTTGCGTCCGGTTTGGGATCTGGTGGAACGAACCAAAGTTTTGGGAAACACATTCTATCCTTCCTTCTTTTCACTTGTATAAATCTGACCTCATAGGTCTGAGACCACGGTCTCTGGATATTGGAGAATGACTATGTTCTTCTCTTAAAAAACTCTTATTCTTTTGTAAATGTTTTTCAGAAGAATTGAGGTGGACACGTTGCTGCTGTCAGATCGAGACTTGAATAGTTCGATAGGATAGGAGTATGATTGAGAAGGCTGTACAATGGAGAAAACTCATAATCGTGTTGCAAGCATCATTTGGAATTTCGTTCCTGTGATTTTGTTAAGCACTTGTTCTGAAACTGGTATCATTTTGAGTTCAGTTTCATGAATACATAAATATATTCTCTATATTAACTTTCTTCTCCTTATTCATTTACATTTATACTTTGATATAATTGTGTGAATTTTGATTGGGTTACTCAAATCATAAATGCATTTTTGTTTTTGATATTAATATCTTATTTGTCATGTTAGTTAGTTTTCATTAATAGAACATGATTGTGTGATATTATATTCATTAACTTGCTAATTGGTTTATCTGTATTTTTACAGATATTAGCTTAGGTAGTTAATCGTTCTGAAATTCAAATATTCAAATGTTAATGTTTTTTGAATTTATGTTTAAAAATAAAAAATAATTTCTTATTTATTGTTTTCTTATCATAAAATATTATTAAAGTGAAAGTTTTTTTATAATATTAACTTTATAAGTTTTCTTTCGTGGTTATATTATTTGACTTTCTGTTATTTATATTCTCATAGAATATTAGCATAATAATCAATTTGCTCTTGGCCAAAATAGGATTCAATAGAATAGAATTAATTTTCAATTCATAGTTTAGTTTTTCTACTTTTTATTTCATTGCTAACTAATCTAGTTAGTTTGTCTTTTCAATCTTTGGATAAAATTTTTGAAAATCTGAACAGAGACTTTCCTTAAGAGAGAAAAACATAGATTAGTATAATTGGTAGGTTGACGGTTTGTTTCAATTTAGTAGTTTTCATTTGAATTTAGTTTAGCTTTTAAATTTGTTATTTAGTTTCAGTTATACTTTTTTTAAATTTAAGTAGTAGGACTCTCCTTAAGAGAGTGAAACTCAGATGCTAGTAGGACCATAACCTGTGATAATTAGCTACACAAAACACATTGGGGCTGTGTTAAGCGCCTTGTGTGGGTTAGTTCTCTGTAGTTGGCCATAGTCAGAAAATACGACAACAAATGATGCTAGAAGGAGGGCCATGGGGTAAAAAACAAGTGGTTTTATTTTCAATTATTTTTAATAACCATTTATCCTCTTGCTCTTTGATTTTTCACCTTTTATATTTTTACTTTTCTTCGTCATTACATATATGCTTAATGGCTGGTTAGATGACAAGCTAGCCATTTTAAGAGTCAATTTATCATGATTGTTTATCATTCATGGATCATGCCCAAATTCTTGACTGGGAATCAGTTTTTAATTTTACATTAGCTAATATTCCCAATGAGACAGTCAACCTCTTGTCAAAACATGAATTTGATGGTCAAGGTGATATATCTTCAAGAAAACAACTCAAGAAGTTTTTTTGTAAATGTAAAAAACATAAAATTGTTGATCTAAGTGCTACATGCAGGTTATTTGCCCTTACTCTCAAAGGACGAATCAAATGCTCGTTGGAAACATTTCCACCTAATTTCTTTTTTACATGGTTCCAATTTGCACATGAATTTTTAGATACTTTCAAGGATTATGATTCTAATAAACTATGCAGTGAATTGCAGGCTCTTCGAAGGAAGAAAGGTGAGTCTTCATAAGAATTTTCGGTAAGACTTTCTCATATTCTTAGCAAATTTCATATCGCTGATTTACCTTCGGAATTTGACCTTTTAAATTTTGTTTTGAACTCTCATGCTTCTCCTATTCAACAAAATTAATATGTTTTGCAAAAGGATGTTTCAACACATCATTTACCAAACCTTCAAGAAACTTCCTTCTCTATCATTGATTCATATATTTCTATAAGTTCTACCCAACCCCAATGTGATAAGAATGAAGTAGAAGATGTGTCTTCTTCTTCTCCTTATTATTCTCCATCATTACCTCTCAGAAGAGAAACGCATACTTCTTTTATCCAATATCCTGAACCTATATATATTAAGGAATCAAATGGGGAAGAACATATCCATGATGAATTTATTTGTACAGATAGGGAAGTTGATTATCTTAACAAACAACAATATTTGAATTCTATTATTATGAAAATAGATCAAGATGATTTAATTATAAAGCAAACTAAATGTTCATCATTTTCTGATTTTTGTACTAATTTTCTTTCGATTCAGTTATCAATGAACACAAATATGTTAATAATAATTTTATTTGTTCTGGTACTTCAGTGGAACAGGTTGGGGAATATGACATGAATCTTAATCTCTCGACTAGATGTTGTTCAAGAAAAGAGATTGATATTTTTCAATATAATGCTAATAAAAGTTTTGATTCACATGAAGGATGATCAATTGATGTCGATCTCAAAACGTCACCAAATTATATTGAAAATGATCAGGTAATAAAAGAGAAATAATTTGGAAATTAAAATGATAATGATCTTTCTAAGTTGAGAGACTCTTTTAATTTCCTCATTTCTAATTCTTACTTTTCTATCTATCCTGATTTATTTTCCGATCTTAATATGCATAAGATTCATTACAATTTACCTAACTATATGCCTTTAAAATCACATTTTAATGAGATATCTAACATTGACGATTCACTTGTTAAGCATCAAGTTGAGAGATTAGGACATGTTTCATTATTAGATCGTTATCCGATACAATCTTTTAAAGAGAAAGAGGGTTCATCGCAAGATTATTATAGTCAACCAATTTTTGATGAGATCAATATACAAATTTTTGTTGAAACTAAAAATGCGTGTTCTCATAAGAATCACTTATATGAGGGATCTAATTTTATTGGTGAAAATAAAATATTTGTCCAAGAGTTTCCTATAACTTGTGATCACCAAAAAATTGCATCTTTTTCAATTGATTCACCTTTAGTTGTTGACTCTTTTAACAAGATTACTTCTTTCGATATTAGGCCTTTACTGATTCATTCACCTATTACATGATTTCATGATCCTACTCTGTATTTGAAACCAATTCTTCCACTTGTTAGTGTGACTAGCGCTAGTAATTTGATTCTTCAAGTTGATCCTCCTAAGATATGTTTGCCACATATGAATTTCATGTTCTTAGGCCATGTTTTGCATTATGATTTCCATGACAAGATTTTGGAATGGCTTGAAGATTCTTATCTTAAAAGAATTTCTGAAGTTGGTAAATTTGTCTTATCATTACATGTAAATAGAATTTCAAATGGAAAGGATGATAGATTTATTTTTAGTTTTCTCTTATTGACATATCATTTATGGTTGCTAATTCGAAATAGTATCATTTTTGCAGGATTACAAATGCTTGGATGGTTTCACTGGATTTTCCATTTTACTTAATTTTTTTTATTAGTTTTAATTTTATTGTATATATGTACATATTTAGTTTAGAGGTAGATTTAGATTCAATTGTGTTTGTTTGTTTTCCTTTGGTACAAGTAGGTTGATTTCTTTTCAATAATGTATAGTTAATGAGTGATGTGTTGATTATCGTTGAGGGTGAGTTGAGTTGTCATTTCAGGGAAGTACTCATTTATATTCCTTATCTCTTTCGATTATTTTGTCTTGCTTGTGATTTTATTCATTAGTCATTCCATTTCAAGTCTTATCTCTAGCTGACGATAAATTATTAAGACCCAGTGATGAAATTTTTACACTTGATTGATTAACTAAAAGTTTTGAAAGAAGGACAAATCTAAAAAAAATGGTAAAGAGTTATTTTCATTTTTTCACTCTCTTCTAAATTGAAACTCTCTCACTTTGTAATTATTGTCATAAACTGCACTATTCCTTTTGTTTTTCCTTTTGTAAATATTGTTGAATAAAGGGTATGATTTATTCAAACCTTTCATCCATTAATTAAATCAATTTTTTTCATGATCCTAAGAAAAGATTAAATTTTTAACAATTGAATGATTTCGCAATATTCAAAATTTTTGAAACTTGACATCAATACCGAGCTTATGATGCTTATTGTAAAATCACTATATTTGTTTCATAATATCTATTCTGACATGCATATTATATTCACATGTCTTGTTCCTATTTATATTTGACCTTTTTTATGAAATTACTAAAAGCTTAATCCTTTGTATTACCATATCGTTGTCAATTTAAATATTGAGAGATTTGTCGTCATTTGTTATGCATGTCACAATTTTGTGATTTTTACATTATTTTGTATAGCTCATCGTATGTAATATGACCGTATATCTATTTTTGAACTTTGAGATCATTTACCTTCTTCAACGATCAGTTTAATTTTTGGAAAAGTTCTAATTTTTCACTTATCATTCAAGATTTAACATCTTTGTGAATACTTAATTCTTCTTTTCTTTTGATTTGTGATACATAACTTTTTGCTTGAAATTTTGACTTGATCAGGTCGTATCCTGTATATAAGTTTTAGGTGTTTTGGTTAAATTAGTGGTTTTTATTGATTTCAAGATAGCTTAGTTTTCAATAATAGTTCTGATATTTGTGAGTCTTTTGAATTTTCATTCTTTTTTCTTAGTTTGCTTAAAATTTTGGGTTTGTAAATTAGTAACACTATGTTGGCACATTACCTTGTCTTTACATGCTTCTCTGTTTATAAACCTGACAAATTTTAAAAGGGCGATCCTTACAAAGACTCTCTTCTTTTGTCAAAATTTTGACCATGGCAAGATTAACTTTGGCTTTGAAAAATCTATTGTGGACCATACTGATGGATTGGTTGAGTTACATGACTATTATCTAGAATCTTCATCTTTCAAAATGATGCTATAATGTAGATGAGTTTACTTTCAACGGAATCCTTTTCCCTAGATTGAAGTAAGTCAAGAATCATAAGTTATTTTTAGATTTTTTACGCCATCCTTTGCTCTTTAGTGGGCCATTTGGATATGCTTCCCCATCCACTAAGTAATCTCCATTGAGCTTAAAAATAACCCTAGTATTATTCATTTTACATAACATTAATAAAACCTAAGGGATTATCTAAGGAACAAAAGGTCTCGTTATGAGCCGATCTTCTCATGATCATGGGTCCTATTGGATTGACATTGCCAATATCCGGTCACCAAGCTGAGGTAGTGGCTCTTGGTTTCAAAGATCAAGAGGTAGCGGGTCTCATCACGAGCCATCCTGCTCAATTTATTATAGTGCATGTGAATGACATTGTCATCATCTAGTTACCATGCTAGGACAATGGTCCTTAGTTAATGTCTTTATTTATTGATTTAAAAAAAATGAAATCTGAGAAAAAAAAGAAATTTTACTTTTAATTATCTATATCTAGTGGATGGGATACAAACATCTAAGTGAAGTTAAAAGGTTTATCCTGTGGTATTGAGGTCATACCTATATACTATGTGTTCTATGACTTGTTTTGGTTAAGAGAAACCGATTCCTTGGAAATTTTTCTTCTTGCATTTGTAGAATAATAATTTATCTTTATAAGCTTTTAGTTAATGGTCGGGATAGTTTGATGGATTTTGAAAGTTTTGGTTCAATCTTTACCATATAAGCCAATGGCGAGATTAAGTTGTGTGATTGGGAGTTTGACATTTGAAGAGGCCTTTATCATTATTTCTCTTATATTATATAACCTTCAGGTAAACATACAAATATAACTGGTTCGCCCAACATGTTGCCATTTGTTGGCACCCAACAACCACCCTTAAAATTTCACTGAATTTATAGGGGTACCCATGTAAATTTTGTAAATATTTAGCTTTTTGGTTTTCTCTTAGATTTCATCTTGCTTGGTTGATTCAGTTAATCATTTAATGATCTCCTTCTGGATCCTTCACTTTCTGCGCTACCTTTTTGACTTGGTTTTCATGGAAAATGAGTTGTTGATCATATGCTCTCTTGAGTATTTTGGAGTTGAGCTCTTAGTTTTAATTTTGAAAATTTATCAAATTCTTCAAGTCTAAATTTTTATGAAGATTTAGCCTTTTCAATAATTTTGCAATTTTTGACAAAATTTAATGATTTGTTTAAGGCTAATTTATATACTTCCAGGATCAAAACAAACAAAAACACTTTTAATTCAAGACAACTATTTTCATGTAAGCTTTTATTCTAGTCATTATTTTTGATTGATCAAACAAATTAATGCTTCTTTGAAATTCATCTAAAACTTTTGGTATCATTATTCATTTTTAAATAAAAAATCATAATTATATAATTGTGAACCAAACATTTATATCATAATCAAAAGATCTTTATTTTTAATTGAAATTATTTTTCAAATAGTTCTTTAATATTATTCCTTTAAAGAAGCATTTAGTATTATTCTACCTCATTATCAGATTGTGTAGGGCCCCTCCTATAGGGTCCTTCTGTGCTTAACCTGTCGACCATAGGTCATGACTATTGTCAAAGGAGAAGTTACCATTAATCCGATCTAGCTTGTGCATTGTCGTCCGTGTCTTCCGTAGGATCCCTCTAGCAAAGCTCGATTAACCATTGGCAAAGCAATTGTTAGCTTCGCCACCCAACCATAGGCTCATGCTTTCAATCGCATGGCCACCGCCGAGCTTCGGGTCCTAGAGCTCACACAGACCAGTTTGATGCCTCCAGCACCTAGTCCCTAGTCTTCCAGCACTCGGGAGCTACTTTCCACTCAGATTTATCCCTCCTAGTCAGGGAGGCACCCACTTCTCACCTTCCACTACAGAAGGGTGCCTTTTCTTACCTACCAGTCTAGTTCACTTCAGTTAGCCACCAGTCTTTCCTTGATTTGAGGCTAGACTGACTCCTCACTGTTGTTATCACTCCGATTGACCTCCGATGAGACTTGAATACCTATTCTGAGTGCAGTTAACTCCTCATGCACCCTCCACTAAGCCTCCATCCCTACATTAGTTCCACTTATCATCAGTTACACTTATTACACTCATTTTGACACCTGTCTGACAGTGACTTGTGCATTGATGACCTCCACTGATTGATGATGAGGACTCCTAGTTGGAGCCAAGCTACACCATGCAGTATATTCGAATGACCTCCTTGGCTAATTCGAATTGCTCACTCATTGTGACAGTATTGTATTCTAATTCTACCATTCTGGATTATAGAGCACTGATGCATCTCTCTTACACAGTTTTTACTCCAAATTGTTTTACATCTTTGTGATTGATATTCTTGTTCAATAGATCTGCTGTGACTAATTTTACACATACATACTCATTTGTTCTTCAATTATTCAGAAATATAAATTCAAAGGGTTAACTTGTGGAAGTTTCTATCAGTCGGGTCACTCGACAAGTGTCCTCAAGGTCTACAACCGTCTAGGGGCACTACTTACACCCCTCCTTATATAGAACTTCATCCCGAAGTTAATTTTTGTTCTCATGCTTTCGACGCTAGGATTTATCTTAATTTCTATTCTCATCTCCATGTCATTCTATTCTATTTTCTCAAGCAATCATGGCCATAAGCACTAGTGGTTCTAATCATTGGTTTTTTAGATCTTCTAGTATGGTTCCAATACATCCTCGGGAACTCAATCGTAATTTTGCGTAATGCAAATCCAATAATACCATCATAGTTGCCAGTATCAACTTCAATTTTCTATACCTTCTATTCATCTACGAAGGTCTACAATATCCAAATTATCTACAAGATGCGTTGTGTCAATAGCCACCTAATAGTTTATAAAATCATCATTCAACATAACAAATCCAAGCAAGGATTCCAATCTAATTGGTTATCCTCCCTCCAAGACAAGAAGGTAAGCATCATAATATTATAGTCAAATATAGATAGGTAATATATAATCATGGATTTAAAAAATCAGGAGAGACCTTCAAATAGTCTAAAAACCAAATTCCATAAGAGTACTTCCAAATCCCTAAATGTCGGTTCTCAATTCGATAGGATTCCTAGTGTCAGAACTTAGTGGCTTAGTCGAACATCTTAAAATTTCTCTCCTGTTCCCTTAGTATCATTATGTCCAGGTTAATGAGCTTATCACATCCTTACCTCATTTCATCATGTATGTTGTCATAAGACCACTTCATTAGTCTCATCAATTCGTACTGTAGGAAAAGTTTAAATAGCCTAACCTAGATTCATGCTTTGCTTTTATTTTCACAAGGTCCTTCAATCCCAAAGCAACATATACTTATAGTTGCTTGTAAAGAATCTAATAAAACTTTATTCAATTCTAGTTATCATTATTTAATTTATAAACTGCAAATAATGTAGTGCTTTTATATTATGGATCTTCATGGACTAAGTTAAAACAATAGTAAATAATTAACCATTTTCTATTGGCCTTGCTTGTTTCCCAGTCTTCACTCTATTATCATTTAATAGAAATTTTTCTATATTCCCTATCTATTATCATTTCGTTGAACATTTACATCCTTAAAAAGGGACCTAATCATTCCTTAAAATAACTATCGCGATTCCCTTAATTCATCCAATCTTGTTCTAACCTTAGTTTTTGAACTGGTTGATAAATGGATTCCAAAACAGATACACAATTATTGTTATAAATATCTATAGTTACAAACTGTATCAAGGTTCAAGATACAAATAGAAATGTATTTTAATTCAACTGGATGTTTGTACGTTTTCTTTGAGTTAAAGTTATAATGATCTCCTATGTAGAGACTAATATTGTTCATCATAGAAACATAACATCAATAGCTAAACTACCTTAGATATTTTTAAAGATGTGTTTTCTAGCCTTATCAATGACTAGTTACCTCAACAAAAATATTTATTATTTAAAACATCTTTCTTTTCTTCTCTTAAAACATATAGTAAAGCAAGGCTTATTTAGCAATTATTCATCTTTCTTTTCTTGTATATATATATCAGTGCGGGAGCACAAAGTTGCTCCCCAAAACCGTTGCAATGGGGATGCACTAGTGGGAATAAAGCAACTATGCGCATGCACCTAAGGCAGCACGCACGCGCTGCTAGGTTCGGTACCGAACCGAGGCGCGTGCGCGTGTGCACTTAGGGGCGTGCACGCACTCCTGTTAAAAAAAAAAAGACCAAAATTCCCCATTCTTGTCATTGGAGAGCCAAGCACGACTTTCATTTCCACATGCGCATGACTATAGCCACCATAAGAGCCCATTTGCACCCAAAAACCCACCAACTCATCAACAAGTTGATTGGATAGGTAATTTCAAATTTTTTTGTCATTTTATTCATTCTGTGTCAATTTTTTTATTTTTTTATTTATTAAATTGTTAATAATTCCCAAATTTTTAAACAATGGACCAATTCTCAATTGCAGATTGTAAACCGAGATAATGAGTGAACAAAATATTAACCCACAGTCCGATGGAACACAAGAAAACCCAAACCTTGGACCCAATGCCGAAGAAAACCAAAACCTTGAACCAAATGTTGAACAAGATGACCTTAACCATTAGGTAAATGAAATGAGAGTGCACACCTGAGAACTAAGAAACATGGGGGAACCATCTCGAGTGTCTCTTGCCACATCAATTGAGAGCTCAATTGAATCCCTCATCCATGCACATCACCAATTACCCGACATGACTGAATATAGGGCTAGGATGCGGGACTATTACTCCATGGGAATTTCCAAGGAAGCAATAAAAGATTTGAATATTACAAAGGCCCAATTAAACAGTGTGTTCACCAATCCAAGAACACAACAACCACCCAACACTAGAAAGCCACATGTCTGCATGGATTGGTGTCATTACCAACCATGGAGGGACAATTGGATGCAAAGGTGGTTCATGGTGTACGATAAACCTCCCTGCAATAATAGGGAGGTTCCACAGTACTTCCTTCGGCAACTGTGGGCTGAATTTATGCTCGATTTACATGTTAACTATTTTGACATAACCGAGTTCCAGAGTGTTGGGCGTGGCTCTGCTCAAGATCGACCTGCTACCGGGAGGAACCCACTGAGAGGGCCACTAGCTCCTAGGCGTGACCCCAACCCCTCTCCCCAGCCACCTCAATTACCCCACAAGCTTGATCAGATCGAGGAGGCAATGAGGAATGTTTCACATGGAATCCTCAGACACACCTCCTTTCTAGCTGCAACTACAGTGGATAGGTCAGGTGACCTTGATAGAGATCTAGGTGTAGGACCTTCATGACAGGGCCAGGATAGACCTGTGATCGGTGGTATCCATGCTGGGCATTCCATTTCAATAGGGACAATGCCACATCTTTGTCCCCATTGCAAACACACTTTCCCTGGCCCGATCGAGGGCTATTATATGGATCAGGTCAGCAATGTTTTTAATGTGTTTTCAATCATCACTTGATAACTTTTAAAGTATTTTTGAAGTATTTTTGTTTGACTTAAACTATTATTTCAATGTACAGTTATTCAAAGCTGAGACACCAACATGGGACAACGTAGGATATCCCAACCTGGATGCAGCAATGGCAGCTACAACTGAAATTGTGGCACCTCACACGAAGGTATTTTCAGTACCTCGCACAATATTGTTATTACTTATGTCATTTATATTACTTATGTATTTATATTTATGGCATACACATTGATAGTTCGCACAATGTTTTTGAATATCTTATTGCTAAATAATGACTTGTTTAACATGTTCATAACATGCATGCATCTTGGTGTCCACAGGTGTTCCCTAACTTCGGTGATCAACCATCCCCACCAGGGATTGGCAGATCACCATATACATAGGTACAATGTGTAGTTAAAAGCACACTTTTAATTTGAATTGTTACGAATTACTATGGTTTAATTTATTGTTTGTTTACTAAACTATGATATTACAAATGTATATGTAGGTGCCACCAACAACTGCAGGTCCCCATTTTAGTCCTATGTTTCCACCCTCTCCCATGAGTCCCCCCCCTCACTTCCATCTAGACCCCTCCCTCTGTCCACCCCCTCCTTTCCATCCAGCCCCCCCTCCTCGACCATACTCCCCCCTCCATCCATCCTCCCCCACTCGTCCACGCCCCCCTGTCTATACATCCTATCCAATTTATCCATGCCCCCTTGTATATCCATCCTCCCCCATTCGTCCATGAGCCCCCTTCCTTCCACCTTCCCCTCTTCATCCACAACCTCCCTTTCGTCCATCCTCCTCCCTCTATGTAGGGCTTCCCTCCCATGAACCATCCCTCAACATCCCCCCCTAGTACTTTTCGTTCAATACCCTCTATCATACAACCGGCAGGGGTTCATCATCCACGACATCCTCCTCCACCCCATACCACCATGTCTTCTCCCACCATATCATCCCCACTTCCTGCCACTATTGTGGCATCTACTCTTCCAGTATCCTCATTTGTATCTCCAGTGGTTGCACCTGTAGTGGTTGCCACTACATCTGCACCCCCCCTGACTGCATTGGAGCTAGTTGTCCAGCCATCTGCTCCACCTACTAGCCCAGAAGCCCAGCCATGTCCATCGTCGGAGGTGTTCACATTGAGAATCAAGCTAATTTATGAAAATATTTTGATGCATTAACAAAAATTAATTTAAGCAATTATTACTTTTCAATGAAATGATTGTTGTAAATGTTGTAGGCTGGAATTGCTGAGAGGCTCCACAGCTCCAGAACAACTGCCTCACATTTCCCACTCGCATCAGAGGTGATTTATTTAAGATTCGAATTCTACATTTGTTTCATAAATGTGGTAAATGTTGCAAATGCTTGAAAATGATGGTATCTTATATCATTTGTTCCAGAGTCCGGAGACGGTCTACTCCTAGAAGGAGCAAGACCCGAGGCACCGGTAGCTCGAAGAGTAGGAAGATTGACTTTGGAGATGTGCCTGGGAGTGACGGGGGTGGTCACAATGTTAAAATTTAATATGCTAAGACAGAAAATAGCAGCATTACATTCCATTTCACAATAATAGCATATATAGGATCAATGAAGAAACAACAAGCACAACATAAACACAAGAGACAGAGATTTATCCTGGGAAACCCTCATGGGGTAGAAAACCCAGCAAAGCTTCCTCAATATAGATGACCAGCAATATACAAAGATGAAACCCTGAGACATGATCTCCTCCTCCACAATAGCAGACCTCTCCTCCACAAGTGTGCTATCCTCAAGTGAGTGAGTGTATCAAATGAGGAACACACCTCCTCTATTTATACACTACTCTGATATGTATTTTACACAAGTACATGTAGGCTCGTATTTAACCATTAGGTTAAATACCCCATTATAACTAACTGGGCCGACCCCCACATGGTGGGTCTAATAACCCTAGTTACCACACCCAACTCGGAGGAATAAACATCTCCGGATTTATAGTATAATCACATCGGAGGTATGGAACATCTCCGGAATAAATAATATACAAATATAATATTCTTTGAAGTTATAATATTTCAACACTCCCCCTTAACGAGAAGGATATTATAACAGTATCTGCACGAGCAAGGAGTCATCAACATCATACATGATACATCTATAAATCATTGGAAGCTTTCTCAACATCATCAGTAACTCAAGCAGTTACTGGAACATCTTCAATACTGGAACATCAACATCTTCAGTACTGAGTCTTTATCTTCTGCAGCACTCGAACAGCTACAACAACATCAACATCTGGATCCTCACGATCATCAGTATCGTCATCTCACGATCATCAGCATCGTCATCACACGATCATCAGCATCGTCATCACACGATCATCAGCATCGTCATCACATGATCATCAGCATCGTCATCACACGATCATCAGCATCGTCATCACACGATCATCAGCATCGTCATCTCACGATCATCAGCATCGTCATCACACGATCATCAGCATCGTCATCTCACGATCATCAGCATCGTCATCACACGATCATCAGCATCGTCATCACACGATCATCAGCATCGTCATCTCACGATCATCAGCATCGTCATCACACGATCATCAGCATCGTCATCACACGATCATCAGTAACGTCATCACACGATCGTCAGCATCGTCATCAACACAGGTATCCATAACAATACAAGTATCCACATCATTAGTACAAGTATTCATGCCAATACAAGTATACATATCATCCATACAAGTATCCATACCGATACAAGTAACCACGTCATCAATACTAGTATCCTACCGATACAAGTAACCACATCATCAATACAAGTATCCATACCGATACAAGTAACCACGTCATCAATACTAGTATCCTACCGATACAAGTAACCACATCATCAATACAAGTATCCTACCGATACAAGTAACCACATCATCAATACAAGTATCCTACCGATACAAGTAACCACAAAAAAAATCACTTTCTCGGAGACCATTCGTCTACAGATCAATTCAGGGACCAAAGTCCGAGGATGATACAATCCCCACTTCTCGGAGACCACACGTCTACGGATCAATTCAGGGACTGAAGTCCGGGGATGATACAATCCCCACTTCTCGGAGACCACACGTCTACGGATCAATTCAGGGACCGAAGTCCGGGGATGATACAATCCCCACTTCTCGGAGACCACACGTCTACGGATCAATTCAGGGACCGAAGTCCGGGGATGATACAATCCCCACTTCTCGGAGACCACACGTCTATGGATCAATTCAGGGACTGAAGTCCGGGGATGATACAATCCCCACTTCTCGGAGACCACACGTCTACGGATCAATTCAGGGACCGAAGTCCGGGGATGATACAATCCCCACTTCTCGGAGACCACACGTCTACGGATCAATTCAGGGACCGAAGTCCGGGGATGATACAATCCCCACTTCTCGGAGACCACACGTCTACGGATCAATTCAGGGACCGAAGTCCGGGGATGATACAATCCCCACTTCTCGGAGACCATACGTCTACGAATCTCTTTAGGACTGAAAGTCCAGGGATGATCCAATCCCCTCAACTGTCCACTAAGGACTTCATTCTCGGAGACCTCACGTCTACGGCTCTCTTTAGGACTGAAAGTCCAGGGATGATCTAATCCCCTCAACTATCCGCTAAGGACTTCATTCTCGGAGACCTCACGTCTACGGCTCTCTTTAGGACTGAAAGTCCAGGGATGATCCAATCCCCTCAACTGTCCACTAAGGACTTCATTCTCGGAGACCTCACGTCTACGACTCTCTTTAGGACTGAGAGTTCAGGGATGATCCAATCCCCTCAATTGTCCACTAAGGACTTCATTCTCGGAGACCTCACATCTACGGCTCTCTTTAGGACTGAAAGTCCAGGGATGATTCAATCCCCTCAACTGTCCACTAAGGACTTCATTCTCGGAGACCTCACGTCTACGGCTCAATTCAGGGACCAAGGTCCAGGGATGATACAATCCCTATCTGTCCACTAAGGACTTCATTTTCGGAGACCTCACGTCTATGGCTCAATTCAGGGACCAAGGTCCAGGGATGATACAATCCCTATCTGTCCACTAAGGACTTCATTTTCGGAGACCTCACGTCTACGGCTCAATTCAGGGACCAAGGTCCAGGGATGATACAATCCCTATCTGTCCACTAAGGACTTCATTTTCGGAGACCATACGTCTACGGATCAATTCAGGAACTGAAGTCCAGGGATGATACAATCCCTCTTCTTTCTCGGAGACACCTGTCTACGGCTCACTTTAGAACAAGTGTTCAAGGATGATACAATCCTCACATGTATTCTCATCAATACAAGTACAAGTATCCTCAACCATACAAGTACATTAATCAATACATGTATCATCAAAAGTATGTATTCTTACCAATACATCTTATCATCAAAAGCATGTATTCTCACCAATACATCTATCATCAAAAGCATGTATTCTTACTAATACATATAACATCAAAAGCATGTATAAGTAAAACTAAGTATTCTAAGTATACGAGTCCTAAATCTAAATATTTCTAAGTATCTAGGTGTAGAGAACACGTTACCTCATCATTGACCTTGTTGTTCGATGAGACAATCTTCATCATCAGTGACTATACTACTCCCCCTTTCAAGGAGGGTCCTTTTGAGCTACACCAAGCTTGTCTCGAAAGTATTCAAATTTCACTCGAGACAGAGGCTTGGTTAGTATGTTGGTAACTTCTTCACTTGAGGTAGAGGTTTGGTTAGTACATCGGTAACCTGTTACAAATTCAAACTTTATAGTTCCTTTCTATGTCATATCTTGTTAGATCCCTATGATCTTTGACTTATCATGGAACACTGGATTCTATGTCATCTTGATACAACTCTATTTGTTACATAGGATCACAGTTGGTTCTATCTCTAAGTCAAGCAATCCTGAAGCCAAACTTCTTCACAACTAGCAGAGCAAGCAGCCATATATTCTGCTTGTGTTGAGAGCCACACTAGACTGCTTCCAGTTAAACCACGAGATCATGGCTAATCCTAGACAATAACATCCTCTCGATGTGTTCTTCCTGTCTGATACACTTCCTGCCCAATCAGAATCTGAATAACCATCTGAAGTCATGATCTTCAAGATAGCGTAGATCAAATTCTATCGTGTCCTTTATGTGCCTCATCACATGCTTTGCAACTATCAGGTGAACACATCTAGTTTCCACTAGATACTGACTCAAGGTGTTCACAACAAAGCATATATCTAATCTAGTATATGTTAGATACATCAATGACCCAATAATTTGACTGTACAGAGTTATATCCACTAACTCTGATGAGTTATCCCCTAACAGCTTCAAGTTGGAATCCATAAGAGTTGCCATTCCAACACCTCAAGTCATATTTCTCATCATACTTTCCCTGGTTGAGAAATATTTCTTCTGAGCCTTGCCATACTTCCAGACCTAGGAAGTAAAGCATCAATTTGAGATATTTCATTTTCATTTCTGCATTAAATGATCTTCTGCATATCTATCTGTGCCATCTCTCGTTAGATGGGTCTACTGATATGAACCTCAATATCATTCGAACTCTGTGGTGAGTTCCTTCTTGCATCCATGTCATATGTGTATAGAAATCATATTCAACCTTGTAGCAAAGGTTGAGATCCACATCACCCATGGTGATCATTAAGCTTATCAATTTATTATCGATCCTAGGTACCTATACAGAACCTGATTCACACTTCTTCTTTAATTACACCATACTTGGAGCAAACATCTTGTCATGATTCTCTTCCCCTTTCTAAGAGAATCTTCTAGCCATGAGCCTTCTATATTTTGTTTGATTTGTAAATCTTCTTGTTTGAACATCCACCACTTGTACGGTGTCCATCATTCTTCATGACCTTTCCTACAAATCAAAATTAAGTACACGATTAGTAATACTTCATAATCATAAAATCATATTGACATGATAACCTATTATGCATACAGATATCATTTACATAGTGATGCAACTATTTTGACCAATACTTTGGCACAACACTTTCCCATATCCTGTATGCATATAGTGGCTATCTAGATGCCTTCCATCTCTACCAGAACATACTATCGAGAGTGTGCACAACTCTCAGCATGTCAGCAAAGAGGTTTCATTCTAGACAAGCAACAATGGAATGTTTGTCCAACTTACCAATCATATGCATATTAGTAGTATACTGTTCAATGTTCTATGAATATTTACACTCAGCATGATATATTATAGGAATACAAATATGCATACAATCTATTACAGGAAATATCATTTACTATTTCAAATAACAACTCAAATACTTATCTTTTATGTTTGTGTGGTTGCCTCCCGCTTGATCTTCTGTATGTCTTTTGAACTTCTATTCATTCTGTACCACTGTGCATGCTCAAATGTGCACTAGTGTCATCATCATGATCTCATACACAAACATACATTCATTAGTATAATCTCAATGTTATCAAAACATTATAGTTCTAAATAATCTTGAAAATGTATAATCATGATTATAGATAATATTCAAGGTTTCAGGGAAGTCTTCCTTTACTTATGCATATTCTTGTTTGATCTAGTTAGTTAAATAATCAACCAAGATAAGAGACATGATATGCATAAACCCTTGATTACTAACTTTATGAATAAGCATAACCAATCATACCAAGTATACTTATATAAGGGATCCTAATCACAAGGTAAGATTCTAACATGACATAGGAAAACATACCTGGATTAGTATACCTGCTTAGTTATGTGCAACATACCTAAACAATCTCTTCATTGATTTAGAGATCCTGAGCTAGAACCTGCATGTCTCATAGGTTAAGCATAATATAACAATTTCATACATACCTCGTAAGTAGAACAAAGATTATGGATGAGTCTTTGTATTCATGTGGTCATGGTCATGGAACTTGATTTGTCTTTTGTGATGTACCTGTATCTTGTTAGCAGACAACATCAACCTCACACAACACCATAATGCATTAGTACAATCATATAGCCCTAATCAATGAATGTCTTCGATGCATTCATACTGTTACTAGGGTGATAAGACAATTCTAACATTAATCAAGATTGTACTAATAAATAACATGAAGACAAAACACATTATGAACTTAATCAAGAATCAGATTTCAAGACATACCTGAACCTCCTTAAGTCATATCTGTCGAGACTTCTTGTAGTCTTCTTATGTAAGGCCTTAGCCTCAACTCCCCCTGAAACTTGATCTGGAGCTTGATTAGGGTTTTCTAGAGAAACCCTAAAAATTCAATCTTTGACTTTCACACTTCTGAATGGATGAAAGAATATGTCTTGCTGAGCTGATCAAACTAGCATACTTCAATTTTGGAATTTCCAAAATTTGACCCCTCAAAATTGCCTTTGAAACTTCTGGATCTTCTGGACAGGATCCCGAACTAGGGTTTGATGAAGCCCGGTCTTCCACACAACCAAAAAATTTGATCTTGGTCTCTAAATTTTGATTTTCCTGAGTAGCATTCAGCCGTGGACTCCGATTCCAAAAATTCTAACTTTCTCCAAAACCCTAAATTCCGGAAGCCATGAATAAAGGTGCTCGAAAAATAATTATGTTTTGACAGAAATATGCACCTGATTGTTTCTGCTATAAATATGAAATTTTTGCTCCACAGGGTCTGAAACCCTTTTTCTGCAGTAGCCTGACCTGTCATCTTTCCATCCTAACAGGTCTGACCTCAATTGGATTTTCTGAGAGAGAGTTATTGCAAGTGTCGCAACGTGACCTGTTTATGGGATAAAACAGTAGAGCGAACTTGTACGGCATGCCGCGTGTCACTGTTTGAACTTCGGCCTCTGAAAACGTTTCCTGAGATAGCTCGCCCTGTTATATTTCCATCTTGACAGGTCTGACCTCAATTGGACTCTCTGAGAGAGAGTTATGCCAATTGTCGTAACGTGACCTGTTTATGGGATAAAAAAGGAGAGCGAACTTGTACGGCGTTCCACGTGTCACTGGTTCATCTTCGGCCTCTAAAAAAGTTTCCTGAGATATTACAGTCTGTGTACTACCTGAAACTTTTTACGAATTTGCATTTGGAGCTTCCTATCCCAAGTTATGACCTTTTTTCCAAGGTTACCTGATTTTGACTGAGATCTGGAAGAGGCAGAAACCCTAACTTGTACTGATCATAACTCATAAAGTACAACGAATCTGAGGGTTCCCTTTGGACACAAGGTACCTGGGGATGTTATCTTCGACCTGTAAACTTTTCAGACCCTGAACCTTCTCAGAAATGGATTTATAGCGAAAGTTCCATGAAGACTGGTTTTTGCTATGTAAAACCCTAACCTTCAAATTATCGTAAGTAAAGCAAGTGTCGTAAGTGCCATACCTTGTCTTCCTTCAGGTTAGCTCTGATACCATGTTAAAATTTAATATGCTAAGACAGAAAATAGCAGCATTACATTCCATTTCACAATAATAGCATATATAGGATCACTGAAGAAACAACAAGCACAACATAAACACAAGAGACAGAGATTTATCCTGGGAAACCCTCATGGGGTAGAAAACCCAGCAAAGCTTCCTCAATATAGATGACCAGCAATATACAAATATGAAACCCTGAGACATGATCTCCTCCTCCACAATAGCAGACCTCTGCTCCACAAGTGTGGTATCCTCAAGTGAGTGAGTGTATCAAATGAGGAACACACCTCCTCTATTTATACACTACTCTGATATGTATTTTACACAAGTACATGTAGGCTCGTATTTAACCATTAGGTTAAATACCCCATTATAACTAACTGGGCCGACCCCCACATGGTGGGTCTAATAACCCTAGTTACCACACCCAACTCGGAGGAATAAACATCTCCGGATTTATAGTATAATCACATCGGAGGTATGGAACATCTCCGGAATAAATAATATACAAATAGAATATTCTTTGAAGTTATAATATTTCAACACACAATGCTTGACACACCATGTTATGTACATTAGGCCTGATGTGGCAGTTTTTTGCACCAGTTTCCATGTACTTTGTATCTACAGCATGAGTTGCCATGTATTTTGGATCTACGACATGAGTTGTCACATTTTCTATAGGGAACAAGTTGCCATTGTATGTACATTGGGAACCATGTTCCACTATTTGCTAGAAATTGTATATGTTTGGATGAGTTTTGTAGCCTTGATGTACATAGATTTTCAGTTATGTGATTTATATCGATGTTCTCTATATTAGTATCTTGTTGTCTAATGTTGTTGTCTCATGTTGTGTGTACAATGATGTGATGTTGTCTAAATTTGGTTTTTACTTCTATCCGTCCATGGCATGCGGTCTTAATTTTTTGTACCAATGATTTCCATGCATTAGTTGATAATGTGAATCAACCTGAAGCTTACCTAGATCTTAGAAGAGAAGTTGGATATCATAGTTCAGCTTGGTTTATCTTTCCACATGTAAAAGCTTGTAATGGTATCTATGTTAAGAAAACATTATAAACATAGGCTAACTGAAACAAAATCATGTGTGAGAATTAATCTAAAAACAAATGGAATAAATAGATGGACAAATCACACCTCATGGCACATAAGATATATATTGGGAACTTGAGTACTAGGGAAAGAATACTTAAAAATAGAAAATGTCCATTGTTGTCAAAAGGTTAAAATGAGATCCAACATGATTTTTAATAGCTCTACATAATGAGATCCAAAATGTCCATACTCTACATAATGAAATGTCGTCACTAGTATTTATATTGACCATTTTGTCTACTTAAGATCATGCAACAAATTAATAACCAAGTTATAGAATCATTTCTTAATCAATTGTCACCATATAAATAGGACAACCTTGAGCACAATGTATAGCTAGCTCATTAATTCTCACTCACGGATATAGCCACCTTTGATTTAATGACCATCACATCCACTACCATTTACAATTAGGACTTCCTTAATTTATCATTATGTGATAGCGATCTAATATTATGTAGAGACGTTGACTTAAACACATATAGTTGACATTACAATAAATGACTACTATGAGGTGTATTTGTGACGCTATATCCACCTCAACACACCAACTTGTTACCCCAATACCCCAAATGCTTTTGAATTATGTCTGGAAGGGGTTGAGGGGTATTAGGAAATCCTAATTCATCTATTGGACACTCAGACACTTGTTAAAGATAGTTAGGACTTGCATTACATCAATGGAGTCACACATACACACTCATCAAGTTGCATGCATCCATTAGTGCGCCATCAACACTAGAACATGTAAGCATTACTACATGTTGGACTAAGCTTTACTAATGTTATGATAATATTAGGTTTTCCATCCATTGAGAAGGTCGTCATAGGTGTACATATCCACCATATAAAAATCTTCATGGTACAACCAATTTCAAACCATTAGGTTTCTAAATTATGTATCCAATGCTAGGTATAACGGTTTTCTAGTTGATGATGGCCCCTTGCTATATAGATGAGATACTATGCATATATGTGTATAGTGATTTCGATTCAAATGTATGCACATGGATATATATGTACAATGAAAATGATTTAATTTTTATATGTATTATAATTTAGGGCTAGATCTTAGGCTACATAATAGGGTTTCATTGTGATTAGAATACAAACTAGGGTTTATGCTACCAACTAGGGTTTTTGGGCTAGGCTCTCATGTTTCTAGGCTAGGATACAAGATCTAGGGTCACCATCTTAATGTTTAATTCCACTATCGCTACTTCATTCTCACCAATACCATGCCCACTACTACAATCACCATCAAGCCTCTAAATCCCACTTTGTACATTTCCAATACTTCCAAGTTAAAATTTATAGGTCTTGTTGATAAAAGATTTTCACTTATCTATTCACATAGACAAATCCACTTCCGTGAAATATTTGTTGTAGCTTGGTATGTGCAAGTTCACATGCAATAAAAGTTGAGAAATCCAAAACATCCTATACCTTGGAAAAACAACCTTATACACCATTAATGAAATGTGTTCAAATTGAAAGTTTTTTTTTCTTGCGTTACATGTGGCCAAACATTAACTTCCACGAATTATTGTTTAATAAAAGAAATTATTAAATGATATTTTTTTAAGTCTAACTTCATTGCTGAAGGGTTATTTTGTCACTAAACCTTCATGTCAAGGGCAATGTAAAAATTCAAAATGTAAAAAAAAATTAGTTTGGAGGAGATGAAATAAAATTCCAATGCGAAATGCCATTGCCAATGAATTAAATCTTCACATGATCAATGCTCTGTGCATGTTGGCTTGCATGAGTATTTCATGTTGACCAAATTTTATCTACACATTGCTACAAATATGTGCCATCATCAACATCTCCATCATCATCATCAAGTTCATCATCAACATCAACATCATCATCATATTCTCCATCTTCTTCATCATCATCATCATCATCATCTTCATCACCATCACCATCATCATCAACGTCTTCATCATCATCACCATCATCATCATCATCAACAACAACATATTCATCATCATTGTCATCTCTAGGTTCCTCATCAACATATCCATCATCATCATCTTCTCCCTCATCATCATCATCATATTCATCACCATAACCATTATCATCATCATCACCATCATCATCATCATCATCAACATCTTCATCATCATTGTCATATCTAGGTTCCTCATCAACATCTCCGTCATCATCATCTTCTCCATCATCACCATCACCAACATCATCAATGTCTTCATCATCATCACCATCATCATCATCATCATCAACATCTTCATCACCATTGTCATCTCTAGGTTCCTCATCAACATCTTCGTCATCATCATCTACTCCATCATCATCATCATCATCTTCATCACCATCACCATCATCATCAACGTCTTCATCATCATCAGCATCATCATCAACATATTCATCATCATTGTTATCTCTAGGTTCCTCATCAACATCTCCGTCATCATCATCTTCTCCCTCATCATCATCATATTCTCCCTCATCATCATCATCATCTTCATCACCATCACCATCATCATCAACATCTTCATCATCATCACCATCATCATCATCATCAACATCAACATCTTCATCATCATTGTCATCTCTAGATTCCTCATCAACATATCTGTCATCATCATCTTCTACATCATCACCATCACCATCATCATCAACGTCTTGATCATCATCACCATCATCATAATCATCGTCAACATCTTCATCATCCTTGTCATCTCTATATTCCTCATCAACATCTAGCCATAAGTGCTCGGTTGATGATTTTCCAAAGTTCACCCCCATGTGCAAAAATTGCACACTCCCTTACTGAGCAAAACCCTAGTTTCCAAAATGGACCTACAAGGTGACACCTGGGGCATAGGACCGAAGGAGAAGGAAAACTCTGCCACTATCCCAACGTCCTAAATCTAACAGAGTCTATGGTTTGTCGATCAGATCCATGTTCGTCATTCTATGGCTTGTTCCATCTCGCATCCAAAAGGCCTTCAGGGACAGCTGCTGGATACCTGCCGGGGGCATAGAACTCCAACCGTACAAGAAAACCAGGTTTCGGGGAGTCCTACAAGTGTGTCTAGGAAGGTTTTGGCTGGGAACTCTATCCATAAGTGCCCAGTGGATGAATTTGCAAAGTTGACCCCCATGTGCAAAAATTGCACACTCCCTTACTTAGCAAAACCCTAGTTTCCAAAATCGACCTATAAGGTGACACCCGGGCCACAGGACCGGAAGAGAGGGGCGCTCCTAGCACTGTCCCGACATCCTGAATCCAACAGAGTTGACGGTTTGTTGATCGGAGCCACAGTCGTCATTCTATGGCTCGTTCCATCTTGCATCCAAAAGGCCTTTAGGGACACCTGCCGGGGGCATAGAAATCCAACCGTGCAACAAAACCGGGTTCCAGGATTTCTGCAAGTGTGTCTAAGGAGGTTCTGGCTGGGAACACTAGCTATAAGTGCCCAGTGGATGATTTTCCAAAGTTGACCCCGTGTGCAAAAATTGCACACTCCCTTACTAAGCAAAACCCTAGTTTCCAAAATGGACCAACAAGGTGACACCCCCACCACAGGACTAGAGGTGTTGGGAACCCCTAGCACTATCCCAATGTCCTAACTCCAATGGATTCGACGGTTTGTCAATCGGAGCCACAGTCGTCATTCTATGGCTCGTTCCATCTTGCATCCAAAAGGCCTTCAGGGAAACTTGTTGGATATCTGCCAGGGGCATAGAACTCCAACCGTGCAACAAAACTGGGTTCCAAGGAGTCCTCTAAGTGTGTCTAGGGAGGTTCTAGCTGGGAACGCTAGCCATAAGTGCCCAGTGGATGATTTTCCAAAGTTGATCCCCGTGTGCAAAAATTGCACATTCCCTTACTGAGAAAAACCCTAGTTTCCAAAATGGACCTACAAGGTGACACTCGGGCCACAGGACCAGAGGAGAGGGGAACCCCTAGCACTATCCCGACATCCTGAATCCAACGGAGTCAATGGTTTGTCGATCGGAGCCACGGTCGTTATTCTATGGCTCGTTCTGTCTTGCATCCAAAAGGTCTTCAGGGACACCTGTTGGATACCTGTCGGGGGCATAGAACTCCAACCGTGCAACAAAACAGGGTTTTGAGGAGTCCTGGAAGTGTGTCTAGGGAGGTTCAGGATGGGAACGCTAGCCATAAGTGCTCGGTGGATGATTTTGCAAATTTGACCCCCATGTACAAAAATTGCACACTCCCTTACTGAGCAAAACCCTAGTTTCCAAAATGGACCTACAAGGTGACACCTGGACCATGCAACTGGAGATGATGGACACCCCTAGCACTATCTCGATGTCCTGAATCCAACGGAGTCGACCGTTTGTTGATCCGAGCCAC
This sequence comes from Larix kaempferi, assembly GCA_027924585.1. Lineage (NCBI taxonomy): Eukaryota > Viridiplantae > Streptophyta > Pinopsida > Pinales > Pinaceae > Larix > Larix kaempferi. The sequence goes on from BSBM01000073.1 coordinate 47,094,962, forward strand.
GGTCATCATTTTATGGCTCGTTTTATACCTTTTTCTCCAATATTACCACCTTCCCTGCATATAGAATCAATATTCTATTTATGAAATCCCTTCTCATTGTTAAAAGATATTGAGGTTGTAGAAGCGCCTACAGCAACGACATCTTCAGTTGTAATGACAAATTCTAACGAAGGTTCCACATGCAGTTCATAGTCATTGTCCTCCGCATTCTGCACCCAAAACAAAACACTAATCTTACCATGGAAACAGAGAAAACATATAAGATTATAAAATGACTACGAAAATTGTAACTCAGTAATTACCTGAATCAGCTCCATCAAAAAATGCACATCCCTAGTGTATAATTCAACAGATAATTGTTTAACTGCTTGATGTAAATCTTTTGTAAGTGGATTTTCTTTTTCACCAACACAGAACTTGTCTTTCCTAATCTGTTCAATATGCTCCTTGGGGGTCGCCATAAATGTCACCAAACACAATCCATAGTAAAATCCTTTATCACCAAACACAAGTCACAGTAGAATCCTGTTGGTAAAACTTGTCATTAAAAAAATAAAAATAAAACCCAATTCAATATAAGCGAACATGACAATAAAGAATAGAGTCGCATGGCCCGAGTCACTTGAATCATGATGAATTGTTTTTCTTCAATCCTATACCAATACGATTCCTTGGATTTCTAGCCATGTTAACAAGTGCTTTATAATAATTTAATAAACAATTTTATGGTAATTTAATAAGTGACAGCTGGTAGAATTTGCATCTTTTGAGTCGTTGCGACAAACAACTTTTAAGGTACGCTAAACTTGTGTTAATGATGCTTTTTTTTTTAGGTAGAATTTGCAATTTATGTATCTAAAAGTTTATTCAATAATGATTTAACATAGACAATTACAAATTTACAAGCAAATATATGTTTTAGTTAATTAATTTTCCTATTGTTCAAATTGTCGTTTTTTTGCTGTCCAGTGAATTTCAAAGAACGGTACTGAAATCTCGATTACATGGTAAAACAATGAATTTCAAAGAATGGTACTGAAATCTTGATTACACGGTAAAACAAATGTTGCCATTTCATGAGATAAATGAGATTTTCTTTATCTTTGATTAATAGGGTGCTTTGGTCTACGCACAGAGTTTGGAAAAATGAAGAATATGAACAAGGCCTAACAATAAATTTGTTTAATTTTCAAATCAAACCAGAATTTGTATTGATGAAACCCTAAAGCTACTGGACATTTTCAAATTTCTACAGTCTACAATCTATGGTCTAGTGAATACTCTATTATTTGGCGTGCATAGGTTTGTCAAACTCAACTCAATTGCCATGAACGAAATGATGAACAAGCAGTTATGATATGCATCAGATGGATTTTGTTTGAGAACAATCAAACCCACGACCTAGAGAAACAGCTCAGGTTTCTCCTCTGTTGTTATGGTTGGTCTCAAATTCGTGAAAGGATTAAGCTACTTTAGCACCCGAATCGTGGCTCCGATCACAAATCCATCAATTCTGATGGATCCAGGACGTCGGGTTTCAGTAAGGGGACACCCGACAGCGTGCCTCGAAGTCCTGGAAACAGTGCTAATGTGTCATCTCTGGAGCTAGGGTTTTTCTTAGTGAAGGCCTTTCGAATATTGCTCAAGGGGGGCATTTCTCGTCTGGAGGACCCTAGGCATGCGTCGCCACTGTGGACCTATGGGAGATGACAGAATCCAATTCCGCTTGTCGGTTTGGCTCCCGTGGCCTCGGAGCAATTCCTCAGAGTGTGCTTGAATGGCCCCAGGGTGCCCGATGAAATTGCCTGCAGCACCCAAACCGTGGCTCCGATCATGAATCCGTCGATTCCGATGGATCTAGGGTGCCGGGTTTAAGCTAGGGAGCCGCCCATAGCATGCCTCGAATTCCCGGAAATGGTGCCAATGTGCCATCTTCAGAGCTAGGGTTTTTCCTAGTGAAGGCCTTTTGAATATTGCTCAAGGGGGCCATTTCTCTTTTGGAGGCCCTCGTGCGTGTGTGGCCACCATGGACAGGTCCACAATGGCCACGTGGACCTATGGGAGTCGACAGAATCCATGTCCGCTCACTGGTTGGTTCCTGTGGCCCTCGAGCAATTCCTCAAAGTGTCCCTGAGTGGCCTTGGGGTTCCCGATGAAAATGCCTGCAACACCCAAACCATGGCTCCGATCATGAATCCATCGATTCCGATGGATCTGGGACACCGCGTTTCAGCTAGAAGACCCCCCAAGGAATGCCTCAAAGTCTCTGAAACAGTTGCAATGTCCTATCTCCGGAGCTAGGGTTCACTGAGCAAAACCCTAGCTTCAGAGATGGCACAATAACATCATTTCCTAGGGTTGGAGGCACACTATGGGGGGGGTGCTAACCTAAACCTGATGTCCCGGATCCATAGGAATTGATGAATTTGCGATTGGAGCCACAGCTTGGGTGCTATGGGCATTTTCGTCGGGCACCCCCGAGCCATTTAGGGACACTTTGAGGAATTGCTCCAGGGCCACGGGAACCAAACTGACGACTGGACTTGGATTTTGTCAGCTTCCACAGATCCATGTGGCCACTGTGGACCTGTCCATGGTGGTCACGCATGCCCGGGTTCCTCGAGACGAGAAATGGCCCCCTTGAGCAATATTTGAAAGGCCTTCACTGAGCAAAACCCTAGCTCCGGAGATGGCACATTGGCACCATTTCCGGGACTCTGAGGCACACTGTGGGGGGTTCCCTAGCTGAAATCCGGCGTCTCAGATCTATCGAAATCGAAGGATTCATGATCGGATCCACGGTTTGGATGCTGCAGGAATTTTTGTCAGGCACCCTGGGGCCATTCAGGCACACTTTGAGGAATTGCTCCGGTGAAACGGGACCCAAACCAGACATCGGACTTGGATTAGGTCAGCTCCCACAGGTCCATGTGGCCATTGTGCACCTATCCACGGTGGCCATGCATGCCCAGGGGCCTCCGGACCAGAAAAGGCCCCCTTGAGCAATATTCAAAAGGCCTTCACATTGAGGTCAAATTTGCAAAAGCATCGATCGGGCACTTATGGCTAGCGTTCCTAGTTGGAACCTCCCTAAACACACTTGTAGGACTCCCAGGAACTAGGTTTTGTTGCAAGGTTGGAGTTCTATGCCCCCGGCAGGTATCCAGCAGGTGCCCCTGAAGGCCTTTTGGATGCGAGACAGAACAAGCCATAGAATGACGAGCATGGCTTCGATCGACAAATCGTCGATTCCGTTGGATTCAGGACATTGAGATAGTGTTAGTGGTGCCCCTCTCCTCCATTCTTGTGGCCTGGGTGTCACCTTGTAGGTCCATTTTGGAAACTAGGGTTTTGCTCAGTAAGGGAGTGTGCAATTTTTGCACACGGGGGTCAACTTTGCAAAATCGTGCACCAGGCACTTATGGCCAGCATTCCCAGCTAGAACCTCCCTAGAAACACTTGCAGGACTCCCCGAAACTAGGTTTTGTTGCACGATTGGAGTTCTATGCCCTCGGTAGGTATCCAGCAAGTGTCCGTGAAGGCCTTTTGGATGCGAGACGGAATGAGCCATAGAATGACGACCGTGGCTTCAATCGACAAACTAACGACACTGTTGGATTCAGGACGTCGGGATAGTGCTAGGGGCGCCCCACTCCTCTGGTCTTGTGTCCTGGGTGTCACCTTGTACGCCCATTTTGGAAACTAGGGTTTTGCTTAGTAAGGGAGTGTGCAATTTTTGCACATGGGGTCAACTTTGGAAAATCATCCACCGAGCACTTATGGTGATGATGATGAAGACGTTGATGATGACAGTGATGGTGATGGTGATGAAGATGATGATTATGATGAAGAAAATGATGATGATGGAGATGTCGATGAGGATCCTAGAGATGACAATTATGATGAAGATGGTGATGATGATGAAGACGTTGATGATGATGGTGATGGTGATGAAGATGATGATGATGATGACAAAGAAGATGATGATGATGGATATGTTGATGACGAACATAGAAATGGGAATGATGATGAAGATGTTGATGATGATGATGATGGTGATGATGATGAAGACGTTGATGATGATTCTGATGGTGATGAAGATGATGATGATGATGACGGAGAAGATGATGATGACAGAGATGTTGATGAGGAACCTAGAGATGACAATGATGATGAAGATGTTGATGATGATGATGATGATGGTGATGATGATGAAGACATTAATGATGATAGTGATGGTGATGATGATGATGGAGAAGATGATGATGACGGAGATGTTGATGAGGAACCTAGAGATGACAATGATGATGAATATGTTGATGATGATGATGGTGATGGTGATGATGATAAATACGTTGATGATGATGGTGATGGTGATGAATATGATGATGATGATGATGGAGACGATGATGATGACGGAGATGTTGATGAGGAACCTAGAGATGACAATGATGACGAAGATGTTGATGATGGTGGTGATGATGATGAAGACGTTGATGATGATGGTGATAGTGATGAAGATGGTGATAAATATGATGATGAAGAAGATAATGATGATGAGGACATGTGGGGTGGGAGGTCAACCTACAAAAAATCAAGAATTGACATGGGTGAGGTAGGTCTAAAGCCTCCCTCAAGGACATTTCCAACCATTAGGTGACAATGATGAACATGTTAGTGCTACTCAATTAGATGATAAAGTAGCTCGAGACAATATGGAATTTGTTGCATCACATGAACCACATACATTTTTTTTCTTTCCTTTGAACTATCTACTTGATATGTTATGTATTGGAAGTTCTGCATTTCTACTGACATCCTCCCAAATTAGTGCTCCGCGGTTGCATGGATGCAGCAACTCAATAATGCAAATCCACTGCAACTGGAACATGTCCCATATAAACATGATCTTTTATAATATTTTTGTCCTGCAGGTCTTGGACACATTATGTTATGTATAAATTCTCTGGATGCATTCGGTGGTTGTAACGATGGGAAATCCTACACAATGTTAGTATGCAAACCACAAAATATATGTCTATATGTATCGTAATAGTACTCAAATTCTACATGGTATATACAACAACATGTAATGCGATCAATGCAAATTATAACATACGAGGGTTTGCACTTTGCAAAGGACCTTTGGCCCAAGTTCAATTGTGTGTGCTCATTCTTGAACCTTTCATAGAGTTCTGTTTGTGTCATGTCAAGGAAGTGCTTGACATGGGGTTCACCCCCCCCTAACACCTTTTCTCAACTTTAAAATGTCTCTTTTATTCAATGACGGTCTAGTGTTATCGTGCCAAAAATTTTGCACTAGTTCTTTAACAACATCAATGAGCTTCATGTCTGAACGAGGTAACCTACCAACAAAGGCCCAACAATCTTTTTGACCCGGGGTCTCAAGTTTTTCTGTAATGGCAGAATACTTTTGAAGAGTATTTCTATCTACTTTAAATATTTTACATGTGTGTGATAGTAGGCGACGTTGCCTTGTGGATTTGTCTACAATCGATTCCGATAGTACACGATGGGCCGCATTAAAATATTTTGTACGATAAGTTTTTCCAATCAAATTAAATGCAGATTGTAGATATCTAACAACAAGATTATTGGCCTCTAAACTTCTAACTACCTTTATGCCCAAAATTCTCCTAACATGAGCTAGACAATGTGATTTTAACAAATCAAGAAACAATTGACATTTTGTTTCATCGGTTTTGGATTCAAAAAAATCTTTGATTATCTTGCTACAATGGAAATCAATAGTGCGTTTGGGCATCTTACCTTCAAGTCCTGAAAATGAACTTTCATCCTCATGAATACATCTGGGAGTTCTTCATCATCTGGTTAATAATCGAGGTAAGGGAGTCGGCAACGAAGTACAAGGCTCGTCAATAGTTTGTTCTGGCCCTTCGTTCACAAATTGGTGCTGCAAGGGAGTGTGTTCTCCATGTGTGTGTTCTTCTTGGGGAGGTTTCCAATTAAGAACTTGTTCAACCACTTCGCCATTGCTTGTTGATGGATCTAAGGCACTAACATTTTGATTTCTACGGTTTTGCATGTACAACCTGGCATTTTCTCTTATCTCATGGGCCTTTTCAGGGGGCAGCTCCTTTTTGCTAGACTTTCTTTTATTATTACATTTGTTGCCCATATTCAATGCATTTTTTAGAAAAACAAAAATATCACCCCTGCAAGAATGAACAACAAACAAGATATTAAAACTCGATGTGCATGATTATTAAAGCTCGATGTAGCAATTGATTATGTACAACAACATCTAGTGAGAATGTTTTCATATAATCTTAAAATCTATTGGGAATTCCCTACATATAACTACAACAACACCTCTAGGAACGCAGTAAGATGGTGGTATGGGTTGTTAGTACGAGCAAATTCCCTACAAGGGAGAAGCTCCTACTCACTTCATTTTCATGGTATGGATGAGGGAAAATAGCCCCAAAAGACTAAGAGTTTTCAATTCTTTAGGTGTTTGTGTGAGTTGTTGTAGTGAAACCATGAGGAATTCAACAAATGTTTGTCTACTAGATGGAGGAATGTGATTATGAAATGTTATTGGTCGTGATGCAAGTAAATTTTTTTATTATCTTCATGAAAGGTTGAAAGCATTTCTTGGTGCATGTTGTAGTTTTTTTTTGGTAAGATGTTTCTATTGTGTATGTTGAAGATCGAGAAGACTACAATAGATCTATCATACAATTCATGAGGAAAAACAAAAATAGATGCCATTCAAACAAGTGAATGAAGACTAAAATACATTTAACAAGATAAAATTGTCACCATACCTCAAGGATTATGATTGCTCTTTGCTTCAAATGTAAAATGCTCTTTTGATGTGTCCACTATATGCAAGAAGAGTTCATTTGTGTCCAAGTAGCACGAGAATTCAATCCAAGGATCCAAATAGTGTCCAATTATTGTGTATTCACTCAAATGATCGAAATAGAACCCAAGAGGTGTGTATTCAATCCAAATAGCCAAATAGAGCCCCAAATGTTGTGTATTCTATCCAAATGGTCAAGGAAGTACCAAATGGTGTATGAATTCAATGTAAAATGTGAATGCTTGTCGGACTGTGCGTGAAAACAACAAACAAAACATGATGAAGCAAGGAGAAAATGTGGGAGAAGACCGCGGGTGTTTTTCTAAATTTCATGTTCAGCAGGGACGCGCATGCGCCATGGAGCGTGTGCGCGTCCCTGCTGAACATTGTATAGTTTGGTGGGTAACATTCATTGCATTTATTACCCAACAAATCTAAATGTGTCAATTTATTCCTAGAGCCCCTCCCCCATAAAATCCTTTAGGCCCTATTCTAACCCATAATCCCTAAGTGCATTTAAGTGCTTCTAGGTGTTTAGAGGTTTTGGGGTTAGGGTTATAAAGATTGTAGATTAAGAGATAAATGTTATAGGGATTATAGGCAAGTTATGGGGTTAAATGTCATCATCATCTTCATCTTCATCAGCATTATCTAAATAGTTTTCATCATCATATGGAGCTTGTCTAATT